>CM056827.1:14102197-14702197 GCA_029853015.1 Chelidonichthys spinosus
GCAATTCTATCAGATATTGAACTCCCTCCGCCTGTTTTAGCAGTCAAGCTGCTTGTTTCCCTGGTTTTCTCTCATCTTTCTACCGTAGACTCTATAATAAAGGTGTGAAATCCCTGAACCATGTCCATCAGACATCGTGTATTTCAGGCACCGCGGGGAGGTTTGTGCGCCCTTGGACAGTCTGTGTGATGCCTGCTTCGATTTGCTCCAAAGCATCACATGAGCAGAGACACACCAGCAGACTAAAATGCATATTATTGCAGTAAAACCTTGACTGTCTGGACTAAACTATATTTCAAAGTTGTGTCACACTTTATAGCACAACTCAATCACACTAATCCCAAAGAAATCTATGATTGAAACTGCCTCAAAGACCAATGGGACCTGATCTTTTGAGCATCATACTCTTATTTTCTGACTTGTAATGTAAATGTCAAGGAAGAATTTTCACTACCACGTCTACCTGTCTCTCTTCTTTCTTTAATGTTTGTCACTAAAGAGTAGTACACGTGCAAATGCTAATATGTGATATGAGCATCTTTGTGTTTAACAGGTAAAGTCAGATTCCCAGCGAGATCGCATTTTACCTCCTTTGCCTTTGCTTGTTTCTGCAAGTCACGTCCAGATGCATCATGCTGATGTTTGTCTGATATGTGTGCACCCTCTCTTAGTGGTTAGCAAAAGCCTTTTAAGCAACCATGGGTCTTTTTTTTTTTTAAACTCGTCTTGCAATAATCCATTCTCGCTCCTCCACTCCACCACCACCTCCTTATGGATCAGGTTAGAGATTTCACAGCAGTGTTCGGAGGTGACACACTTAGACATAATCTTTTTTTTTTTATTATTATTTAATTTCCCACCATCCCCTCAGCTGATTCTCCCCCTGTCACTTTAGACGCAGCTGAGAGACTGATTTGGCTTCAGTAATCTCTTCTTGCATTCCCCCCCTCCTCCTCTACTTGAAGAAACCTCGAAATATCATAAGAAGATTATTTCATTCGTAATTGATTGAGTGGCTCCTCACCACAGACCAAGAGACTTCAAAGTGTCTGAATTAAGACTTGGGTGACTGAGGCGGGGAGGGGTTTGAGGAGGCAACGTGGCTCGGCGAGGCTACTGCCAGGGTCGAGCAGCTGAGCCTCTTTGGCTGGCAAATAAGAGTTGAGTCTGATCCGGTGATGGCAGCTAATTGGCTAAAGCAAAGACGTGTCGGTCAGGAGAACATTTAGATGAGGCTCCTCAGCTCATACAGACTGGTTTTCGGGCTACAACTTGGTCCACTATGGCAGATACTTATGAAGAAGAAGTTTGTTAACTTCACACACCTTTGGCCTTTTCTGGATAGGTTTTGATGCCATTTTCAGTCTTTTAGCACACATTTTATAAATATTCTGCTGTATATTTAGACATTTTGGGAAATATGCAAAATCGCTTTCTTGCCACGGTGAGATGGGGAAAATATCTGTCTGTTTCACATGCAGCTGGAGCCAGGAGACATTAGCTTAGCATGAAGACTGAAAGTGAGGGGAAATGGCTAGTCTGTACCAGCATCTCTTAAGCTCACATAGTTATATCTCTTTATTATATATTTAATAAAACAAGGAAGTGTTAAACTAACAAGTTGGGGTTTTACAGGAGGTTATGTGTGGGATTATTTCTTGGAAGGGAGTGTTGACTTCCTGGACTCCCTTTTTAAATGAACATTACGGATTAAACAAATGATGAAATAGTAACATGTTAAATTTGAGCTCCAGATTTTGCTTCCTTCAGAGTTAGATTAGTTTTTTTCTCCTGTGTCCGGTTGTTTTGCTAAGGTAAGCTAACCATACCTTGGCAGTATATCTAACATGCAGAGTGGTATCAATCTATCAATCAATTCTAACTCAGTAAATAAAAAAATGAAAGTCATATTGTAAGTAAATTCATTTAAAAGGCACCAGGGATCCAGAAAGCCTCTTATTCACCACAGGAAGGCTCAATCCTGCAGATTTGTAGCTTCCTGAGTGCTCAGCGTTTGAACTCCCAATGTGCTCACACCTTCCTAGACCCTTCCAGTTTTTCCCTTGGTTGTGGCTGCAGACGACCCCCGTTGTCTGCAGAGTCAATCCCAGTATCAGTTTAAGCGTTATCCAGGCGCTCCCTATCGGAGGGATGCACCGATCTCAAATGATCACTCGTGAGTCTGAAGAAAAATCTTTGGGGCCTGAAAGAGAGCGGATGAGGGGGACAGTTTCTCCAGTTTCCATTCCACATCTTTTCACCCCAAATCACCCATCTCCATCTAATTTTCTCTCCCTTTTCTCTCCTTTTTTTTACCCCTGCTTTTCCATTCTCTTGTACTCATCCTTTTGTCCCTCCATCACCCCATTCCTCACTATCAGTCCTGACCCAATGCTGATCTTAATCCTCTTACCTCACGGCTCCATTACCCACTTCAGCCATTTTTGCATATGCACCAAAGAAAGAGGGGCTCCTCTCCTCTTTCTCGAACCCCCCCAAAGCTCAGTCCCTCAATCTCCCCCAAATATAGATCCTCCAAACCTCTGCCATATGTGCCGTTCCTTATTGTGTATGATTTCATTTTCAATCAAATGCGGATGTTTCTAAATCTGAGGGGGCATTTTATGGGGGGCAACGAGGCTTTTGGAGGGAGGAGGTAAATTGTTAGTAGCCCATTTCTATTCCCCCCGAGCCCTCATCCAAATTGAAAATGGCATAAGTCAGTTCCCATGCGGGTGTGGCCGAGCTGCGGGATTATCTCCTGTTTTGTATTGTTTTTAATCCCTAAATGCCACTTCTGGCTCCATTGCTGCTGATAGGGAAATGCAAATGTTTCCCCACACTGCTCATTTGCTGTATAGTAATATACCATGTCATTGTTGGTAAAATAAGCAAACAAGGGGTCATCTTTCAGGCTTTTTTCTTTATTTATCTAAAACATGCTTTTTCATGCTATGCCATTCATTAGCGGTCTCCTTTCAACGTGGCTGTTTATGATCTCTTCTTTTTCTCCCCTTTCTTTCCTTTCTAATTCACGGTTTCTCTCTCTCAAGGGAGAGATTAAGCCTTAATCCCCTGATGTCCCATGGTTAATTGATATGATTTAACTATTACAAGGCCCTGGGTGGTTCCACACTGCTACCTCAGAAAGCGCACGCCCTCCGCTGAGAACCACGACCTTCCCTCGTTCCTCCATCCTACCATAGCAAACCCCCACCCCCCGTCCAATCCTCCTTTACTCCTTTTTCTCTGCTGCCTTTCCTCATCTATCTCTTTCATCCCCGTCATGTTGTGCCTCCCCCTTTCCCTCCACCGTGTCCCCACTTCTGTTTTCCCCCGATACCCCTCTTTTTCTGCTCCCAGAGCGCCATTTAGGAGCCGTTATGGGAGCACACTGGGAGTTAGTCTGCAGCTCGAGACCAAAAGTTCAGTTTAAAGACTTCATACAGCAAGTGCCTTGGAGTTGATGGAAAATGGAATAAAAGAAGGGCATTCCCAATTTCCCAGAACACAACAAATGTCTCTGTGCTTTGATGTACATGTGGACATACTAGTCAGCTTAAGAAATGTTTGAATGATGATCCGAAAAATGATTTTACTACTATGATTGGATTTGTTGTTGTTAAAAAAAATGTCAAATCTGTGTTCCTTAGCAAATGGGGTCCCAGGCTGTTGTTGTAAAAGAATAATTACTTTTGAATTTTTCATGAATGGTATTGTCACATGCTGTCCAGAGCCTCTGATGGCTTCAGGTCATGGAGGCAAAAAGTGAAACTGCTGTGTATATCTCAAGAGTGGATTACAAACTAAACCACTGTAGAAAATCCCAGGATTTTCAAGCATTTCTCACAACAAATCCAGCGATTAGTCTGCTTCTCTGTAGCTCATAATCTTTGAATCTTGTTTGTGCAGTAGTAACATGATGCCATGGAAATCCCATGAAAAGTTGCACTAATAGGTTTTACATGTTTCTTCTAAACTATGTGTATTTTTGTTGCTTTAAATATATAGATAAAATCATCTTGCTAATTTCTTTCTCCTCCCTCCCACTTTTACTTGACCATGTAAATGTTTAAGAATCTTTCTGCAGAGGCTTGTCTCGATAGTTCTTTGAAGTTTAATAGTTCCTGATAAACTTTTCTAACTTAAACGAATTGTGCAACAATTTGGAAAATCTGCTTATTTGTTTTTGTGCTGAGAACTACATGAGAAGATTAATACCACTTTCATGTCTTGCTGTATAGAGGGTACAGCTGGGAGTAAGTTAACTTAGCTTAGCATAGCATATTGACTGTAAACAGGGAGGTTCGCTAAAGCTCACTAATTAACTCGGTATATCTTGTGTGTTTAATTTGTACGAAAACTTAAGAGTAAAAAAGTTTTGGTTTTGCAGAGGTTTATGTGCCGTATAAACACAACTTCAAAGCGCTGCTGGTTGTTTGGTGGCCACAAAGCTTTTTATGCCTTTAAAATGAGATGCAACATCTTCATTAGTGACCTTGACGCTGATATGGGGGATTGTGTCACCTTCGAGCCAGGCTAGCTGTTCTCCTCCGTTTCAGGTCTTTGTGCGAAGCTAAGTGAAGTGGCTGTTAGCTGTAGCTTATTTGCAAAGTTGTATCGATCTTTTCATCTCGGCAAAAAAAGCAAAATGCATTTTCTGGACGCTTCTAAACAACACTGTCGATTCACTCATTGACATTTAACCTGGTTTGAGTGAGTGCGATTGAGATTGTGGTCAAGAAAAGCTTTTATTTGACACTCTAACATTCCTCATATACATCCCTTTGCCCCTAAACCTGTGCGGAGTGTGTTGACTCTATTATCAGTCCTGTGCTGAAATGTTACACCCTTACTGCAAATACGTAACATGAACTTCCTTTCACCACATGTCTCTCTTCGTCCCTCTCATCCCTTCGCCCCCCCCCTCCTCCTCTCCTTCCTCCCTCCCTACAAGCACATAATGGCTTTCTGGCATTCATACAGACTCACGCATGTCCACGACATACACACATGTCCCTGCCTACCTGCATTGAAACCTGAGAGTGTGTCAGTGTAATCACTGTCATATTTCTCAGGTCGATGGAACATTCTGCCCAGCTCTGAAAACATAATAAATAGAGGGCCGCACTGTCTGCTCTTGGCTTTAGCATGTATTTGTAATGTGATCATTCTCGAACCCGCAACCTCCTTGTGCGCTTTAATCGTCGGCTCAGATCACAACATCCTTCCCTCAGCATTGAAGGCGAGATACGACAGACTATTAAACATTGTTTTTTTATTTTTAATTTTGAGTTTTTTAGAGCAATATTGCTTACATAAAATCTTCCTTAAGAACAAAAAAACATCCAAAATACACATTTAAGTGTTTATTTTACAAAATGCTGTAGATTTCCTCCTAAATTCATCAAACGTTTTAATTAGATAATGCTTCATTTCACTTGTATATTCAAACATCTAATTAGTGATTCAAAAAATTGTCTTTCTCTAAGTAATCAACTGGGGAAATGTTCATAGAGTAAAGAAGCAACAAACATTAATAGACCTACCAAAACTACGTTGGTCGTCCCTTTTGTACAAAAGCGTATTACGGCCACTTTAGAAAAAAAAATGGAGCCAAGGTGGACAATATTCAGAGAGAAAAAGTTGCAAATTTGCGACTATATTAAGAAGCAAATGTGCTATTTTATTTTCCAATAATGTTGCATTTATTTTTCTAATTAATACATCACAACGTGTGACAACGCCTTGTTAAGGTCCTTATAGGTGTTGGTTGTTGATGGTTATTGTTGTTGTTTTTTTAACCACAACGCATGACTTCATAAAGTTGCTAGTTTTTAAAGTAGAAAATTTGCAACTTTATCAAAATCGCAGATTTGCTACTTTATTTTAGAGGTCATAGAGGAAGTAAACACGTTGCTTGAACAGATGTTTGTCGTTGCTATGACAACAAGTGAAAGTAACCGCTAGCATCTTAGCCCAACCACCCGTTCACTAAACACTCATAAGATGAAAATTTGGCCCATATTTTGAAAAAAAAACCCACATTAACCATCAACAGCCATCAACGTAATGACCTTGACAAGGCATTGTCACACGTTGAAATGTATTAAGTAGAAAAATAAATGTGTACATTCATGGGAATTTAGCTAGCGTGGATGCCGGTTGTTAGCATCGTAATTAAGTATCAAATTTGTGACCCTAATACGCCGTCGTACTTATGCTATGAAAATTATAAGAAAAAGATTTCTTCAACTCATCTGCAGACTGCCAGTTGACTGTCAGTTTTTTTGACTCAAGAATGAGCATGTTATGAAAAAGAAACAGTTTTTGTTGTGTGTGTGTGTGTGTGTGTGTGTGTTGTGTCAGCTACTTGTGTTCCTCAGTGAGCTCTGTGTAGCTGTTGAGGGAACATGTCATCAGAGGGCCAGAGATGTTTAGGGTTCGGAGTGTCAGTGGGTGAGGGAGGCCTAAGGAGGTATCTCTGTGTGTGTTTGTGTGTCTGTGTGTGTGTTTGTGTGTCTGTCTGTGTGTGTGTGTGTATTCAGGGTAATGTCTGTGGGTTGCCCTACCGTTTACCTTTTGGCTCACCTAAATGTCTGCGTCCACTCGTCTATCTTCTCCTCCCACTCATCCTCCAGCCCCATAAGCCACTGAGGTATTTCCACAGCGGCGTGTCACTGCTAATATTGACTCTGATCTCATGGCCGGACAGCAGAACTCCTCTTCATCACCTGGCGTACACCCCTCATAACCCACGATTAGCGTTTGAGACCATAAACGTGTTTACTGTGGTTACAATAAATCGAGTGAGTAGTAGGGTCATTTTCTCATAGATTTCTAAACAATCAGACTTTTTTTTGCAACCAGAGGAGTCACCCCCTGTTGGCCTTTAGAAAGAATGCAAGTTTAAGGTAGTTAACGCATAGAATTCACTTGAGGTTGCTTCTTGCATGATAGGTTTCCCCGACGCCTTCAAAAAAACACAAACGCAAAAAGTAAAATTGCAATCATGCTCCAGCGAACATACCTGTAGATGCTTACACATTCAAATTTCTTCCTCTATAATTGTTGAACATTGGTGAAAAATGGCACATTCACAAAGATGCTCTTCTGCTATTATTCTCTCAGACAAACCTGACATTTGAAATTAAAAAATTAAAAAAGAAAATGACTTTGCACCAAAAAAAAACAAGCTCAAAAAATCTATAAGATCTATCCATTTCTTGTGTGTGCCTGCGTGCCTCTCTGTGCATTAGTATGTGTGATGTTAGAGTGTTTATCGTTTCAAAGCGGCGTCTCCATGGAGCTGAGTTGTCTCGGTCAAACCTCTGGGTCACTGGGTCGTGAACCCTGGGTAAACTTCAAGCTGCTGCCTCCCAGCAGGAGAGAGAGGCCCAGTCTGTTCAGCAGATCAGCTGCACATCAACACGAATGCCGCACTGAACATGAGACAACATCACAGAACACGGAGGAGAAGAAATCTCTTTCTCTATCTTTTGTTGCAGCATGTGCTGAGGTTTAGGCAAAACTTAATTAAAAAAATACACAATCAGGCATATATCATGTTAGGGCTGTAGAGTTGCAGGGCTGCTGAAAAACATCCTTCCTATGCGAACAGACTGTTATTTTTATTTTCTATTATCCCTCTCTAACCTTTATCAGAAGGAGTTTGAAAGTACTTGATCAGTCCTTCTGTCTTGCGTTTCTCTCGATTCATTGTTTTCGCTGCTATCATAGCGGAGTATCAGACTTTTAATTGGCCCCCGGCAACAATTTGACAGTCGATAGAGCAACGACCCTCATTAAACACCTATTTCACATCCATTTGTTATCACAAGAAAAAAAGAAAAGGAAAACAATCAGCAGTCTCACTTTTGATTGAGAACAATGATGATTTAGTTAAACTGAAAATCCAATGCCTCCCTCCCTCAGACCTGCGATCAGCACAGAAAAACACCTTATCCAGTCGATCCTACAGAAAAAGAAAGGGAGGAGAAGAAAAAAAAGGAAAAGCTGGCTCCTTTTCTTGATCCCCAAAGCAGGATAACAGCCCACGTTAGGGGAATATCCACGCCTGCCAATTGCAGTAATGGCCCCTAATTCCAAATTAATTCAGTCTAAATGAACTGTCAGACGGAGATTGATTTGTTGGAGCTGCTGTCTTGATGAGTGCTGTCGTGGGAGGGGGTGATTAGGTGCTGAGGCCTGCGTCGCTCTACCACAACCTGAGGCTATGAGGCTGGATTCTTTTCTCTCTCTCCATTTCAGACCTGGACCCGAGCGGGGGCAACACCAGCTGTTTCTGGGATGACAGGTAAGGGGACATGTGGCCACTTGGGGGTGATGTGTACTGAGCAGGTGGAAGTGGGGAGCAACTGATCTGGGACCTATTTTCATGGCACTGATGGGACAATCTGACACGGAGGGTGCGGTTGATAAGGCTTCTGGATAGTGTGTGACTTGTATAAAGAGAGAATTTCCTGCCGAAATGCCCACAAAGACCAACAAATTTTCCATTATTTTCACAGTTGTTTCTTGTGTGTTTCATCTATAAATTGAATTCCAGCCTCCTCTGCAGCCCAAAAGTTGCCTCTGCATATAGTTTGAGGCCTTTTCTACAAAGACAACCTTATTAATAGGCTCTCTTCAAAGTTAATTAGCTGTGGAAACGAGGCCAGGGGCACTGGCATTTCTACCCCAGAGGACTTTGCTATCCCCGCTGATTCCCGGGCTAGGCTAATTATTTCCCAATAACCTTACTTACTGGCCATGCTCCCTCCTCTGGGCCTGAGCCTAACAAGCGTCACCCTGCGCCTCGAGAGGCTGTTCTGCTTGGAAGTTTTTAGCCACCTGCCTCCCTGCATGCCTGCCGCTGTAGAGATGATTTCCTCCTCTTCCTCCATCTGAGAGGAAGCGAGTTCAGAAGCTCTCGGCTTCAGAGGCCAGTGGCTTTCTAAAGGCGCCGCTGTTTGATGTTGAAAATTAAATTCCTCCGAATTCGCCATTAACGCTATTACTTAAAGTATTGGACACACTCCTAAGTAATAAATGGCATTATGTCTGCTGTCATTAATTTTGCCCTCTTCTGTAGCTCCCCCTGCAAATATCAGTATAAAAAAAACCTTATTACGCTGGCTGTTTATTTTGACTGTTTATTTACTTTCTTATTTTTATATTTCCTCTTCCACTCCCAAAGCAGAATTGTCTGCACTCACATACCACACATATGAATAAATATGGGCCACATACATATTCTGGGGGCTTGAAAAGCTGTTTATCATGCAAAGAGGGAACATCAGAGGCTAAGAGGGGAGGTGGCTAAAATAGGCTGAGCTATTAGAATAGATATTAGAATATATATGAATATTGGAAATTAAATGTGAACTTGTGATCCGTTGACATACTTCAAGATGAAAGGAGAGAGAATCTAACACCTTAAAGACCAACAAGATAACGCTTACCATAGCAAATAGCCTTTTCAAGGTGAAAGTCAGGATAATTATTGAAATATAGCATCACCATTTAGAGCAGACACAAATAAAGTCAGTCTATAATCTATAATGTCTATTTCTGAACCTTTATACTGTAGTTGTCCTATTAATTACTGCACGTGTTTGTTTCTACAGGAGTGTTTTTCTCATTCGGCCACACTGCATTAATCCCCCTTTAAAGCTGTCCCATTACAATCCTCACTAAGCACACAGCCCGAGGCCGCTGCTCAGAAGCTGCACGCCAACAGACGACGCCCACTAATGGTCAGAGAAACATGTTTTCGTTCTTCATTGATACCGATCATAACAGATTAAATGCGAGGTGTCTTCATAATAACTGAAGGATGCATGACATGTGTCTTTGGTAAGTTGGTTGTTTTTTGCAGACTTGTCATGCATCCAGCTTTAAGTGCTGTTAATTCCTGCAGAACAACACACACTAAGAGGTGTTTGTCAGTTAAGAAAAATATCCGCCCTTTGAGGAGATGCTACTTTGTTTGTTTTTGTAATCGTTCGCCACAACAAATATTTTCATCAGATCAAGCATATGTGAATTTCTTGAAGTTTAAGTGGAAAACATCAAATATTCAGAGAAGGTGGAAGTATGACTTTTTCAAGTACAATTACTAAAATAACCATATCCATATATATATATATATATATGAGAATATGCAGTATGGCCTGTAGCAGAAACACACTGGCTTGTATCTATTAAACTGCACTGCAGTATTTAGTTTTTCAGCTTACAGGACCGAGGTGGTCATTCTTTTGTGATGGTCAAAATGAGAAAAGAATTATTGATTCTACTGTCAAATTTCATCAAATATGACACACATTTTCTGCAGATGTTTCTCAATGTAAGCCTTCCAGGGAAGCAAAGGGAGTAAAATTGTTTTGTTAGATATAATAATATACTTTATAAAGTATTAGTTTAATGATAAATACAGATTTGAGAATTGCCCATTCATCAAATGCTTAAAGTTGATTAGAATGTGTGTAATGAACAAGACTGTCCTCTTAAGAATAGATTCAAGATGATAGTTCTTTATCCATAAAAACACAGATGGGATAAAAAAAAAACAACATGAAAATGAGCCAATTACATTTTTTATTAAATACATTTTTCTTAGAATAAAATAAACCCAACACATGAATTTGCTTCTGTTCTTTTCATTGTCTATAATCTATTTCCACCAAAAGTTTCCTTTGTCCTCCCATAATGCACCTGGGGCCATAATAGAACCTGGGCTTCTCATTTCCCTGATGGAGCTCCGCTCTGCCTGACACCACTGTCCACACACTCGTTAACAACTTTACTCCTCCGGTCGCCCCCGGCGATACGCTGGATGGATAGACGAGCCCCGGCGTCTCCTTGTCTAACTCTCACTCCGGGTCTCTCCACATCATCCCTCTTCCTCTAGCTCCTGCACCGTACACCGTATCCTCCTCCACACCTCTGACCTATCACTCCACACTGCTATTCCTCTGTTTCCTTCTTCTTTTCCTCCATTTGTTCCAGAACTCGGAGCCATTCTGCTTTAAGCCCGCTCTCTGATCAATACAGAGTGGGGCTTTCTGACTGCATACATCCCACACCATGGCAGCTTAGCCTATCGATACTATTTAAATTCTCCTTATAGCCCCAAACAAGCCGCTGCATTATTTAGCAGGCGTGTGGTCAATTGCACATTATCTACACAACATTAACAGGTAAATGGTGTTCGTGGTGAATCCGTCTAACAGTAGTCGTGGAGCAATGTGGCTGCTAGCAACTTTGTCACTCTGGACAGTCAATATGGTGGGTTTAGTCTCTGAATCCAATGTGCAGATCTCCTTATCTGTCTCTCACTTCTATGACGTTTTCTTCATTGGGTGTAAGACGGAGAAATGCTGGTGCCTTTTGAGAAGGAAAAAAAATACAGCTATTAGAGAGAAAAACAGCCACAACACAGTGTTACAAACTGCAGGTAAAACCCACTCTCTTTTACGCTCCCCCCCCCACACCCCAAATGGAACCACCTTGTTCAATCCAAAGCGGCAGCACAAACCATAAGTGTAATGTACTTCTAGATGTCGGAAAGAATGGGCGACAATAAAAGCCCAGTCTCATTTAGCACGGCAATGTTTTCCCATCTCCTGAGTTGAAAGGGGAAATATTCATTAAGGAATAAATCAAATGAGCCATGACTGCGACATGGTAGCAGTGGAAATTCAATTTGTATTCATAAACGGCCACAAGCAAGGAGGTGATAATTCAGACGCGTTGGGTTACTGAAGCTGTTTGCCACTTGTTATTTAAGACCATTGTGTGTGTGTGTGTGTGTGTGTGTGTGTGTGTGTTTCCCCGCACTCGATCCCCTCATAAAATAATGAAGTCTGTTTGATCTATTAGTGATGATCATTTTCCAAGTATTATTTAAACTCTAAAGTCAATCAGACTAAGCAAGCACCAGAGCTAATGTTCTTCCATTAATGTAATGAAACAGACTTCATTATTAAAACTGTTGTAACGCTGGTTTAAATGGAAGTCCTTCACATGTGACGTAAATAGATTTATTTTTTACAAGTAAATTAACACCAAATATCCGCAGCCATTTGCAGAATAACCAATGTTAAAATTGATGCAGGTCAAGAAGTTTAGTTTTTGCATGCGGTGGATGAATGTCAATGGGGAGTATGCAAGTTGGGGGAAAAAGTTTGTTTGGACAAAAGCAACCATCAAATGACGGAGACTGACCCAAGCATCCATGAATTCTGCTTAAGACTCCTCAGACGTTAAGATGTGTTCATAACTCACTCTAGAAGGGCTTGGAAGACACAATATATCATTCACATCACAGAGCGCGAGCAGACACGTATACTTCTGCCACGCACTAATCCCTCTGCGTCCTCTAATCCACACCAGATCTGTTATTCCTGTCAGACAAGCACCCCGACTTCCTGTCTGTTTGTGATGGTCGGAGCTCGCCATAAATAAACCATCGACCATCTTTTCTCCTCTTTTAGCGTCAAAACCCCAAAATAGAAATACAATTACATTCATAATGTAGTTTTCAACAATTTGGTGACAAGATGGTTTTATCCATGCGTCCTGTTTTACAGGATGAATACGTATAGATGTTTGAGTATGTGATTTGATAGACATCTGGTATTATTGATTTCCTTTTTTTAATGTCTATTTAAAGATTTGTCTTTCTTTTAGTACCAAAATGCTGCCAACTTATAGTCGGAGAGCACATTTAAACCAAAGGTTGGTACACATCTCCTTTGTGAACCCGTCTCCTTCAAGCTAACCCCTCCACGCTCCCAAACAGCTGGAGTCTCTTCTGTTCTCAGAAAGTGTCTACTAGAAGGGAAGAAAAAATAGAACAACAAACATATTTAGAGCCGAGTGAGAGAGGAAGGAGGAGAGATGAGAGATGGAAAGAGGATGAGTTCTCTGCTGTGTTAGAGAGGCCGCCAAAATCCATTACCTAAGTGTTCTTTATCTTTTCCATATGCTTTTGTTGTCTAATCTATCTCTGCAAATCCTGGATTCAGAAAACAAACAAATGGATCAGTCCCGCCGCTCGCTGCAACCGAATGCCACAACTGCAGACACTACAGAGGCGCACTGCTGCAGCGCTGCCCAGAGGCCGGGGGCAGAAGTGCGGGGAGATGTGCCCAAAAAGTGATGGGATGGACGGATAAGGGAAGAGGGTGTTGGAGATAATCAGAGGCAGCCACTGGAGGAATTCGAGGACAGGCGACAGAGTTACTAACTCTACTTACTGCTCTGTCCGATCCTCTACTTTGGCCTTCGCATCCGTGATCCTCTCAGCTTTTACTTCTGTACCCCCCCTCCCTCCTTCCCTGCTCTCTTCTTTTAAGGAGGATTGGAGTTTATTCCAGACAATCTACCCCAGTTCAGGAAGTGGAACGAGAGGGACTCAGGGAAATCGGGATCATGGACGGACTTCCAAGGGGAAATCGTATCACAATAGTGCTGGGACTCTTATCAGATTTAAGTGAAGGGGGTTTGGGGTTTATAAAACCAAGAGCTCTGGCTCAGTGGTAAACTTTTAGATTGGGGGGGGGGGGGGGGGTGTAGTGTGGGGGATGTACTGATTATTGAAATGAGTTTGAGCCTCAAGGAAGAGCGAGAGGAAAACATGGAGGCACTGCAGCAGCCCGATTAGCTCTTAGCCAACACTGAAACAAGGTGCAAACTGCTCTGCTGTATGCAGACTCCATCTAAATAACACTTATGAATCCCACTGTTTACTGACAGAGAAGGACATCCCTCCGAGATTCAAACTTTAACTACTGCAAACCAAGACGTGACGCAAGGCAGGAAAAACAAAAGTAAGGGTAAATAGCTGGCCTGACTCTCTCCAAAGTTAAAAAATACACCTACAAGCACCTCTAAAGCTCACCAATCAATGTGACATATCTTGTTTGTTTAACCCATCCACCCATCCATCCATTGTCTACCACTTATCCTGTATTCAGGGTCGCGGGGGGGCTGGAGCCGATCCCAGCTGTCATTGGGCGAAGGCAGGGTACACTCTGGACAGGACGCCAGTCACAGTTGTTTAACCCAAACAACCCTTAAAACTACTACTTGAAAAAACATGACAGACGAAGTTTACCTGAATGTCCCCAAATGAATTTAATCCTAAACATAACAATATTGCTCTTGGGTGATGGGATTGCTGATTTTAGCACACACCATAGATGCTCTTTTTCCTGTGTTTAATATCAGTTAACTGCAGACAAATTAGTCGCTGGACCACAGCCATACAGTTCTTTCATGCTTCAACCCTCCTCCAACCCCCTGTCACGCTGTAGGCTAAACTAGCTAGTGATCAGTCCCAGTCATTAAGCCCAGCAGCAGCCGCATGCTGTGTGAACAAACATCCCTAATCACAGCCTCTTAAAGACTCCTAATGAGTCTCTGCTAATTAGGCCTCTCTCCGCGAGTCGATCTCTTCTCTCTCGGCCCCACTCGGTTAGCCCAGCCTCATTTGTCTGCTATAGATTAGTGGACAGGGGGGCAGTGGATGTGTGTTTGTGTGTGAGGTTTGGCTAAATCAGACTATTGAAAATCATCAGTAGTTAAAGTGAGGGTTTAGGATGGAAAGTCATCAATGATTAAAGATGAGCTTTTGTCCTTTCAGAGGTCTACTAACGTCCAAAAATATCACAACAGATGACACTAAATGTCTTTGCCATATTATTTAAAGTACACATTGTTTTTTTTGACACTGATTAAATCTTCCAAATATCATCGAAAATGAACTTTTACATATTTTCTAGCGTCACAAATCATGTTTTTCAAGCCAACAAAGTGTTTAATTTTAAACTAGATTAAACTGCTGTAAGCAGGAATGTTTGTCTATTATATCTGATAAGTGAGTAAAATTAACTATTATAACTTTATTACAAATTAATGAATTAATTGTATATTTCAGGTCTATAATGCACTTGGCTCTTCTACTTTTTACTTCATACGTCACCCAATTAAACAATGATATTTGTCATCCAAACGAAGAGGAAGATGGATCAAAATTATAATATTAATGTAAACAAAGGAAACCAGACAATGTTATCTACGAGGGAAAAACTCATTTCATAACTCAATTCATAGATATTTCAAAGATTTTGGAAAAAGATTTAGTCATGAGCATCAATCCTTGTTTGTTGATGAGTAGCCTAAATGAAAATATCTTTGTGCAAAGGTCACTACTACAGTCCCAGTGTACGTGTACGATCCTGCATGAGAAACTGTATTACTTCACTGTTACAGGTACTCATTTCACTTTGTGTGTGTGTGTGTGTGTGTGTGTGTGTGTGTGTGTGTGTGTGTGTGTGTGTGTGTGTGTGTGAAAGCAAGATCTCAGAGGATCCGTTTGGTGATGAAGATGAGTTGCCGTTGGCTGCCACTGACCACACACTCAACTGGTCCCTGTCTGTATTTTCTCTCTCTTCTTTCTTTCTTTTCTTTGTTTCAAATCTGTGTTAACTTTACTCTGGCTTGAATGTGAATAAGACCACAAACCACAAATTTGGTGATGGTCTTAACAATTATGTGCAGTCTGTAGTCAGTAGTTTGTATCGGTAGCCACAGCTATATCAGCTGCATATTTTTTTAAGTTACAATTGTTTTGTATAATTTTTGGGGGGTATAGGGATAAAGAATATCTCGGGATCAGCAATTTACATTTTACATTTACATTTAGGTCATTTAGCAGACGCTTTTGTCCAAAGCGACTTACAATAAGTACATTTGTCAAAAGAAGGAAACAAAGAAACCACGACGTATCATTGCCGATAAAGTAAGAGCTAAAAATAGAACAAGTGTTAGGTCCTCATCTGAGTAAAGTAGTACTTCAAGAGCAACAGTGCTAAGATCAGAGTGCTATAGGTAAGGTTTTTTTTTTTTGTTTGTTTTTGTTTTTTGTTTTTTTTTTGTTTGTTTTTTTTTGTTTTTTTTATAACAGTTTTGATTAATTTTTAATCTATCTCTTGCACATCCACCAGTTTTTGAATCCTCTCAGGAAATGGCGTGTTTGGCATGTAAGGAAATAGATCCACACGTTTCTCTGCTTCTCTTGCATTTCTGACAGTCAGGGGTTTTGCTTCCCAAGTGGTCGATACAAATATCAATTCAAATGCAACTTCAGGTGTTACTGATAACCATCAAAAAACAGTATCAGGTGTTAAAACCGGTGTTGCATAATAAACGTAGAGGATTCTAAATTTAAGGCACGTCTTTATGAGGTATGATTAGTTGTAATCCCATTTCACCAGGCTGATATTGATGTGTGATCTGCCAAACCAAACCCTTTTCTTTTCGGCAGCTTTGAAAACACACCTGCGCAATAGCACACATGAACTCTGGCTCTTTACCCTGTGAAGGAAGGCAGTAATGGCTTGTTGAGCTTCTATAAGGCCGGGCCTCGGGCCGGTCGCAGCCATATCTCACACGGTATCGATCAGCTCAGAGCTAAGTGTTGCCCACAGCCCTTCATCCCTTCCTCCTTCACCTCCCTCTCCCCCTGTTCTTGATCCTGTAAAGTTATAACTGTACTCATGTCAGCCGGATAATGATCATTGATCTGCTGCTGCAGAAGGTGACAAATTCCACTGTTGCTCGACCAGCTGATCTGTGATCTGTCACGGCCCACTGCCCCGACTTCACCAGAGTGCAGATGGACTCTCGTTGCCATGAGCTGAATGGAGGGATTTGATTGAGGCAGGATTATTGTACCCGCCATTAGCCACACCCATTATTTGTGCATTCTTTTGTATTTTCAACTTCAGAATAATTGAATTATTCTTCCTCTCACACTTAAAAACAATCAATAGCAAGCTGTAATAGGAGGTTCAAGTAAATGCTCGCAAAACTCATCAGTTAAAAACAGGTTACCATTAAACCTCCTTTCCTTTTGTTACTTACATAGATTATAATTAATGACAGACATTTGCAATCTGGGGTGATATACATGCTAATTAGCGGCACTTAAAACAAGATGCCTTTTTATGTTTCTGATTCAAACAAATCAATTTCCAATCATATTCTAAACAGAAACTATGATGCATCCACGTCATGATAAATCATAGCCAGGATTTTAGAAATATTGATATCATGATAGAATTGTGGATTATAAACTCGCCTGAGTCATGAAAATAACATCCACAAGAGCTCAACGACACCACGGCAGAGGAGAAGCTGTTCTAACTGTCTGCAACCAGTCGACCTTAAATTATAGTGCACTGGTAAAAATAAAATGCTCGTGGTGCATAGCAGTTAATGGGATTATCATGGGATACCCACACGGGGTGGTTATGGCCACGCCCACAAACTTGTTTAAGTGCATCGAAAGTAAACCGACATGATAGCTTCTCTACAGCTAACAAACCAAAACACAAGTAGGTATCCTGAGGAGGAAAACTGCATAGTGGTGGAGATTAAGCATTTATAACATCAAATGTGAAAACGGGGTACAGGATGCATCACAGTTGGTATCAAGTGCTTCACTGGCTTCATAGAGCATCCTGACATTTTCATCCCACTTACCTGCTGGTACACACTAGCAGCAAGTTCATCATCATAGAACAGAGTCTACGTGGTGTCACATCATAACAAATTAGGCGGACAGGGCAACAGGGCAGCAGATTGGTACATTCATCACAGGAGAAATAGCTCATGTCACTGTTGTCTGTTGTGTGGAGGCCTATCAGCTGCTGCTGTGGGCCTACGGATGGGGGCGGTCCAGGCACTACATCAAACACAACTGTAGGAAATGAGGCCTTCATGACAAGTAATAGGTTTTATTGAGTGGCTGATGAGTGTGTTTGAAATATATCAGAACGCTCTCAGTAGCAGAAGACAAAGGAGTTGTACTTCTTCCTCTGGAAGGCTGATGGATGACTGATGACTGAGGTGAGCAGGAAGATTAATTAGTGTTTATCCTGTCACATGCGGTGCTGAAACCACCACAAAGATAATGTTTGAGTGTGCATATGTGTTTTATTCTGTCTGCGCTGCCTGTTAAAGGTGTCTTCTTTCAGTGTAAGAATTTAAACAAAACCATCAGCGTTTTCCAATTAAAGTCCATTATGGAGGTAGTGTGATTGCGTGCGTCTCAATGTCCCTATATCCTTTTGTAAAACATGACTGATAAATTTGCTTTTTGTAACCTCTGCAGGGTTCAGTGGCCACGTTCAATGACTGCGCGAGAGAAAGACATGGGGAGAAGAAGAGCGACAGGCAATCATTTCTCTGTGCGAGCGGCAGAGCGGGTAGGCGAGCAGATGAAAGCCCATTTTCCTCTGATTAAGTCCTCTGAAAATATTCCATTTGTCAGTGCCACTGCAGCTGAGACAGCCCCGGCCCGCACAGCCAGCCGACTGTATCTGTTGACTACGTAGCCGCTGCGATTTACATCGCTCACTGACAACATCATCATTTCCTCCTTTAATGTCCTCCCTCACTTCTGTCCATACCTCCCTCCCATCCCTCTATCCCCCTATCTTCAACACTGCTTTCCCTCCTTCATTCCCCCTCTCCCAGCCCATCCACAGTGCTCAGCGCCGCCGCCCTCCCTGCCCCCCTAACAGCCTATTTTTGTTTGATCTGCCCTCATTGCAAGGTTGACTGCTACCAAAGAGGGGACAGCAAAGCGGGACCTGGCTCTGTCTTCGTCATAGTCATTTTCAATGTCATAAATTTCAATTTCCAATCTTTCTGCCCCCCCCCCTGTTCTTCAACCTCCCTGCTTCCCCCCCTTCTCTCATGGCATACCCATCATGGGAATTTGTCAATTCTGTTTCTCTCTGTCTTTTGCTCTCATTCATTCTGACTCCTTCTCTCCAAACACCTATTGGCTATTATCCTGTCTCACGTCTTCCCCAGACTTCTGCCACACAGAATGCAATTTTCCCCGGCCGCATCCGTGATGAGATCCAAATGAAAGATCATTAATATTTTGTTCAGAAAGAAATGGAGTCGTGTCTCCTATTTTAAATATTGTCATTTTCCCTTGCCGTACTCGTCCGCCAGCGAGATGCTCTGTCTCACCTGCACCACATCAGGGGGATGCAGATGATCACATTTTTTCTGTTACTGCGCCCTCTTCCCCCACCTAGCCCTGATGAATGCTCCCGTGTGCAAGTGTATGTGTTGGCCTGTAAAAGCCGAGGAAAACCCGACAGGCATACAAAAAAGATATTTGCCCTTTGTCTCTTCAGAAGGTCTTTAACATGGAGACACTGACAGGAGCAGATGAAGCAGCTGTGAGTGTTGTTATGTCAGGAAAGACGGAGTGGCAACATTAACAGAGCCTGGCTCGGTCCCCCTGACAGGCTGACAGATAAATGTTTATTTATTGAGTGTATTGATGAACAGGGTATGTGAGTGACATGAATTACACTCAGTGCAGACAAATATGTGTGGGTTGAATTAATGTCTCACTGTCTTGGCTTGCTTTATTTTCTTTGGTTTAAGACTTTTACGATCTGTGCTCTGCAACAGTAATTTATCTTTGTTTGGATATTATCTCAACTACAGGAAGTCTTCAAGTGCGGAAAAAAACAAATCATTTAAGAAAATTAGCAACAACAATCTGCAACAATAATTTGTGAGTTTCTAGAGTATAAAATTTGCTATAAACTCGCAAATTTGCTACTTTTAAAGAAATTGCGAGTTTATAAAGTAGCAAATTTGCTTCTTTATAAAGTTGCAGATTTGCTACTTTATTATGTTCCTAACAACCAGCATGCTAATTCTATTATTGATGGTTTTATTTATATGGGCCAAACTGTAATTTGATGGGTGTTTATTGATCACGTGGTTGGACTAAAATGGTTGTGGCAGCTTTCACTTGTCATAGAGGAAGTAAACAAGTTGCTTAACCGGATTTTTGCCGTTGCCCGTTGCTATGACAACACGTGAAAGCTACCGCTAGTACTTTATAAACTCGCAAAGTTGCAACTTTTTTTCTCTGAATATTGCCCTAATATGCCATTGTGTGTGTGTGTGTGTGTGTGTGTGTGTATACATTAGATAGATAGATAGATAGATAGATAGATAGATAGATAGATAGATAGATAGATAGATAGATAGATAGATAGATAGATAGATAGATAGATAGATAGATAGATAGATAGATAGAGAACCAGCCTTGTACTCAACAGGGTCTATAAACATGAGGAACGCAGTAGAAGATGACAACGAAGCACCAGCTTCCCAAAAAAAACAGTGAACAGCAAGGCCAGTTGTGTTGAAGCTGACGATATATTTTGCAGAATAGTTGTTGCCGTCGTGTGATTGGGTGACTTCTGCTTCAGGTGGTATTAAACCTGAGTTTAATGGAGTTTTAAAAGACATGTGAGTACAAATTAATGAGCAAAGAATATAACTGATTTAACAGATGATGGTTTTGATGGAGTATGTGCACCACAGGAAACAAGAAACAAAGTTGTGAAATGTAATTTGGGAATTAATCAGAATTCATTAGCCCACAGGGCCTTTATCCAAGTCGCTCTCTCTCTCTCTCTCTCTGTCACTTAATGTTCCCTCTCTCATTGAGGCATCATGGGTATCCCGCTCACTGTTCACTCAAGCTTTACCCATTTGCCTGCTGTCTCGCCAGCTCGCTCTCTAACCAAACTTTACCTCCTACCTGACACTCTCCCCCTCCCTCTCCTTCTTCACATTAACGTTTCAATTGTATGGCCTATCTGATTCAAGTCAATACACTCTGTTACGCACACCCTTTTGACTTTTTAAATGTGTTAACTTCTCGGCCCTCAGTAGAATTTGTTCTTCCCTGTGATTATATTCTTGAATTTAGGCTTTTGTGACATTTTTTTCAAATACTCTATATGCAGTTAAAAAATCCTTTTTCTTGCAGCACGCTTAATAAATCTTACTCTCACTTAATTGTTGACAAAAACATGAAATGTGTAGTATGACACCAGATCAGTTAAACGTGTTTTATCGCCAGCATTAGCCAGACAGAAATGAAGCTCACGTTGTAAAATATCACTAGAAGGACAAACCTTCTGTACAAACCTGCGCTCTACTGTATTATGACAATGTCACTAACCCCACTTTTCATGCCAATGAAGCTTGAATGGAGTCAAATTCATTTCAATCTCTTGGCTGGAAAGACACAGTAATTAGCCAGGTGAGCAGAGCGGGGCGGGGTCACATTCAGGCAATTAAGAAAGTGACAGCCCATCTAACACAATGACAGGCTGAGGCCTTGCACGTACACACACACACACACACACACACACACACAGTTACACAAATGTACTACAACCAACACCCTCACAATAGTTTTACAAAAGTCATCCTGGAGCAACCTAATTAACATAATAGCTCTGATGTTATCCACTCTTTCCACTCATCCAGCTCAAAAGTGGAAACAAGAAGTTCTCAACTGGCATTTTTATATTGTATCACCATTATGTTTTGGATTTGGATTTCTCAGGAACACCATGAGTGAGTTTCTTCAGATTTGGCACAAACGTCCCCTTGGACTCAATGATGGACCAATTATAATTTGGTGGTTAAAGGTTGATGTGACCTCAAACACAAGAAGTCATATGCAAATAATGACAATTCCACATCAACATCTAAAAGGATAAAATGATGAAGTGATGGCATTTTTGAACAGACAACAAAAACTTGCATGGTTGCGATGATGATGAAGATGCAGTGATTTAGCAGTGATGTCTCATGTCTAGACGATAGGTTCTTAAAGTGCAGAAAACAACATGAAAATTGGCAAACTCCATCTGCTAATGAAAATAACGATTGAAGAAAGTTCTAGAACCGATTGAATGAGATTGTTTTGTCAACAATTGTATTGTTTTGGACATCAGCATTAGGGTTAGAATAAAAAAGTTATCAAATGTGCCCCAAACATTCAACTGATTCTATTTCTTCTTCTGTTCACCAATCAGCTGTAGAGTAATGAACCAAGGTAAAATAAATGGCCAGAGTGACTGATTTAAACGATACTGTTTTGGAAGATAAACTATTGTTGGTGTTAAATTCAATGTTCAGCAACATCCCCAAATGACACCAAACTTCTTTTTTTTTTGCCAAGCCAAACCTTGACTGTGCGTGTGTGTAGAGTACTCTAGTACTCTCTCTACAGGTGATTCACCGGTCATTGCTGAGCACCTGAATAAACTGATGACAGCAGAAGGGGATATCCGTTTTCTGATATCAAATTAAATCACTCCCTCATTTTACACACACACACACACACACACACACACACACACACACACACACACACACACACACACACACACACACACACACACACACACACCTGCTCCTGCTTTTACACAGATAAACACACTCATACTCCAAAGATGATGATGCAACACTGTTGTAGAGTGCTCATCTGTGCAGTTAAGTGTTAATGTGATTGTGATTTAGCCAGGAGAAAGGTGCTTTCTCCCTTTGTCTCCCATCTCTCCTTCGCCACCACAGCACCAAACCCTCAATGGTGTGTGTGTGTGTGTGTGTGTGTGTGTGTGTGTGTGTGTGTGTGTGTGTGTGTGTGTGTGTGTGTGTGTGTGTGTGTGTGTGCGTGCGTGGTATATGGCGTCAGGCAGTTATAAATGGCTATCATTTCCCAAACCACTCTGTTCTCCATTGTGGAGCGCATGTCGCCGCGGGGCGTCAGGGAGCTGATGTGTGTGTGAGTGTGTGTAGGAGGATGTAAGGGTGTGTGAGGGGGGTAATAGAGGAAGTGAAGGGGCTGGGAGTCCCATAGGGGAACTGTAACGGTAGAGAGTAACGGAGACGCACCACCAGACAGTCTGGAAAGCTACACTTAAAACAGTGTGTGCAGACAATTATCTTGAAAAAAAAAAAAACATGAAAATGTGACCACATTTTAAGATATTGAATTAAAAGAATCTCAGAATCAGCCTTAATAAAACATTATGGACAATTTCGTAATAAAGTAAAAAAAAAAAAAAAAAAAGAAATGCCTTGAAACACTGAGACATGACCTGGGTGTCCTCATTCCATGCTTTTGTACAGCATTGCGGGCACCTATCTTAGGTTTTTCTCGTCTTCCCTTTTTGAAGAGCTAAAGTGAAAGCATAGCTTCCAGGTTCTTCTCCAGAAGTAAAAAATAAAAATAAAAAATAAAAAAGGAAATTCTAAATCCCGTTGCTAATAACTGAAAATGCAGCCTTGGAACAGAGCTTAACAGTATTAATGATGTCGACTTTTTTAATATTTTTCACTCCATTTGTCTAGATATGGTTTTTTGAATGGTTCATTATTTTAGCAGTCTTAAATAAACACTATTTCCAAGAATTTCCAATAATCCCTGTTTCACTTGGTGTTATGGCTCCATCGACACTACCACTCATGTTCTACTTTCAGTTGCATATACATTTAATACTAACAGTATAACATTTTGATGTTTACCGCTCACTTGATGACTGCTGTAGTTTCTACGTACTTTCGATCACAGAAGGCGTGAAGGGGTTAAACTGACTCAGGCGTTCTGGTACATCCTGGTACCTGAGGAAGATCCCCCGGGTCAACCTTGGGTATCACTGGACTATTTTAATAAATATGAACTAATAATGTAGACTTTACTTAGTAGATGTTGGGAGAAGAGTCTCCCCTATATTCGCAAATAATTCCATCGCTAAAACTCCAGTGTTGAGCCTTCCATTCTCTCAACTCGTGTCACGGGTTCATTGAAAGTGTTGCTTTCATAATACTGTGGAGGCCGTTTTTGGTGCCAGCTAAACCTTATTATATATATATAATTGTCTTTTGTTTTATTCGTATAGCCCTCTTTTCCATCTCCATCTCTCCAAGCATTTTATTCACTCTACTCGTTCTTATAATTTAAGAATCCTTTGTTAATGGTATTGTGTTTTCTTTTGGCAGTCGTGAAGTTTAGGATTTTAAATATGTTAATGACGTTTGGCTGTGTTCGCCCACTATGAGCTTATCCTCTTTTCTCTTAAACGGTTAAAGCAGTTACACTGCGAGTCCAACCATTGAGATTAAATTGGTCTATTGAAAGCAACTCTTGGCCAGGTTCATCCAGTGTTTTGGGATTGATGTCAGCGGATGTGAAATAGATATTTTCTTCTTTTGCATAAAATAAAATAAAGCGGCTATTTCCTCTTTCCTCAATGCTGCACTTTGTTTCGCAAAGAAAGACTCGGACATACTGAGGTAACGTCTGGGTGTGCTGTCCTTCTCTTTGAGTGTGAAAATCATAAAAACACATTCGCAAACCCACGAGATTCCTGCTTATGATCTAATTTCCCTAGTGTCACTCTGGACCAGTGTCACATGGAAAGCATGTGATGTGACAACTGCACCTCTCTTCTTGTTCCCAGTAATGTTATAAACACTCCATCTTCCCCTTTTAAAAAGAGGGTTGAAATTAAATGGGGAGGGGGGGGGGGCAGCAGGGGACACAGCGAGTAGGTGTGCACACCCAATTCAATATATTACAAATGTCTTCCACTTAGGCCCATTTCTACCAGGGGGCCCTGATACGGTTTTGATACAAGAGACAAGTGAGGAAAAGGAGAGGGCCTGTTGAGGAAGGGGAACGGCGGGTTGTTTGACAGGAGGCCTTTCTAAATCCCACACTCATCCATCATAAGTGGCATTTGTGCACTCTGAAGGCCTGATAATAGCCTTTTGCATTTTCATACTGCGCTTTGCCTTCTGGATTTGATCGGGGAGCGAGAGGACGATGGAGGGAAAAGGTGTGCAATGTAGGGGGGGCAGTCATATACTGCAGTTTTATTCATCCCCCCCCCGCATTTCCTATCATCCCACCCTCGCTCGTTCAAGGCTGCTTCTCTTCTCTTCCCTTCTACATTTTTGGGAAAATCACTCTCTGAATTGGAAAAGGGACCCTGGGGCCACGGGTACAGGGTCCATGTTCCGTTTTTTTCTTTTTTTTTTTTCTTTGGATAATTGACTCCGGTTGCCTGGTAATTCATCGCTTGCATATGCCAGCTAATTCATCAGAAGAAGGGAAGCTGCCGACCTCACAACCTTGCATGCCCCACCAGCCCACGCGTCCTGGAAACACACACACACAACTCATACCCTAACACCTCTGACATATCAACCTCACATTGCTAAATCGCATATATGCACGCACCCATATGCAAACACACACACACACACACACACACACACACACACACAGACTCACATTCACACACACACACACACACACACAGACTCACATTCACACACACACACACACACACACACACACACACCACCCCCAGAAGAGCCAGGAGCTCGGAATGAGAGGAGGGAGCAGGCGGCAAGTTAGCGGATGAAAAACCTGAGATGATAGATGGGGCACATTGTGGCATTATGAATGAATTATACCTCCCAAATACCTTGAGCAGAGCAGACTGTCAGCCTGTATCTATACTAATCTGGGAGAAAATATAGCTGTTTCCACATTAAAGGGGGCTGGCGAAGAACGGGCTGCAGAATTAATTGAGCAATCAGGCCATTAGAGAGAAACATCATACTGAGCCCCGTTTCTGATGTAGCAACATTTATCACTGCTGACCACAAATCTGTAGTTCCTGTATTTTTTTCTTCTTCTTACTTTCTTTCTTGTTCTCTCTAATACAGCCCCATCCTCAAACAGATTAGGATTATTGTGACAAGACAAAGGTATCTTTTGTCTTTTCCCGCCACCTTGTCAGCGCCTGCTGCATTAATCACGGTTGTCACACAGTCTTAAGGCTTTCAGCTTGCACACCTTGTCCCATTTTTCTCCCAGCGGTGGGCCCCGTGTTGCATTTGCAAAAAAAAGTACATTATTAGAAATAGTTTCCTGATACATGAGCATTTGTTTGCTCTCTTTTTTTTTATGCAGTTGTATGTTTGTATGGTGATTCTTGATGAAATGTAATTCAAATTTGTAAACCTCAAAGTTGTTGTGACATTTTAGAATTCTGGTAGATGGTGATATTCTAGCCGCTCGGGGGTATTTTTAAGAATATAATTCATCCCAACGTTGTATTAAGTGCCACACACCTAACTTTAGTAACTGAAACCTTAAAGGTCAGGTCTTTTGGACTTTTTTTAAAAGATTTTTTCAGGCATAGACGCCTTTTATTAGCAGTGGATAGAAAGGAAAGACAGGACAGAGAGGGGGTGTGACATGCAACAAAGGACCTCCGGCCGGGATTCGAACCGGGGTTGGCTGCGTATGCGTACGTGCGTACATGGCATGCGCTCCAACCACTCCTCCACCTGCGCTCCCTTTTGAACTTTTTTATTGGGAAATCCACACACATATTAGATTAAGGATTTTGTACACTCATCCACTAAATATTAATGTTTCCCTCATCGTCATCTTTAATTACTTATTTGAATTCCTGGAAAGCATAATTTAGTTTTTTCTCTCTTATTATATTATTATTATGATTACTACAGTATTATGGTTTCATATATAGATCAATGACATGTGGCCAAATGCAGATATTTGAAGCTGCTACAGGTAAGTGAAGCAGTTCCTCCAAGAATAATTCAATTACATGTAAAGTCATGTAGGATGTTGCAGAGCCTTTTGGCATTTTTCCATAAGAATTATAAAAACACTCAGATGTTGTGTGTCACCGTTTCCACCCACATGGCTTTTGTTTTTACCCTCTAATGCTGACAGAGAAATCTGGCAACTGGGTTAACACAGCAACATGTCTTTTTAGCAACACACCTTTAATCAAAAATAAACTCTCTGATAAAGCCAATAAACTAGAGATTGGTCATGATGATGTACATAATAAGACCAGTGTCCTCACAACTACTGACTGGACAGGAAGGCTGCCTTTGCTCATATCTGACATCTATCCCCCTCTACTGGAGAAATCTGAGCACTGTGTCAAGCTGCAGGCTGCAAAGATTCTCTGAAACCAGTGATTATTAATGTTAAGTGAATTATCACTCATCTCCCATTTTTTATTAATACCCCAAATCTGCAGCTAAAACAGCTTAATTTCACCTACAGTCAATGTGAAGGTAATATATAAATTACTTTATTTACTGGATTCATTCATGAAATATAAAACACATTTCTATTTTAAGCCACAAAGTACAAAATACGTACTTATATTTAACCACATTACTACTATTGTAATATTAGATTCAATTATTACATATGTTTAAATACAATGTTAATCACTTAGTAAAGTGATTAACGCTTCATTATAGAATATTCAGTCAACCAAATAAAACTGTTATATATATTTTAGCCAATCATGTCCGTAATATTACTGTAGAAAACACCACAGACAGTGATTGCCGGAGCAGTGGAAAAAGAGTCAAGACATTTTGGTGAGTTTTTCTTTGTTTTTCTGTCGAGTTTAGAAATGTTTTGTGGTGGTTTAACAAGGTAACGTTAATTAAGCTAGTCTTTGATAAAAACTAGAACAGAAACTTGAATTCTGAAGGTGTATACTTGTATTTTTCTGTTTGATAATTAAAGTAAGTATACAGATATATCATTTCTTGAAGTTTTGTGAGTTTATGTTTTTTTTAAGACTACCGGTAATTAAGTTGAGATAGCCTGCGGTATGTAATGTTAACGAGCTGGCAGTGGGGGGAGGATGACGGCTGTGCGCTACACACACACACACCTGCAGTGGAAAAAGAAAAATAACGTGTCTAGTCAACTGTTTGTCACGTGTGTAATAATGGTAATTTTAAACGGTAATCGCATAGTTTGCCCATTGGGGTAACGTTAGCAGTGCTATAGCACCAGCAGCCTTCTGTTCTCGCTAATGTTACATAAGTCTTCTATATTTTTTCTGTTAAACAAGCAAAGTAAGTGTCTGAATATTTCATCTCTTGACGTTTTGTGAGCAGGGGCGGATCTACCGGGGTGGCATAAGGTGGCAAATGCCACCCTAAAGGAAAGCCTTGCCACCCCAGTTGGCAGCAACGAATTCAAAGAAAAGTTATGTCCAATTTGACATTTACGAGCGCGAATTTCCAATGTCCGGCTGCAGTGAATGCAGCACGAGATTACGTCAGCGCAGCAAGACGCTGCTTTGTTTGAAAAATTGAGTGGCGCGATTCGCGAAGCGAGGGAAGGTACGTGTCCACAGGCAGCGGTGTTTCCCCACGTCCCATTAGGCTTGTTAAGGATGGTCTTGTCTTGTCTTGACTTGACTTATCACGCCGACGAGAGCTGCAGGTGTCTGAGGGGGTGGGCTCGAAAAGAGACGGCAGCCAAACGCCGTCAAGTCGGACAACAAAGTCAACGTGACTATGGTGCTCAAGCGGTAGAACACAGCAGCAAAGAGATATATATGCAACCAAAATAAAAAGGCAAATCATTTCACCACAAGGTGGCCGCCGAGTTGCTATGGACTGCAGAAGCGATCTCCATTTTGTTCAGGGTCTCTGGCTCACTTGCGATCTTGAGCCTCTCCAGTTCGCCATGGACGCCTTTCCCCCGGTTAATGTGCATTTCCTTCAGGGTCTTTTGCCGTTTGAGTTCCTCAGTGAGCCCCATCCTAATGCCGTACTCTTCAGCGTTGATTTGCCGAGTGCGGACCTGAACACACTGCGCTGCCAGGTGTGTTCAGCTGCAAGATGCGGCTCTTAAAAACTTGTTCCCGCGATGTTTTGGGTCACGTGATATGGTCGCGACCCTGTGACGTCTTTGCAGTTGGCTGCTAAGTCGGACACAATTCTAGCCATCATGCATTGCTTTCAACCCACAATACATCACGTTAGGTAGCGCGCTGCAGGCAGCTCCATCAAGTCGAATTCGCCTATTGTCTATGTGAAAAGCCGTGCAATGCATTCTGGTAGCGTCGCGGCGAATGTTGAGAGATGGCGCGTGAGTTGGCCGCTCCTCATTTGCATAAAGTTGGAGTCGAATCTACTTTATGCTAATCAGAGGTGCCGGGCTCGACTCGCCGCCTCGGGAACGCTCGCGAAAATCTTCTAAACTGAATGTTGTCGATCTAAAATAAAGACAGATTCAGCAGCTGCATAGCTTATTTCTCGCTTAAAATGTTTTCGTAAAATAAGAGAACGTTTCCAAGCTAGCCGCCATGTTGGTCTGCGTGAACTCCGGAGCAGAGAGGACAGCTGTGAAAACGATCGTCCAATCGGGTGCAGCCATGAAGTTTACACGTGATTGTATGAAGGAGAGCGCCTGTCAATCATCCTCTAATGGCAGCCCACCAAGCGTGCAATACTGGGAAGCGGCGCGTCCACTCGCGTTTAAAATCGCCCCTGTGGACACGTACCTGGAGCCAGGAGTCGCAAGGAAATGAGGCACGAGAGGAAAGAGGTAAAAAACTGATTAACTATCTATCACAAAATGAAATAATAATGAAAGCACGGTGCTAGTATAGTTGCGATGCTGATTTTGAGATGATAAAAATCAGGTTGAAGAACGTTATTTCGCTAACTATACATGCATGTAATGTAGGTCTGACGTTAGTTCTGTGTAAAGTAGGCTAAGAAAGCTATTGATTCAACGTCTGTCAAGGAAAACATTGTACTAAAGATATATTTAATAAAGCTCTAGTCTACGATTTCAAAGGTTTGAAAAAAGCCCCATGGATATAATATATTCCCAGTTAGTTCCCCTAAATTCCTATTAATTCCCATAATTCCCATTATTCCCATGGAAATTCCCGGGAATTTTTCGCCCCTTTGCAACCCTATCTCCCGCCACAACTTTAAACACTGGAAGTGGAAAGAGAAATAATGTAGGTTCTGTGTGGAGGAATTGTGATATGGAGTTTATGTTACTATGGCAACATCTTCCAGGGACTAGGCCAGTGTGAAGAAAGAGAAAAGCTGGCGAGATATAGCATTACTTCAGCAACCCGGTGAGTAGGGGTGACATCACACACATTGAAAGACGGCCAGCCGTGATTGGTCAGAGACCAATGTGAACACTCATGTCTCTCGGCCGAGTCACGACGAGACTGTATGACTATAGACACTTGGTCCAGCATGTGACCATCGTTCTGACACAAATATTGTGTAGTCGAAGCAGAAGTCAACCTGCTCTGCCGTGGCTGCTGATGCATCATCGTAAGCTTTTGCATTATTGTGGGAGAATGTGGTATTTTGTTTTTATAAAAGTCAAAAAAAAGACCGGCCGGACATCGGCTGGACGCTAGCAGCATTAGCACTGTCCTGTTACGAGCTGTGCTGTGGCTTTTTGCCACAAAACTTCCACTACACCAAGCTGAATCTGTGACGCCTCCCACTGCTGCACCGCTACACCCATCTTGGCGCAGGCGATCCACCAAACTGCCAAAATGACCGTGCGCAAGGCTGCGCGGGTCGAAACTTGCATTACTCCGGTTCCGCCACCCTGCGCAGCCCTGAGCTGTGCCACGAAACTAGGGCCCATTATGTTATAACTTTGTTCATTCGTTTTTTCTAAAATACTATACTTTATACGCTACTATTACTTATGACATTTTTTTGGCATAGCAGATATTCACTTTTTTAAGCAATTTTTTTCACCACATACAATACGATGACATACTTTATTATGACTGATTGATTTTATGACATATTATAGTAGACTGTTAATTACCTTTTTATTATAACATAATTATATTTGTGACATTTTTAAATGATATAACTTATTCATGACACATTATACCATCTCTTCTTAAGACATTTTGTATGGCATAACATACTAATAAACTAACTGTTTGTGTAATTTATTTATTTAGTTTTTTTTTTTTTGTCTACTGTGGTTTATGAACATGTTGAGGACATAGTATACTGTGGCTTTAATTAAGACATTTTTACCACATGCTATTCAATGACAATTTATGATTTTCATGACATACCATACCTTTTAAGACATTTCTAGCAAATAATATAGGACCTTTTATGACATACTATACTAGCATTTGCCATGAAACAAATATTCATGACATACCATACTATGACTTCTTGGGACATACTATACAATCATTGTGTCAAGTATGACATAAAGCATGACATTTTTCATTACACCCATCACTACATTAAACCATTAAACTTAGGGCATCTAAATGCTGATGTCTCTGATTACAGGTGACACACCTTCAGAACTGACAATTATTGTTCTGTTTCAGTTAAAGCACACAGCGCTGTATCACAGAGAGGTGTTTCAGGGTGAAGAGACTTCTTTGGTGAGGCGCTACACAGGTCAGCTGCTGGAGTGCATAACGTTTTCAGTCTCTGCAAAAAGATAAACAATGTGTTACACTGGTTTAATTGAAATAACACAGTGCTTTTTTAACTTTCTATCTATGGCAATAATCATCGTGATAACTGGGGTAGGCTGTGCTAGACACTCACCTGTTTCACTGTTCCCGGTGTCACTGCCATAACATAGAGAATCCACAGAGGAGTCAGGAGAACTGAAGAGAATGCAAGAGATAGCCCAATGGCGTAGCCCCACCAGGGGTACTGGTAGGTGGTGTTGTATTTCAGTGGGGTGAACTTGACCAGAGAGAATAGCAATATTCCCTGTTAAGAAAGAAGTGACACACACACATCCATTTCCTGTTACTTTGACTCCTGAGCTTTTCATCGTATAGACATAACAAAACTCCATAAATGTACTTACAACACAGACGGATGGCGTGAGGAACCTCCAGCAATATTTCATATAAGAAGATGGGTAGAAGCCGATCATTTCCTTTATTTTGTCATAATAACGATCAGCACCTTGCATGCAGGCAGACAGTCATATTAGTAACATTTAGCATGTGATCATGCACTGCAAATTCATGAGGATATTGGAGTATACAATTTATTACATTATTAGTGGAATGCAGATGAGAAGCAAATTTTGTCAGTCAATCATATGAGCATTTATCAACTCACATTATTGTAATACATCTGCACATGAATAATAACCTGTGTTCTGTATTTCTTTATATTGTTTATTCAGCATATGAGTCTGTAGTTATTGATAGAGTTTCTGATTGTGAATTAAATATATAATAATCCAGATCATAATTGTGTCTTTTGACCTAGAAATTATTTATTCTTATAAATGTTTCTGGGAAATTTGAAATGATGCAAGTCATATCATCGTCATTCAGCCCTGTGTTAATGAATAGAATTGTTCACAAATTATGTCAAATGTGAAAAGAGAAATCTTTCTTATAGGTAATTAAGTTATTTGTGGTCCTTTCATTGATTGGACATACAATTAATACAGATTGTTTGAGCCATTTCAGTGTGACCTGGGTGGTGCTGTAGGTAACCACCAGAACGTATTTAAGTGTGCCAATAATGAGGCCAGGTGCAAACAATGAGGAATATTGTTTTTGACCAGGAGACGGGAGAGATTGTTATTTTATTTTGTTTTGAGAAAAGTTCTTTGTCTGCTTGAATAAATGGATTATGCCAATCCAAAAGAAGTTACTGCCATTTGTCATATTTGTTTTAAAGAAGCAATGGAAGCATGCCATCTAGCCGCACTCATGCACATTAACGACCAAAGGGAAAAGCTGCGTCAACACAGATGTTTAGCATGAAAGTGAATAAAAAAAATCTAATTCAAAGTTTGTAGTTATTCACTTGCTCACCAAATATCCATCCCACACAAATGGACTCCAAAATGCCAAAAGCCAGAACTGGCATTCCACTGGAAGCATAGTATTCAAATAGCAGAAATACATAAAGTCCTCCCTGCAGCAGAGAACAGAGAAGAAAGACGGGCACAAAAGTTTTGTTCGAACGCACATTTTTTGACACAGAAAAAAAAGTCTTACTGCCAGACAGGTGCAGTATTACTTCACAATTGAATTTGCAGGTTAAAGATACTCTTACCTCAGTCACCATAAACAGGCCAGTAACCAAGCACACACCACAGATGACAAGCAGGAGCAGTTTACGTCGATGACCAGTCAAAAAGAAGGATGGATGCATGTCTGATATGGATGTCACCAAGGCTTCAAGATACACAAACTACAGGTGAAAGATTATTTAAACATTTACCTTTTCTACATTCATACAACAATGAATTAAATTAGCCACTACACATCTTTGTGGTGGTATGAATGAATGGTTTTAGCTTTTCATAGCCTTGAGCAAACAAGACAGCAATTCTGTCTCTGTACCTCCTACTGCAACGTAAACTGATCGATGGTTTTGCTTATTAATTTCTTTGATATAAATTCTGATCATAGTGGAACTTACAAGACAGACGCATTGACAATAAATTATAGATAATTTACAAGTGCTATGAAGCGATACAATCATTAAACATGAAAGGACGTTTTGATGATAATTTAAATCACAAGAGAAGAGGGGCCTATAACTAAGATTACAATGTTGTAACCCTAGGTCTATAAGCACAGGCAGAAACCTCTAATGGATTCCCCTCCAATCAAGAGCATGCATCCACCTACTGAACATTTGTATAAGCATAGCAAACTGTATGAACTGAATCGGCATCGACCATGACTTCTGCATACATATGTTCTAGATACCCCACCAAACAATGCTGCATGTAGAGTGTGAACAGACCACAAAATAAGGTTAACTTCCTGCTGGCTTATTGGCTTGGAAGATGCTATCGCAAAGCCATCCCACAAGGCATTTCTTGGACACTATGCCCAAAGCACACAAATAGCTGTTTAGTGCATCTAATGGGGGCTGTGCATTCAATATAACATGCCTGGACAAAGTAGAGGTAACCTCCCTGTACCCTGCTTGGAGTAGAGGACTAAAGACTCCCCCCCCCCCCCCCCCCCCCCCCCGCTATGATCAAGTTTCCTCTTGTCGAACATCATAAGGTGGTCTTCTAGTCCCAGAATGAGATCCTGAGAGCCTTGTTGGACCATCACATGTATCTTCCGTATCAGGGGACCTTATCACTCATCACTGGACTTGGCTATGATGACTATAAGGTTGTTGAGAGAAAAGACCCCATGCCATGGCCATGCATGTATTTGGGTAGGCATGTGCTGATTGACAGGCAATGTTCCAAACATGAGGCGTGTTAATGATTGGAGGAGCATCCAGGACAGGACAGAGCCTGTGTGTACCAAAGTCTGACATCTATTTTAAATAAAAAATAATGTTAATACTTACCTCACTGTCCAGTCCGAGGAAAATTATCATAAGGAAAAAAAAGGCAGCCCAGAGTTGGGGTAAAGGAATCATGGCTATTGCCCGTGGGTAGGCAATGAATGCAAGGCCTGGACCTGCAAGAGGTCCAAAATAGATAGAAAAGTAGGTTAGGCAATAATACTCTCATAGGTTATAATGTACTAGTAATAGGTTGGTTTTGAAGTGAGCATTCAACCAAAACTTGCTGAGCTTGTGTCCCGATATGGTGAGTAATGAAAAATGAAACCTTTAATTCTAGCCCCATGTACCTTGGCTGGTTTAGGGGAGGATGCTGCCATAATCTTATTCCTAACTCACTATCTTGCTCACAATCCTGCTGTATACTGTATCTGTGCCATACAGTACATCTGATACACTTATACAGAAGACAATAAGAAAGACAGTTAGAAAAGATACTGTGACAGTTCACATAGAAGGAAAGTGCATGGTGCTATTTAAAGTGCTGTCCTGCAGGTAATTTCTTGTTCAGCAGTGCAATGCTTGTTGGGATGAAAGACCTACTAGCTCGATTTGTTTGGAAAGAGTGTAGCCTGAACCTCCTCCCTGATAGCAACACCTCATATGCCTGTCTTGACCATCCTCCTTTCACAAGTCATAGCCATGCTGTTTAGTGTTTTCCCAGCAACCTTTCTGGCCATGTTAACTATCTTACTTACATTTTTTTTTTAGTTACTGACAGGGAGAAATACCAGGCAACAGAACAGAAAAGTAAAATGCTCTCAACAAAGGAGCGATAGAAAACTGACATGATGGGCCCTAGTTTCGTAGATAGGCGTAGTCAGCGCACAGCACACCTGCGACACGCTGACGGGGTGTGTCCGCCTAGATTTTGCAAGTTTTGTACACCGCGCAGGGTAGCGCAGGCACGCCTCCCGTCACTCCCACCCGTGCAAGTGGGAAAGAGGGAGGAGAAGAAGGCGTGAGTGGGAGACGAGGAGGAGACAAGACGTGGACTGGGATTAACACAGCGGATTCAGATCTTCACCAATCAAATGAGCTCCCCTCCTCACCTTTAATGCGCCAGGCGAGGTGCAGTGCAAGTTTTGTCATTTGACAACACGATGACAGAAGCAGCGCTGCTGCTCCCACCACGCTCATCACGCACAGTGCGTATAGTCATAATAATTATAATGCCGATATTATATCACTATAGAACCCAGCTAGCAGGGAACGTTCCCACACCATTGGCTAACATTCCCTACAGGTTCTGTTAAAGTTCTTAAAAAACATTTTCATTTAATGTTCAAATAACATTATAATGATGTTTATTATTTTAAATAATGTCCCTGTATTGTTGAATGGTAACAAAGATAGAATGTTTTAGATGTAACATCCTAAGGATGTTTTGGGGATGTCTGTGAGGTAAAAATTATAGACTGTTGCTCTATAAAACATTACCACAATGTTCCATAACAACAAAGTAAAGACATTCTCAAAAAATAATTTTAAAAACGTTTTCAGGATGTTATTATGGCCTCTGATTGCAATATGTTATTTTAAAACATTCTGACAATGTTATGCAATAATAAAGAAGGAATATTGTTAAAGCAATATTTTAAAAATATTTTCAGGATGTTACTGATGCCTCATATCACAAATAGCATGTTTCTGTAATGTAATTTATAAACAAAGGAATAACGTTTTACCTAAAGCATTCTGAGGATATTTTAGGGACAATGTTTAGGTAACAGATTACATAATGTTATTTATAAAATGTTTTCACAATGTTATGTAATATCACATTAAAAACATTTTCGAAGTAATATCTGGAAAATGGTTTGAGGATGTTATTGATACTTCAGATTACGCAATGTTCTTTTCCAAAACATTTCTGTAATGTGATATATTGACAAATGTAGAATATTTGTCTAAAACATGCTTAGGATGTTTTGAGGATGTTCTTGAGTTAATGATTATTGAATGTTCACCTACAGAACATTTCCACGATGTTACAGAAAAACAACAAAGGAATATTCTAAAACAAACATTAAAAAAACGTCTTCCATATGTTTTTAAGCCTCAGATTATACTATGTAGTTTATAAAACATTCTTATAATGTTATATGATGATAAACGAAGAATATACACAAAGCAATATTTTGAAAATGTTTGCAGGATGTTATTGATGCCTCTTATAACAAATAGCATGTTTTTGTAATGTCATGTATGAACAAAGGAAGAACGTTTTAGCTATAGCATTCTGAGGATATTTTAGGGACAGTGTTTAGGTAACAGATTACGCAATGTTATTAATGAAATGTCCCCACAATGATAAATTATATCTCATGAAGAACATTTTCTATGTAACATTTGGAAAATCTTTTCAAGATGTTATTGATACCTCAGATTCTGCAATGTTTTTTTCCAAAACATTGTTGTAATATGATAAATTAACAAACATAGAACATTTGTCTAAAATATTCTTAAAGTTAATGGATTACTGAATGTTCACCTACAGAACATTTCCACAAATAAACATAAAACATAAATTGCATCTTGACAGCATGGAAATGTTGGTGATGTTGGGTATAGTTGTTCCCATGATAGCAGAATTCAAAATGTTCTAGAAAATTAAGTTTTTAAGATAAAATTCTGATAGTTGCCTCATCAACCATGGCTCTAAAATATTGTAAATTTTTTCAGAAAGATTGAAAATGTATTTAGCAAGAATTGGATGGTATACACTGCAAAATAAAATCCTAATTTTACGGTATATGACTCTAATTTTTTACAGTAGTTTTTCTGTTCTTTGAAAATAGTGTACAAATCTGTAAAATTACAGACTTTATCAGTAAATGAACAATCTGCCTGTTATTTTAAGTATTATGACAGTAATGACAAATTACATTTATTTCTCATTTTTTTTACAGAAAAATACTATATTAATTATACATGATCTTTCCGTTTTCTTAAATAAAATACAAATGATTGTAAAATGACAGTAATTCTCTATAATTAAATATGTAACTTGTAATAAAAAGGTTTATGTCCATAAAAACAATCTTAACACTTTTCTCTGTAATTTTACAGTAAATCTTATTATTTCACATTTGCAAACTATACATTCAACCTGCAATTAAATATGTAGCTTGTTATATGAAGGATTATTTCCATACTACCAATTTAATGTTTTTCTCTGTAATTTTAAGGTAAATCTTATTAGTTTTAGATTTATGTGTACTTTTACATTCAAACTCTGTAATTAAATATGTAGCTCATTATATTAAGATTTATGACCATACTAACGTTTTTCTCTGTAAGATTAAGGTAAATCTTATTAGTTCACTAGTACTATGTGGTATGTATGAAAGTACTTGTATAGATTTTGGATTAGACTCGATAGTATTAGACTAGTGAGTACTTTAATTCTGTAATTCTGTATAATGGCAATGATTCTAACAAAAATACGTACAGGTCAGGCTGTCTATGCAGACAGAGAGAGAGAGAGAAAGAGAGAGAGATATATACTTATGTAATTAAATATATACCCGCCTACGAATAAAAATAACATTTATTTTCTTTATCATCTTTTCTTGATAAAGAAAAAGATACCACGCTGATACAATTGCTATTGGCTGTCTTGCCGTGTTGCTTTGAATATGATTGGTTGATGTGGCTGTCATCACGAAAACTGGCCAATGACAACTGTGCGCGCCTTCTTTTTGAAAATACGTCAGTTTGAATGGGTACGCGCTGGCAGTCGTGCACTAGTGGACTACCTGACCACTAACGTATTACCTGGATTATTACCTGGACTATTTTACATCTGCTCGCCATGTTTTCATTTGGAGCGAATCTGAGTTGTGGGATTTCAACGGAGAACAGAAACGTGGAGTATGGACACAGTTGAAGAGTCAGGCGGATCTGTTTGGTCAGCTATTACTTGGACTTCACTACATAACTGTTCTGCTGTATCAGGTAAGAATTCATTTCCCTTCCCTTTGTAAAATCATAACCTAACGCAGTGTTTGTGTTCATTCCCTTAATGTACAGTGATGGTTTTGTCAAACTGTTAGCTAACCGTTAACTAACGTTATCGTATAGTCATAGGTGATTAACGTTATTTTAGCACATTTAGGTCATTTCGGTCAGCACCGAAATGTGTTTCTGAAAACATTTTATGCGAGAAATAAGCTATGCAGTTGCTGAATCCGTCTTTATTTTAGATCGACAACGTTCATTTTAAAAGATTTTCGACAGCTTGCGGGAGGCGGCGCCCCGTCTCTCAAAACTTGCCGCGACGCGAAGCCATTGCACGGCAAACAAACAATAGTGTAGTGCTGTGTCCATTTATTCAACTCAAGCATTAATTCAAGAACATCAATAAGGTTTGTGGCATTCAGATAACACCATACAGCTTCACTTCTACTGGAAACAGAAGCACTGATGTCAACCTGAACACTGAAGTAAACATTCATACTGGGAGCGCTAGCTCCAGCAGCTAGGCAGCTAGCTCTCCTAGCATGAATGTTAACTCCAGTGTTACTGTTGACTTCAGTGCTTCCTGCTCGCTCCCGTTCGCGTCGTCACTTGTCCGCGTATTTTTGGGGAAAATAATACGGATATCCATACCGAACACCACAGCTAACTAGCGATTCTATGAGCAACTGCGACCATGAACGTCAAGTACTAACAGCGTCCCTCTCATGAGTCTGACTCAATGACCCGCCTCCCAACTCCTGTAATTGGCCAGCACGTTTGTTCGTTGATTGGATTGGTTGAATTGTATCGACAAACCGAGATAGGAATAATAGAGGAATGGCCACTCCGAGGTAAAAAACAAAACCCAAATAAAACAAACAGTTTCCAGTCCAGGACAGGCACGGGGGGGCTGAAAAAAATTATTGGGCTGACTAAAAACGTCCTTTTAAAATACACAAGAACATGTTAGGCCAGCTTAAATCACACTAAATCATAATTTTTGCACTCAGGTAAGAACAAGTTTAAGACCCGGTCTGGAGACTTCGTACCAGGCTTACACACCTGGATAAAACAATTGCAACTCAATTTACTCTGCCGTGTAAATAAAGCAGACTGGACCCTGTCTGGCCTAGAATTCTGCACATAATCCACATGCAGTGTTCTCAGATATCACCATAAGCACGAGGAATAGCATGCATCACATTTATACCAAAAGTAGGGCACAGTGTGCATATGAAATAAACAGAGATGTAAAGTTTTCCTTGGTTTTACAAATTCTTATGCAAGCAGTCTGCTGCTCGTGTGCCTGTTTGTCCAATGGTCAGTGTGAACTGCACCTACTTTAGCGGGGTCAAATACTATGGCTATTTATGCACAGTTTTCTCCCTGTGCATGGACAGTACATTGGGACAACAACAGTAGTACATGTAACCATACTGATTAGTGGAATTGTTATAGGTAATACTGTATGCTTAATCATCTTTATTGTTTCTTTTGTCAGATGGACTACCTGTGTCTGCTGGGAGGTGCCACTCCAGGGGACACAGTGAGGCGGATGCTAAGAAAACTCGGGACCAATGCCCTTTGGGCATTGTACAGTTTGAAGGGGAGAAAGGGAAAGAAAAAATTCATGGACCTGAAATTATACCCTGTAGTTCGTAGGTGTCTTTTTTTTTTTTGTATGGTTTCTACTCCCAGTTTGAGACCTAGCAAAGATCTCTTAACTTTTAATCTTTGTGATTTTTATGCCTCAATATGACATATTGATACTACTACCGTATATTTGAACATAATTATTGAAACTGCTTGAAACCTCAGATCCCTTACATAATGAATAAAAAGTGAAATCTGTGTTTTTAGGCAAAACTTTTTGAATGTGCCTTGGCACATGGCAAAAAGTGGTGTAATAGTGGTGTTTTCCAGCTCTCTCTTTCTGTTGAAGGAGTTTTGTCTGGAAAAAAAGTGTTTGCCAGCTCTCTCTTTCTGTTGAAGGAATTTTGTCTGGGAAAAAAAAGTGTGTTTGCCAGCTCTCTCTGTGTTTTGAATAAAGTGTTGTGAAACATTTACATGGGTTAATATTCCAATTCTATCTTGAAGTAGTAGTAGTGGTCACTCAGAAAACTTTAAATTTGAAATTGAATGGTGATGTCATAATATTTCATTGTTTAAATATTGTAATTTAACATTTATAGATTTTTTTTCCAAAGCATGTCACCCAGTCCTGAAGTGGTATCATTCTCATCACACTGTCAGCTGTACACATTTTAAAGAACATTAAGGTATAATGTTGTAGCAGTCATTTGTAACATTTTAAGAAGGTTATCACAAAACAGTTTTAGAATGTTTTTATAGAACATTCTTTTAGAACATTCTGGGAACTTAAAGAAAACTTAACCCTAAAAACATAATTAAAACATTATGGTATAATGTTAAAGCAATATTTTCATTCAACATTTTAAGAAGGTTATCACAAAACAGTTTTAGAATGTTTTTATAGAACGTTCTTCCAGAACATTCCGGGAACTTAAAGAAAACTTCCCGCTAAAAACATTATTAAAACATTATGGTATAATGTTATGGCAATATTTTCATTCAACATTTTAAGAAGGTTATTACAAAACAGTTTTAGAATGTTTTTATAGAACGTTCTTCCAGAACATTCCGGGAACTTAAAGAAAACTTCCCGCTAAAAACATTGTAACAACATTATAGGTAACATTGTCAGAATGTTTTTAGAACCAAAAATTGCTAGCTGGGAAATTGGAGGTCCAAGTTTCAGCTGTGTTAATTCAGTCAGGCTGAGTTTCCGTTACGCGTGCCATCCGCCTTTGATCTGACGTCAGATGTGACGGGACAATCTATATAGATATAAATTCACGTGCTGATTCAATTAGTTGCATTAAATAGTGTTTGTTGGTTTATGTTTATTTATTGCATATAAATGTGCCTGGAACTGTGAAAACCTGCCTGTGAGGTCTCGGTGATGTGTACGCACTGCGCGCGCCATCAGCCAAACTTCCACTCCGCCAGCTGTAATTCGCCTTGAATGAATAGACTTTATTTGCGCTTTGCGCCTTACGCCAAGAGTAAACCAGGTTGGAGCTGGCAAGCTTTCAGTGCAGTCTCGGCGAGGTTTTTTCCACGAAACTTCTGTTGCACTCTGTGATGCCTCCCCCTGCTGCGCTGCCACACCCATCTTGGTGCAGGCGATCCACCAAACTGCCAAATTGACCATGCCCAAGGCTGCGCGGGTCGAAACGTGCATTACGCCGGCTCCGCCACCCTGCGCTGCGCCACGAAACTAGGGCCCTCAGTGTTCAACTCGGATCTCCCCCCATTTTTGAGCCGATATATGACTGAAAATACAGTTGATGACTGTGTAGGACACAGCGGGATTCTGGGTCGGGCTTGGGCCTTCAGACTGGTGGTGTGAGCGGTACCGAAGCGGAACCGGAAAATGCCGCTCAAATTTTGTTGGTCGATACTTATCATTTTCCGTTTTTCATAGTAACACAACAAAGCCAATATACAGTGTATACCATAATGTTGACCTAAAAACCATCCCGTACCTGATTCAGCTACCATTGAGATGTCAACACCCAACTCATATGACATGAACCCAAGGACAGAGAAGACTGCAAACCCAGCAACAAAGCTGGTTAAAGTGTTCAGTGTGCACAATGCAAAAGTATCCCTGAAAATATAAAAAAGATTAATCCTGCATCACATAAAAAATGTAAGGTATAACACGTATAGAATAATCTTTATTATCCTTACTTGTAGCAGTTGTTGTTGTATTTATTGTAGCTTCCCAAAGATGGCAAACAGCCTGAGCAGACACAGTAAGAGAATAATATCTGGCTCCCAGCATCCAGCCACGCCTTAAAGTAGTAAAATGAGTTGTTATGCCTTTAACTATATTTTTTGGGGAGTTTATACTTATCTCATTTCTGCCCTTCCCTTGTACCTTGCCATGTTTGGCAGATTCCTAGTGTGCCAGTGTGCCATATATTGTTCTGTACAAGTGTTCCACACAAACACCTCACCTGAGAATCAGTCAGCCTTGTCAGATCAGGAGAAAGGTAAAATCGGATTCCATCTACAGCTCCTGGCAATGTCAGGCCACGGATCAGCAGCACTATCAACATCACGTAGGGAAACGTTGCCGTGAAGTAGACGACCTGAGACAGAAGCATCAATTTCAGTGGAGAGTGGAGGTTTTCACAATAATATTTAGGATTTAATCAGTTTGGAGTTCTAACACCATGATGATAACAAGTGAATACTTCTCACCTTTCCTGACGTCTTGACTCCTTTCCATATACAGAAGTAACAGATGATCCAGCTCAGCAGAAGGTATCCAGCCAGGTCCCAGCGCATGCTGCCCATCTCCTCAATTCCTCCAGACAAAGCCAGGACTCTCCTCCTGTATGCAGGAAGAAAATGATTAAACATACATCATGACAACTCTAAATCATGTGGGTGATATGAGGGTGATACTTACTGCCAGAATTCTTTAACTGAAGACGTTGCATTTTCATTGATGTGGTCATAAACTGAATGATTCTGATTGTAATCAATGCAGTTCTCTAGTGGTGGAAGAATTCAAAGCAATAACTTAGAATGGATTGGAGTGAAACAATGCAGCAATATATAATACATTTTCATTATCACCATTGACTGTAATTCTATATAAAGTCATGGCACCATAATAATGCAGATGTGTACCTGTGTTCCAGGTGTTGTTACAGCTGGCCCAGGGGAGTACAGTGTGGAAGGAGGAAAAGAGGTAGAGGAAGCCCCAAGCCATGATGACAATATAATACATTGAACTGTAGAGCATTAACATGAGACTGCCGCAGCCTAAACCTATTTACAAAAACATGATCACATTTCAACATAACATACACACAGTAATGTACCAACTAAATACCATGTGCACCATATTGAATATGTAGCTAAGCTAGCAGTACCTTCCAGTAAAGGACATATTTTCCTCCAACATGTGATTCCACCCTGACCAGTTAACTGTCCCAGAGATAACTCCAGAAAGAAGATGGGGATTCCACAGGTGAGCAGGAGCAAAACATAAGGAACCAAGAAAGCTCCTAAAGAGGAAGAATAATAAGCACTTGGTGAGAAAAATACAGAACTAAATGTTAATGATTTCAATTCATTATTCCTGTTTGTTCTCATCAAACATTCTGCTGTACAATACAACAAGACTCCATCATGTTCTTACCTCCTCCATTTTTAAAGCACAGGTATGGAAATCTCCAAACATTGCCCAGACCAATGATTTCTCCAACTACAGCCAAGATGAACTCCGTCTTGTTGGACCACTGGCCTCTCTTGACACACTTGTCTGGAGCATGATTGGGATTGTTGTCATGTTTCATCAGACCCTTCTCTGGATTACTTTCTGGCTCCATTGGGACAATCTACACTGTTGAAATGTAAGTTATGAGAAATTTTTTATTCAGATGTTGGGCCCTAGTTTCGTGACACAGTGCAGGGCGGCGGAGCCGGCGTAATGCAAGTTTTGACCCGCGCAGCCTTGCGCATGGTGAGTTTGGCAGTTTGGTGGATCGCCTGCGCCAAGATGGGTGTGGCATCACAGATTCAGCTTGGTGTAGCAGAAGTTTCGTATCAAAAAACCTTGCCGAGACTTCGCCGAAAGCCCGCCAGCTCCAACCTAGTCTACTCTTGGTGTAAGGCGCAAAGTGCAAATAAAGTCCATTCATTCAAGGCAAATTACAGCTGGTGGAGTGGAAGTTTGGCTGATGGCGCGCAGTACGTACACATCACCGAGACCTCACAGGCAGGTTTCCACAGTTCCAGGCACATTTAAATGCAATAAATAATCACAACAAACACTATTTAATGCAACTAATTGAATCAGCACATGAATTTATATCTATATAGATTGTCCCTTCACGTCTGACTTCAGACCAAAGGCGGATGGCACTCGTAACGGAAACTCAGCCTCTCGGACCAAAACATCTCCCTCTCTCTCCTGTTTTTTATAATATTGGCATTGTTATTTGGCGCATTTCCAATCATGCATGCGCATGCATTTGCCTAGCAAAACCAGGCATTCTGGGGAAAAAAACGTCAGAAATGCTGGTGATAACTTCCGTTTGCGACATGTCACATGACTTTTAAAAACTTGCGGGATCTCCAGGGTACCTCCCTCCGCATGCTTTTTTAATTTTTTTTTTTTTTATTTAAACATAAGATCATACAGTGTCTCACAGAGGATGTACAATCATAATGACATAAAAAAAAACATAACAACACGAGGACAGGCAAAACCATACAAATAACACACAGAAAGACTAGGGGAGATTAAGTGGAAGTAATTAAGTATTCTAAACAAAAACTTTTAAATAAAAACACCAAGCATCTTAAATTTACAGGCTGGAGCGTAGACATTAAGGTACAAATCCAAGGCCATCACTCAAAATAACAACAACCTAGAAAATTCTGCACCTATCTTAATTGCAATTTTTCTGCAATGCATTTTCTTGAGTGATTTAAAAAACAACTTAAAATCATTTAGAAACTAATCAAAGGAGGGTTCAGCAGTACGCCATTTACAACAGTGTTTATGATATTTGCCCAAAAGCAAAACAATATTAACCAAGTCAGAAACAGAAGCATTCAGATTATCCATGTAAAATAAAACGTGAGAAATATCAAAAATTGGGATGTCAGTAATCTTCAATAATAACCAATGTCTTATGTTTGACCAGAATCTTTGGGACAAAGGACATAAAAAAAATATGTGTTCTAAAGTTTCTTCATTTTCACCACAGAAGGCACATGTGTCCACTTCAAATCTAAATCTTTTATTAAGAAAGGCAGCCGTTGGATACATTTTATTTATTATCTTAAAATGGGTTTCCTTAACTTTTGGAGAAATGGGCCACTTGATATATTTGGAAAGAGCGTTATCTACGACAGACAAGGTTATTGGCTCTGGGGCCTGTAATTGTACCCTTCTCGAGTAGTCATAAAACACCCTAGATTTCAGAACAATACTAATTAATTTATTATTACATTTCTTATCATATATATTACACTCTTCAATAACTAAATTTGGTAATACTGCCTCAACATTAGCGTACATGAATACATTTCTAATTAGTAAAATCAAAGGTAATGGGACTGCTTTGCAAAACTTTTTGAATTTTTGATAACAACAATTGAAATTATACTTGACTAGAAAAGCTTCATAATCCAAAAAGTTACCATTACAATCCAACAAATCAATTACAAAAATAAAACCTTTCTCAACCCAATCATTTATATATAGAGATTTTCTATCTGTTAATATGACTCTATTGTCCCACAGGGTTGAAGCGTGAGGGGAAAAATTATGAGTGAATATCATTTTCCAAAATTGGAGAATCTGTCTATGAAATTTAGACAATTTAATGGGAATTTTACTCACCTCAAAATCACATTTTAAAAGAAATTCTAGCCCCCCTAATTTATGAAACAACGACCTTGGAATGTGAAACCATACCGAATTCTGAAGTAAAAAAGCTTTTATCCAATTTATCCTTAAAGTACCGACCATCGACTCAAAATCAAGAGCTTTAACAACACCTTTGTCATATTCTTTAACCAGCTGCAACTTTTTAATGTAATGCGTTTTGTTCCTCCATATGAACTGGAAAATAACTGAGTTTGCTTTTCTAATATTACTGGGAGAGATAAATAAGGAATGGCATGGGTAAATTAGTTTTGAGACACCTTCCGCCTTGGATAGAAGGACTCGACCAAAAATAGTAAGATCCCAAATTAACCAATAGGCTTGTTCGGGATGGTCTTGGCTTGACTTGACTTGACTTACCACGCCGACGAGAGCTGCAGGTGTCTGAGGGGGCGGGCTCTAAAAGAGACGGCAGCCAAACGCCGTCAAGTCGGACAACAAAGTCAACGTGACTATGGTGCTCAAGCGATAGAACACAGCAGCAAACCAAAGAGGATGTGTTATATAGAGGATATATATATATTACACACACACACACACACACACACACACACATACATATATACATAAATACATACACACACACACACACACATGCAAGGCAACATGTGGAAGGCATTCTTTTTTTCCAGTATATTTGTATCATCATTCTATGTTTGTATTAACCAGACCTCATATATAATAGGCCTACTCACAAAACAATGCACAGAACTTAAGATCAAGCCATGAGATCAATGCCACCACAATAAAAAGTATCATTTCACCACAAGGTGGCCGCCGAGTGCGGACCTGAACACACGTCATTGAACTTTTAACCAATGAGAACCATTCCGCTGTAGCGGAGGTGTGGACAAGCCGGTTGCAGCCACCGTGGACCGCGCTGCCAAGTGCCGCAAGAAGCGGCTCTTAAAAACTTGTTCTCGCGATGTTTTGGGTCACGTGATATGGTCGCGACCCTGTGACGTCTTTGCAGTCGGCTGCTAAGTCGGACACAATGGGCGCATTTCGGATCGCATGCATTTGCGCCGATGCATGCACGAGACTTGAGAGTTTCCGCCGGAACTAGTCATAAACACGTCAAGTTCTCACCACGTCAAGTCGGACACAGGTGCACTTCACGGACTTTGCACAAAGAATATGGCCTGCCCAGTGGCGCTGGCTTTCTTCGTCGCTGACGAACTCGAGCCAAGGCATTTGAAGTCCCGTTGTTGACGGAGGCTGAGGAATTTTCTCACGTGGGAAATACCATGTGATAATTCTAACCAACTAGGGCAACGTTGAGGGGAGTGTCTTATGTCCGCACTTATTTCAGACCATCTGCAGAGAAAAGCATGCGAAGGGAGGTACCCTGGAGATACCGCGAGTTTTTAAAGTCTTGTGACATGTCGCAAAGGGAAGTTATCACCAGCATTTGTGATGTTTTTTTCCCAGAATGCCTTGTTTTGCGAGGCAAATGCATGCGCATGCTTGATTCGAAACAAGCCTATTGGCTGCGTTTCGGATCGCATGCATTTGCGCCGATGCATGCACGAGTCTTGAGAGGATCCGCCGGAACTCGTCATAAACACGTCAGGTTTCCACCACGTCAAGTCGGACACAGGTGCACTTCACGGACTTTTTTTTTTTTTTTTTAACTTTATTAATAATTGTATACATAACAAAAACTATCGCGCCAGGGGAAACTTCACGGACTTTGCACAAAGAATATGGTCTACCCAGTGGCGCTGGCTTTCTTCGTCGCTGACGAACTCGAGCCGAGGCATTTGAAGTCCCGTTGTTGACGGAGGCTGAGGAATTTTCTCACGTGGGAAATAATTCTAACCAACTAGGGCAACGTTGAGGGGAGTGTCTTATGTCCGCACTTATTTCAGACCATCTGCAGAGAAAAGCATGCGAAGGGAGGTACCCTGGAAATACCGTAAGTTTTTAAAGTCATGTGACATGTCACAAAGGGAAGTTATCACCAGCATTTGTGACGTTTTTTTCCCAGAATGCCTTGTTTTGCGAGGCAAATGCATGCGCATGCTTGATTCGAAACAAGCCTAATCCCAGTCCACGCCTGGTCTCCTCCTCGTTTCCCACTCACGCCTTCTTCTCCTCCCTCTTTCCCACTTGCACGGGTGGGCGAGACGGGAGGTGTGCCTGCGCTAGCCTGCGCGGTGCACGAAACTTGCAAAGTCCAGGCCCCTCGGCGCAAGTGCGCTGCGCGCTGACTACGCCTAGTCTACGAAACTAGGGCCTGTTAAGTCAATATTTCTATGGAAGAATAAAAAACCTACTGGTAAGAAGGAAAAGGAGAGGATACATTATGTGTAGCAACACCACCATCGAAAAAGGTACTACACTGCATTACATTACCCGTCAAATCCCTACCTTCACAATCACAAATCATACTTAGCTAAAAGCACAAAAGTATGATTAGCTAAAATAATTTCAAGTAATTAATACATTAACCAATACCAGCACTGAATAGATGCCTTGAGCAAATCAATGATTGGATAGAGCAGACTTTTTAGCCCTTAAAAGTTGATCAGAGAGCTGCAGTAAATTCAGAAAACTGCTGCTTGAGTCCTCACTAAGACCAAAAAAGTAGATCATATTACTACCGTTCTCTGATCTTAACACTGGCTTGCTGTCTGTCAAATCATTTATTTTTAAAATGGTACTGTTGGTTTACAAAATCGTAATGGTTTAGGGCCAAAATACATTTCTGATCTTCTGCTTCGCTATGAACCATCCAGACCTCTCAGATGGTCTGGGACAGGTCTCCTCTCTGTCCCCAGAGTTAGAACCAAACATGTAGAGACAGCATTTAGTTTTTATGCACCACATATTCTGAACAAACTTCCAGAAAGCTGCAGGTTTGCTGCAAATCTTAGCTATTTTAAATCAAGACTGAAGACTTTTCTGTTTGCCGCTGCCTTTCAGTGAAGAATACTATCTATGAACTTCTTATACTGCACTGTAATTTCTATTCCTTGGATATTCTTGTTTTTAGTTTATGAACTACTAACTAAAACAAACAAACAAGCATTGTCGTCAAAAGACTAAATCTAAAATAGTTCATGCACACGTCACATGCACACTGAAATCATGAAGATAACAATGAGAAGCACCTGTGATCGAAGCCGCTCTCCCCCCTGAAGTGAACTCTGCCGATCCACTGCTGTGCGGGAAGCTGATGCTGCTGACCGGCGCCCGCATCCCTTCATGCATTTAAGGGCGAGTGAGTCAGGGGCCCCGGCACAGCGCTTTCTTTCATCTGTATGCACCGCCCATGCTGCAAGGGCTCAGACCTGGAGAATAAACAAGCTTTAGCATGAGCCAGCCATTGGGGATGGACAAGGCAGACTAGTTGGCAGGGAGCATGTAAATACCGAGGGTGTCAGTTGCATTATTTTATTGCTGTAGGCTAATACATTTACTAATTTCAAATTAGGTGGTGTTTGCATGAGAAATAATGAAATACATTTTTCATAATCCAATGAGCATTTCCCTTGAAATTATGTTTAAAAAACATGTGCTTTGTTTTTTTCTCTTTTTTGTTAATAGGTTTATATATATATATATATATATATATATAAGTTTTATAGTTTTTATGGTGATTTTATTGTTTGTTATACAAAATAGAAAATTAAAAGCACACCATTTAAATTACACTAATCCAAGTACTACAATATTAAAATAACATAACATTTGTATGACTTCAATACTAAATATGCAAATAAAAAGGGAAAAAGCCTTCCAACTGTGAAAGTGCTTCAAGGGAACACACAACGTTCATTATTGTTGATTTTAACTTGGAGCTGCAGCAATGCTCAAATTAAATTTCCAAGGTTGCACTGTATTTGGTACCAGATCAGAAGTGGTTTGCTAATCGCCTACGAACAGTGCTTTCCTGCTGGGAAGCCAGATTAATATTCGTGAACTTGAAGGTTTACAAATCATGTTACAAAATGCTACAAAGTTGTTCCCCTTTTCTGCTTTGAAAATAAAATAATGGCAAAGTCTCAAGCAAAAGCCCACTGCTGGCCTGGCCCGCTGCTTTTTTTAGAGAATTAGAGAATGGCTAACTATTGACGCTATCTTGTTTCCGCCTGGCCAACCATGCGAAAACGAAGTGTCACCATTATCAGTGAAACATGAGAATATCCTGGTGACTCATTTATACAACGGTGATGGTAAACTTGGCAGACAGGCTGATCTTGTGGCACCAGTGACCATAAGAGGACGGGTCCTGTTATGGGAATTACTCTTCCACAGGGACAAAGAACAGAGACTTCCACCCAGGAACTCAGTTTTAATGCAGGCAGAGGTAACACACAGCAAGGCAGTCAGCGATACAAAGGTTACAGAGAATCCAGCAAAAGTCAAAAACCACAACAAGGCAGAAAAACTTACAGGACATAGGCAGTCTCTGAAACAAAAACAGGCAACGGTCATGAACAGGATTGCTACACAAGGCTGGAAATGGTGACCGTCAGGAGCGGAAAAGCTCAATTATTCAGTCCCCAAACAAAATCACCACATCACAGTGATCCAATAACCTCCAATAAACTTAACTTAACCAATAACTGCAATCTTTTCAGGTCTCAGTTAAAGCACAAAGCTCTGTTCCAGAAAGCGGCGTTTCAGGGTGAAGAGCGTTCTTTGGTGAAGCGTTGCACAGGTCAGCTGCCGGAGTGCATAACGTTTTCAGTCTCTGTAAAAAAGACCAACATTTGCCAGATCACTTACATTGTAACAAATCTCCCAGTATAAAGTAGTGTCCCACTGAAAACCTCATATTTGGCTTCTGTAATAGTTCATATTTCAGTCAGCTCAAGAAGTAGTTTACAGGCAAAACTCCATGTAACATGTAAACTGCATGTAGGTTCGGCCAGAGAAAGGTCAAGGGATTGAGCTTTTACTGCAAAGGTACTGATATAACTGAAACAACACAATGCTTCATTAACTTTAGCATTGGTAATAAATATTTGTGATGACTTGGGTTCTCTAACTGATCCGCAATCACACTCACCTGTTTCACTGTTCCCTGTGTGACTGCCATAGCATAGAGAATCCACAGAGGAGTCAGGAGAACTGAAGAGAACGCAAGAGATAGTCCAATGGCGTAGCCCCACCAGGGGTACTGGTAGGTGTTGTTTAACTTCAGTGGGGTGAACTTCACCAGAGAGAACAGCAATATTCCCTGTTAAGAAAGAAGTGACACACACACACACACACACATCTTTGACCCTGAGTTTTACGTCTTATAGACAACAATACAACATAAATGTACTTACAACACAGGCGGATGGCGTGAGGAACCTCCAACAATATTTCATATACGAAGATGGGTAGAAGCCGATCATTTCCTTTATTTTGTCATAATAACGATCAGCACCTTACAGGCAGGCAGACAGTCATATTAGCTACATCATCAAATTATGTAAATTGATATATATTCATCATAACCATTTACATTATTTGCAATATTTTGATGAAAACATATAAACATATAAACATATATAAAAAAGTAGCATAGTTTAAAGGGGAATCTTTGGGGGTTCATTTTTATTATTATTCAATGTATATATACACACTAACAGACAACTTAAACCCTGTTTAATATCCCATAATCCACATTATTGAAAACATATCCCCCACCTCTGACTAAAATATTTTTGTTGCTTACCAAATATCCATCCAACACAGATGGACTCCAAGATGCCAAAAACCATGATTGGTATTCCACTGGCAGCATAGTAGTCAAACAGCATAAATACATAAAGTCCTCCCTACAGCAGAGAATGGAAAAGAAAGAGACGGGAAGACAGTTGCAGTATCTCTTAACAGTTTGAATTTTGCTGGTTAAACAAACAAATTCTTACCTCAGTCACCATAAACAGACCAATAACTAATGACACACCACAGATGACCAGCAGAAGTAGTTTACGTCGATGACCAGTCAAAAAGAAGGATGGATGCATGTCTGATATGGATGTCACCAAGGCTTCAAGATACACAAACTGTGGGGAAAATATTAGTTTTACATTTTCTAGTTTATTCAAGTCAGTTGGCCTCTACAAGGCCTGTGTGGTGGTATGGATAAATGAGTTTAGCTTTTAATTACTTTGAACGACCAATACAGCATACATTCCGTACATTACAATGTCATAATCACACGCTAACTCACAGAGGCTAGGCCCTCTAATGGACTTTCAGGGTAAAGTGGGTGGAGTCCACCTCACCAGGGGGGGACTAGCCATCTCTGTGATCTGGAGAATCACAGAACGGCCTGTACTCCAGGCGGGCCGCACCACCCGCCACGCAGTCATCACCTGTTTTTTTCCCCCTGCTAATCTACTGTTTCACACTCCAGTACGGTAGGTGGCAGCAATGCACCTTTAAGTCGGAGCCAGCTGCCCCAAAGAAGAAGAAGTAGTAGCAGCAGCAAAGAATCAAGACTTTCGGAAAAATTTGGCCGCTCGGTAAGTTTCAGGGCACGCCCTCTCAAATGGCCGTTCACTCGCCGTGTTTCCGACTTTCAGGATTAACATCTGCATCCTGTACCTCAGCGTCCTGTTTAGTAATCAACGTCGGCAGACGAAGCCAGGATATCAGCAGAGATGACCAGAGACAGTATTGATGGGAGGATGAGGACCTCGATGGTATGAATCTCTTGTTGTGAGGAATCACTTCAAAGCATCACATTACAGCATCAGAACGGACCCCATCGCTTCTGTCAAATCTTCGGCAGCATTTACCAGGTCAGGCAGGCCAGTTGCTGCTGAACACCACCCACCACTCTCTACATAGTCTTTATCATGAGGCACTTGCAGGAGGTGTTGTAAAGATTTGTTCCAGCGATAAGACCGGAACACCAGGGGCACTAACACATTTCTTGAAGCAGCAAGTCCATCCATGGAGATGAGCAGTCAGTGCAGGGCAAAAGTCCCGTCAGTCGAAAAGAAAAAGGATGGCAGACAGTGGTGTGCCCATAGTGTGGAGTCCACATGTATTTGGGTAGGCATGTCCTAATTGGCTGGCTGCGCTTATGCATATTTTCAGTGAGTGAAATCAATTATTGGATGGAGCAGAATTTTCTCCAATTAAACAAAGACAAAACTGAAATCAATGTTTTTGGAGCCAATGAAGAACGGTCAAAAGTTCGCACCCAGCTTCAAACAATAATGCTGAAAACCACAAACCAGAAATTTAGGTGTAGTCATGGACTCAGACCTGAACTTCACCAGCCATATTAAATCAGTTATGAAGTCAGCCTCCTATCACCTAAAGAATATATCAAGGATAAAAGGACTTTCACGTAACGGTGTCTTTACAGGTCTCCCTAAAAAGTCAATCAGACAGCTGTGCTGCTTGAGTCCTCAATAAGACCAAAAAATGTGATCATTTTACTCCAGTTCTCTGATCTTTACACTGGCTTCCTGTCTGCCAAAGAATTTATTTCAAAATACTACTGTTGGTTTACAAAGCGCTGAATGGTTTACGGCCATAATACATTTCTGATCTTCTGCTTAGCTACAAACCATCCAATCTCTCAGATGGTCTGGGACAGGTCTGCTCTATGTCCCCAGAGTCAGAACCAAACATGGAGAGGCAGCCTTCAGTTTTTATGCACCACATATCTGGAACAAACCTCCAGAAAACTGCAGGTCTGCTGCAAATCTCAGCTCTTTTAAATCAAAACTGAAAACTTCTCTGTCTGCCGCTGCCTTTCAGGGAACAATACTTTAGAACTTCTTATACTGTAATTTCTATTCCTTGATATTCTTGTTTTTATTTATTTACTTAAATTTTTAAATGTTTTATTTTATTTGAATAGCTTGTTTTAATGCTTTTTCTGCAATGCTTTTAATGTTTTATGTAAAGCACTTTGAGTTGCCCTGTTGTTGAAAGGTGCTATACAAATAAGATTGCATGCTCATGTTTGGAGGGTCAAGAAGATGACAGAGCCTGTGTGAGTAAGAACTTAATTTTATGAAAGTCTGGTGTGTATTTTAAATACAACTGAATGATAACACTTTACCTCACTGTCCAGTCCGAGGAGGATTATCATGAGGAAAAAGAAGGCAGCCCAGAGTTGGGGTAAAGGCATCAGGGATACTGCCCGAGGGTAGGCTATGAATGCCAGGCCAGGACCTGCAAGAGGTCCAAAGTAGATAACCAAGTATGCTAGGTTACAATACTTATAGGTCATAATATATGTTTATAGTTTTTGTGGTGTAAGCATTAAACTTAAATTAAAATTAAAGACATGCTGAGCTTGTGTCCTGAGATGGTGAGTAATTAAAACGGAAACAATTAATTCTGGTCACATGAATCCAAGCTTGTTAAAGGAAGGTGCTGCCATAGACTTATTCCTGACTCCCTATATTCTACACCATCCTATCAGTAAATCATTTTAGAAGCATTTCAAGGACTGTGTTGCTAATCTTAAAATGTGATTACACCAGAGCAACAAATGAAAATAAATATTGTTCTTCATCGCAAAAGAACTATGTGACCTAATTACAATGACTTTTGATGTTTTGTATGCTGTATACAGTATGTATGCTGCTGCACACAATACATCTACACAATATGGGGGACAGATATTAGTTCACACCACTTCAGAAATGTGGTACAGAAATTCAGTCCTCAAAATGTTAACCAGTTATTTTAGCTAAAGGTGCTGCTATCCACGTTTCATATTGTGTCCATTATATTTATGTAAAAAGGGTCTCTTGTTGTGACGAACGCACAGATGATTATCATGCAACTCAGCTCATCTCAGCTCTATGGATTGTTTTAGCCTCTGTCAGTTCATTATTTTCCCACAAAGTATCATTAGCACGACTCAATTTATTTAAGTATTTTGTTTGAGCTCAGATGACAGTTGGCGCACATTCTCCTTTAGGGGAAAAACCTTATTTGGCCCCTGAAACAAGAGGCATTAGCCACGCATATATCCATTGTCTTTCATAAAGATGAATCTCATATTCAGTGACATTGTCTCTTAGAATTTTGCTGTTCCATGTCACTGAGGTTTGTAAGATAATCATGTCAGGTATATTTAGAGTGGAGAAAGATTGAGGTAACTTCTCACAGCTTCTTCATATGTATACAAGAAACATGTTGATATATACCTTTTGTTTATCATTTTTCATAAGAACACAACAAACCATCCCATACCTGATTCAGCTACCGTTGAGATGTCAACACCCAACTCATATGACATGAATCCAAGGACAGAGAAGACTGCAAAGCCAGCAACAAAGCTGGTTAAAGTGTTCAGTGTGCACAATGCAAAAGTGTCTCTGAAGATATAAAAAAAAAACAGGTGTATGTTTTAATCCTGCATCACATAAAAAAGGTAAGGCATAACACGTATAGAATAATCTTCATTTTCCTTACGTGTAGCAGTTGTTGTTGTATTTATTGTAGCTTCCCAAAGATGGCAAAGTGCCTGTGCAGACAGCATAGGAGAATAATACCTGGCTCCCAGCATCCATCCACACCTTTAAGCAGTTAAATGAGCTGTGATTGTTATCAAATCAAATCAAATCAAACTTTATTTATATGGCACCTTTCATACTTTGCAGTAACACAAAGTGCCCTACAGAAAATAAGAGCAAAACAAAACCAAAACAAAATATGAACAACAAAGAAACACTATGAAACCCAAACCTCCCACCCCCACAAATATACACAGAGATACACAGAGACATACACACTCACGCACACACATAGCCAAATGCACCGACATACACACCCACACACACAAACACACACACACCCACACATATACACTATCTGTCACTGAGGAGACATGGCTGGGCACCAAGATCTGAGGTGAGGAAAAAAATGCCTTAAATATGCATTTATTTATTAGATGTTTATATCTAACTCTCTAATTTCTACCTCTCTGTCCATCCCTTCAGACAAGAATCCCACTTCTCCAAGCCCCTGCATTTCTTAGGAATTCTCAAAGAGTTGCCATTGTCCTTCCATCCATTAGAGGTCCACAGACTTTCCCACCAGTCCCAGACACCCGTTACAGTATGTATACTATGTCCAGTGTGCCAGTGTTGCAAAGTATTGCCCTGTACAGAATGTCACTCATAGATCACTCATCACTTCCACACGAACACCTCACCTGAGAATCAGGCAGCCTTGTCAGATCAGGAGAAAGGTAAAATCGGATTCCATCTACAGCTCCTGGCAATGTCAGGCCACGGATCAGCAGCACTATCAACATCACGTAGGGAAACGTTGCCGTGAAGTAGACGACCTGAGACAGAAGCATCGATTTCACTGAGTGGTTTTCACAGTAATGTTTAGGATTTAATCAGTTTGGAGTTCTAACACCATGATGATAACAAGTGAATACTTCTCACCTTTCCTGACGTCTTGACTCCTTTCCATATACAGAAGTAACAGATGATCCAGCTCAGCAGAAGGTATCCAGCCAGGTCCCAGCGCATGCTGCCCATCTCCTCAATTCCTCCAGACAAAGCCAGGACTCTCCTTCTGTATGCAGGAAGAAAATTATTAAACATACATCATGACAACTCTAAATCATGTGGGTGATATGAGGGTGATACTTACTGCCAGAATTCGTTAACTGAAGACGTTGCATTTTCATTGATGTGGTCATAAACTGAATGATTCTGATTGTAATCAATGCAGTTCTCTAGCGGTGGAAGAATAAAAAGCAACAGGTTAGAATGGACTGGAGTGAATCATGAATCATGAATCATTGCAGCATTATATAATACATTTTCATTATTGCCATTGACTGTAATTCTATACTATATAAGGTCATGGCACCATAGTAATGCAGATGTGTACCTGTGTTCCAGGTGTTGTTGCAGCTGGCCCAGGGGAGTACAGTGTGGGAGGAGGAAAAGAGGTAGAGGAAGCCCCAAGCCATGATGACAATATAATACATTGTAGCGTAGAGCATTATCATGACACTGCCGCAGCCTAAACCTATTTACAAAAACATGATCACATTTCAACATAACATACACACAGTAATGTAACAACTAAATACCATGTGCACCGTATTGAATATGTAGCTAAGCTAGCAGTACCTTCCAGCAAAGGACATATTTTCCTCCAACATGTGATTCCACCCTGACCAGTTAACTGTCCCAGAGATAACTCCAGAAAGAAGATGGGGATTCCACAGGTGAGCAGAAGCAAAACATAAGGAACGAAGAAAGCTCCTAAAGAGGAAGAATAATAAGTACTTGGTGAGAAAAATACAAAACTAAATGATTTCAATTCATTATTCCTGTTTGTTCTCATCAAACATTTTGCTGTACAATACAACAAGACTCCTAAACATGTTCTTACCTCCTCCATTTTTAAAGCACAGGTATGGAAATCTCCAAACATTGCCCAGACCAATGATTTCTCCAACTACTGCCAAGATGAACTCTGTCTTGTTGGACCACTGGCCTCTCTTGACACACTTGTCTGGAGCATGATTGGGATTGTTGTCATGTTTCATCAGACCCTTCTCTGGATTACTTTCTGGCTCCATTGGAAAAATCTACACTGTTGAAATGTAAGTTATGAAAAATTATTCATTCAGGTGTTGAGTCAATATTTCTATGGAAGAATCAAAGCGAACAACTGGTAAGAAGGAATACAGAGAATGTATTTGTGCCATATGTTAAGTTTTTGGCACAGTCTTTTTTATTGTTTTTACTCTTATATTCTTCTTGTTGTTCAGCACTTATTATTATTATTATTATCGTTAATTTTATTATTATTATCATTATTATTATACTTGACCAAATGGCCTTATTTTTATCCAGTACTACAAGTATTCAGACCATTTTTTGTTAAATAAAAGTCAACAATTAAAAAATTACTACATTACACTTTATTACAAGTTACTTACCTGCTAAAATCACAAAAGTATTATTAGCTAAATGTACTAAAATAATGCAGAATGCATTATGCAGATTTTTTTTAGATAAAAAACTACAGCAAAACCTCTCTTGGTTTTCCTCACCTTATACCTTCCTTCCCTCTTTCTGTCATTCTCCCTCTCTCTCTCCCTCCATTTCTCCGCTCATCACAGTCTTCAGCTCCTGACAATTGTGTGACTATAATGCATAAAGTTTGCAGTTGATCAGGTAAGGATGGTTGATTAACATGTATTTTTGGCATGTTGGGCAGTGCGGAATGCCTCTCATGGCCCACGTGGATGTGATTCAGAACTTAATCTCAACCTAATTTACAAATTCTGTCTAGTTTCTGCAATGTGGTTGGAATCAACACTTGAAAAAAATGGTTGTCCTGGTATAATGTGTGCTTTTTTTTCGCACTGTCGCCTCTCAGCTCAAAGCCCATCTCATCTCCAACAAACTGTTTGAACCTTTCCAATAGTTTTCCACTCACAGCACAGCACAGAAACAGCCCTCCTTAAAATCAACGGCCTCCTCCTCTCCTCAGACTCTGTTAACCTCAACATTCTCATCCTCCTCGACCTCCCAGCAGCTTTCGATATAATAAACCACAACAACTTACTCTCCTGCCTTGAATCCTCCCTCAACATCAGATACACTCTCCTGGCTAAGGTACTACCTCACAAACAGACAATCAATAACTGCACCTCCTCCCCCGCTACTCTGGCCCAAGGCATACCCCAGGGTTCAGTGCTTGGTCCTCTCTTGTTCATCTTGTACATGCTCACCCATGTCAACATTATATGCCGTCACAGCCTCGATTTCTATCCAGCTCCACGAATCCATCACCTCTGCGCAACTCCCTCTACTCTGACCAACTGCCTCACTGAATTTAAATAATGGATTCGGCCAACTTTCTTCAGCTCAACTGCAATTAGTCTGACATGATCATCATCAGCACCAAATGTCAACAAATCCAATCTGTCTACCTCCCCTCATCTCCACAACCTTGGAGCCATTTTCAAAAGCAACCTCTTTTGAACAATATGTCAGTCAAATCACCAGAACGTTAAACACATTAAACCAGGAAACAATCAGCACTCCAGCACTCTGAGTGTGAAACCCAGAGCAGAAAAAATGTGTCTTATTTGCCTCACCTGCAGTTGGTAACTGTTTTTTGTTGTTATATTTAGCATTAAATGTCTGATAGAGTATGTTTTTTTCCCCACAATACATCGACTGAATAACTAGCTTAGCCTTCAGCTTGTTGCAGGAACAGGCCATAAAAAAAGGCCAGGAAAATAAACATAAACACGACACACCACTGGCCCCAGTGTAACCCTGCTACTCCAAACTAACTATAAACTTGTAGTTAGTGACTAAAAACTACTGTCAGGATGTAGGTAAAGCAAGATAATGGGACGTTTTCAAGATAATTTGGTCCATTGGTACATTGATGATTACCTCGTCGGACAAATTAACACTGACAACTAATGTGATCCATCAGCTCATATCACTAAACCATTCCTAAAATTACAGGCAAGGTGCATCATGGTTTGTAGTTCACTATATACCTTAAGTGTAACCAAGTTACTCACAGGAGGTTCAATAACGAGGCTATGACAGTCAGTGTGGGTCATGCCATCTACAGCCATTCTTCAACACTATTTATAAAACGCTGGGAGAATTCAATGAAACAGTATCACCCTCTAAGTGAGAACTCCCAGCATCCTGACCACGCCGGGGACCAGGACTCCCCCAGCCACAGCTCTAGTAACACAAGGCAACAGGATTAAAACTATACACTAAAATAAGAACCATAAACATAAAACTAATACAATCGATTAAAATCAAATCACTAAAATAATACTAAAATAAACGGAAGTCAGTTCTTTGCCTGAAAACAAAGAAAGCACTGTTTAATACCTTCAAGGTCATCCAGTTAACACACATGATGACAGACCCACTATTGGACAATGATTATAAAATACAAATACCTTAACACGGAATGCAAAGAGCTTGATGTTGACTCCTGCCCACTTTCAACATTAACCCATTTCAGTGTAATATCCGTCAACCCTGGAACGCACTGTTGCACTTTCAAAATCATCTTCCTGCCATTCTGTCTGCATTCCCACTTGGTTTTTAAAAGCTGTACTTCAGACGGTTTGTGCAAATATTTTAGCTATTATAAACTGCTCCCTGTCTACTGCTATTTTCCCCTCCTTTTTAAACGTGGCACTGTTTACCCCCTCTTAAAGAAGCCCTTTCTCGATCCCTCTGTTTTAAGAAATTTTAGACCCATCTCCAAGCTCCCATTGTTATCAAAGATTTTAGAAAAAAATGTCTCCACTTAACTGATTTCTTTTTTGAACAACAATCAGATATTTGAAATTTTCGATCTGGTTTCAGCTCCCTACATAGTACTGAGACTGATCTGGTCAAGGTCACCAATAAATGATTCACTGCTTGCAGCCGACTCAGGCCTGTACTCCATTTTAATGCTCTTTGGCCTCAGCTCAGCTTTTGACACAGTGGACCATATTGTTTTAATCAACTAATTGAAGAATTATGTTGGCATCAGTGATGTGGCTCTGGATTGGTTCATCTCCTATCTATCGAACAGCTCCTTCTCTGTAGTGTTTGGAGATGCCTCCTCCTCTTGTGCTCCTCTCTTTTGTGGTGCTCCAGGGGTCTATTCTGCGTCCCCTCGTATTCACTATTTAGATGCTAGAACAGAGAAGAGTCTGGACTTTGCTGAGCAACATTTGTTTGATTTCAGCGATGGTGGTACTAGCCGGCCAGCTGAAGTAGAGGAGCGAAGTGCTCGCTTCGGGTGTGGGGTTTGACCAGTGTTTGAAGGTAGATGGGTGCAGTTCCATTGATGGCCTAGAAGGCCAGTGCTATCGTCTTGAATTGGATGCGTGCTGAACGGGTAGCCAGTGGAGGTCACGGAGGAGGGGGGTCACATGGGAGAATTTGGGTAGATTGAAGACAAGGCGTGCTGCAGCATTCTGGATACACTGCAATGGTTTAATCGCAGAGGCCGTGAGTCCGGCCAGGAGAGAGTTGCAGTAGTCTAGGTGGGAGATGACCAGTGCTTGGACCAGGAGTTGCTTTGCATCCTTTGTGAGGAAAGTCCGAATCCTGCAGATATTGTAGAGGGCAAATATGCAGGATCGGGCCACAGCAGTGATGTTGGCGGTGCAGGATAGTTGGTCATCGAGGATTACACCCAGGTTCCTCACAGTTGACGACGGCAATACTGTGATGCCCTTGAGAGTGACTGACAGGTCCATGCGAGGGCAGTCTTTCCCTGGGATGAAGAGGAGTTTTTATTCAGGTTAAGCTTGAGGTGATGTGCAGTTGTCCAGACAGAGATGTCAGCCAGACAGCCCGAGATGCGAGTTGCAATGTGAGTGTCGGAGGTTGGGGGAAAAGAGAGGAACAGCTAGGAACAGCTTCAGCCAAAATCTGGCCACGCGAAGGCATTCCATGGCTGACAATGAATGGGAAGTGTGGAAATAATGCTGCCTGAGGACACTTGCCCCACTTGCCCAGGCATAAGAGACCGGACGCTTTTTACCTCCGCCAACAGCGAAACTGGCTAATGTTAGAGACCAGCCGGTAATAGAATACAGGTATTAGAGGATTTAAGGTGTTCACATCTGTTAAAATCACAGATGCCACTGGGTTTGTATGTTACATATACAGCATAATTATTGTACGACTAATTGGTGTTATATTTAACTCAAAAACTATTTTTAGTTTTCTCTATTTTTTTAGGGAAATATGGTTTAATATGATGTTAAAATGCATACATTTTTGCAAATACTGTGATTTTTTTTTTTTTTTTGCCACCATGTATTTACTTTATTTATTTAAATGTACTTACCATAAATTACATTATAATTATTTCAATCAACATTAAAAAGGTAATCTTTTTGTTTTTGTAATTGGCCCTGTTACGGTCACATTGATCAGAGACATTGCGAAGATGTGAATGTTCAACAACATCTTTTCACTTATGAACAAATTTTTAACATCCTTTCTCCAGAAAAATGGTTTCTGGGATTAATGCACAAATGCAGATGAAGAGCAGCTGCCTCACCTCATTTAAGACTCAGTCCAAACCTTGGGGAGGGAAAGGCAAAGCAATTGACAGCAAACCAGGAAAAAGTGAAGCTTACCATTGCTTCATATTTATTTATGTAATCATTCTAATCTAAATAAGACAATACTATGCATGAGAAGAAAAAGCAATGGTTACCATGCATTCATAGTGAGCAATTTTGTTGGGGCTGCTCAGCACCCAGCAGCCAGTCAGCCCAGCACAGGTGCTGGCAATGAGGGTGACGACGAGCAGCCCAGCTGCTCCACATCGGCGTCTACTCTACCAGAGTATAAGAGGAGGCTGAGAGGGGGCGCCCGTTGCTTGAACGTCGACTATTGTGGTCAGGATTGCCGGTTGTGAAACTAGCAGCATGCTCAATAGACTGAATTGTATGTCTGATAACCTGCTAATCCTGTTCTCCTCTCTCTTTGTTCCAGGCTCCCTCCGTAAAACCCAGTGTCTCCTCGCTCTATCCACACCTTCCAGGCCCCTCAACTTCACCCTCTCACCTCCCTCTGGATACCCGGTCTCTCCCTCCTCGGCCAAGCCCATCACCCACGTAAAGTCACTAAATAAAGTTGTTCACCTGTAAATCTGTTTCTGAGCCTTTGTCTCTGGGGTACCTGGCACATTTGGCTACTAAGACTTTAGAGCCTAACAGAACGTTCAAGCCACAATGAGCCAAGCCGGGTCCCCAGGGGCAGGAAACCAGACTCCTGCAGTTTTAGGAGGTTTGATAGCCAAACAGGCCCATGACCTTGCCGAGCTGCAGCAGGAGTTGAAGAAGGCCTTTCCCACTGTGCAAAGTCAGATTGCAGAGCTTGAAAGTGCCTCCCGTTCCACAGTGGGAACTGTGGCGTCCCTTTCCACCCAAGTGAGCGCCATCTCTGGAGCATTGGCCGACATTCAGAAATCCCTGGATACCCTCACAGCCCGAACACCGGTCAGCGGACTTTCAGCTCCAGTCGCACACACCAGCCCCAGCCTTCCCACTGCAGCGGCGGGTTCAGCGGCCTCCCCAGCCCAGCTGCACCCCCAAATGGAGCCCAACTTGGTCAGCCCTAGGCCGTTCAATGGAGACTTCAACCACTGTCGGGGTTTCCTCGCTCAATGTGAGTTACTTTTCACTCATCAGCCGTCCAGATATTCTTCCGATGGGTCTAGGATTGCCTTGGTAATGTCTCTTCTTGTTGATGAGGCTCTCAGTTGGGCTATAGCTGCAGTTGAAGGCAACCTTTCTCTTTCTACTGACTACACACAGTTTAGGAGGGAGTTTCAGGCAGTGTTCGATCACCCTGTAGACGGGAAGGATGCCGCCGGTCGTTTGCTGGTAATCCGGCAGGGGTCACGCTCTGTGGCTCAGTACACCCTGGAGTTCCGGATCCTGGCAGCGGAGAGCCGATGGGACACCAATGCCCTTCTCAGTGTCTATCGCAAGGGGCTGAGTGACGCCATCAAGGATCTCATTGTCCGTGACTGCCCTGAAACCCTCAACGATTTAATTTCTCTGGCCCTCCTAATGGACTCCCGGCTCCAGGAACGTCGCGCAGACAGAGCCCATCGAAGCTCTCCCCGCCAACCCTCCCACCACCCAGCTACGGAGTTTCCAACTCTGTTCTCTGCTAGCCGAGCTCAGCCCTCTCCTTCACCTCTGCGTTCCCCAGCTCCTTCTACACTACCAGGGGAACCCATGGAGATTGGCCGATCACGACTCACACCAGAGGAGAGAGAACAGAGACTGAACAACAGGCTGTGTCTCTACTGTGGTGAGTCAGGTCATTTCATTCGCTCTTGCCCCACTCGCCCAAAAGATCCTGCTCGCTGGTAGGGGCTATACTGGTGAGCAAGACTATTTTTCCCCAGCCCAAGAAGAATCCCAACCGCCTCTTCCCTGCTACGCTGGCCTGGGGCACAGAGACACTTTCTGTCAGCGCCCTCATTGACTCTGGGGCGGATGAGTGCCTCATGGACGTTTCCTTTGCTCACCAAGCAGGTGTCCCCTTGGTTCCCTTGGACCACTCGTTGTTTCCCCAGGCCATAGACGGACGTCCATTAGGCGCTATCTCCTATTCTACCAGGCCCCTCATGCTCACCCTTTCTGGTAATCACACCGAGTCAATATGTTTCTTTGTTCTACATGCCCCGACTGCGCCCTTGGTGTTGGGTCGACCTTGGTTGGAGAAGCATGAGCCCCACATTTCCTGGGCCTCCGGCCGGATCCTGGGATGGAGCACTACCTGCCATGCAACCTGCCTGCGTTCTGCACTCTCCCCGCCCTGCGGTTTCAAAGCAGTGTCCTCTCCCCCAGACCTCACAGGTGTTCCCCCCGAGTATCATGATCTTGCCCCAGTGTTTAGTAAGGACAGAGCTATGTCACTTCCCCCTCACCGGCCGTATGATTGTGCCATCGATCTCCTACCTGGGACCCCCTTCCCTAAGGGACGGCTTTACAACATCTCTCTTCCAGAGAAGGAAGCAATGCGCAACTACATTGCAGAATCCCTGCATTCAGGCATCATCAGACCTTCGTCTTCCCCCCTTGCAGCAGGCTTTTTCTTTGTGGCTAAAAAAGATGGCGGCCTGAGACCATGCATTGATTACCGTGGGCTAAACAGACTCACTGTGAAGAATAAATATCCTCTTCCCCTTATCAGCTCCACCCTCGAGCCACTTACTCATGCAAAGGTATTCACGAAGCTGGACCTCCGCAACGCCTACCACTTAGTCCGGATAAGGGAAGGCGACGAATGGAAAACGGCCTTCAACACCCACCTTTGCCACTTTGAGTATCTGGTTATGCCGTTTGGCCTGTCCAACGCCCCGGCCGTTTTCCAAGCCCTTGTGAACGATGTGCTGAGAGACATGCTTAACGTCTTTGCGGTGGTGTACCTGGACGACATCCTCATCTTCTCCACGTCCTTGGAAGAACACCACCAGCACGTCCGCCTGGTTCTTCAGCGGCTGTTGGAGAACCGCCTGTACGTCAAGGCTGAAAAATGTGTGTTCCACTCTGACTCTGTCACGTACCTGGGCAATGTACTGGAGAATGGACAGACCCGTGTGGATCCTGCCAAGGTCAAGGCAGTAGAGGAATGGCCGCGTCCCAACGACCACACTCAGCTAAGGCGTTTCCTGGGGTTTGCTGGCTTCGTCCGCAGGTTCATCAAGGGTTTCAGTCAAATAGCAGCCCCTCTCAATTCCCTCACCTCCCCCTGTCGCCCTTTCTCCTGGACAGCGGAGGCGGAGGCAGCCTTCTGTAAGCTTAAGAGCCTGTTCGTTTCAGCTCCTGTGCTGGTCTACCCCGACCCAACGAGGCAGTTTATCGTCGAGGTAGATGCCTCGGATACGGGCATCGGGGCAGTTCTCTCTCAGCAGTCTGAGGGGGACCAGAGAGTGCATCCTTGTGCCTACTTCTCAAGGAGTTACAACCCTGCTGAGAGGAACTACGACGTGGGTAATAAGGAGCTACTGGCGGTCCATGATGCACTGAAGGAGTGGAGACACTGGTTGGAGGGAGCGAAGCTGCCATTCATAGTGTGGTCAGACCACAAGAATTTGACCTACTTAAGGACAGCAAAGAGGCTTAACCCCAGACAGGCCCGTTGGGCCCTATTTTTCAGCCGGTTTGATTTTACCCTCAGTTACCGCCCGGGTTCCAAGAACATCAGGGCTGATGCTCTCTCCCGTCAAGTCACTGGTGAACTACCGGAGGTCCAGGAGGTGCCGAACACCATCCTTTCCCCCACCCGAGTCGTGGGTGTAGTCACCTGGCCTATCGACTCCATGGTAAAGCGGGCCCAGCAAACCCAGCCAGATCCAGGCAATGGACCCCGAAACAGACTGTTCGTTCCCACCTCTGTCCGCCCACAAGTGTTGGAATGGGGTCACTCCAGTAACATTGCCTGCCACCCAGGAGAACGCCGAACAGCAGAATTCATCAGCCGCAGATTCTGGTGGCCCTCCCTCAACAAGGATGTTAAGGAGTTTGTAGCTGCCTGCACCATCTGCGCCCGGAGCAAGGCTTCCCATCGTCCTCCAGCGGGCCTGCTTCAACCTCTCCCCGTCCCCACTCGGCCGTGGTCCCACATAGGTATGGACTTTGTCACAGGACTCCCGGTATCCCAGGGCAAAAATACCATCCTGACTGTGGTTGACCGGTTCTCTAAGGCTGTCCACTTTATTCCACTACACAAGCTTCCTTCCGCTGCAGAGACTGCAGACCTCCTCACTCTCCATGTTGTTCGCCTGCATGGAATTCCCTCGGACATTGTGTCTGACCGTGGTCCCCAATTCGTCTCGAAGGGGTGGCAGGCCTTCTGTAAAGGAATCGGGGCCACAGTCAGCCTCTCCTCTGGCCACCATCCGCAGACCAATGGGCAAACAGAGCGTGCCAACCAGACACTTGAGACGGCCCTTCGCTGTGTCACCACCAGCAACCCTTTGACCTGGTCCAGATACTTGCCCTGGGTGGAGTACTCTCTCAACACCATGGAGAGCGCGGCAACTGGTATGTCCCCTTTCAAATGCTCACTGGGTTACCAACCCCCTCTGTTTCCCCAACAGGAGCTGGAGGTGGCAGTCCCGTCCACCAGGGTCCACCTCCGCTGGTGTAGACGGGTCTGGAAGGCCGCCCGGGCTGCGCTACTTCGTGCCACCGCACAAGCCCAGCGTGGGGCCAACCGGAGGAGGGTATGTGCTCCTGTCTACCAACCTGGCCAGAAAGTTTGGCTGTTGGCCCGGGACCTGCCCCTCCAGACATCCCAGACCTCAACCCGCAAGCTGAATCCCCGGTATGTTGGCCCCTACTCTGTGGACCACGTCATTAGCCCTGTGGCGGTACGTCTGATCCTCCCTCCTGCTCTCAAGGTTCACCCAGTTTTCCACGTCTCTCAGCTTAAGCCTGTGGCCGCCAGCGCCTTGTCCCCTGTTTCAGCTCCTCCGCCTCCCCGAGTCCTGGCTGATGGTGACCCTGTGTGGACAGTTCACAAGCTGCTTGCCGTCCGTCGCCGTGGTCGGGGATTCCAGTATTTAGTAGACTGGGAAGGCTATGGTCCCGAAGAACGATGCTGGGTGCACCCGTCTTACCTCGCTGACCCCTCCTTGTTGGATGCCTTCTACAGGGACAACCCTGGCGCCCCCGGGCGGTCGTCCGGTGCCTCCCCTCAGGGGGGGGTACTGTTGGGGCTGCTCAGCACCCAGCAGCCAGTCAGCCCAGCACAGGTGCTGGTAATGAGGGTGACGACGAGCAGCCCAGCTGCTCCACATCGGCGTCTACTCTACCAGAGTATAAGAGGAGGCTGAGAGGGGGCGCCCGTTGCTTGAACGTCGACTATTGTGGTCAGGATTGCCGGTTGTGAAACTAGCAGCATGCTCAATAGACTGAATTGTATGTCTGATAACCTGCTAATCCTGTTCTCCTCTCTCTTTGTTCCAGGCTCCCTCCGTAAAACCCAGTGTCTCCTCGCTCTATCCACACCTTCCAGGCCCCTCAACTTCACCCTCTCACCTCCCTCTGGATACCCGGTCTCTCCCTCCTCGGCCAAGCCCATCACCCACGTAAAGTCACTAAATAAAGTTGTTCACCTGTAAATCTGTTTCTGAGCCTTTGTCTCTGGGGTACCTGGCACATTTGGCTACTAAGACTTTAGAGCCTAACACAATTTGACCCAGACAGACATGATCACTGTAAGCACTTACCACTGTTGATTCTAAATTAAATTTTTTTCAGCAGTTTGAAGAAACAGAAATCCGCAAATATTCAACTTTGGGTTGAATTTCAATTAATTCACAATGAATGAATGAATACTCACAGAAATTGACAAATGAAAGCAAATCTGCAGAGACAATACCACGATTAAATGACTCTCGATCATAAAGCTCTAGCTATCATTGCAGTCTGAGACCTCCTTATGTCATTATTTATATCCCCATAAACATATCTGAGATAAATCACCATTCAATAGTTTTGACAAAGGTGGGTGGTGACGAGTGATAGAATGGCTGATGGGGGACAAATGAAACAATCGGGGGGAGGGGCAGACAATCAATCAAGACAGGAACTACGAAGTAGTGAAGTTTCTGAAGTAAGACATATGGTGAGCAAACAAAAGCAAACTGGAAACAAAGAAAGGACAACTTTAGTAGAGAGTGGTACCTGACATTTCTGACTTCTGATATACAAACAACCAGGTTTAGTCATTCTAGTGGGCATGGCTCTATGTAAATGTCATGTAAACATGTAAATATTTCTTTGTTCCACACTGAAATGTCTGAACTATAAGATGGATTGCCATAAAACGTGGTACAGACTTTCATGTCTCCTTCAGCCTCAGCTGTAATAGCTATATCAAGCATATGACTGCTTAAATGATTAAATAAAGTTGTGAATATTAACTTGCTTGCTCACTGTGAGCATGTTAGGATGTTGCTAACACTCATATTTGTCTCAACACACCGCTGTGGGCTACCAACGTACAGACTTGCATGTTAGCAGGGTGAAAAACATGAAGAAAAGTCCTCAGGGTTTTTTTTTTTTATTATTATTGTTTTTTTGGGTTTTCCCTTCATGCAAGAGTTGAAGGAAAATCTTGTGCAAACAAACTGTTCTTCGTTCTTTCAAAAATGTAGCCAGATATGAGATTATATATTTGAATGCTTGCTGATTATGTGTCATCATAGAGTTAATAATGACTTCCACTGAGGTTAATACTAACAGGTTTTGGAGGCTTATCTTTTATTTATTCTGTGACAATTACGAATAACCTTTTATAGTAGGAGTGTCACATATTTAACATGCAAATACTAAAAATGTAAATTACAACAAGAGAAAATGCTTAAATGTCACTATTACTTTGTATGTAACACGGAATATCTGCACATCAAAGTACATTAAGAGTTCTGCAGGTGTGAAAGTCATCATTCAAGGACTTGAATCATTTTATACATTAGTGATTTTAACTTGGGAAACTGAATGGTAACTTTACCTCACCAGACCTCCAGTCTGAGGAAGATATCAGGAGGAAAAAGAAGGCAGCCCAGAGTTGGGGTAAAGGCATCAGGGAGGTCCAAAGTAGAAGTATGCTAGGCAACAATACTCGTATAGGTCATAATATATGTTTATAGCTTGATGTGGTGTAAGCATTAGACTAAAACCTGCTGAGCTTGTGTCCTGAGATGGAGATTAATTAAAACGGAAACAATCCTGGCTTCATGAACCAGAGCTGGTTTAAGGAGGGTGCTGCCATAATCCTATTCCTGACTCCCTATATTCTACACCTTCAGTAAATCATTTTAGAAGCATTTCAAGGATTGTGTTGCTTCACCTTCAAGTATGATTCCACCAGAGCATCAAAAAGAAAATTAATATTGTTCTGCATCGCAGTGACCTTATTACAATGACTTTTGGTGTCAAGTTTGTGCCGTATACAGTACAATACATCATGACAATATGGTGACAGATATCAGTTCATGACACTACAGAAATGTGGGACAGAAATTCAGTCCACAAAAGGTTAACCATTTCTTTTAGCTAAAAGGTGCCGTTATCTACTTTTTATATGTGTGTATTATGTGTATGTAAAAAGGGATGCATGTTGTGGATTTAGTTTTTAAGTCCCAGACAGTATCATCAGCTCAAATTAAAACGTCTGGGTTTCTTGAATGTATTTATCATAATTGCACTCCACCACAGCCCCACCTTTATTTGCTCGTACATGATGTCTTCAGGTACGTGTCCATGCACCAATGCATTCTGGTAGCTTCGTGGCTAATTTCGAGAGACTGCGCGCCGAGTTGGCTGCTCCTCATTTGCACAAAGTTGAAGTTGAATCTACTTTATGCTAATCAGAGGCGTCCGGCTCGACTCGCGCCTCATCAACGCTCTCGAAAATCTTTTAAACTGAATGTTGTGGATCTAAAATAAAGACAGAGAGGAGGCGTGTGTGGGGGGATGCTTTTTTCATACCTTTTGTAGACTAGAGCTTTAAGGGGCAGACATAAACAAAAACAAATACACATTTAATACAGTATAACTGTCAAACTTTACTTATGTGCACTATGCATAGGCTACTATTTCAACAGCAGATACACTACTATACCGTATATGTTTTATATACATACATTATATGTAGGGGTGTGAATCTTTGGCTTCACAGCAATTCGATTCGATACAGTAGTTGGCGATTCGATTCAAGGAAGATTTTTTTTTTTTGTAACGATTCGATTCGATTCTGTAAACCACGATTCGATTCAGTAACTTGTAACCAAAATTCTATATCCATTTAATAAACATGCAATAATGCAAGTGAGACTATCTGTATTCTTCTGAAATGTGAAAAATAACATATAAAAAAGTAAACCTGCATAATATTTTATGCTGAAGACAAAAATGTAATTAAAATATGTTCGGTTATTTTTAACATTTTCAGTAGACTACATGCTGGCAGGGGAGAGAGTGTCTTAAACGTATTAAAACATTAATCATAAGTACGAATCACGATTAATCCAATTAAATGCATTTATATCAATTATTGGTGAAGCCAAAACGATTCATTCTATTCATTTTTTGTAGCAGATCGATTTAGTAGAATCTATAGGACTGACAATCAATTCATCGATTAATCCAATGAATCGTTACACCTCTAATTATATGTATACATTACTAATATGCATTGGCATTATTTTATACTTTATATTTTTATACTTATTTGACTCCTCTTTCTTTCCTGACTCGTATGAAGCAACTGCAGCTGTACATTTGCCCGAAGGATTACTAAAATATTCTGATTCTGATTTCCACAGATATTTTTGAACAAATATGAATAAATGCAAATGTGGTCGCAAATTACAGATAACCTACAGATCTCCTCTAAAAGGATGTAGCTTTTTCTATGACTTCCTGTGAAATCTTCGAAGGCCGATGGAAACTGTCCGACTGGGGCGCAGCTTTTATGCTGCTCCGCCTGCTCTCGTCTACTTTCCAGGCAGCGCAGTTCATCTCGAACGACCCTAATGTGACTTGCGTTTCTGGGTGTGATCACCAGTATGTTGCTTCTGGGAATACCATGCTTTAAAGAGTCAGTGTGTAAGAATTACTCCCATCTAGTGGTGAAATTGTATTTTGCATTCTAACGAATAGTGCTCTCGAGCGCGTCACTTTGTTGCAATTAAGTTATGTACCATGAAGCTATGACAACATGTCATGTATTATTTTCAGATGATGAGGTTGATATTTCTAACAAACATGTGTGAGCATGTATAAGTAATTACTCCTCGAGCAAGATAGTGATTTATGTTGCCATGATTTTATTGGCTTATTTTTGGTAGCCTCTCATTACTAGGTCGTGGCCTAGCAACAGCTAACAACTAGAACTAACACAAACAAATGTGACTAAAGTGCTTATATTGCTCTAGGCCAGAGGTTGTGTTCGGGACGTCCACCACGGGTAGATAACAAAGCTCGGTTAAAGACACTCTCCGGGAGCTCCAGGGGGACAGCGGGACATGGTTGTTCGGGAATGGATGCATCACGGGCATTATGGAAAAACTCCATGAAATGTGGCCGTCCACCTGGGAGACCATGGATGGAGACCATGTTTTTTTTCCCTTTTTTGTTTTGGCGTGTCCAAAATAGATTAAATGTACCTATATTCAACTGATCCAGCAAACAGGGAAAGCTCCCATGACTCAGTTGATCGTGAGGAGTACACGTTTATTGGACTGGAGCCTACCTGGTTGTAAGGAAAAGAAACGCTCCTGGCTTATTTTCTGCTCTGAAGCAGGGTCCACTGATCAGTAGACAGAGGAGTTACATCAGTGAGCGTTGCCATGAGGAGGAGTTAAGGCATGCAATTTGTTTAGTCTGAGCAATAGCTATGTCAGTAAAACTGGTAAGAAATATAGTTTTTGTTTAAGCTCAGATGACAGTCGGTGCACATCCGTACCACTGTGCTTTGGCTTCAAGCGGATGCAAGACAAGACACAAATATGACTAGAAATCCCACCGTCCTCAACATCTCTGTGTCCACCCATCCTGAATCATCAGATATTTAACAGTACAGTGATCAAAATGAATCAAACTACGTGTTAGAACAGCCCAGATGAAACTGCATTGGTGCACTGAACATAAGCAACATAAGAGACATTTTGTGAATCAATAAAGTTAAACTTGTTATTGTTGTCACTGTCCATTACCTCAACGTTGATACGATACATGAAAGGTAGTTAGGAAGTCTTTTTTTTACTAGATTAAGAAAGGTATGGCACAATTATCAGATTTTCTAAGAACTTTGATTTACTTCTCATTATCATGATGTAAAAATGTATGTTATGATATATCTCGACATGATTTTATCAGGTGCTTCCATTGAAAGATGAAACATTTTCATATTGAATTACCACCCAGCCCCAATACAAAGCAGCATCAAATGGAAATACTAAAGTACCTCGGAATTATGCTTAAGTACAGTAAAGTAAATGGACTAAGGTACTTTCCTCTACTGATAGCCTTCCCTGTACAATACATTACTGGTGTACTGTATTTCTGTGAGTTTGGACTGCAGCCACTGAGGGGCAGTATAACATCTTATATATCTACATGGCCAGAACATGGCTGCCTCTCACTTCTCTGACTCATTTCTTTGTATGAATTCCCTTCTCTAGATCCATCTAGTGATGAGTTTAAACAATCAATTATCTACTTAAGTTGATTCATTGTTAGGCCATTTTCCAAGGAAAAAAAATCCCTCTGGATGTTTTGATTCTCTGCTTAATATATTTTTTTTCAACTATACGTTGGACCTTTGACTGTTTGCTCATGCATCATCTTGGGCCATAGGAATGTTGAATATGGCATTTTTTTTCTCTGTTTTCCTGATAAAATACAATCAATATGATCGATTGACTAATTGAGACAATATTCAGCAGATTATCTGATAAAGAAAACAATGGGTAGTTCCACTCCTAACTTAGTCCTCATCGTCCAAATGTAACTTATGACTTTTAGACAATATCGTGAAAACAGATATTCACAGCCCCCGGGAAATAAAAATAGAACGAAATATTGAGCAGTGTTTTTGTAATTACTGTGAAAGCACATGCTGTATGAGGTTTTAGTTATGTCACATTGAGAGGATGAACTATAACATTCCCATGCTTATAGTAGATGACAATCAGTGCCGTCGTATAGGGGGGAAAGGTGATGACAATTCTAAGGGCCCACAGCCCGCTAGGGCCCACACACAGCCCCCAGTAGGTGGCAATGAATGGGTAGAGGGGCCCACACTGATATTTTTTCAGGGGGCCCAGAATTCCTAGCAACTGCCCTGATGACAATGTATATGCATTGAGAAATTTAAAACATGCAACTGCTGTTGCCTTATACTGCTGTTATACTACAATTCCCCTGTGAGATGATGACATTTTATCCTATTTTATGTTAACTTTTCTCATTTTAGTTTAGATTATTTTATTATAAATATTATTGACCACCAGACTAAATCAGGAGGTGGCCCCACATCCCAGGCAAATCCTGGTGACCACCACCTCTGGACATAGTTATACATTTACATTGTAACCCTAAACCCTTGTTTATAAGAACAATACATAAAGGAAACCGGAATGGTGTTTGATGGGGACAGTGGTAGCCAGGAACGATACCGACCTAGTTTGGTCGCTGCTGGCCGTTGTTGGCTCCACGCTCCTCCTGTCTTTTTCTCGCGCCAGTCCTTTGGATCTCGCGCGCGGTTTCGGTAGGTTTTCGCACGCTCCACAGCGGACCAATCAGAGGACAGTTTTCCCTGCAGAAGCGTCCCGTTGCCAGGCAGTTGTCCTGAAACCTGTCCATCCTTTTCTGGTAGCGAGGGTGAGTCCTGCAACAAGTTATTCACTCATCACTTGGTTAATGTTCTATGCACACGGAAATGAATTCACTTTGAGTGATTTATTTCAAATGTGGATTCCTGTCCATGTTCAGGTTGTTGCCAGAAATCACATATTGTCGTCAAATTAGTTGTGTCTTTGTGCAAAGTTTGTTAGATGTTCGCCATTGAAATCATTATATTATTATAACACGTCGAGAGGTGTCGTGTGTGTTGCAGCCAGGCTACCGAATAGACATTTTTTTTCTTGTAGTCCAAATGTTGGAGGCCAGCAGGCAGCTGCAGTTACAGTAGTAACCCAGCTGGCCTGGAGACAGACACGCCCGTTGCCGCGTGTCTGTCCAATCCCTCGTGAGAGCACGCGCACGAGGTATTAGCATACGACCAATGATCACAGATATGCAAATACGCGCCTGACTCGCATTGTGCCCCGGACGGTTTTTAATGTGAAGTTGCCAGATTTATCTCTCAGTTGCAGCACACAGTGGACCGTAGATATAGTGTGTATGTTGAGTCGAGAACATACCAGGACAACTCACTTTGCTCTGAAGGGGATTTGGATTTGATGTACAATATGACATTTGAGGAACTAAATGGGGATTATTCTCAAGAAAGGTAAAAAAAAAAAAAAAAAAAAGTATTATAGATAATGACTAACTGCGATGCATATTTAATGTTACACGGTGTCGACCTGCTACACTGATTGCCGTGCAGAAGCGGTCCATACATTAAATGTATTAATGCACGGTGAAAGTAACAGCCATGTCTGTTCTACCTACTAACAGCATTGTTAGCGACAGATAAGAGCACATGAGTCTGTTTGGTCCACTTGAGCCGACAGTCCTTTGTGTCGCGAGACACTCCACTTTTCGATAAACGTTAGCTGACTTGAAACCGCTGCACACGGGTTAAAGGTGAACGGAAAACTATCAGGATACTTGACGTGACGGTTTTGAATGTGCCGGTTCACTTTTCTTCAGCTGTCAAAACAATTTAAAGCGTAAATTACTATAACAGAACTTTGCTGTTACCGTGTCGAAACCAACTGTCAGTTGGGTTCGAGACGACGACGACGCCGGCTGGCTTTGCTAGCAGCGCAGCTAACGTTAGCTAGAAAAATGGGAAGTTTTTGTGGTGCAGTTGTCACGATGTTAACATCAAATTATTTGGCTCTGTTTGCAGAATGGATTCAGTGGCGAAAGCTTTGGAAGAAGTCCTCACCTCCGCGTTACCACAGGGCTGCATTACAGTCGGAGTCTACGAGGCTGCCAAGTCACTTAATGTGTAAGTACTATATACTGTAAATTTATAACACTAAGTTATTGAGCTATTACAGACCCTGTACACTGTCTATGCTCTGCTTTATGGGGAAAAAAAGACTTATTTTCTTTTCCTTCTCCCTTCAGGGACCCTGATAATGTGGTTTTGTGCATCCTGGCCACCGATGAAGAAGATGTGAAAGACGTGGCTCTGCAAATCCACTTCACCCTCATTCAAGCTTTCTGCTGTGAGAATGACATTAACATCCTGAGAGTCAACAACACCCGGCGCCTGGCAGAAATACTGGGCGGAGGAGGGAAACAGAATGGGGCCGAACCTATGGACCTTCACTGTGTCCTGGTCACTGTAAGTTGCTTTTTTTCCCCCCCTCGTCGCTCAATTAATCTTGTAATGTTGTGAAGCTGCGAAGGTATGTGCATATTAGTGAAATGTTTGCTCAAGGGAGAACTTGCCGGAAGTTCTCTATGTGACCTCCCTCATATGACCTAGGAATTTCCTTGTAGGGGAAATACCTTGTATCTGCACACATTAAGGGACTATTTGTGACTTAGGATACAAAATAAAAAAACAATTTCTTTTTCTTCATCTTTTCAGAGCCCACATTCTACATCATGGAAGGACCCAGCTTTGAGCAAAGTGAACCGATTCTGCAGAGAGAGCCGCTGTATGGACCAGTGGGTACCCATCATCAACCTGCCCGAACGATGAACTTCCAGCTGCAGAAACCTGTGAAAGGACTGGTATCTGCGCAATAAGAGTGGTGTGAACCCTGATGGACACATTGCCACCCAGAGATCAAATTCCAAAGCACTGCAAATGGGGGAAGAAAAATTTGGAGGAAAAAAAGACCCTGTCTACATGGAATGTATTTAAAAGAAGGAGGGTGAAAAAAAGAGCTGGCGGATGGATTTCCACTTTGGACGAGGCTGTTTGGAGTTCTGTCAGCCTTGGCAAACGAGATGGGATGGCGAGGCACTTGTATCGTCGTGAGGTGGCAATTTCAAAAAGCATGTGAAGCCGGACACTGTACAGTAGGATTATATCATGTATGTTTGGTAAAGCCTCTGTGACGAGTCGGAGAAGTTGGGAGAAACCAGAAATTGGAGCTGCTGAGTGGACCATGGCCTCGGCCTCTCTCTGCAGAAACAAAGCACTTGTTGGAACACTGGACCTTTTGCAATTTCACTTATTTGATTCAATTGTTTATGTTGACGTTGCTATTGTCCTCATTTAAAAAGGGAAGGGCTACACATCCAGTGAAGACATTCTGTGTATTTAGTTTTTTCCTATGCCAGCTGGTTTTCTGCCACAAGTAAAATAATTATTTTGTTACAATATAAGTTATTCAATGATATTTAAGTGTATTTATGTTTCATTTTTTACCTTAACTATTTGCAAAATCTGAATACATATGTATTGCTGTCAATAAACTTTTTTTTTTTTAAACCCAGAACTACATGTTTTCTCCTTTTTTTTTCCTTTTCTGGAAATTTTAGCAAAGCCAAGCTGAATTCTGACCTTTAGCAGTTGTAAAGAGGAGTCACATGCGGATCACAGGGGTCATGTTGGCCTCTGTGGCCTCAGTGCCATCTCTGAGCTGAAGAGAACAATAATCCTCTGCACTCTCTCTGCACAGGCTTCTGCTTCGCTCAGCAGGACCATGTTCATTCATGCACACAGGTTCCCTTTTCACCAATTCTCACTGATTTGTTAGACAGTGGTTTGCATTTTCACCAGCTGACTTCCTAGGGAAAAAGCATGCAACATAGTAAAGAGGGAATATGGATACAATGGCTTTGTTTCACATACTGCATTACACTTAAGAGTATCATGCTATCACTGTGAGGTAACATCAGGTGCTGTCATGCCATTTGTGTCACTGGCTGCCTCTGCCCTCGGGACTAGAATAAGTGGTGTTGCTTACTGCAGAGCACATGACTGGAACTACTTGGCTTTTTTTTTTTTTTAAGGGAGGCATTGGCATGCAATCTGTTGTGCAAGCCGGCCTAAACTGCTTCACTCCCCCGCTTCGTTTCCAACTGTCACATGCACGCACACGCAGGTGAACTCTCTGGAGTCGAATGTCAGTGATGTCACTGGGCTCATGTAAGGCAGGCAATCCCCTACTAAAATGCAGAGTCACGATCACAAGAGGAGGGAAAGCAGAGGCTGTCCTTGAGTTGCACAGCCCAGTTCAGCTTTTCATGTGAGAGAGATCATGTGACAATACTTACTAATGCTAAATGAAATGCTTCATGCTGCCCCCCTGATGTAATTCAATGTAGTTTGCTTTTTCTTGAAGTGCTCTGGTTTCCTCCAAAGACATGCAGGTTAGGTGACATAGAAACTCAAATCCCTAGACACAATAAGAAATGGCAATAATGGATGGGTGGCACCCAAGGAATCACTGACACTTGAGAAGGCTGGTCTCCTTACTCAGTCTGTTACCCAGAAGCCCCTACTATAGACATTAATACAATGAACTTAAAGGCAAACTGAATGCACTTAATTTCCCAGCCATAACTACTAGCATTGTTAAACATAGCCTGAGGTCAACATGTATGCCTTCAGGGAACACACAGTCATAATGAAGTCTTATGGCAATGAATAAAAGACGCACTGTAATTCAGATGAACAGTACTACATTATGACATGGGTAAAGACGCATGTGTGTTCCCAGGCATTAACATATCTCTGCCCCCGTGGTTTCGTTTGGCACTGAGTGAAAGGTTGTCTGGCGTGTGACTGCAGGGTGTGACGCTGACTGATGTAATGTGGCATTGTTGTGATAAAAGGGAAAAGGTTATTTTAAGGAGCTGATGTAGGTGTTCATAGACCACTTTGTCCCTCCAGTGAAGTCCAAAAAAGGGAGTGGATTGCATCCAGTCATTCGTGCCTACTGGCTGTGTGTTAAAGTTCAGGTGCTCTTTATCTGTGCTTTTTTTTTCAAAATAGAGCAGCATTTCATGATCTGATAAGTCATGGTGCACTTTGAATCGGCGTATATATAATGCAACCTGGGGAACAAATTGTATAACCTCAGTCAGTGGTGTAACGTATATAGAATTGTATTATACTCACCCATTGTGCCAAAGATTAAGAGCATACAGAAACAATGCACTGAGCTTGGTGTGAGGGGGGAAAGGTAAATGTCAGGTTAAGATAACAGCATTGCAGAATAAATGGGAAAGTCTACCATCAAATAAAAGTAACAATTTTGATATTCAACAAGACATCTCTCTTATTCCGTCACAAATGAAAAGCAGCAAACTTTGAACTGCATGTTTTTGTTTACAAATGCATTGTTTGCACCCTAAAATACAGGATAAGCGGTAGACAATGGATGGATGGATGTATTGTTTGTGATATTCCACCCAAATCATTCATTTGAATGCAACCTTCAAATGTCATTTAGCCAAGTACAATATAGACAAACCAACTTCAATTGTAGAATCAAAACTGAGCTGCATGTTGGTACACAAATATTTTCCAGATTAGAGTGCAAAGTCGATTATGTTTTGTATTTTTGAAGTTTGCATCCATAGCTAATACAAATAATTTGTGGGTTTGGTCAATAAAATATACAGATCCTTCATTTAAGTACTACAATGTAAAACATTGATCATCATTCATCATCATCAATAAATCATCGTCTACCGCTTATATGGGGTCAGGTCGCAGGAGCAAAAGCTCCAGCAGGGGAACCCAAACTTCCCTTTCCCTATTGGGGACATGTCCAAGTAAAAGTACATATACTGTATGTAAGTAAAGTAAAAGTTTGTCATGCAAAACCGCCCCTTTCAGAGTGTTAAACCAACAAGCACCCAACGTCCCAAAAGTTGATACTGTGTTTTATGCTAACATAAACCATCAAAATGCTTTTATGCTGTATGTGAGTTTTATTGCAGGACAAGATACAAATGTATAATTTGTGTGAAGGGCCTTTAAGTTATAGTAATGGATCATGTAATATAGAAAGTAGAAAATCTAGTGGCTAGTAGATCCAACTGAGAAGAAAGTAATATGCAATGACCACACCCATTTAGGAGAGAGGAAGTGCATACCACTTCAAACCATTGGCAGAGCTTGTGACGTTGACCTTTCTTTATAGACCATCTTCAGCTAAATAGAGTGCTGCAGGGAAGACTTATTTTTAGGCCAACTCCAGTAGTTAGCATCCAATGGGATTTTACAACTGGAGTATGAAAATAAACTCAGTGGCAAATGCAGGTTTATGACAGTTATGCATTTTGTTATCTTTGCAAAAGGTAGTTTTAAAGCTTGAATGCATGTGCAGGAAGGTGAAAGCATTTAAGGCTATTATAACGTTAGGCTAGAAACAGACTCCACCTAAGATGCATGAGCTTGAGAATGCAAAACGAGGCTGTAAACTAGTCCTTTTGTTGTCTCATTTAGCCACTTGTTAGCAACCGCCTTTTTAAAGACACATAAAAGCTTCAAAAGTCACAAGAGGCGTTTGTGCCGATATACATTGCATGGTAAACCTTAACATCTCTCCAGCTTGTATTTGCCAGCATGTCTAATTTCAGGCAATTAAGCAAAAATCCATCGACTTCAAGACGAGGGAAGTGTAAAAACGTGAACTCATTTCTGGGTTTTAGGATTCCTGCAAGACACTTTTACAAATCTAAAGGCAAGACCTGCCCTTCTCTGTCTCTGAGAAAAAAGCACAACATTTGAGAAAAACGTTTTTCCCGTTGGTTATGGTTGAATAATATAAATGAGATATGACACTGGGAATCTATGTTGGCTGCAGTCGGCCCACATTACCCCCCTTCCTCCTCACCCTCCGGCCGTCCCTCCCCTTCCTCTCCCCCTCATCAGCACATTCCAACACACTGACACTGTAACTGCCAGGGCAGATTTCCAGTGAGGCACATGGTCAGCGAGCCAGCCAGCCAGTGATTCTCACAATGCTGACAAACTGGGATTACTGCAGAAGCTGTGCTCTGGTGGAGGGGCATGCTTCAGGCCTTCAGGGGGCATTCATGCTTACAGAGAATTTCGAGGCAGTCTGTGCAGTCATGTTTGTGCATAACAGGAATACCTCTAGAGAGCTCTTTTTGGTTCAAATAAAATGTATGCTGTAAGCATTATGATTTATTTCACTGTGTGCATAAAAAACATTTGTGTTCGACATTCAGTGAAGGTGCTATATAAAAGGTTAAATACACATTCCTTTCGTCTACATTTCTCCTGCTATGAGGCTACTTCTCTGCAAAGATTCACTGCACGATGCTCCTGCACCTGGCTTTTTCTATTGTGACATTTGATGTTTCTGAGAAGACGGCAAAATCTGTGAGAAAATGACAAGAGGAAAGCAGAGTGCTTCACAATGAATAACAGATGACAAGTTCATTTCGTTGCATTGGGGTTTCAAGTGTGAGAGCTGTCGTGTTCAATTCTGCATTTCTGCAAGAGATACAATAGGTGACAATGAGCATTATTCCCGTGTGATCTTCCCATTGTGCATGGGAGAAAATTAAACAAGCCGTTTATCAACCAGCTGGCCAGCAACAAAGGTCAGAGAAACCCAAGTGGCCACCAACAGAGAACAAAAACGGTCTCTGGGGCGAAGCAGACGTTTCCCTAAAATAGCAACTCTACTCTCAAGAGCGGAAATCAGGGTTTGGTACTTTCTATATTTAGCCCTCTTGTGTTCAGCCTCAGTGAGAGGCCTGGAGGTCTCTCCTATCCAGAGGGAAATATAAATAAATGACTAATGAGAGGAAATGGCCTCAGATACACAAGGGGCAGAACTCTTAATAAAAATAATACCTTTCCATATATAATTCTGCAAATATGAGGATGCGTAAAAGTTATCAAGTGGTCATATAAGATCAGATCTTTTGGCTGTGCAGAAAAACACATATTTATTGATATATATTAGTACAGTATTGCACTGTAGGAATGCTTACCATTATTAAACCTAGTTCAGTCTTCATACAAAGGTTGGTATATTAATAAAGACATTCATCAAAATGCAGATTTTGACAGTTAAATCAATCCATCAATGAAACAATAAGTCTATTACAGAGTTGCTGAATGGACAGAAATCATGGTGTTGTAGTAGTTGAACTTGTCCTTAAGAGGCATACAGAATTATTTATTGCAAGTGAGAAAAATAAATGTAAGAGACAATCATAAAAAATAAAAACTGGATAAGAACACCAGATTTTGCCAATTTGAAGACCTGAAAGTAACCATTGGAGAAGGCAACAATACGGAAATTGCTGAAAAGTGGAGCACCAGGTAAGTGGAACACAATTACATTTTTTTCTGTTGCATGTGACATGGTGACAGAAACAGATGGCACAATAATGTTACAAATCTCATCATCCCACGGTTAAAAACATTTGATAGAAAGTTGTTGTTTTTTTTAAAGAAAGTACTCCTATTTAAGAGTATTGTTCATGATACAAGGCAAACATAAGTAAGGCTTTAGAGTGTAAGAAATTCTTAATTTATGCTATCTATTCTGTTCTGTGTTACATTTACCACAACGGGTACGTTCCCCCCCAGAAAATCACACGTTAGCCTGATGACTGAAGACCCCCACCGACACAAATGTTACAGCTTAAATGGAAAAACACGGAGAGCAGTCCTGCGAGAGTGTTTTTTTTTTTTATCATCAATGACACCTACCATTAACACCTGTACCAAAAACACTTTAAGACAACGATATGCACATTCATTCTGGACCAAGACACTTGCAATGAGTGAGTAAGCACAGCCGTCAACACTTGCTGACGTGCTCTCTGTCATCAGTGTCCTAAAAAATATCGTACCACAGAAAGTTTTTAGAAGAATTGGTGAGTAATAGTCTCATTCAGACGCGTATTTTAATGGTTTTTTTTTTTTTTTTTTTTTAAATGAAGTATCATTGGTTTGGTTTGATCCCAGGGTATTACACAGTTGTTGCACACACACAATGTCAGCTGACACCTTGAGGACAACATAACAATAACTGTGCGCTGCATTAATATGATGAAGCATTTTCACATTTTACACGTACAGCTGACAAAAGCATCACAGCACTGGGGTCGCTATCCCATTGGCTTGGATCTGAGCATAGATGAACTTGGATTAAAGATGTTTGTATGGATGATTTATCCCCGAATGATGGTTTATTAAATCAGATAAAGACAACACCGTACCGTGGTTATCATACTAAACCGGAAAAATGATGGATTAAACAGCATGCGGATTGTCGTGAACCCGTCGGACCTGGGTTGCAGAATACTGAGTGTCACCAGTTACACACCAGATATAGTGACATTAACTTCCCCAATCAAAGACACATCATGGTAACATTTGAGGAAAGGCTCAATGTAAACCCTGCCATTGTGATCCAAACAGCACAACATCTGTAAAATACTGGTGGGAATTCTGAAGCCACATGATAAGCCCATTATTATTATCAATCTGAAAGAAATATGCTTTTTAAGGACTGAAGAGAAACTTTGGCTGTATGAATTCACTTAAGGCAAACCAGAGAGACAGTAACAGTCACCGCCCAGTGGAGATGAGGATGTTTATGTACAGTAGGAAGGACCAAGTCCAACACTGAGGAGTGTTAACAATATTTAGAAAATAATAACATTCTGTACCTGATGCCATCACAACTCATGCAGCCAAAGAGTTTAGTGGTCAGAGCTCCGACTGAACAGTGGCACTAGTGGGGCCTTCTTTGCACGTTACGAACGGCTGTTTTTGAGAAGATTCTGGTTGACTTGTTAACACAACAGGTGAACACACGGTAATGACACGATCACAGTCCACCCCTCCCAACAAAAAGAGCACAGCGACATTAATAAGCAAAATAAATAAATGGCATCTACTACAATATAGTGCAGGGTTTTTTGTCCTTGAAGGGATTGTCTGAGGCAGGGATGCCCATGAGGAGGGGGTCATTTCTGGCATGTTCACTGCAGTAGTTCATGAGGTCTGCAGAGGCCTTGGACACCTACAGGAACAATGGAAGGCAAGACAATTTGGGTTATAAAAAAGGAAGTCGTAACTTTTTAAAGCAGATCTCACATGATTAGTCACATGAGATTAGGAGAAGCTAATCGGATGCAAAGATTTACCCTACATTTGGAATCTTTTAAAGAAATCCTTATATTTTCTCAGCGATGTGTTATTTTTGCTGAAGCATAAATTATCTTGTTTCTTTATGAGCAAATTTAACAACAGCAAGTGAAATTTACCACAAGTTGAAATATGTATAATGTATAAAAACTGGAACAGGGATAAAGTCTAGAAAATGAAAATGCATAAAAAGTTGTTCATTGTTGCACTGCACCTTTATCCTCTCAATGCTCGCCTCTATTCTCAGCTGCTGCACCATTCGCCGGGCATGGGCGATGCTGTTGGAGCTGTGAGCCTTCGTAGACATCCTGGGCAATGCAACACTGTGATGAAGGACAACAAAGAAATGCTTGAATAACACTGGATAGAATAAGACATATACAGTACATTTTGTGTGTTAAGCAAACCCCCCCAGTTTAACAGTTCCAGGTCAAGTTGGAGACGCACAATAAAAACAGCAGGACAGCACACACACTTGTGTCAGATTCCAGAGAGAACTCGGTTGTGAAGATAAGGAAGACTGTTATATTAATATTCGTTCTGCAAGTCATTTAATATACTGCAGGTTAAGTGTCTAACAATACATACAGCTGTTGGCTTTAATACGTGTCGATGAGTTCTCTTCTACACTTCCTCTTCCCCTGCAGGGTAGTTCCCGAAAACCAGGTTTGTTCATGAAGAAGTACCCACAAGGCCGAGACAAGCCTGCAAATCTTTTTTTTATACATGTATTGAAAACTCCAGTGGGTTTAAATTTGATTGCCTTCTTTTTTTTCTTTGGTTTATCCCTATTGCATGCAGCACAGTAGCCCTGCTGCTTCACTGTAGTCTGAAATGTGAGCTCGGCTGATAGGCGCTAAATTACAATGACTGAATATCGGACATTGCAAAACATCTATATTGAAAGAAATGTAAAGATTACATTGTGTTTAAGTGTGTGCCACAGGGGGAGTGAAGCGTTGGAGGGCTGCAGTGGTTCTGGGTAGTGATTCCCATCCCTGCTAATCATTTACAGACTGGATGAGAACAAGCCCAGGCACATCCTGCAGCCCATGTGAGAGCTCTGGCTCCAGTGTCTCTGGCTCCTTTTTACTGCCATTTGTCTGTGTTGCTCATAAAAACACACAAGTATTTCCTTGAGCTTTTTTTTTTTTTTTTCTCTCTCACACGTGACTTCTTGTGACATGGCTCGCTTTGACCAAGACTTTTCTCAGTAGGGAACAGGAAGCTTGGAGTACAGTTTCTCAGAAGTTTATGATGACATTTACAAGAAAATCTTCATTTCTTTTAAAAGAAGTAAATAAATAAAAAAAAGAACTTCTCTGATAATCAAATACAATTAAATAGGCATTTTGTTCCATCTGCATATTGTGAAATTGTTCTGAGAATTTTACAAATGTCTGGACAGTATTTTACCTAATTCAGGTTACAAGTGTTGAATGCAACAGTTGAGAGTAACATGCATTTAATAGCAAACCCATAACATTTGACTTGTTTTGTTCAACCCTGTCTGCACCCCATTTACGCTGCAGGATGTAGTCATTCTAGACAGCCTCTGATGGGAGGAAGGAATAAAGACATAAAAATAACAAAATAGGAAGGAAAGGAAAATCTCCATCTACTTAAGCTGGGTAGTCCCTGATTAAAGACTTTTTATTTCCATCAAAAGATAAATAATCACTGCAAAGGGAACTGCCGGAGATCTGCCTCAAAGAGCGAAAATGTTATTGGTAACATGAAAGTGAGACATGAAAGGTTTGTGCCGTACAATGCAAAGCGACCAGCCCTTCTTAAGAAACATTCTCGTCTTAGTCATAAAGGAGAGCCGTCACCGCCACAGGTAAAAAAAATCCTTTTATCCATACATGATGAGTGAAGGTGTTTATTTCTATAGTTTGGAGGAGTCTTTGAATATAAGTCACTGCCATGTGTTTGCTTCTCTGACAATTTGGTTTGGTTCCAATGATGTGTGGAGTGGTTTAAGATGTCCAATCTTGGCTGACGGAAATCAGTTTAACAAATATTTAGTTTCAATAAGGACTGCTGATTAGTCACCAACTTCTTTGGTAGAGCAGATTAATCACCAAATTCTCTTGAAACAATTTTCTGAGCAGATCAATTAAGGATGCCGGCCGGGTAAGGAATTGGATCTCCTGGCGCTACCGAGCAAACTAGATTGCGTGGTTAATAAATTGTGCAATATGCTAACACAAGCTGCTGATCAAGTAAAACAATGAATGAAAAGATATCATGGGAAAACGCAAACAGCGTTCACACGGCAGGGCTGTGGGGAATATTACACGAGGAGGACTCCTTCCTCTTGAAAACCATCCCAGAGAGCTTAAGAGCTCATGGAGTTGAATTTAACACTGCTATCTCAGGTGACAGTGTAAACAATGAATCACTCTTGAACAGAGATAACAGAGCTGCATATAAAAACCAGAACGGAACCTCGTCAGATGAGAATAGCTGTGAGCAGCTGGGTTGACTGGGGAGACCGGACAGGAGCTCTTCTATAGCCAACTGGGAGACTCTTGAGGACCCACTACAACCTGCAACAGTTGCATGATGGGAGAGTCGCCCGGCTACTGTAGAGCGGCCACTTGCAAGCTAATCTCTGAGCATGTTTATTGCCGACTGCCGGTTGTGAGAAATGTTGTTATGATGTTAAGGGCCGCTCCGTTTGTGGGCTTTAAACGTTGTTATATTTGTTTTTCATAAAAAAAAATCACAATGGACACATTTCACAGTTGCTGACCTCTGCAAGAGACCCGTGTGTGTGTGTGTGTGTGTGTGTGTGTGTGCGTCAGTGAGTGAGTACTTCTATATCTGTCCACAGCTCATCTCACATCCTGCTTCAGCAAACTGCATTATATTATAATACCTTCGGACAAGAGGAACAAAAGCTCTCCTCCCGGGCCTGTCTAGTAGGTAACGCTGGTTAGCATCATAGAGTAACACGCTAGTCTCCCGAATGTGATTAACTAAGTTAAATTTGTAGAAATCCAAGTACATAATTAATATTTCATTAGCCTGCTACACGGTTTTATTAGTTAAAATTCTGCTAAACAGAAGTGCAATCATTTTTCAGACAAGGGCTGTTGTGTTATGCACTTCTTTACTAATAATCTTTGTACAGGAAAAAAAACGTTAAGCTAGCAAGGCTGAAAAGAAGCATGTGGAGTTGAAGGAATACGCAGCTAAATCATGAAACGGCCCACCGGCACTTAGGAGTGATTCTTGCAGGCAAACCATCCCTCCTGAGTCACCTCAGTCAAACTGTGCAGCCCCTGTGATGTGATGCCAGCTAGTACCAGCAGCACCGTTCTGACTGAAACTCCATGGGAGGGCACCGATGTGTGAGTGTGCGGCATTAAGCACCACCACGCACATACGGGAGCATTGCAAAAAAAAAAAAATGTTACCTCCAACTAGAATCAGAAAAAAGACCACCTATTTCTCAGCCCACCCTGGCAAAACAGAAACACACAGAGCAGCCAGGGACCACCTATTGCACGGAGCGGCAACAGCCCTCTTGCACACACACACACATACACACGCGCACACACACACACATACGCGCACACACACACACACACATATCCCCCTGCACACATGCCATTCATTAGCACAGCGTTCAAAGTGCTAAGAACAGGGAGCCTTTATGACTCAGTGCTATTAACACCAAAACTCGGAGATGAAAAACGGGATGTGTGTGTGTGTATGTGTGTGTGTGTGTGTGTGTGTGTGTGATACACTGCTACTACACTGCAGCTCAGACTCAAAGAAAACTCTTAAATTTGCTGCTGACGAATACAAACGACACCAATAAAAGGCTAAAAGAAGAGTCAGTCCTGTCAACTGTACAGTATGTGTGGTCCCTTCAGAGTATCTGAGGCTTTTCAGCCTGGAGTAGCTTTTTTTCTTTCTTTTAATGAAGTAACACCACTGGAAACAAACTGCTTCAGGGTTTAAGAATTGACGGCTGCACTTCAGACTTGACACGAGGTGACGATAGGTAGGTAAAGATCACATGCAAAGCTTTCCATTTAGTTCACCCTGAAATAACAAGCTGGTCATTTTCTACCATCTCGTTTGTGGTTTGTAAGCCTGTGAAAACATAGCTTAGTTAGTAAGCGCCCATAGTTATGTTTTAAGAGAAAAATGATGATAGACATTGTAGAGTGTTTTGCCGCCAACTCCATGAACTTCAACAAGTTGGGAGAAGCATTTAGTGGAAGTTATGTAGACCCAGGCTGGAATTAGGCCTCTGTGAGGAGACACTTCAATGTCCCACACCTCCCAAATATCCAAAACGTGTCACAGGAAACTGCATGCAAACATGCTAAACTGACACATGATAAACATGAGCATGCAGATATAAATGGTCGTGCACGAGAACTTAAATTTCTTATCTGCTAAAATCCAAATCAAAGTGAGGTTGTTGTTTTTTTAACCGCCAGTTACGTTAATCGTGATCATGTTTTAAAAAAATTTAGACTGAGATGTCTCCTGGCTGGCGTCTATCTGACTTTATATACCAGCTGAGAAGTGAAGAACAGTGAATTGTGGAAAGGCGATATTTGGAGTCTAGACAGATGTCTGTCGCTTTGAACAAAAAGGAGTTCAAAGACTTGGGTCCAAGCCACAAGCCAGTATATTGGTTGTTCTTCCTTGTGTACACGCACACACAAAAACTCTGCCATTTCTCTCATGTACACCCCCTCCCCCGGCACTCTCTCTCTCTCCCCACGAGAAGGAGTTTCCCAGTCCGTGAGCTAAAAGTAGCCTTCTCATACTGTCTGCTGCCAGTCAGCACTTTTCCAGCCGAGTGAAAACCCGTCACTACACCTAAAACATAACCCCGCACTGGAGTTCGTTGCATGATGAGATCAGCGCTACTGTGCACTCTCCTCATGCTTTACTATAAACACTGATCTGTTCTCGCCTGGTTATCATGCTTATCAAACTCAATAATACTCCAGTCATCAGTTCCTGGGTAAAGTAGGATTGTGTTTGGGAGACGGAGGAAGGAGGGGAGACTCTGGTTGCTGAGTGTGTTGGTCTGTGAAGGAGAAAGGGTGAGGCAGGGAGGAGATGGTTTGAACAGAGCCACCACAGTGACTTCACTACTTTCCCACCAGCAAAAAAAGGGAAGGAGTTAAAAGGGCAGCAACTGTCATGTAGGTGACACCGAAAGATTTTGTTTTGCAGGATGAACAGAAACCATAAGACAGGAGGACCCTGAAGACATGTACAGTATCAAATGGAGCTGAAACAACTTAGTTTAATCGATCAGGCCACAGAAAGTCAATGAAATATATTTGGCTCTTTGGGTTTTGAAAATATCACCTGGGACTCTCAGAACCGGTGATGGGCAGTTCCCACTATTTACAAAGATGAAATGATAGTTCATGTTAATTGCACCCCTTGTTTACAGTAACCGTTGTAGAGACGATGTATCAGCTGTACAGCCCACAGTGAAGAACAGAGAAGCAGAAAAAGGCAGATTGTGCGACTTCAGGGGAACCATGACGAGACACAGAGCTGCAGCACCACCCAGAGCTGCAGGTATGGCCGCTGAGATAAGTGAAGCTGACGGGGACCCCGCCCAGGCCACCGGCCGCACACTCAGTACAAAGGAAACACTGGGAATTTCAGCGTCCTGTACACCCAGTCTGCAAGACCGCTCGATTACCACGGGCTGAAGAGTGTTCATTATTCCTGTGGAAGCAGACGTTTGCAGGGAAGGCTGCAGGACTGTGCAAAGATTAATAGAAGGTTGTCTAGATTACACGTGGCGCGACGAAAACCATGATGCGTCTGTGTGTGTGTTTTTTTTTTCTGTATCACCGCGGAGACTGTTCAGTTCAACTTAAAGCCCCATACAGTAGGTTCTCAGAATCTGGCAAACTGCACAATCCTTTAAATTCAGTGGCTTGACAGGATGAAAAAAACAAAACAATCCAGCATACTGTAACACAGTCACACAGTGTCTAGACAGAAGACTAGACTGGACTCATTTCTACAGGGTTACTAAATCCCAAATTCAAGTGCAATTACTTGAGGCTCATTCCTGTCCAAATAAACTATGACTGATTCCTTGTTTCAAGCCCAGACTAAATTGCTGACAAGTAATGCTGCAGGAATTACACGTTAACTTACTTTTTTTATGAACTCAAGAGGCGTTTTTTTCTGGAAATAATGTCACTAACAAGTGAGCTTCCTTCTCATGCCTGTTGAGAGTTGCACGTGTGCTGTACCGATTGGGCAGGATGTACAGCTCCGGAGTGACACATGTTGTTGCTCCTTTGTAAATAAGCTGATAAATGACATCATAACATAATATCAGTGCATACTAATCACCAATCCACTATTTTAGGCCAGATCAGAGGCATTTCCAATACTGGTATCACATGATCAGCTCTACTGAATACCTCAAACTTTGTTCTGAAAAATAGACACGACGCCACCGCTGAACATTAAATGCACATTTAGCCTCCCCCCTTTTCCATAACCATTGTAAGATAATTAGTGCAGGAATTCAGGCATCTTGGTGGTCTACGGGTTTATAACTGCACACTTGGAGTCCAGCAGTCCCTCATTTCCTGTCTGCCCGATAATAAGGCATAAAATACCCCCAAAATTAAACATTACATTAAATCATATTCAAACTGCACTAAATAATACACTGACTATCAATTACAACGACAGACTTGGGACAGGATTTCAGTTTCAAAGCAACGGTACAATTAATTGTGTAGAGAAGACGTAAGCGATAACTGCACGACACCACAAGGACTAATTCACACTTCTACTACGCAAGAGAGACTATTCAACGCGTGAGAGGCACGACAAAGAATTAAAAAGAGAACAAAGGGAGACAACAATGACTGGAATATTTTTTCTCCTTTCCGTTGATGAAGCCGTCAACGGAGCCCCTGGCATTCCTTCCACGGGAAGGTCCCGAGATAATGAGCCAATTATGTAAAGAGCTGCATACTTGTTGATGCTAAACAAGTTAGACACAACTTGTGGCTTTACACACAGCGTGCAAAACACACACAAAAGGCAGCCAGCACCTAAGAGCTGCATTACACTAGAAGCTAGAGGAGAGGCACTAAAAATAGCCAACAGGTCTGTGTTGTTTCTGGCTTCAGTGGAGCTTGTTCCAGCTAAAAACAGTAGCAAAGTGTTACTAAACTGACTGCTGGGTGTCATACAGATTAGCAGCAAAAGTCTCTGCAGTTTCCACTGAGGTGCCAATGAGACTCTGGTTCCCCAGTAATGGGCCATTATCAAGCCCAGAGCAGCCCAAAACAAACAGAGGCCTTTGGCAGATAATGCCCTTCAGACGTCACTGCAGACGCACAGAGGGTGACATGCAGGAGACACAGGCGACCGAGGCAAGGGAGGCTGCCAGGCAGCGTCTCTCTGCTCTGCCCTGCCCACGGAAAACAAACAGCATTGTTGTCCAAAAAAACAGCACAAAAGAAAGCTTAGTGCAAGCCGAGTGGAGTTTGCTGGAAATGGATGCAGGGAAGGAATGAATGGTGGAGCAGAGGGTTGTAGAAAAAGACGTGCGCTTGCCACTGAGACTGAGATAAGAGCGTGTGTGCGTGTGTGTGCGTGTGTGTGTGTGTGCGTGTGTGTGTGCGTGTGTGTGTGTGTGTATGTGTGTGTGTGAGAGAGAGAGAGGGAGGGAGCTGGAGAAGGCAAATCGTGCAGCTGTGTGTATGTTGCATTTGGTTGCATGCCAAAAATCTGCTGCTGGCGACAGGAACGCCATAAAACTTAAAGCTATTGTTAGAGCTTTGCCCGTCGCGTCAGCCTCTGAAAGCTGCTATTCATGACGAAGGCAGGGAGATACAACACAATAGATCTCCATCTCTCACCCAACACTGCCCTGCCTATATGGAACAATCAACAAATGCACTCAGTCTTTCCAGCCTCCACCCCTGAGCGGGTCCAAATTCATGTTGCCACTACAGCGAAGGTGGAATAGACCAAGGCCAAAGGTCTGCAGTGTTGCCCGCTGCAGCGTGCACCAATGGAATCATTGATAATGGCCTGGACGTCACACAGCTCTTTAGTAAACAATGTAAAGGTTGTAAAGGAGAGTTTGTTTTTCAAGTAAAGAGGAAATGGGATTAGTCATAGGGTGACATAAATGAGGATGGGGGCGTGTGTGCATGGGTGAACAAAAATGTGTGTGTCAGTCAGAAAATGCAGTGCATGTAAGTGCACAGTGCTAGTAATAATGTTGAGTTAATTAAAGATAATGTCCATATTTGCCTATTGAACATCCCATGGATTAAGTCCTGTTGTCTCAAAATAGGCTCGCACTGCACAGTTAAGGTGAGGTAAATGACAATATTAGGAAAAATACTATGAAATCAGCCGGCTGTGAAATCCATAGCAGCTACCAACCCTGTTAAACAGGACAAAGGGATTAGTGGTGGAAAATGCAGGCTGCATGATTTCCTCTGTCAGGAGGGTTAGAGTGAGAGGGGAGGGGAGAGAGACCAAACAGAGCTTCCTATATCATCAGAAAGGTTCAATATAATTACACTTTTCATTTCATAAAGTGGTGGAGTTATCATATGTGTACAGCTGAATTAAGAGAATCTCTGTTCTACTGCTAAGAGAAGAGAGACTCTTCTCCTTGGAGTTCCTTGGAGCAAAAAGCATTTCTATAAAATCAGCAGAATATTAAGAACAAAGACTCTCACAGCACCAGAACGGCCTGAGGATGGATTTACAGTTCATTTACAGGGATTGCGGCATATCATTGGAGCCAACGTGTAACTGCCGTTGCTGACGTGTGCCTCTCCAATACATCAAACTAAATGTCAGGACAACGGCAGCTAGAGGCACCGTGTGGAAACCACGATAACTGTGTTCAGTCAGCTTGTGTTTTCTTCCACGTGTTTCGGGTGCTAGAGGAACAGCGGACAACGAGAACATGTTGAGGAAAGTGTCAGTCATCTTCAGCCTTTCAGCATCACAAGTCGAGAGAAGTTGTCTGCAGTGCAAACCAGAACGTAAACACGCTGATTACTGAAGAATGGAAGCAGGTGGACTCGTTGACTGTGAGGAATATAATTAAATATGCAATCCAGCTAATGTTGCGAAACGGGAAAGACCAGTTCTGCAATATAAATCGAAAGTGCATCAAGTATCAGAATCAGCTGAAACAATGGTTTTTATGGATAAGTAAATCAACAAAATATCAGAATTTGACATTCTAAATCAAATTTCAATCAAATTTTTTTTTCTTGGCCTGTAAATGTTAATTGAACATTATTATCTTTACTTTAGTCACAGCTGCATCCATATTTCAGAGCACTCATAGCTCCTGTTGCACAAAACATAATTCAACGTTTTGCCACTGCCTCATTAAATCGGTGGATATTGGAGAAGCATTGCTTACTCTAGAATGTTGCTCAGAGGGACATTTATTTTTCTACAAACCACTGACCTTTGCCCATGCAGTTCAGAGTTCAACAGGCAGGCTGGGACAGTGTGGGGATCATTTTCTTTCATGTCTGAGAAACAGTTTGCCTTATTTGTGTGTCATCTCATCACTGAACTTAAGAAAAGGGAAGGAACAGCGGGATTGATATGAGAGAGAACGAAACTGGAAACACCTTAAATTTGGTTTATAGTTTGAGAGTCACACCTTCAAAACAGGGCATCGGCCTTTCTAGTGCAAAAGATACAATTTAGTAATTTCCTCAAACAAGTCACACAACTCTAAAATGACTTGAGTGAGTGTATGATAACTTCAGGAGTGTTTAATGACAAATTACATGCTCTCAGTGTCTCGATCTATTGCACTGACTGCATAAAGTTCAGGACTCAATGATCGACATTAGAAAGGAAGGGACATTTCTGAACAAACAAGGACATGAATGACAGGCATGAGATTACTGCACATGACAACAGAGAAGTTACATGAGAAGTAACCCGTGCACTAACACACACACACACACACACACACAGACACACACACACACACAAGCAACAAGTCAGGAAGTGTCTACAGAAGAAAGTAAATTGTGCTGATGCAGTTGTTCATTATTCCAATACTGACACAGTGGAAACAGTATCATGATGAGTAACCACTTCCAAACTGATTAGCACTATCACCTCATGACTGCATTCCAACAAGGCCAGGTGAATGATTTAATCAATGCTTTATGACACAGTTGTAAGCCTCGGTCAGTGCCGAGCGGGAAGAGGAATGAGACAAAAGGTCAAGGCCAGAGAGAACGAGATTCAAGACAGAAGAGTGAAAGCATAACACTTAACAGTTATGTTGTTCAGAGAGAAAGAAGTAATAAACATTCATCAGTTAACTCATATTTGCTCTTATCCATATAAGATCCGATTAAAAGATCCATTTAGTGTTTGTCTTCCATATGATGAATGGATTCAAAAATTGAAGCAGACGTTAGTTTAGCAAGAAAAAAATCCTACATCTCCCACAATGCAACTCGGATCTTTCATGAGACGCTTCCTGCCTACTAAATGCCTACTTCTTTGACACATCTCCAGTTAACATGAATGTTTGTACCAAATGTGCCAAAATGTGATGTAGAAGGTGAGATATTTCTTGGGGAAAACTTAAGTGGATGCAGAGAGAAATAACCATAACAACATGTTCTAGTCTTCTAGAAAGAATACTCCAATTAAAGCAAGTCAGATAAATTAAGTGCAGTCAGTACGGTCGGATGACAATTAAAGGCTGGATTATGCTTCCGCGTCGACACAACGCAAGGGAGCTTGCGGACCCCTTACGTCCTTGCGGACCCCCCTTGCGTCAACGCAAGGGCCTGACGTGTGCCTCCCAAAAATCCTCGACGCGCGTCGAGGCGACGCAACGCCAACGCAACACCAACGCAGCGGCATCGGCTGTGATTGGTCCGCTAACTACATCCGCTGGAGACTGCTATCCGGTTTCCATTCATAAACACCGCCATTTAAACTTTTAAAAGGCTAACTTGTATTGTTTTCACCTCGTTTTATTGTTTGCACCTTGTCGCTTTTGCACAAAGAAATAAAACACCAAGTTCTGAAAAATAGTGGATGTTTAAAGCCGGAAAGTAAACAAATACGCTATAACGAGGCTAACGACGATATACGTCAAGAGTCTCGGTCGGTCGGTCAGTCTTTACAAAAAACATAGCGCCCTTTACCGGTGTGGCATTGAATTGCATTTCGACGCGTAAACCCAACGCAGAACCATCACGGTCTCCAAGCAACTGCGTTGCCGTTGCGTGATCACTACGCGGAAGCATAATCAGGCCTTAAGACAGCAAGGCACGAAAGCTGAGATTAGTTAAAAGAACAGAGGCACACATCCTCTAAGACAGACACATTGAGTTACATGCAGCCAGATTGACTTACATACACTACTACTACACATACATGCATGCACACACACACACACACACACACACACACACAAACACACACACACACACACACACACACACACACACACACACACACACACACACACACAAAGGGGTCCGAGACACTATTAATCAGAAACCACATGAATGGCCGCTCCTCCCTCCAACCATTGCGCCTCTGTTCATCTAACAGTTTCAAAGACATGTCAGGCGGAGGAAGAGGCTCACTATGTGGGTCACACTGAGGCCACTTCCTCTGCAGCCCACCCTAAATCCCTTTTTACCTCCTCCTCATCCTCCCTTCATCTCCCTTTACTTCCTCTCCCTTCTATCCATTTCTCAGCTCACGTAGGTCGACTCTGGGGTCGCAGGGTTCACCCTCACGCATACAAGTAGTCTTGCTTCTTTTCAAAGGCAATGGTGGATACTGCTGTGGAGATAGTATCAGGTTTGTGTCCATAGTCTGAGTGAGTGAATTCACGGTAATGCACAGAAAGCCTGGTAGTAGGGACCTCACACAAAACCCTACTGTGGTAAAGTCTTCAACATATAGGGGTGTGTGTACACAGAGGTGTAATCATTTTTTCCAGGTGGAGTCAAAACTCTGAATTGCAGATTCTGAAGCTGATTGCTCGTGTAAAGAAGGAAAAAATGTTCAACACAATTAGATAAGTGTCTAGTTTTCCAATAAGAAGCCTGCACAGAGGGAACATTGCCTATTTGTCCAGCAGAAAGGTAAACAAAATAACAAAATATGAGGCCTCATTGCAACCATGCACCAGATCAGAGATAATTGATCCATAAATCAGTCAAACACAGCCTCGGAGCAGTTTAAATGTGAGTCAATTTCACAGTAAGTGAATGAGGCACCTGATTCCAGCAACTGAGACTGTGGACAAGGAAACAGGCAGCGATTGTGCGTCTCTTGGACACCTGTTTCTGCTTGTTTGAAACACAGTAACATAGTGTGGCATCAGACAAAAACTTTGGGGCCCGAGGACTCCGAGGCGACAGAAAGGAGTGCAGTTTGTCCACACAAACACTTGTAGATGCTTGCCCCGATGCCACAGGTGTCGAGCTCTTTCTCAGAGTCCCGACTAGGCCTGAGTCAGGGAGCACACATACTGCCCTTTGTTTGGGATGCCAGCAACCTTCCCTCATAAAAGGGTGCCAAAGAAATTAAAGAATCCATCAAAGTGACACTGTTCCTCTCCAGTCTGCTCGCCCACACACACACACACACACACACACACACACACAGACACAGACACACACACAAAGACACACGCACACAGACACACACGGACACAGACACACGCACACACACACAGAGCTAAATTTGCATGCTAATTCCACAGTCATTTGAAACTGGAGACTTTAACATGAAATGCATGAATCTGCTGGACCTTAAACTTTCCTCCGGTTAGTTAACATGATCGTATACAGGACACACTCAAAGGAAGTCATGTCCATTCCTATACTTCCTTACCTGTTTGACAGGAAGCGTTAATGCCGGCCGGTCTCAGGATATGCCCATATTTGGACTACCGTCTTATGAAATGCTGCACAAGGTGTCAGAGGAAATAAGATAAATGAGGAGAGTTTGCGTCCATACAAAAGGTGCGTCTTCCTGTGAGTGGGAGTACTTCAAACCAGCAACAAGACCTGGCTTTACAGGACATTCCTACACATTTGACTGTACAGGAATATCTGAAATACTAGTTCATCCCAAGTGCAAAGTCGCTCATAGACATTAGGTTTCAGTCATTCATTATACATTATATCACAAGAGGTCATTTGTAGGAAAAAGAGTTACTAAATATTTACAAAATGTTAAAGATTCAGTCTAAGGTTTTCACATTCCATCCAGATATTAGGAGTCAACCGATCAGGGATTTTCAGGGCTGATTACTAATCTAGGAGACCAATAATGTATATTTGAAACCGATGCTGTGGGCGGGACATTAATAAAGACCAGAGTAGTGTCTGCCGCTGCATCAGAACCAAAGTAGCACATTTTAAAATGGAATTGTTTCATCAGCAAATCAGTTTTAAAATTCACAGATAACGATAAAAATTCAGAATATCTGAGTCGATAATCAGCCGAACCCTACCAGAAATAATCTGCTATCTGCTTAATCATAATAATATTGAACTTTATTTTTTTACCATTCATTTTCTTTCTCTTTGTTCTTTTTGGCTTTGCATATATTCAGAAATTATGTCATTGGGTTTTTTTTTAACTTTTTTCTGTTTTACTTCTTTTCTGTACTGGTCTGACTTAAAAGGCTGAATATAAATAAAAGATGAACAATTACATTATTATTAGCAGCATCACTGTAAGTATTGTAACTGAAGGTGGGTTACCAACAAAACACGGATCAGGTCTGCCCCATGTGTTAATGCCACCCCACTTGTTACTAAAGAATTCCTCTCTTGCAAGAATAAACAGAGGTGTAATTGATGAATTTAATAAAAAAGATTACAGTATGTTTGGACCAGCAGGCAATGCCAAACTGACAGATGGTGTTTGTGTTTGTGTGAGAGAGTCTTCTAACAGTAAGCACCTTGTCAAACTTTTGCCTTTGTGAAAGCCAAAGCAGACAAACCTAGCCAACAGCTAGAGGGAGGCAGTCCGAGGGCACCACCATGTGGCAGGTTGAAGGTACTGCAGATTTGTTGGCACTCCTCACTGTTATTCTATGTTCCCAAATATCACAATGCTACACCGTATTAAGTGTTTTGCTTTCTTTCACTTAAACCTAGTGATGCGGCTTGCTTTTATTGATAAAATATGTAAATCCCAAACAATGTTTTCCTGTTGAATATATTGAAAACTTATCACAGAGAGTAGCAGCGTTTCCTCGCTTCTTGACGGGGCAACCTTCACATTATGTAAAGTGTTTAAAAGACCACACACACACACGCGCACACGCACACGCACACACACACACACACACCTCTCAAAACAGAACCCGCAAAATGTGCTTCAAGGCCCGATGTTCTGTGAGAGAGACACTATTCATTTGTTCCTACAGACGGCTGCTGGGCGTTATGACACTGCCAAATATCATCCCCTCCTGTGACATTACCCCCACATCCCCTCATGCTGATCACTCTTTAGAGTGTTGGGTTTCTGTTTTGGAGGAGTTGGCTTCACATTATTGTTATTAGTTATTAATAGGGCTGCACCAATCCAACTGTTTCCACTAATACCAATACCCATACCTGAGCTTTGGAGATCAGCTGATACAGAGAACCAATCAGATACCAGGGTTTATGCTTCACTGTCACAATACCCAATCCAGATATTTGAGACATAAAAGTATTTTGAACTATTTAACCAATTATTTCAGCATGTAGAAATTAATTAATTGAAAATATGTGGTTGTTCTACAGTTTACAGACATAACTGATGATGAATTATTACATTTGTGTGAAATGTTGATTAGGATATTATATCATCAGTTGCAGCTAACACTCTTCAGAGGCAGTAGCCTTTAAACTTCACACTGTGAAGTTCTACAATGCTTACAAGCAGTCAGCTCATTAACTAACCTTGGCAATTTGAGGGACAGTTGCAAATCTAACCTCAGATCAGCGTCTACAAAGAACTTCAACCTTGGACACAGTTTACACTCTAAACAAACATATCTTATCTGCTTCCTTCTCTCTGTCAGAGTTGAAGATGAACATACGTGTTTGTGCAGCAAACACCCGAACAAGCTGGACCAAAAAAACAGCTTTAAATGTCACCAATCATTTGTAACCGTGGAGTTGGCTTTACGGTATTATTCTGAATGACCTATTACGTTATATGCATGCACAATTAAATGTGTTTGTGAAGCTGCTACACTCAATTTATGCGTTAAATTTTGTTATATTATGCAGTATTGCAAAACAGGCCTCTCAAATCATGCAATGTGATTGGTCAATAGACATGCTACAGTTAAAAAAGCCAAGATGTATAGTTAATAATCTATAATGCTTGTACACTGTGCTCTAAAAACAACTTAAATCTTAAATTATAGGAAAATCAGCTGCTAAAACTACAAAAAGGAAGATAGACTCAAGGTGGCGTTGTTGCTAATTTCCACCACAATGTTGTTTGGTTCGTTTAAGATTCATGTTCTCAGAATCCACACACTGGTTTCACTCTGTACTCAGATTTCTCCAAAAACATATGTTCCTTTTGGGGGGTATTTTGGATAACACATATCACAGTCAAGTGCCAGCACTTGGTAAACGACAGCAAGTCTCAACATACGGTAGGCCAGGCCTCGTCAACTTTAACAACAAATGTAAAACCCAAAAGGAAAACATCCTGCAAATAACAGACATTTTGCCAAAATAAAGCCTCCATTTTCTTGCGCAGTGACAAACGAATGCATAACGATCACAGTTTACGACACGTAAAGACGAGGCTGAGCAGCAGGAAGTTACTTAGACCATCAGGGTGAAAGTGAGGAACAACCACAAACCTATTATATTGTAATTCATTTCCATTCTTACTGATCTCAGTCAGCAGCTCCACCTCTCCCCTTACACCCGGCCCTAAAAACAGGAGTGACGCTGAGTTGCTATGGTTACGTGCACACTGTGTCTCTGTCGCTCAGAAACTTTCTGTCAATAAATCATTCTTGATGCATAGTTGGTTTTCATAGCAGCCTCAATAGAACTCATCCAGACTAGTGCAGCTGGCTGTTTCTTGTTTAAAAAAAAGCATGTTTTAGTTTCCCTCATATTTGGTCCGCCATTATGAAACATAACCAGGCACCCAGGGTAAGGAGCATAGATCTTAATTAGCTTATGTTTCGAAGAAAAAGATGTGTCGTATCTGGAGTGTATGTCAGAATTCGAACCAAAATAAGCAGTTTTTAAAAATGCCAATTTGATCTAATCAAAACAACAACAAAAAGATTTGGATTTGAACGTGCATTGGGATCAAAAACACATAATAGATTGTGGTGAATGTTCATTATCAGGATACAAAAATACATTTTTTTAAATGTATGCAACCATATGAGAATCGCAATTATTTTGGCCAGGATGATCATGAAACCTTCATATCGTGCCATGCCTATTCGATGATAATGAAAACAAGTCACTGTTAATGGCAGAAGCCCTGGTTAAGGATTAGGTCTCAAATCACATGACATTTAACCTTTAACCAAATAAATGAGGTCATGAACAATGAATTGTGCAGGACCTTGAGGAGGAAGTTGTAGTAATAAAGCATTCCACAAGGATAATAGTGCGCCTTGTTTGGGTGGAGACGCCGGTTCTACCTTTCTGTCTGTCAACTGTCTCTTCTGCACACATGACTAGAAAAGCTCTGCCCAAAGCTCTGGTGAAAAAGGCAGAAGGGCGAGAAACCAAGAGTCATGATGATAAAGCACCATCAAAAGCTCTTGACACATTTAGGGGAATGAGGGGAAATTAGGTCTGTTGCACCACTTTCTTACCTATCTTGAGATGGTTGCTGTGACAACACTTCCTGCTCGGCTCTGCAAATGTGTACATCTGAGTTTGATGTCAATCTGATTAGCACATGAGCACTAACAGTGGCTTACTTCCTGAAGGCAGCAGTAAAAACCCTACCATCCCTCTCCTCACCTCTGTGTTGTAACACTGAATACCCTGCAGTCTCTAATCCATATGCAAATAAGGACGGATAATACCGGTACTCAAACAATATCTTGGAGAATGTTTCTGCTGAGTTAAGCCAATAAAAAGGCTCCAGTAATGCCTGGTATTTCATGAAAGCAAGCAATTTTGCTGCCAAACCAACAGATGGGTGTGACGCCAATCCACAATGTCACCACCACTCCTCTCAGTACATCTGCTCCTGGCTAGGGTGGAATCCAAGCAAACCACTGCAGGCTAGGCCTTGTGACTACCAACACACACACACACAGAGAGACACAGACACAGACACACACACACACACACACACACACACACCAGAAACACCAACTTCAACACATTTGATCTTAATAATAATTGAATAATTGAAAATAATTGAATAATAATAATGTCTAGAATGTTGAACACAGCAACTTAAAGACCTGATAGATCAAAGAGCTAAATCATAGAGGTGAAATCATTAATTGCCAATGATACCCTACTGTCAAGGACCGACAGTGTGCATTAAATATCTCCTCAAATTTGTCATCATTGATATTTAGTGAAAATATTCGCTGATTGCAAATATGACCTGTTTCACTTCTGAACACTAGCTCTAAGCAGCTTATAATACAAAATGCATTAATTTTTTAAATCAAAACTTATATTAAAGTACAAAAAAAATTTAATTTTGTGTTTTTATGCAAAGAACCTATAGACGACTAACAAAAGTAAAAACGTCGGGACAGTTGAAATTATTTGAAAAAAAAAACGTTTGTCTAGAGCCTTATATAACACCTGCTATCAAATCAAACAAACAGACCCATAATGTTTTCAGTTTACTATCATGAAATTGTCCGATTTGAAAGACTGGAAGCAGAAGGTGTTTGGATTTTTGTTTTAGTATACACAAAAATATCTACTGTGTCTTTCATAGTAATATGATATTACTGTGAGTAACAGACAGACTGGAAGGAGTGTGAACTTCTTCTTTGATTAGGTAGAAACGTATACTTAAGAAAATACTCTACGCTTTTGGAAACATGTACTTAAGTACAGCATCTGTGCATGTGTTGGAGAAAATATAGGAAACACTCTGCCCAGTAAGGAAGTCGTAAGTTCACTCAAAAGGCACTGAAGCAAGCACACACAGGCACTTACACACACCAAAGTCTTACTTCAACAAAGTGTGTACAATGAAAGACCTGCAGGGAACTCACATCAGCGGCTCAGTGAGGAAACGGACGATACGTCACCAAACTAAATGTCAGAAAGCCGCCAGCAGAGCTGTCGATCGAGTTGAGTTGCATTTTCTGTGTCGGAGGAGATGCAGGCCGCTTCCAGAGCAGCCTGTCGGCCAATAGATATTACAGCATTGGTTACGGCTGCGTGTGCCATTTCCCACATGACCCCAACAGATCGCCCATTGTACGACGAGTTAAACTCATATGGAAGGAAATTAAAATCCATCCTCCGCTCAAACTCTAACTGCACAAGGACTCCCCTAACATCTTCTTTTTTATCAAATCCTTGCATTAAGCGAGACATTGTTTGTACCCATCTCGATCTCCTACCCCCTCCTCCCGTCACTAATCGATTTACATGCAACACACGTCACGTTAAATCCTGCCAACAATCGGGCTAACCTACTCGCACAAATCCAAAGGCAGTAGCAAAGCTGGTAGAGAGTTTTAAAATGACAGTTAGAGAGGGTTTTTTACCTCTAAATTAAACACACATCTCAATAAGTATTGCTTAACAGTACTTGCTGTAGGAATGTCCACATTTTTACAATATGGGGAGGGGGATGTTAGTCTCTGTTCCAAAGGAATTGTGCCAAACAGGTTCATGATAAGACCTTAGACAGCATTAGGCATGGCAGCTGTTCCTGGACGTCATCGTCTTCGTTTTTAATAAAACATCATATTATTCCTTGTCTGATATCTGACAGACTTTTCAACTCAGTGACGCAAGCAGATTCAAAGGTCTGGACCCAGGCGAGCATATCCCCTGCTTTTACCGCCGGTGCATGTAGGTCATGAGTGCACAGTGTCAAATGTAAGTAAGGCAGTGTGTATCAGGAGGTGCTTTGGTGAGGAAGACAGCGACAGATTTAGGTTCACATCTGCGTTTGTCTCCATTCTGAGGCACTTCCTCCGTGTCCGTCATAAAGGCCGTTCCCTCCGTCGTCGACACAACAACACAAAAACCGAACCCCTTGTCATCCAGCATGAAGGCAGGGAGTGTGTGATCCCCAGCATCCAGTGTGTGGTGTGACCCTCTTATGTTGATGGGCGTTGAGAGGAGGCTTTGATGGCGGTGAACAGGGTACTAATGAGTTGGCCTTATCAATGGCCAGTCTGTATTCCGTCCTAATGGCCAGGGGGACATCAACAGAGCTGTTGATGCTCCACGTAAACATCTCGGGCCACTTCCCTGTGTGGGGCCTCACTTCAACCATCATCATCTTATTGCTTCATGTTAAACTGCACTGGCAATGTTGCAAGAGATTACCTATTTCACAATAGAGAGTGAAGAAAGTGGCTGTTTTTTTCTCTGTATGAAAGTACCCCCCCCCCTGTTCTGGAATAATCTTTTGCTTTAAAAAAATAATCAATTATGTGGGAAATACAGTAGGTGGGGCCTGTGGGGAATAATCAGGGCAGAAGGCCCAGACAGCACTGTGCTGAGGAAACCTGGAGCTCCAGATATCACCTGTTGAATATCATGAGTCTCATTAAGGCTCACTGGAGTCACAGATGAGGACATTGAACATCGTTAGGTATGAATCCGCACCCAAGTGTTGCATAAACGGATGAAGGCTGTTTGCCAGCAGCAATGACAGTAAATGTGTCTCGTAGTAGAGCAGATCTGAGACCAACTGTTGCTTCTGGTTTTTTAACGCGCGGTTACGTCCACCGTTCAATGCGACAGTTTTATCGACACATGGCAGTCTTACCTGGCCGGGGGAAACCGTACAGTCGGGTCTAGTCGCGTCTCCTTTCACTGAAGCCAAACTGTATCCGTCAACAGACTGGGAGGAGACCTTTCCCTCTGCTGTGTGGCTCACGGCGCAATGTCACACAACACTAGTGTGTTTACACCATGGACTGTGAGAAAGCGGCTCTACATGGACCTCGTCGCTGACTTCAAAGCTGCCGATTCACACCGCTTTCACTTTCCGCTGACTGTCGGTGTTAATATTTAATTTCGTTTACTTTTTTTCCTCGCCAGTACGACCAGTCTCTCCCCCTCCTTCTCTTTGCCTTCCTCCCCCTCCGCCACTTGGACGCTTCGCGACGAGAACAGCCGAATTTAGTCGGGAGGAGGGAGGCGGACCAACCGAAACGCTGGCGGATGTTCACCATGTTCAACGGCGTTAAGTTAGATACCAGTACAACATGACTTTCCGGTAAGACTTTCAAAATAAAACTTGGTGTTCGTCTTAAATTAGTGAGACTAAGTGAAAAGTGCCAAATGATGAAGAATTCGCCCTGCTTTTACGTGAACATTGCCTTTATATTTCTACGACAGTATTGTTCTGCTTTCAGACAGGCTGGGCAAATACATGCGCCTGAAAAAAACGTATAAACCTGGAAATTAGCCAATTTGTTGCTTATACATTAATGTGTTGAGTAGCTGTCAATTACAACTCCTCAACTGATACTCTATTAAGAGTGTTATCAGATGTAATTACTTTATTATTTGTTAAGGGTGAGAAAAAGGAATTCATGATACATAAAACACATAACTTCCTGCCTCACACTAGTGCTCTTTGACTAGCTTTACTGATGATAAAAGTGAAGGCAGATTTGTTGTTCTGCTATGAGCCATGCAGAGGCGCACCCTCCCTACTGTATGAATACATGCTCATAGTCAGGCATAAAGTACTTGCACCAAGCAAATGTCAGACTTTTTTCAAAAACTCTTGCTGCCAGTGTTTCAACTGTGTATTGTACCAAATTCGCTCACAAAAAGTCCTCATTTTATGATTAATATGTTCAGTTTAGTATGAAGGACTGTATGACACTCTGGATTTGTTAAATGGCTATTGAGGTGGCAATCTCTTTCCACACACACACAACAATACACATTGGTATTAAGTAAAAGGGTTTTTATTATTTAAATTAGCATAACAAGCAAAAACAAACTAAGAAACATGTATAATGGGCTACGGTCAACTTCAAAAACATTGATAGAGCTTGATGCATATATTTTGTGAAGTTGAAAATAAGCACTTTATAAAAAATAGATATCTACATTGTAACATAATGACGGTACAGTATGCATTTCCCAAGGTGGCTATGTGGTCCATGGATTTCCTCCAATGATAAAAAAAAAAAAAAAAAAACATCTCCACCACTTTAAAGACAGCAGCAGCACTAAACATGATCTACTTTCTATGGAAGAATATGCATTTGTATCAGACTCTTAGCCTCGACTGAGAATAGAACTGGTAATCAGGCACAAACATCAAACGGTACCAAATTCTTGCTGGCCATCATTTTTTACAAAAGCCCATGTCTTTACAAATGATCCACTTTAACCACACTGTTTTTAAAACCAGGAGTGTGATGCTGCCGAATGCCACTGACCACCAAGAAATTGTCCTTTACACTCTAATCTCATTTTTTTTTTTTTTTGGTGTCAAAAGCATTGTGCAACATTTACAAACACAGCACAGATAACATTAATTATGAAATGTAAGAAAGAAATTCACTGTTGAAATGAAAAGGACCGATTGGAGTGTTGATAATATTCAGCCTTTAGACTAGAGATACAATTATGAAGAGGGTGGCATGTAACAAGTCACACAGCTGAGGGTTTGGTGCAGGAAGAGGTAGGTTACATGCAAGCTGGATTGTTGATGCCGTTTTAGGGTGAGGGGACGTAAAGAGAAAAGCCAATGTGATTACATATGCAAGGGAGGGGATCGTTGGAGCAGTAGGTTGTAGAGGGGAGTCTTAACAACAGTGTGAAATCTACTCTTGGGCCTCTTTGCCAGTCATCTTGTAGATTTCAGTGGGGCCATCAACATGGGTGATGGTAGTAGTCAGCTGGATGTCCTCTCCACTGCTTGCTCCAGTATCTCCTGCACACATTAACACAATATTTTGTCGTTGGAGTTGTGCACATTCCCCTGCATTACTGCAGGCAATGATCTGTTGCATAACTAGTTGGTTTAGCTAAATTTCATCAACATTAATACTTCCAGTGTTGTTGAAACAGAAGTAAAACTCGAGAGCTGATGAAGTAAATCAACACAGAGACTGAAACTTGGAGAGAGTTGCCCCTCCCATTAAATTGGTTGACGCACTTCAGGGAAAGCTTCCAAAACTTCAAGGCCTCTTTCTTTCCTTGCATCACTGATGTCAGGAGATGGATGGGTGCCTTTGATTACTTCCTGCTCTCAAACCTACCCCCACCCCTCATCACTGTTCTAGTCGCTTGTCTGGACAGAAGCCTGGTGTCCATTAGAATCACTTTCTTGGGCCAAAGAGACCCTTCTTTCCTCTGGGAATCTGGGTCCTTCTGAATCACCAACCACCTCTTCCTCCAAACACAAACTTTGGATGAATAGGCAACTTTACAGCAGAGGACACATACGTCACTGCATCAGAATAAAGTGATATACTGGGAGACTAATGAATTCAACAAATAACTGTATAGGATTCATACACTTAGAAGAAAGCAAGTAATGAACTGTAGTAATAAAATCATTTACAATTACAGCATTATTGGTTCTGTGGCAAATGTGAATTAAATGTGGAAATATTTTTAAGTATATGTATCATTATTTTATCTGCAATATTCATTTTTTGTCTAGCTTATATCCTAGACTTAACTGCTACAATGGCTGACGATGTTAAATATATTGGATAGACAGATTGATAGAGTACTTTATGAAAGGCAGTATAGAGCATTTACAATTGGCATTCCCTCCATCTTATTTCTGTACAAAGTTAGTAGAATTTGTAGTTACCAGTGATGCACTGACCACTTGACTGCTCATCTCCATAACGTTTGTGAGACGGTGCATACAGGAACATTATGGCAAAGACGTACAAGTTCCACATGCCGTAGATGCCGGTGAAGAAGGCACTGTTCACCTGCACTGTGTGCTCTCCCCAGTGCCAGTGGCCCTCATTCACCTGGACACAGACAAATAAAAATACATACTTTCTGTTTTTAGGGAGGAGTGGTGTGGGACAGCAGCAAAATAGCTCTTATTAATATGTATGTAATAACATTTCCTGTGGATGACATTATGACTGATTTCATAATATTATGGAACTCACTTGACTGATGATGAAGAAGATGACAGTCATGGCAGCACAAGTCAGAGTGACCAGCATGAGGAACTTGAACCTGAAAATCAGACCCTAAAGGGCGAAAAAGAAGATGAGTTAACTAGAAAATGCATTTCCTGCAGAAAATGTGTGGAAATGCTTTAGTGCTGGAGCAACACTGGAAAAAAAGCTGAATATTTGAAGAAAATATTAAAAAAGCTGAATATTTCAAGAGAATATTAAAAAAAGCTGAATATGTGCAAAAGTATGAAAGAGCTGAATAGCTAAAGAGAATATTCAAAAAGCTGAATATGCAAAAAGTTTGAAAAAGCTGAATAGCTGTAGAGAATATTCCAAAAGCTGAATATGTGAAAAGTTTGAAAAAGCTGAATAGCTGAAGAGAATATTAAAAAAGCTGAATATGTGAAAAGTATGAAAAAGCTGAATAGCTGAAGAGAATATTAATAAAGCTGAATATGTGAAAGGTTTGAAAAAGCTGAATAGCTGAAGAGAATATTAATAAAGCTGAATATGTGAAAAGTTTGAAAAAGCTGAATAGCTGAAGAGAATATTAATAAAGCTGAATATGTGAAAAGTTTGAAAAAGCTGAATAGCTGAAAAGAATATTTAAAAAGCTGCATATGTGCAAAAGTATGAAAAAGCTTAATTTTTGAAACCAATATTAAAAAAGCTGATTATATGCAAAAGTATAATTAAGCTGGATGCTCAACGGCACCTCGGCAGAGCCCAGGAGGTGAACTGGCAACTCTCCATTCTTGGTCCATACAGGGACTCGAACCGGCGACCCTACGGTTCCCAGTTGAGTTGTGTGAAGAGTGCCCTAATGATGTTATCACATGTGAGCAACAGTAAAATGTTAATCACAGTCAGGCTTGCTGGGGGCAGGCTTTGGTAGCTAAGCAACCAGGGCCAGATGGAGCCCACCAATCAGAGCAGAGCAATCAACAGCAGCTGGTCCTGTGACCTGTCTGTCCTGTCTGTCTGTCTGTCTGTCAGGTGTGTGTTTGTGTGTGTGTGTGTGTGTGTGTGTGTCTCTGTCTGTCTGTCTTCTTTGAAAAACACAGACATTTTAAAGTTTAAATGGATTTTCTAGGTGAAAGTATGCCTGAGCAGAAGATGTTTGACAAAAAAAAAACTACAAATCCCACTGACTGCTCCTGTCTGCTGCTCCTGTGCGCCAATCAGAGCACACCTGCTGTCACTTCTCAAGATCATAGCCACAGACATCAAAGCCCTCTACGCGCGTGTGTAACTGTCGAGAGCCCGTCTCTATTCCTCCATTTCGGCTTCACGGAGGGTCTGAACAAAAGCTTGCCACGCTCACACCGCTCCTATCGCCAAAAATTTCCCACCATTAGCGCCACAAGACTGTGCTGAAGACACTGATCACTTAAATGTTTTCCTAGTGTCAGAAATGTGGACGCTAGGGCGAGTTAGAAATGGCCCTGGTTTCAGGTTTCTGTGAAAATCTGTTTCTCAATTTGTATTGCAGTCTATTGGGAGAAAAACTGACGTGGCCGCGCTTAGAGGTTGCTAGTTCAAATTCTGTAAATCTCACAGAGTTTTTGAGCACATTGTGAGAGACCGGACAAGTTTGTCTACAAAATTGGAAAATATCACGTGTGTAGTTTGTAAATTGTGGCCGGGAGGAGTAAAAAGAGCTGAAGTGTTTTGGGCTGCTCTCACACATCATCATCGCTGTGTGAGAGACACAGCGATGATGTCACCCACTCTAGCACGCGCAATACACACCCATTATAAACTCTGATGAGGTCTGAAAAAAACATAAAACATAAACTGTGATTATAGAAAAACTGTAAAAGATATTAAAAAAAACTGAATAAGAGTTTTATAGTTCAACGTCTTGTAGATTGTTTAAAGTTTGAATGGAGTCTGTAGGTGGAAGTATGTGAAAATAGTTGGAGTTCAAAGAGGAGGATGTTAAAGAGGTTTTTAAGCTGATCTCCATAGGAATGCATTGAAAAATAAATATTGAAAAGGCTGAATATATGAAAAAGTATGAAAGGCTGAAAAAATGTTGAAGATGTCCCGGAAAGAGCTGAAAAAGCTGAACATTTTGATAGTTGGATGGTTTTTGTGGCTGAAAGTATGCAGAAGCTAGAGACGACCAAAAAACGTACGGAAGAATAATAATAAATATTCGAATAACATTGGTTGGAAATGCTTCAAAGCATTTCCACCAATAACGACCACAAAAATAATCCTCAGTGTAGCAGAGAAATCCTTTTGTACTGATTATTGGTAATAATGAAGTATTAGAAATGCAAACACACCTCATAGTGCAGCCGTCTGGCCTTGGACATGGCGGGCAGGGACGTCCTCTTACCACTGATGTTGCGGAAAACTTGAAAAACCATGAAGCAGAGGAAGAGGAAGTAGAGACAGGCACAGATCCCTGCCACAATTATGAATGCCATCTGAGGCAACACTAGTCAAGGAAATAACTAAATAATTGGTGCATACGAGTGTGACCACAAATATAGACTCAATGTAAAGCGACTAGGCTTTATGTAACTGGTATGCTGGTTTAGCCTTGACATGCTCCAGAATGATTAATGTCTTCATAAAATTGCTGAGTCAGGAACACCAGGCAGCTTTTTCCTTTTTGATGGGATTAAAAAAAAGCAGGAAGAAGTGGAGAAAAGGTTGGGTGGCAGCAGTTTTTGAAGAGGTGTGCTGATGAATCTTGCATTGCTCAGTTCAGTAAGCAAAGCAAACAAATGAGCACACACACATAATCATCGTGATACCCCAGGCAATGCCTTCACATATGGCATTACTGAATTATTCATCATTGTATTAGTCTAGGGATCCATTTCCAGTTCATGCTAAAGACTAAGCTGAAAAACAGGATTTGGCCAATACACACTTGAGGGTTTTAATTAGCATCATACATGTCAGACAAGCTGTCTCTTTTCTTGTACCGTTGTCAAATACAGTTTAAAAAAAGGATACAGCAAGCTCAGTCCCTACATCAGATGCCCAAATGCTGTAGAAGGGGTTTGTTAGCTGGACCCCTCTGGTGGCACAAAAGAAAAACGCATTTGTGTCATCTTTATGTGTGACAACATTTCATCACAAAAGGCATAGAAATTACATGAGCGCATAAAAATCTATTAAATAAAAAAATATGACAGATTTTCACAAGATCAGAATTTAAATATCATATTAATCATATTTGAAATGGTGAAAGAAAAGACAAAAATCTCACCTCTCACACATGTCAAAGATGAAAAGGCAGAAGGAGCCAAACACTATGGGTCCGACCTGCTTCCAGTAGACTGAGAAACGGTTCCTCTCTGTCTGATCCTGAGAGAAAAAGGGAAAAACGGGCATAAAAAAGGATATACTGAATTAGATTTCAAAGGTCACATATTGTACAACAACTCAATTATCACCAAAATCCTTCTTGATCAAAGTCATGCTAAAAGGTTACATTCCCCTGTAGCCAAAATAAGCAATTTTATTGTTACAAAGTACCAGATTTGAAAGAGAACATCAGTGTTGATGACACAGATGGCTAAAGGCTAAATTGGCTTAAAGAACACTTATGGTAGACACCACCAAGAAAGGTGCCACCTGCCAATCAGGATCTACTCTAAGGCACATTCATGCACACCTACACGCCGATGTTAGTCATCGGTGCAATTTGGGGCTCAATATTTTTGCCCATGGACACTTTGACATGTGGACAAGGATCGAACCAAATCTCATCGGGTTAGATTTAGCAAATGACCTGCGCCATTTGACTGGGTCCCCAACTTCTGCAACAGATTTCTTTATAACACCAAGAACCATCTTTTCTCACAGTTATTAATAGCAGGATGTCCTCTGGAGTGGTCCCTGTAAATTGTTAACATGGGCAATGTTAACAATTTACATTGCCCATGCCAAAACCTGGGCTCGATCCTACGGTTTTGGCAAATTCCAGGCCCATCCCTAAATTGCCTCTCTTATCTAAAATCTTAGAGAAGATTGTTTATTCTCAGCTCATTGACTTTTTAAATGAGCAAAATAATCTTGAGATTTTCCAATTGGGTTTTAAAACATTGCACAGAAAGCCCCTTAGGGCTTGTGAAAGTAAACAAAAGACGAATGCAACTAAATATAAAGAAATTCTGCTGCAGCTTGCAACAGGAGTGGCTTATACACAACAACAGCAATGTCTTGTAGCAAAGGCACAGTTCAGACCTAAATACAATCCAGAATTTGTGGCAGAACTTTACCATTCATTCCATGCAGTTTGACAGAGTTGAAACAGTTTTGCGTTGGGGTTATAGGGGGAAATTACAGAGGATTGCAGATGTGCAGAGCAGGGGGTATACGTTGCATTAAAATGTGCCCATTAAATATTTACTTGAATACTTGAAGCCAGTTTGCTTTGGGGGGGTTTGTGCTTAAAAATTGGTCCCAGCAGACAGAGCAGGTGTGATTAATAATGACTGCACCATAACAGGGCCCTGGAACTCACGTACCTACATGAGATGTAGCCTTTATTCGTATTAGTCAATGCAGCTGTTCCTTTCCTGACATGTCAAAGGGCTTATTGTACATGCTGAATGGAACAGAGCCATCATTGTTTTTACACCTGACCATCTTTTTTTGCTGTGACAAATTAAAGTCCTTTGTGAAGAAAGGTATGTTAGATCAACCCATTTATCCATATTTTGATAAACTTTAAAACCGACCAACAACGTGACAATGTTCAAGAAGGGATGAATACACTAGACATTGTAACATGACATTCTTCTGTGGTTTATTTGCCAGCAGCTCTTTATGCCACAAGATAATTACTGAAACCCTTGTTCCACTTGTAGATCCACCTATACCACTATGGATTCCATCAGGGAAACCAACAACATTTCCCTTTAAGGAAGAGGAAAAGATGGACAGGTGCTGGCACTCTTGCCTTGTGTTTTTTTTTTTTTAACAAAGCACAGTTACCTTTTTATGTTAACACCATTGACTAGTCCCAGAATGACTGTGATGAGATTTAAAATACCTTAAGCTCTGAATTGGGTATAAGTGGGGTCAGAGTTAGCCAACTTTAAACATGTGAGTTAAATGGTGCCATGTATAGTACCATGAGGTGCTCCCCACAGAAGATGATCCAGAAAGATAGCAGCATGGAGTAGAAGATGCCCTGTCGGATGTCCCCGAAAAGCAGCATCCAGGTCCAGTTGAAGCCAACAGAGAACCACTCCACTGGGATGTTGATGAATGTCATCGAGATACCTAGAGCAAGGATCACCCTGAGGAAGCAGAAAAAGAGGTGAAACTAAAATCTTTTTAACCATCATTACGAGGAGGGTAGTAGGAATATCCAGTTTTTGATGAATTTGTGGCAGTTGGAATGACAACCATTTATATGTGTTTAAATATATCATTTGATGATTGTTGATGAAGTTATATTTTAAATATAGCAGTATTATTGCTGTTGCACTAGCAGGTGTTCTGGTGTGTTCCAAGAAAGATAAATGGATGAGACTAAACAAGAACAACCCCTAAGGAAACTTCTTTGCTATAAAATATAGTGTTGAACTGCATTGGCAAATTAGCTTTACACCTGAATACTGACTATGTTTACACTGAAACAATCAATGTTTTAGAGCAAGACTACACGTGCATCTGCTAAAGCAGGCTCTTGGGACATTATTGATTAGATGATCCATTCAGCTACAAGCACAGTGTGTCCCCACTGACCTATCAAATTCTGCGTACTTTACTTCCTTTCCAAATAGCCTCATTATATCAGCCGACCTCCCATAACTGTTGAAATCTAGACATTTAGACCGAAATAAGGGGGAATGAATTTAGAACAATTGGCCTACAGAAAGACAGAATGCAGCTCGTCATGCAGGCGCCTGCAGCACGTCCCTGCATGCTACCAGTAAATGACAGGATGATCTTAAATAGAAAGGTTGAAGAGGGGAAAACAAATCTAGTGTGGGTGTGTTATTTGGGGGAGGTTCGCAGAAAAAGGACACCTGAAAAGATTTGGACACAGGGTTTGTGTCGCATTTGCAAAAAACTGCTGTCAGTGATTTTCTACAGAGCGAACAGAGTGAAACCACATTTGACTGGTATGCAGGGAATGTGTCCTGAGTACTGCCAACCCAGACAGGAGAACTAGGGCTGTGTGATTGCATGTGTTGAATAAGACAAAAGGGCTTGGTCCGAAAATCTGTGAGGTTAAAATGGAATACCAACTAAATGATGAATTCCAACGTGTTTTTTCTATGGCCTAGGAAGGCTCAATCAATATTTGTGAATACGAGCTACTCTTTCTCCAGGCCAGAAACCAAAGTAATCAGTCCCAGACTTTCTACTCAACATTTTTTTAATACCCAAGTGAGCTTTATCCTTTTGTAGTGTTCTCAGTTCTGAAACAGACTATGTACCGATATACTCAACCCTGGGTGCTTTCTGTGTCACCTATAAAATCTCTCCAAATTCATTGTCTATGGAACAGTTCTAGCACTCCAGTATTTGGATTTGGGCGAGAAATGTTCTTGTTAAACTAATCATTTTGGACCATTTTAGATCATAGGAATAACACATGAATGTTAAAATGGGTGTAGTTCCCCTTTAATGTGGTTAAGGTATTTAATAGAGATTTGAAATGGAACATTTTCATCAGTGATAGCAGGAAGATAGGTGTAACAAATAATATGAATTGCTAGAGGTGGGAATCTTTGAGTGTCTCATGATTTGATTCTAATTCTTGAGTTCACAATTCGATTCAGAATCAATTTTAAATTCAAAATGATTCACGATTCAAAATCAATTTTTGTATTAGTTTCTTATTAATTATTTAAATAGATTTTTTGGAAGTTATGAATCGAATTATAATCTTAGAAGATAAGAATTGTGGTTGTTACATTAATCTATTTTTGCGCCCCTCTATTAATTGCATCAGGGTTCCAGTTGGGTGAGCCAGTTCTTGGACCTTGCCATCGTTGGCATTGTGCATTGCCAACTCACTGACATATTTAACTGAACAAAGCCATCTGTAATCAGTTTTCCCATACTGGAACATTTCCCACTCACATCTGTCCTGTTATTTTAGAGTGAAGTCTGAGGTGTACCAGTCTGACACATCTGTGGACTAGCATGACCAGTCTCTGGTACAGCTTTTACAGCATGAAAAAATAATCGGATGTCCACAAATAGGGTACGTGTCGCACTTCCTGAGAGCCTGCTGGTCATTTGGGAATAAGAGCCCTGAGCCGGCAAATACAGAGGGAGGGAGAGAGACTTTAACTGTGTGTGTCTGTGTGCATGTGTTGTCTCAGTGAGCTGGTGTGTATGTTCTGAACGTGTGTATGCAGCATGTGTGTGTTGAGTGCTAGCTTGCAGATTTTGTAAGGCATTTCACGCTTGGCCAGGCACTTCCTGTGGCACAGAATGCTGCCTCTTACTGATCTGTCTTCCCAGCACTGCAGGGGGTTAGACAAACACTGGGATGTGAGCATAGCTTCAACTTTGCACACCATGGCAATTAAACTATCTGCTTCAGGCAGAACTACCTGTATTTGAGCCATAACCTTCGTGGTGTTTGGTTAAGGAATGAACACAAATGTCTGATGTTTTTATGTCCCCACACTTGTGCAACAACCTTAATTATGCCTTCATGAGGCAGGGAAGCAAAGCTAAAAGAGCACATTCATTGAACATGCTAATCTCATTGGTGAATAGTGAACTGAACCCTGAGCCTGGTGGTATTGGATGCGTAAAATAAGTCTGAAAGAATAATTATAATGCGACCAGTTTAAAAAAAAAAATTAAAAAAAAGAAATTACTGTGAACTAGTTAATCCTTTCGGGCCGTGATATCGGTTACAAATTCCAAATTGTGAACTATGAATATGAATCTTTTGATCCGTGTGGACTGAACTTTGAGTGTTAACGGTGGACACAGAATACCAATGAGGGAGCATCCTTACTTCTCCAGCAGCACAGGAGGTCTGCTCATGAGGGTGATTCTTCTCCAGTACCAGATCATGATGATGAGGATGCTGGGTGTGAGGAATGTCTTCATAGCAAACCACACTTTGGTGAAGCCTCCGTTTTGGTGGATGCTCTTGGAGGAGAAAGATTCGGGGTCAACTATTTGTGTTGTGTATGTTTTTTTTCCAACACCATATCAATCATTGACTAAATGTGCCTAGTCAGAGCTGTAAAAGGACACTCTTCTTGGTTTGTCTTCAAATACAGGTTCAAATCGAATGCCAACTTACAACGAGACGAATGTCTTTGATTTCTCCAATCCCAACATTGACCTTTTTCCGCTCGTTGACAGGCAGGCGGATGTTGAGAAGATAGTACTTATGGGCCACGCTGCCGACCTCCATGAAAGGCAGCAGATCACACTCATAGTAACGTCCCTCGTTCTCAAAGGTCTGGAAAACACACAGCAACACACAGTATCTGGTTTAAACCACATACCAATAAAGATAGCAGATACTTCACTGTTAAACTGTCTCAGTAAGGCTGCGCAACAGTGTGTCTTAGAGATGAGACATAGTCCAGTATCAGCTGGAGGAGTTTTAAGTGTCCAGCAGAAAAGTGCCATTAAGCTAGGTTGTGAATCTTGGAAGCTGATAATCAACATGGGTAATATTATTGATTAAATATAGGATACATGTCTGGAATAAGCCATTTTGGGGATTTTAAAGGGAGGTATCACAGAGAGGGATAGAGTGTAATTTCCACACCTTGGTAGTAGTGAAGTTGCAGGTGAGCTTCCTCTGTTCGTAAGAGTGAGCCATCTCAGTCCACTCACTGACTGTGTCATCTCTGTAGGCCAGGCCCACATCAATGGTGGCCATCGATCCATCCTCTGGAAAAAATGTATCACAGCAACAATTCATTTAAAGATCAGCACAAACGTTAAGTAGATATTTAATTGCTAAAAGACTATGGTATGCATTCATGTTAATAAATATACACAATATACACACAATGTTTGCAGAAGAAATTAGTCTTTTCCCAAATGTAAAAATGCATTGAATAATGCCTCATTTCCACTGCATGGTTTGGCCCTACTTAACCAAACTGTTGTGCTAGTGACGATTCCATCCATCCATCGTCTACCGCTAATCCTGTATTCAGGGTTGCAGTGGGGGGCTGGAGCCGATCCCAGCTGTCATTGAGTGAAGGCGAAGGCGCAAACAGTCTAGTATGTGCTCAGCTTGCTTAGGACTTCAACCAAGGTGGTTCCAAATGATCTCAACCAGTTGAGTCGAGTCGAGTCGTGTCACTACCAAGCAGTGGAAATTAAGCAAAAGAGATCCATGTACGTCTCTATTTCGACGCTTATTGTACGTCTACCTACACAACTCTGCTGGCTGTTACAGTGAAGGGATACAATTAAGCCATGATGACAGACAGCCAAGGGCTTTTAACTATGAGACCAGCAAAGTGACAACACTGCTACAACTGACACGGAGACATTCCCCACTACAGCCTGAAAGGGTACTGTTCATTCCCAAGTACCATGCTAGTGTTTCACATGCTAATACCAGAACAGTACGGCGAAAAGGAGATGAGGATGGGGATTCTGTTCATTTAGAATCCTTAAAAATCTTCACATGTGAAGTTCTAATGGACGTCATGTTCTTTTATGAAGGCTGCATTTTCAACTAGACTGGTTTTGGTTGGTATGTTGTAAAATTAACATGTTTATACAAGGTTAAATTATTTGAGTGTGAATATGTGGTCCTGTCACCTAGAAGGAATCAGTGAGATTTAGAGGACTATTTTTCAGCATTCCAGCAAAGGAACACACATCCCAGAGCATCCACAGGATAATCAACAGCATAACCACAGGAGCACACAAGCAGTCGGGCAAGGAGGAGCCAGCCTGCGAGCCCCTGCATGACTCATGCTGGCCAAGGATATGGCAGACAGAGATAAAAGTAGAACTAGATACAGGTCGAACAGAGCTGCACCTATGAGGCAATCCTGGGAGTCCTGGAACTAGCAGCGCAGGTGCGACGATAGCCGACCTAAAGGCCCTAATCAAGATGAGATGGTGGACCGGTGAGAAGGATATTTGGAGTATTAGGAGTAGCAAGTAGTAGAAGAACTTTGTTGGTGGTGTAAGCACGAAAGGCATAGAATAACATCAGGATTTTAGGACCAGATACAGAGGGGCAGCCAAAACATGCTAGCATCCGCCATCTTAGTAGTTCCTACTTGACAAACTTCTGCAAGACCTTGAGCTGGCCTCCAACAGCCCAGCAAATCCACCAAAGACATCCAAAGCCAAGCTATTAAAACTGCATCTTTAGATCACATTACAGAGCCAAGTGTTCTCTCCTCCAGCCCTCTAGAGTGCCCCTTGTGCCGTTATGAAACAAGCTGGAATGAAGAGAAAGAAACTCAGTGGCCTGTGTTGTGAGGGGAAAAAAACCTGGAGGAAGGGGGAGAGGGAACCAGATGAGAACTGGCAGCCGACTGTCTATGTAATGCCATCCACTCTGCCATTGGTCGGGACAGACACCGTTGAATGTCAGCTCTCTTCATGCAAACATTCCACTTCAGTGCAGCGGCCATCACCACGGAAACTAAGCCTGCTCAACAGCTGTGTTATTGCTGGTCCCTGGCCAAGGGGTTGTTGGTGCTGGGTGGAGTGGGGCAGATGGGTAAAGTGGTTAATAAGGGCAAACTTCTTCTCTGGGACACGCATTGTAAAACAGATAAGGTAGTCAAGGAAGAGATGGCTTTGTGTTCATTGGCCATGCAGCTGGAGAACAGAATCTGTCTACCTTTGGCACAGAAAGTGTTCTGCTGACGCCATTTCATTCATTATGGGAAATCTAGCTGTGTTGTTTTGGGGGTTTATCAGCATTCTATTAAATCTGAATCCTGTATCTACTTAGTTCAATGAATCTTAATCGTATGAATATTTTTTTTAAGAAGTGAAAACACAGAGACTACCAAGTTTACTATTTAGCAAAATGACTACCTGAAATAGCAAATGCTCTTTCAATTAAATAGGAGACAGGATTACATTTGTTAGATGAGAGCAACAAACGTGTGTATTTTAAGAAAAATAAAACCATCAGAACTCAGAACAACATCTGCAATAATACTTGTGTAATCTCTCAGCTTGCTTATAGCGCAATAGCTTTAAAAAAAAAAAGTATGGAATCCAAGAAATCCATCTATTTACTTACATACATCTATCTTCTTAAGTACCAGTACTTGATGATAGGACAGAGGAAGTAGAAGAAGTTAGCAAAATTAGACAGCATGCATTAAAAGATACTTCAAGCAAGTTGCCCTTTACGTACACTATTATACAGCAGTCTAAATGCTTGGGTAAGCTTATACGTTTTAACAGGTTCTTTCTAGCACACCTCTTTGAACCCATTCATCCTTGCTTTTTTTCCCCAAAGCAGTCAGGTTAAAAGTTGTTTAAAAGTCGGAATCCCACAGCTGCAGCACTAACTAGTTTTACTACACGCAGCATCCACAGCGCTCAGCTCCCTCTATAACCACTTGTTCTCGCAGCACCTCATGCAGCTCAGACAGATCAAAATGAGTCTGTAGGGTCTGGCAGAAGGACCTGTCTGTGGTCCAGGCCGATTCACTGACTCCTCTGTCTGGCAGCCAGGCAGTAAACAACCCGCAGCCACCTAACACGTTTCCGCTGAGGCCAAGGATGTGAGCAAGCGAATGATGTTGATGACTAGGCCACCATTGTAAAATGACTGTTAAGACATGCCAGACCAGAAATCCCAGGTCATATAAAAAGTACACCACAAACTTTAAAACGTTTTGTTCTCAGCATGGATTACAATTAGGTCTATTACTTTTCTGTTAATTACAAATTGGCCTATGGTGGATGTATCAAGTTTAACAGACGTTTGGGAGTACATGATTCTGTACATCAGAGGTTGCTATAAAGCTCAAGTTGACACTTGCATGCATAACTAAGCAATCTAAGCCACGATTCAGTCACTTATTCGACTCTCATCCTCTCTAATCCCTTCTTCCAGGATTCCAAGCATCCCCGTCTTCTTCCAGATAGTAGATAGTGCCTTCCTCCTCCCCCATTCCTCTCTTTCAAACACTGAGCTGATGCTGTAGGTTTGTCTATCCACTGATACTAGCTGGTGGGTTATACTAGATATTTGACAGAGCTTGAAATTAAAATTCAAAGTTTAACTTGCTATGATTTGATGCATACTGACCTGCTGCGCGTCTACGTCATCCCATCACAAGCTTACAAAACATATGTTCTGGTAACGCTGTCATGCAGTGTTACTTGGAGTAGTAACTGAAATGTAATTGGCATTTTAGGAATTGTAATCCCTTTCACTACTCGTTACTGGGGAAAGTAATGTAATGTTGTACAGAGCTGAACCAACACATGTTAAGGACAAATCATACTTTCATGCAGTATTTACTTGTAAACGGCCAGCCAGTATGGCGGGACTACAACCACACTCGACATGGAGGCCATTGTCACACCAGAATGAGTGAGTCTGTATCCCCTTTTATGCTGCCTTTTCATTGCAGGAGTATCCCACACCATTGTTATTATAAAAGGTACTGAGACGGGTGTCAGAATCGTCAGCCTCTGAGACTTACATAAGTAAGGTTAGCCCATTACAATGCTTGCAATGAATGACTGCTTTCACCATCCTGCTACCTTGATTTGAATGAGAATGTTCATTCTAAAAAAGTGGGTAGATTTTAACGTGGTATGGATATGTTAGATAAGGAGGGACATGGGGGAGTAATAGATGGGACTCCTTGCTGATTTCTTATCCGGCGGTATGGCCGGTCTTATTTGATTGGATGCATTTTTTGTCATCACCCCTGAGGGCAGGGTGAGTCACCAAACAGTTGAAAATATTTTGGGAAAATGAAAAGTCAGGGATTCAGTAAAATACTCCAATACAAATGTTACATAAATTTGGCATATAACGAGATAAATACATGTAACACAGAAATACTGGCCTAAAACTGGGAAATGTATTTTACACTCTGAGTGGATAAAAAAAGGGTGCAAATGCATAAATGCCAACTGTAAAATTCACTGAACTGGGATTATCTCATATTCAAACTACATAAATCATTCAGTTTTGGATCTCAGGCTTGGATGATATTGCTCAGAGGCAACCAACAAGAAACAGGTCCAGATTACCTCTCTCTTCTCCCTTTGTACCAATCTCAAGGGTGCCTGACAAGCCCATCTACAAAACCCCTAATGGTCTATAGAGAACAAACAGCAGGGTCTCTATCATCGTTTGCTGCCCCTCAGTGTAACAGAAATCTAATCTACTGAGTACGACACATTTTTCTAGGTTGCTCAAGTGTTTGACATCAGACTGAAAAATAACAAAAAGACAACATCCTGCTATCTTGCAAGGAGGGTAGACAACAAGTATGACTGCTAACGTTGGAATGACTCTGCACTTGAATTTCTGATGCAAGTGATTAGAAGTGACAATAGATGTGAATATTTCAAAAGGCAAGCTCTGTCGCATTGAGCGTTTGTAAATATTTGCCTTCAGATTGTGAAGTAACAGAGATAAAATATTGACACAACTATAGGGGAAAACCACTCAAAGACGAGGAGAATGGCAGAAAAAAAGGAACTTGCAAGGGACTGTCATTACCCAATTTTGAAAGTCCCATAAGATGATAGCATTGACTCTTACAAACGTGCACATTAAGTTAAGACCTTCTCCCCCCTCCTACATACTGAAAGCCATGTCCTGTGGGGGAAACATAAGCCATGTTGTCCTCCCCCTTTTTTTGAAACCCAAAAGAAAGCCTTAGTTCTCACCTATCTGGTTGTGCATCTTAAATGCAATGTCAAACTGCAGGATGACCAGCATAAACTGGAACCAGGGGCTCATCTCCTTGTTAGGCAGAGGAATGTGGACAGCAAAGACAATGTTGTTGGCCTCAATCTTCTTGGCCAAGGCCTCATCAAAGTTCCGGATCTTGTCACACTGATTAGGACCCCAAGGCATGAACCATTTTGTTTCCTGTCGATGCTTGGTTGTGTCCACACACTTGGTGGCCAGGTAGTGAACCGCTGTGGTGGGGCTCGGAGCTGGTGAGACACATACAAAAAAGGGAGAGAGATGTTAGACCTGGTGTCACATTGAAATACTGCAGCAAAGTGTTTCATGGTCCTGCCAAGCCAAATTTCTCCTCAAACTAATAAATCACACAAAAAGTTGGGAGTAAAAATCAATAAATAAAACTTGAGCACCCTGGATTAAACTGTGCATGGACAATATTAATATCTTAGCAACCATTAGGAACAGTCAACAGTTTGGGTTGAAGCCAAATCTAGTCCAAACACTTTGGCAATTACTTTTAACACTGTTTAGAAAATGCGTGGAAGCGAGGCTCTCCCTCCCTCTTTCTCTCTCTGAAGTAATGGGGAGGAGAAATTCCCGAAAGCTCTCAGGCACCGATTACACTATTTACGCAATGAGATTCATGAACTTGACAAGACTGGTGTTTGTAGTCTCTACATGGGATTTTAGTAGTGCTTGGTAAAAGATATATTGTTTATCATGCAGGGACGGAACCACTGGTTCTGGTAAAGTTGGAGGTTTGATGTGAACAACATGAGTGGTTGGAGAGTCAAGGTGAACTATTGGGCTGTGATTATTTTGTAAAATTAGGTACAACAACGTGGGATCAAGTCATTTTTCCAATTAACAAAAACCTACACTGCTTTGAAAGAACATTCAAGCTACTTAACTTTCTATGAGTTATGTGATGTTACAGCTACAATTCATGGCATATTCATCAATCATTTCCCAAATAATTCATAGTCACAACTAATAGTTACATTTTTTTGAGAATTTATTTTTATGATGTTGGGGCCAAACTCTCCTACTTTATTTAGTCTAAGATGACAAAGCATTAGAATCACAGGCATCTTATTGAGACCGGAAACTATCAGTTGATTAATAAATTAGTTGAAAACAAATTAATCTGCAACTATGTTGACACTGTGGATTATAGTATGTGAAATAATGTATTTAGTAATTTATTATTTCCGCCTTGAATGATTAAACGGAAAAATATGGAGCCACCAAGATGCTGCCCAAAACTAGTCACCTCAACAATTATACTTCAATCCAAGAAGAGAAATGTTACTGCAGGAGATAGAGCAGCATTTTGAAGTCAAAATTGGTAACTAGGAGTTATGTAAGGACTTGTCCTGACTGTCAGGACAAAAGATAATCCAGTCTGAGGAAATTAAAACTTAACTTGCAATGTTTTATTACACAGCTCACCCTCCATCGTACCTCATTTCTACTGTATGTGAATAAACATATACTAGAACACCAATTTGTTCTGCAAAAGGTGTAGCTGAGTGTCACAAAGATTAATTGGAACGATGATTTATGTCTTAACAGGACAGTGACCCTGTGCATAAAGGCAAAACCACTCCATGTGAACATCCTTGCATCCGACTAAATCTCAGTGGAATGCATCCAAGATAAATGTGCAGATGCTTGCAATTCCGAGGAGGAACTGGAGAAACACCACTTTCCTGAATGTAGCAACCGTTTGTGACATATCCAGGAAGAATCCATAAGCTGTTATTACCATCAAGGGTGTCTGTTTGAAGTAGACTGACTCATGGTGGGGAACATGAAAGCCCAGACTTTTCAGCTTCATCTCACAAAAGAAATTAATTACATGAAGACTCAAAAGCAGTAATCTCCATTAAGGTGCTCCTCGCAAGCACCAACTTGTGAGGGGTAACATTTTTAGAATGGATCTTTTAGTGTTTCCTGGTTTTTCAAGTGTGTAGCCTACTATCCATGACTGCAAAAAAAAAACCTATAAAAGTAAGAAAACAAAAAAAAAGGCATGAATCCGAGTAGTTTTTGCATGTAACTTATCTGAACATCTAATATCTATTCGCTCGTAACAGAGAGCTGAAGGGCGGAAAAACCACAAACAGTTTACACACCCTTTGGCCAACAGACACTCCACACGCTCATAAAACACAACCAAGGCCATCTTCGGGGACCTTCAACTGTGCAAGTATTTTAACAGCTGCGTACAACTTAAATAAAAAGCAGCACATAACAAAAGGAGACACACCCCACTGAATTAAATCCTGTTATCTTTCTGGCACCCCTCGCAGTTTAATTAGCTAGAGACCCTGCGAGTCCAGCGACACACCAGCTCCTCCAGTCTCCATCGCAGTGTGTCCAGAATAATGGCCGTCCCCTCAGCCTGCTGACCCCATGCCGTGTTGCTGGGATTGTTGGGAAACAAGGGGAGGGGAAAAAAGAGAAAACCCTTTCTACTCAATTACCCCTGCCACCCCCGGCCACCAAGCAAACACAAAAGGAATCTGGCTTCATTAAAACCATCTCAGCCAGGAACGAACTGAACAAGCTAATTCATCACCAGCTATGTGGCGAGTGTGGCCGACTATGGGGACACGGAGACGGGCTGACTGGTGTTTCCCATATTTCAACCCATATGAGGGGGGAAAAAGCATCTTTCACATGGACTATCAACTGTGTGTGTGTGTGTATATATATGTGTGTCTCTCTCTAAGTGAGTGGGTGGATTTGAAGAAACTTGACAGCAACTCCAATACAGTCCTCAAGGCAAAATGCAACTTTGACAGCTATGTGCACTTGTGTGTTGTATTTTTTTGTGCACCACTGTCTGCCCGTCTGTCTGTCTCAATGCAAATGAAACTAGGGGAAGAGGAGGAAACATGAATGTTCTGCCTGCAGGGCGAAAGGGATTTGGGGAGAAGGAGAGACTTAACACTGGGGAGGTGGGGGTGGGAGTGAAAGAAAGGTAGAGATGCTGCCTGGGGGCCCCCACACAGCAGACACTCATTATATATATGAGGGGAGGGAGTGAGAAGGAGGAGCAAAGGTGGAGGTAAGAGGAGAAGAAGAAGAAAAAAAAAGAGGGTTCACATCAAAGAAGTGAAAACACAAAGAGGGTGGATGTAATTCACAGCATTCCTGTGCAGAAAATCATAAAACTCACCCGCCAATATGGCATCATGCGTTCTTTTTGTTTGTTTTTTTTTGCTACAGACAAGAAGCCAACGGTCGTGGCAGGCAGCCAGCAAACACCTTGACACAAAGACGTGATTTAACTGCCGCGGTGTCACAAAAGTACAGCGTCGTTTAGAGTCAAATACAGCTAAAAGTTCACCGTCTCCTCTTTGGCACGAACACGTCGGCTAACGCTGGTACGTAGACTCGCAACGAACAATGCGACTTCGAACTTTAGAGCTTTTCGCCGTTTAGAGACGTTAACGTTTAAATCTCAACAGGCAGGCACGAGCGCGAACGTTAGCCAAACAAATGATAAAAGTGAGGGATGAAAAACTTACCAATTAAACCGCCGACCATGAAGGCAAACGCCTGAAACAAAAGCAGAGTAACTCCCACTATAACCAACTTTTTGGTGCTCATATTTTCAATGATAGCCCCCGCCATCGTGAAAGAAAAGTAAAAATCACAGACCGAGCGAAAAAACTAACAACAATGTGGTGGAGAAAAGGGGACACAAGAAAAACGTTGCATCCGCGGCCAGTAGGAAGGCAAGCTGGGCCCCCTCCACTGCTCTGCTCCTGCCTTTCAACTTCGAAGGAGGAGGAGGAAAAAAGGGAATCACATGACCGAACAGCACTCAGCTTTATCCCCGAACAGCCAACACCAGACCGGGGACGGATCTGTGGAGCGCCACCGCATTGCAATAGAGGCTGGTAATGCAGGTTACCGTGTCATTGAGCGACGTGCGTTACACTCCACAGGGCTATTTAAAGGGAGGTTTAAGAGGACCCATCTCATGTTTAGTGCCGTCAATCTCCGTCAACACATTGTCCTTCTATTCTTGATGTGACGACATTTAACGTGGGCTCCATCTGATTTATATATATAGGCTATATTTTTTTTAATTATTTTTTTCAACATGTAGGTATGGTTTTAGATTAGAAAGTGTGGAAAGTGTTGTTTTATATTCAGCCCCCTCCCTGGAAAGCTGATTTTATTTTTCCCCTTCTTAAGAAAAACCTACCAGATGATGGAGTTGTCAAAAAGAGTCAATTTAGTAACTGTTCTGGAGCTTTCTATCACATGGCAGTCTTCATCAATCAAATGGAAGTGGATGTTCAAATGTAAATTGGGTCCTATTTGACTAATCTGCTAATCACATATCTCATAGAAATTCAAAAAACATTGAGACTCAGTTGGAAAAACTGCAGTGGTCTCCAGAATTCACTTTTGAACTTCAGTAAAACTGATAACTTTTTGCACTGAATATTGAGATATATTGGCTTGTTTGGTGGAGGTTTCCATACATGATCTGTATGTGGTAAATCTGTTTCCTTTGCTTGGGGTCATTTTAAGTGGTTTTCATTACACAGTTATTGACAATGAATGTTTCAGCCTTTGAAATTAATATAAATACAGTACATGATTAAAATGCCGTCCTATTTTTCATTCATGGTAGGATGAGTTGGGCTAATTGGCTTTCCACTGGTTTTGTATTATGCATAAGCAAATCACACAATTCATAATATCAGGATATAGAAATGTCCAGATTGTTGGCGCAGAATGTGGACATTCATCAGATGAGGATCAATCTGATTCCTTCAGTCATTGACAATGTTCAAACAGAAAATGCAGGTTTGAAATACTGGGAGTTTTATTTAAAAGCCATCTATGTGAGCATTTCAGGGTCAAGTAATAAAGACAAAAAAAAGCAGCATGCAATTTCTACTACATGAACAACATTTCAGTACCAACAATAAAACACAACACATGTAGACACCGCGCAATAATGGAGTAAACTGTTTCTGTTCGACATTCTAGTTCACGGTGAAAAACACTACAAGCTTTCTCCAGCTTTCTAAAATGGCTCCCTTCCATTTTTTCCCCACCATTTTCTGTTCATGGTTGGGGCTTAGGTAAAAATGTGCTCCTGAATCAATAAGCCACTTATATCAATTAAAGATAATGGTTGCTACAGGAAGTCATCTGACTACCAATGGGATGGATTTCTCTTTATGAAGTCCGAAGTGCTGCACAGTGACCAAGGCGTAGAGGCAGCCATTCAACCTGATAACAGTGATAACATTGCTTTTGGCACTTAGGGATTGGAGTTTAACACAATGGCAATAGGAGGCGCTAGCTAAGGAGTCAGAGTGGTAGAAAAGGGCCTTCACTTTTGGAAGCGGGCACGGATTCTGTCCAATGGATCGGTCTCCCACATCTTGGGATCCCAGGCCTGGAACCAGCCAGTGAAAGTTGGAGGCTCTGCTCCCTGCATGATGGTAGTGATGGGCATTCCTTTGCGACCAGACGGGTCTGAGTCCACGTAGTCTTTTGCTGCATAACAAGATTAGACAGAGGGAGGGATAGAATGACAGAATACAGGAAATTAGCCCACAAGGCTTTCTGACCTTTTACATTTTGTTATATATAAAACTATTAATCAATGCAGCTGTAAGATGTTGTAGCTGAGTGTCATAACAGGCATACATATGATCATGCATGAATGTACAGCAGGCCTTAAAGGCTCATCATTATTCTTTTCAGGATTGTTCCCATTAAATTATTGTTATGCATTTGCATCTATTCTCTAGGTTTGACAGATTCCACCATAGCACCTTGAATAGTTACACTTAAACTAAACGGATGATTTGAAAACGGCATGCGCTTTTTTCTAAACACATTTTGAAAATACTTCAATTACACCCAACAGCTCTGAATCCATAGTGCTTTCTGAAGAAAGATGATGATTTGTTCCTTTAGAATTCATGCAAACAAACCTATTTTGGGAGCACCAGTCCTTTCCTCCGCATTAGCCTCTTTGCCGACCCAAAGGAAGATCTACAGAAGAGAAACACCCTCAGCCACTCAAATAGTCTCCAGCTATTCAGAGTTTTATGTAGTCTGCCTTTAAATTCCATCAGGATCTTTCACACATTAAACATGTTTCTGCAAGCTCTAATGATGATGGCAGAGAGCTCATCTTACCTGGTCCCAGGTATCCAGGACCATGACGTCATCGGTGGCCAGATCTGACTGAGTGAAGTCTCCTGGTACTTCTTCAACCTGACAGACGGAGCAGAAGAAAAACTCAACATATATGTGGTGATAGATCTGTAGCATATAGGCCTTAACAAAAATAGACATTTGTACTCTTATCATTTCACTCACAATAAGTCTTCCGGTTTTGTTGGAGCAGCCAAACAGACGTGGGGGATTGACCATCCTTTGAAGACTCTTGGAGGTCTGATAATCCTTCTTGCCGCCAAGAGCAGCCCAGAAATCAGCTGGGAGATAAGAAAATACAACATCTATCAGCTTGAAGTAGTTTGTCCCACATTTGGTGCTTTTGTTGTTTTGTTTTTTTTTTTGCACAGGAAGTGAATGACATTCTCCACCAGAGAACGATGCAACTGTCAGTGACAAGATGCCTCATCTTTTCAAGTGAAAAGAAAACAGACCAGCAATGCAGCTGTTACAGGCCAATCAGCCATCAGGCCAGATCAGTGTGGGACATACAGCATGTAGCAATTAGACATGACTCAGTCAGGGCTTTCATTTCTAGCTTTTAAAGTCATTTTATTAGGATAATCAGTCACATTTTTAAAGTAAAGTTGAGCTGCTTTTATCCATGAAGTGAAGTCAAAATTTGAGCACTGACGTGGATAAAGTATACATCATTAAACCTTTTGGCTTTTAACTACTGCCTAGCCATTAGGCTAATGGATGTAATGATTACACTGAGTGATGATGCATCCTCTCTCCACAATTGCCAAAATATTCCTGAAACGATCATCCTAGGGCAGATAAATAAAACAAAGGCGTACTAACCTATGAGTATAAAGTAACCTTTTATAACATACAGTATTGTGATCCTCAGAGGACACCCACCTGGCTCACTGCCCTCCGACACATTGCTGGGGCTGCCGCCCAGAAAGCCCACCACGTGCTTGGCAGCCTCCATCTCCTCGTCGCTGGCTCCCAGGCCCCGCCACACAAACAAGGCTTTCGGGGACTTCAGTACGAACACATCGTTTGTGTTGAGACCGGAAGCAGAGACCTCGACCTGAGGGAACACGTGTAGACGGGTGAGATGTGGAACCCGAGGAACAGGAGCCCACGTGCTGGCTCGAGGTTCTCACCTCCACAGCCCGGGTACCACCAGAAGAGCTCTTCCGGATGTGGAAGAGGCGAGTGGTGCCGGTTTGCGACTGTCCGCCTTTGCGTGATGTTCCTCCGCTGTGGATGATCATGGGTTTGCCCTGGAACAGGCTCATCAGATGTGGAGGCTCCTGGCCCTGTGTCACTCTCACCTACAAACAAAGTCATTAAAAAAATCACCATGAAGGCTGGTGGTTGTCACGACTAGTCTCGTTTATCAGACAACGAACAGAAAATGGAATAATAGAATAAAAATCAACAGTCTGTAACTTTTTGATTTAAAGGGCCATGCCAATATGTTTTTACAAAATAATGCTTTAATACTGTATGTTATTGATAATTTTTGAAGTTTTTCATTGGTTCCCATTCATTTCTCTGAGATCTAAAATCAATTTGCAGATTCTTGAAATTCCCATCAGTGCAACTTTTTGTCAATGTAACCTTTCATTGCAAGCCAATGCAGCTAAAATAAAGAATTATTTAATAAGACAACAATGTGTGAAAATGTTTAATGTCATCATAATCAGTGAGGAAATGCCTTTTTAAAAATCACTGACCGAGTTTTACTTAAGCTTTGATGCTGACATAGAATATCAGTAATCAAAACTTTCTGATCCAGTTTCACATTTTAGTGGTCGCCGTGGTGGTACTTGTTATGACATTGAAAAGCTGTAAATCCTGATAATATTATGTGGTATACAAGGAAGTGCATTAGTTTGAGTGTAGTGTGGTATCAGAATATGAATATTACAGTCACACCGCCCTCTGCTGGTTGTGCAAGGTTAGTTGTTTTTAATGGCAGAGTGAAGATATTAGTGAGATTTTGGTTCTGGTCAGCTGTACTTAATCCTCTGTAAAAAATTTGGCTTAATAGATTTGAGAAGCTGAACCCTGATTAGCACCAAGAGATTGTGTTGTTTTGTTGAGGTAGCTAGACATTATGCTCTTTTGTTAAATTCATCTATGTACTAACTATGTACTCATTCTGTATAAAGTTTAATGAGCTACTTAATAATAAGGTACATTTATATGTTTTTGGCTGTAACTTCATACTCACCTTTCATTAGTCATATTCACAGAGCTCCAGCAGCTATACCTTTGTCTATTCACGTCGACTTCTAAAAATAACCCGTAACATAATTGCACTAAAATGCATTATTTTAAGTCCTCTAATACTCTTGAGTTACAGCTGAGTCTAGTGGGTTTTTTGCCAGATATTGGGGATTGCTATGTGACTCTGAACTTGTTTTGACACGCAGTGTTAAGGTGAGCGGTGCGTCAGTGTGAAGCTCTCACCTGAACTGGGGATCCTCCCATGGAGTTATCCAGCTTCACTGTGAGGAACGCCGACGCCCCCAGTTCATCCTGTGTGCACTTCAGCCCCTGCCTGACACGGCAACACACACAGTCTGAATCAGGTCATTTATTAACATAACTGTGTGTGTGTGTGTGTGTGTGTATATATATGTGTCTCCTTCTTTTTACCCACCAGGTGTAAATGATGTGTTTCTCGCTGCCTCCCAGTCTGTAGCTGTAGAGGATGAGGTAACAGTCTCCACCATAGAAGTGACCGTAGGAGGAGGGATCCACAGGTACCTTTTCACCCTCAACTCGCCAAATCTGAATGCCACACCCAAAACAAACAGTTTTCCTCAACCTCATCACACTGTTTTATATGGCTCTTTTTTGTTCAAACATTCAACGCACTCATACCTGGACCTTGCCCTTGCCATCGTCCACCATGCCGTGCTGGGCGGCCATGGCCCTGTTGGAGTACAGGGTGGAGGCATCAAAGGGCACCTGCTCCACTTTGGCTATGCGGCCGATGGTGTAGGCCTTACTGGGGCCCGTGGTCTCGTCTTTGTCCCTCCAGTCGCTGAAGAACTGCTTGAACAGAGTGGTCTCAGCCCCTGCAGGAAGTACCTGGATCTGTAATGGAAAAGGGGTCAGAGAGGGATTTGTTTTTATTACCTGCATCTTTGGCATGGAATTATATGTGTGAATGTTTTATGGAATAATATCACAACAAAGGGACGAATTATGTGAAAACAAGATGCTACTTTTCGGCCTGTTTGAGTGAATTATGCCCATGTCAGCTGTACCTGTGTCTTTGCAGAGTATCCCTTGTCTTTGATGAATTGCTGGCCTGCTGACATGGCAGCTTTACGCTCTGCCATGTTGGCCTTGGGACCTGGGTGGAGTCAGATAAGACATGACACAATGAGAAGGCAAAACGGAGAGAGAATCCACGTGATAAACTGAAGAGGCATATTTAGAATTTATGCAGGAAAGCAAGGAAAGCTAATGTCATGTTATTGAGTCTGTAATGCTGCACCTTTCCAAACAAAGATGTTCTTGTCTACCCCATTGTCCAGGATGAAGCACTCCTCTGGAGACAACATGGCCTGCTGGAAAGGACTGGACGGAGCCACGACTGATACCTTCATCCCACCAGAGGCATCAGAGATCTAGGAAGCAGAGAGGCAGCATCACTTAGCAGCTCTGTTCTCAGAGTGGACTGTTAAGTGAGGACAACTATACACCGTCACTTACGTCACTCACCATGTAGAGGGCACCCTTCTTTCTGTTGGAGGTGTCCACCTTCTCGTCGTCCCCAGTACTCGGTGCGATGTCTGGTTTGGGCCCCAGAGCCTACACAACCAGATTAATTATTATTCTCCTCTTGTTCTCATAAGTATCACCTCAAGTTGCAAGTGTGTTTTTATACGCAGGTAAATACACAGCTAGTGATTGTTTTAGACTAGGTTCAATAGCTTTTCTGCAGATCTGGATTGATTTAAAATCTATTCTGCTAACCACCCTTTCCTCTCTTTCACATTAGGCCTCTCTGGAGCTTCCCCTTCTCTCTGGTTGTTAAGGAAGCGTTTACAACGCCGCCCTGGCAAAGAGTTGGCACACCACAAGCAGAATCACAAAGGACAGCATTGTGTGCACTCGTTCCCACGCTGACTAATCACCAACAACACTTACAGCTTCTACTCATCAACTCTGGGGTGAAAACTTGAGTGCGTGGCTGAGTCTCACCAGGAGAATAATGTGAGTGTGTGTATGAAATTGTGTGTCACCTCGATGACTGCCGTCGGCTCTTCCCCCTCCTCCACCATGTGCAGATTGGCTCGGCCATTTCTCTCGTTATCTCTGATGTCGATGCTGACTCCGGACGCCCTCAGCCTCTCGTACCGGTTACACTCACTGCCACACCACTGGTAGATGTGCTGCGTGACAGGGAACAACGGAATATTGATATTAAAGTTATGATCCTTCTTAGACTCAGATAAACACACACACACTAAAACAGTTCAAACTGAGCTCACCTCGCCCAGGTCAATGATGAAGCAGTCTCCCTTGTTGAAGCTGGCCCAGGACAGCTCCACCTCTGTGGCTCTGATGGCCCTCCGGCCCTTGATGTGCAGCAGGCGCTTCACATTCATGTCATTGGTCACCACATGCTGAAAACCTGAGGCCACACCCCCTCTCTAGGACAAAAATGATAATAATAATTAAAATGCAAGGTTATATAAAGAGAAGATTTTCCTGAAACCTTATCTCCATTTGAAATGGGGTTCATGTATGTTACATCACGTAGTAGTGGTAGTTTAGGAGCACCATATGTTAACTATAACAGTCACAAATGCACTTCTGAGATGTCTGAGGCAGGATGTGAGGAGACAGATGATTTCATGAGACACGGAGCTCCACAATGAGGGGGGGGGGGATGGGTTTAACGCAACACAGTAAAAACCTCAAAGGACAAAAGGCTGTAAATGAGGCTGCCAAACAATGAGATTAACGTGTGCTATAAATCACAGCCAACAATGCCAATAAATCCTTGTCACATGGGAAATATGAAACTAACATGATGCCGGCTTCTGGAAAGCCGGATCATGTCTGTTCTGTGCAACAGTGGTGTACCTGGCATGCAGGATTGTCTCCTAACGTTCCCTCCTTAGTGAAGCCATTAAACAAAAGAGGTATTTACAAGCCATGCACATTATTCACGGCAAATGAGCAACAGACATTTCTGCTGGAGAAAAAGCTTAATAGGTTGATGTTCGATGCGCTTTTTGAAAGGAAACATGAGATCAGTCCCCGTCAGTTCATGAGAGCAAACACAAAGAGGGATGTCCTTGTTAACAGCGTCGGTTGAGGGTTTGGAGTCAGCATCGTGAGGAGTGGGTTCCTCAAAATGGAAACCGCATTCATCTTTCTCAAGAGAGAGAGGCAGTAAAAATGAATTCAGGCTCTGTTTATTCTGATGGCCGGATTGTTTCCTAATACTAGAGTTACCAAATGCATGAGGAAATAATGAGGTTTAGTTCAGAGCAAGTTGTGTATTGCACATATGCAGAGCAGAGTTTCCACCCTAAGACTTTGGTAAAAGCGGTAAACAAGACTTTGGGGCTAATTATATCCAACTAGAGCCAGAAGGAGGCATGGATGGTTTTCGTGGCAATGAGAAACAGATGGCTGGTTAAAAAAAGTGGCCTCTCTCAAAATGTCCTCTTTTGAACTGGTTGCCTCGGTTGCAGTCAGTCAATGGGGGCAGACACACCCTGGCAATGTATTCAGCAAAAGGGGAATGTTGTGTTTTCTCTGAACTTCAGACTCATCAGCTTCACGGTTTGGCAAGGGATGCTGACAATCATTAAACCCTTTAGATATATTAACGTCAGAGTCTGTGAGAAAAATAATGAACTTCATTGCTCACTGTCCATTTATAGTTAAATGAACTGCAGGCTGAAAACACAATAGAAGCATTGCTTTAAAGCTGGCTTATTTACAGCCATTATATGGGATTCAGTGCATTAATATTGCAGCATGCTACTGCAAAAGATATAGTGGACAAATGCTGACCTGAACAGAGAATCACTCTCCCTCTGTGTGTGTTGTAACCCGAGCCTCACCTTGATTTGTTGACATAGCCGGAACAGCCGAGCATGTTTTTAGTGCATGTGAGCGCGCTCCGTTGTCACAGAATCTCTCTCCAGTTCCTCCTCAGGTAAATACTGCTAGCTCATAATACGAGCCGCAAAAGAAATACTCAAAATCTTCTATACAGCACCCCAACAGTTTTTTAGTTTGTTTTTTTTTTGGGTCATTTTAAGAGACCTAAAGACTTAAATGTGTACAGTCTTTCAAAAGAAACAGCGAAGGTCACCTGATACTTGATTCCTGACTTGAAGTACCCCAGGAAGGTGTTGGATTCGCTGTTCTGCAACTCCCGGTACTGCACCGGCGCGCCACCCAGGAAGTCATCCAGCTGCATGGCAAAGATGGCGGCCGCTCCGCTCTCATCCTGCGAACACTCGTCCCCTGCAGGAAAGAGACATTTGTAGTTAAACGGTTCTTTTCACACTCTATTTGCATCACACGGATGCCCAAAGCTCGAGTTTCTCACAAACACATTCCGTTATTTTACATTAGGAGAGCAAACAGCACCGCTTATGTTTCTGCAGTGACTTTATGGGACCTCTGAGTCTGAGTCCTCCAGGAGTGGAGGCTTTGACTCGCATCAACCATATCTTATTTGTATTCTGCTATTACCCTCAGATGATACCCGACACAGGAGAGAATGATTCCATGATTCTGCATGACTAACAGCGATTCCAGACAGATCCTCTCACAATGGTTGCAATGGCAACAGAAAACTAATAAGTACTATTTGTGTGCTGGCAGTGGATGAGAATTGGCAGGAAACGCCACAAACATGCAAGGACTGGTCTCTTGTGGCCTATGGGGGTATTCCAGAAGTGAATTATGCAGCGCTTTTATTTCATTCTCTGCTGTTGTTATGTCACAGCAAAGTCGAAAAAGCATGAGAAGGCCTTGACTTCAATTTAGGTTTTGGAGTTGATCAAACTGTACTGGCCCTAAGTGAACCTACAACGAGAGGAGACGACACAGACGGGGAGCTGTGTGGTTGGGGAGGAATTTCACAATCTAGCACTAGACTTTCAGAGAAGACATTTTCAGCAACTCATGCAGCAGAGGATATTTCAGTGCTGAGATCAGATGTCTAATCGGATCTTTAGTCACTTCAAAACCACAGCCATGGTGCAACCACATGAGAACATTTCAAACGTATGTGCATGCACCCTATATGCATCAGCTGTCGGGAAAGTTCCTTTTTTTTTTACATTTTACCTCACTGACTTCAACAAGGTAATAGTTATAGTGCTGTGCTTTTAACCCACTACAAGATTCAATAATGTATTGCCATTTAAACAAGGAGCACAAAAAACTAAGCAGAAAGCTCAGAACATGAAATAACCTCTCAGAAGTGATTCATACATACAATTACAATTGTCAGACACAATGTTGGGGGGACAAGTCACTGTATTTCAGGAACACGTTGCAGCCAAATGGCTTCTGCAACCAAGTGTGTTTCTGATTATTTCTCAAAAAAATGCAATGCAAGACGGTTGTGAAAACAGTCTGACAAAAGCGAGGGGTGCATGTCGTCGTACCCAGCCACATGTGTATGTTGTATGAGGGAGCTGCAGTGGTGAAGAGCAGGAGGTAGGCGTCCCCGGTGAAGAAGCTGCCATGCAGGGACTTAGGAACCTGCTTCAGGTCCAAGTTCTCGATACGCCACACCTGCAGGCCCGGCTGCTTTCCTGCACCCACAAACTCCTTATGGGAAACCATGATGGCTCTGAGAGAAAGATGGATGTGTCGGAGGAGGAAGAGATGGAGATGGGGAAAGACAGGAAGTGATTTTAATATGTTTGACTTGCAAAACTTTGCTGCAAATAGAATCTTGTTAAACAGAGAAAGACAGAGAGATGCGGTAAACAATGAAAACAACCAAAATGTGAAGTTATTTTTAAGTAGCATCACGTGTTTCCTGAACTATATGTTTCTGTTGAGCTGTGGAGAACAGCTGAGAGTGACTCACGTACGGTGGTTATACATACCATATTTGGGCGTTCAGCGTAGACCAAACCAGACAAACTAGTTCTTAAACATGTACTCATTTATTGCTGCTGCTGCTGCTGCTGCTGCTGCTGTCCCATCAGGGAAATTGTTCACATGCATTAGTCGTGTTTTGACGTTTGAATCTGACAGGTAAACACTCTTTTCTCCTCTAGTTTTCACATAATATGGAGAATGAAATGCTCTTCTGCAGGTTTGGAAAATTCTCCTTCTTCTCGTGGCACAATAACCCATTCTCAAAAATGTATCATTGCAAAGCCTAAAACGAGGCGAACAAAGCATATGCTTACGCAAAGTTTGAAAATTAACAGAATGTGTCAAAGCACCTTGAAAGCAAATTAGTATAAATTGTCACAAAAGTGTCAGAGAGAGAAGCTATTCATGAGATCTTCACTTCTGCAAATAAAGCTTATAAATACCACTAAAACTGTCTGAACTGAAGTATCTTTTAAATAACTGAAACCAGATTGAAGAGAACTGAACTGGCCTATTTTCTTTACTTCCGTACATTGTGTTCGTATCACGGAGGGAAACGTGATGTTATTGTGTTACTTCTGCACAAAGTCATCAGGTCAGCCGACTGTGGTGCATTTAAAGCTCTCCAGTGTGACTGAATCTGGCACGCGAAGTCAAAGAAGTTTGATTTAAAAGACACAGACTTCAGAGCGTGTTGAGAATGAGAGATTGTGCAGATTTATGTTTTCCCAGATTACACAAGCGCCAGATTAAAAGTGGCTGTGGCAGAAGGATTACTGCTGCAGAAAGGCTGACGTCCACTGATGACACAACGCTTGCAGCGTCCACTTCCTTACGTCTGCAAGATACAGGTCCTGCACTCCATACTTATATATCCTACACCTGCTCGTTGTTCCTGTATAATTGTCAGATATTACACGTTTATGCCAAGCAGAGATAATCCAAAGGGTCACACATCCGCATCCCGACCACCACCTCAGGTTCCAGTGCAGAGAGGAAACACCCAGTGGACTTCCTGTAGGATGCTGGTCGCTAAATGCTGCATCATGGCTTCACATCCATGCATGTTTGCTGTTAATAACACCGGTGTGATATAATACTGCTGCTCTGTGGGGATGGATGTCTGCTGGGAAGAGCAGCTCTAATGAGTGACTTCATCTAATCTGCTCCCTCTGCTGCTCAGACTGCTTGCTGGCTGTTTCTCCTATTTATGCAATATGAGAAGTGCATCTTTAAAGCCTGGCAATAGAGCAGAACTCGCTTTATATTAAGTAACATATTAACCATTTGCAGAATTGCCGAATGTTCCTTTTATTTAGGTATTTATGAGTATTTTATGAGTATTACATAACATCCAAACCGCTACTTCCTGCACTTCCATAGCATGTTTTTCTGCGCTCCTTGTCACTGAAGCGATAACAGTACTAGAGCACTTCACCCTAAAAAAAAATACACAATAGCCTGTGTTTCCATTATAAACGGAAAAAGTGTTGGTTCTGTTTTGGGACCGCTTTCGCCGGCTGCTGTGACTCAGGAGGAAGAAATGAACGGAGACTTTCCACATCTGGAAAATCACTTTCAAACGGAGCGACTGTGGACTGAACCGCCCACATAAAGAGGCAAAAAACAAAACAACACAATTAAAAACATCATCCGTTAAAGAACGCGAGCTAAGAAATCCCTGCACGATTCAACACGTTTGTCAGTTAAATCAAAGTCCAGAAAGTTAGGAAACAAGGCGCGTTCAAGTCGACTGGGAGAAGTGAACTCACAGTTTGAAAGCTGAATCACACGGGAGAGAAGAGCAGAACCGCTGGTGGAGGCTGGAGATGTGGGCTGAGCGTGAAGCGTCCTTATGGTTTAATGTGTAGGAGAGGAGGAGGAGGAGGAGGAGGAGGGAGTGCTCAGTCTGTTCATGGGTCTGTCTGACAGGGGAGGGGGGGGATCACTGATTGGTCGAGAGGAGCAGCGCCAGTAAGATGCTCGTGTGCGCTAACGAGATGCGTTTTAACGTATTTGTGGTCATTCAGAAGCAGGTTTTGCTTTTTTTTTTAAGTTTTCCTCTCTGGTGTTGTGTTATATTGGCTCTGCAATCTTTTATATTTTGTATTTCCTGCACAGATAAGGAGGGACAAAGTCCATGAAGTCATATTTCTTCAAGAAAGTTGTAGTTGGATCAACAGGGTGTCTGTTTGTCTTCGGCTCCAAAGAAGAACAGGAGAAGAAAGGGGGATGATCCTCCCTTCATGGCAGAGCCAACTGAATTTATATGGGGGAAGGGGCAGGAAGCAGTGGCGCTATAGCAACGTGAAAAGCAGTTTAGTCAAGATGAATGTTTTCATTTTAAAGGAAGGTGTTTAAATCTTCCAGACATGAGACAACATAAATAGCACTAAGAGAGGATGCTAAATATTGACTTTGACGAGCGCTGCTGTCTCATTACAAACTGACAAACACATATTTACTCCAGCTCAGCCCTTTGTAGGCCGACAAGTCCAATTCCTGTTCATCCATGAAGGCATGCTCACACCGGCCACACCCAGCCCCCCCTCCACTTCAGACGGTGTGTTTATTTGGACTCGCCTCGGAGGTGATGACAAACATGGCTGTTGATGTCACACACACAATGGTGACAACACAGCCTGCAGAGACAAAACCATCATGTCCAACCATCATGTCCAACCATCATGTCCAACCATCATATTCAGCCATCATGTCCAACCATCATATCCAGCCATCATGTCCAACCATCATGTCCAACCATCATGTCCAGCCATCATATCCAGCCATCATGTCCAACCATCATGTCCAGCCATCATGTCCAACCATCATGTCCAACCATCATGTCCAACCATCATGTCCAACCATCATATCCAGCCATCATATCCAGCCATCATGTCCAACCATCATATCCAGCCATCATGTCCAACCATCATGTCCAACCATCATGTCCAACCATCATATTCAGCCATCATGTCCAACCATCATATCCAACCATCATGTCCAACCATAATATCCTGCCACCATGTCCAACCATCATATCCAACCATCATATCCAACCATCGTGTCCAACCATCATATCCAACCATCATATCCAGCCATCATGTCCAACCATCATATCCAGCCATCATGTCCAACCATCATGTCCAACCATCATGTCCAGCCATCATATCCAACCATCATGTCCAACCATCATGTCCAGCCATCATGTCCAACCATCATATCCAGCCATCATGTCCAACCACCATGTCCAACCATCATGTCCAACCATCATATCCAACCATCATGTCCAACCATCATGTCCAACCATCATATCCAACCATCATGTCCAACCATCATGTCCAACCATCATATCCAACCATCATGTCCAACCATCATGTCCAACCATCATGTCCAGCCATCATATCCAACCATCATGTCCAACCATCATGTCCAGCCATCATGTCCAGCCATCATGTCCAACCATCATGTCCAACCATCATATCCAGCCATCATGTCCAACCATCATGTCCAACCATCATGTCCAGCCATCATGTCCAACCATCATGTCCAACCATCATATCCAGCCATCATGTCCAACCATCATGTCCAACCATCATATCCAACCATCATGTCCAACCATCATGTCCAACCGAACGGAGCCGGTTTTGTTTGCAGATGATTGAAAACATCACACCTGACTGGAGAATTCGGCCTGTTGGAAATAAATAGCTCTCCCTCTCTGTTTAATTACTTTATAATTACTGTTATAATTACTTTATTCAAACCTACATCATGTTACAGTACAGGACAAATGTACTGGACAAACGTAAAGTGCTGCTGCTGATTCTGAAGCTTTTGTACATTTTGCAGTTGTAAAAGGAAGTGGGTTTGGATGATAAACAGATCATCCAATTTCATGACAGTTTTGCAGAACAACTCTTAAAAAAAACCCAAAACCACAAAGATATTATTGGCTGGTATAGTGTCAGTTGTCCATGATGCAGAAGCAGACCAGGTCCCACGGTTTGTATCACATGTCACAACCAAAAACATTCCCTCGTTTGTCTGTCAATGTTTCGGTTTGTGTTTGATGAAGGAGCTGAATGGATGAGTAAAAAGAGGAAACATCCCGTCTGTCTTTCTGGTTGCTCTCCCTCGGGCTCGCAGCTCATTGTTGAGTCTTCAAAAAGACTTATTTTCAGCAGCTTCATTTCCTCCATCCTGCTATCTAGAAAAACCCTTGCTTTTCTCTCACGTTAGTATGGATGCTAAACCATTACACTGAACCTATGGGTTTTTCTGTGTGAGGTTAGACAACACTGGTGCCAGACTGCGGCCGGGCAAGGCTTATCACCAAACAGGATGTGACATAGTTGACATGTATGGCAGGACGAATGGCTGTCTGCCGAAGCCCCATTGTGCACACACTGACAGCTGACTGATGCAAATCCTTAGTGACAATACAACCAACCCAAAATGGATTAGACTCTTGTAGTCAGAGGCTTACACTGGGAGAAGTGATGGCAGTTCACTGACGCAGAAATGCCCTCACACACACACACACACACACACACACACACACACTTCCAGTGATATATATCGGGATACCAAGTAAATCTCCAATGACCAGACGTAAGTGAATAGTTCGACCACTTAGGAAACACACTTAGCCTATACTGACTTTCTTCCCAACCACAGAAAAGATCAATAACACTCTATATCCAAGTAGCTGGGGACATAAGCCAGTTAGCTTATAGCTTAGCATTAAGACTGGACTTAGGAGGAAACGGCTAGCAAAGTGATATCGCTCTTCTGATTTCCCAAAACGTTGAACTATTTCTTTGCATGACTAGAAGAAAATCGGTCAGTCATGTCTCTAATGTCAGGCTGTCATAAAAACGGTAACTAGGACATCCACTCCCACTCTTTTCTGTATTAAGGTTCGGTAAATGAGGGAAAGGTCAAAAGCAGCGAGCTGCACCTTGGTGATTGCGGCTGCGGCAGGAGACGATGACCTTTCATCAATGTCGGACCACAAATAGTAGTTTTCCATTCTGCTGAGTCAAACTGAACAGCGTCTCCCGGTGACTACCGAGCCTCTGGTCCATCAATTCTATGAAACCTCCACTGAAAGAAAGTCGGACCTATTCATGCTGCTGGTCTCCTACAGCGTTCCACGTCAACATTATCACTTGTGCAGCTGGGTGAGTGGGCAGTCAGATAAGGACTGGTGAAAGAATGCAGATAAGCTGTATTGTTCACCTGTCTGACCCTCAGGATAAAGACACAAAATACATCACATTTTGTAGGAATTATGGCGGTATATGGAGCACGATGAGTTTAGTTGGTGAGCACCGAGGCACAGAATAATCTGGGAATCAAACTCTAACAGCTGACCCTGCTCCGCTGCATTAACTCAGCAGAGCAGCACAACCCGCAGAGCCAACATCCTGATGTTACCATGAGCAAACAAGGGTTGTGTTGCTTTAATTGTACCATTATTACTTTATTGTACAGTACATCACCCATGTGTTCTACTCAACAAACACTCTGGCTATATTGCCAGCTGTGGTTAACTCGTGTGCCAAACGCCCCGCCCCCCAGTGTGGTTAACATTTACCTGAAATAAACCCAGCAGCTCACTCTTCTAAATTAACTCACAGCATCACCTTTCTTTTATTTTGGGAGATGGACTCGGATCCTTCCAAATTATTTTCTTAAAGGATAATCTTTGGTGGGAAGATGAGGCTGCAGAAAGATTGATACCGCTCTCAGATCTCTGTTATATCCATCAAACTGAATCTGCAGCTCCCCTCGCTTCCGCAGAGCATTATAGTGAGTTTCAGATCATTGTTTAGCTTTCGCCCACAACTTTACTGGTTCGGTTTAGTCTCGCTGCTCTGCGTCACTTTTGTCACGCAGATGGTTTCAGTAAAAAAAAAGCTCTAAAAATCTACTGTATGCTACCTGCTCAGCAGCAGTCACACAATTATCTGTAAACCTGTGGCTTCACAATGTGTATGTGCGTGTACCTGCTAAGTCGAAAGTTATATGGTATTTTATACACACATTTAAATATGATTTCTAAATGTGAATTTTGCCTTTTTATTGTATTTGAATAGAGCCACTATAGTCACTTTTTAACTTACTTTAAAGTAATCCGTGCACCATTTTGTAAACAGCCGAGAGCGTCACTGTTTTAAGATTTTGTCTCCAAAAAAGCAAAGTGGATGATACAGTAATAATAACGTGTGTAATCTCATCAGCTACTTCCACGCAGAAGTGAGAACTGCAATTTACTTTTAGCACAAAAACATGTTGATATTCAGGCTGCTATGGAGACAGACTGTACTAGGAAGTTCCAGAGAAACTAGAGCGCTGATGCTTGGCATGCAATACGCCACTGAGCGACCACATCCTCCCAAGTAAAACAAACTGCAACCTGACGTTTGGTTTTAACAAGTTAACATGCAAAAACTCAGCAAAAGAAAAAGAGAACAAAAAGACAGAGATAGTTCTTTAAAATAAAACCTATAAACCACAACGAATAGGCTTAAAAACTGAAATTATTTATTAAAACTAAAATACTTAAACTATAATGGTAGGTTAATCCTGCTTTCTAGTTGTTCGTCATATTCTCAGTTTATGTAAAAATGTGTCATTTTATCTTTTTCATTTCGTTCGTTTCTTTTAGGTGCATCTGGCCTGTGAACATCGGCCCATGGACAACAGACGCAAAATAGCCATTTTGGCTAATTCTGGAGCATTTTTATATTGATGTTTATTAATGTGCACTGTCCATGACTAAATAAACCTTAAATAAATGAAATAATAAATTAAAAAGAAGACCAGTCACAGATGCTTGGTGTGATCTATTAACACATGAAGGTGTTTTTAGACACCAAACCGCTGCTACATGAGAGTGTAGGCCGGCTGTTTTGACAGAAATGACTGCTTCGTTGCCACTGGACACACACACACACACACACAGCCATCACAAACAAACAAAGGAAAAAAAACCTCCAACAGCTATCGGGGCCTGTGGTGAGGAAATGTAAATATGAACAGCTCCCCTCGTATCTAGGCAGGAAATCACTGTCATTTAAAGCAGCAGCCTGCCGGACCGCCTGCCAAACCAAACACTGTATATGACCGGCAGGCAGCAAGTGATTAGGGTCAGACTGGTGACTACAATTAGTAAGTATTTTTGTTATTTTGCTGTTGTCATGTGTGATATCTAGACTCATTATAAGGGGGTCCCTGCAACAGCAACGGTAGAGGAAAGTCCCCACTCTTCATACTTCGCAGCAAGGTTAGACCTCTAGCAAATGTATCGTTACATTAAATCTTATTTATTTAATCGGTGCCTGAACACAAGTGGAAAAACATTTCTAGGCCGGGCACAACGACTTCCTGGTGTGACAGAATTAACAGAATCAGGCCAGAAGTATCCCCACTTCCTGTATTTATAATAAGTTTCCTGGCTGTAGCTTTTATTAAACCGATATTATTAAAGCAGAAGATGAAAAGATAAGACACTGGTCTCATGTCTAACCCTCAGCACCACACAGAATCACAAAATCCAAAATGTCAGACTATTCCTTTATAAAGGACCCAGATCAGGAGCAACAAACGTGACTGGAACATCTTTTAACTCATTCCAACAGATACATTAATAACAGTCCCTTAACACAGACAATCTGGCCCTGGGGTCCCCTGAACCCGTTGGGGGGACCCTGGGTAATCCATTGGTGTGAAAGACTGTGCTGATACACGTGGTTGTTCCGACTCAGAGTTTGGAAAAGGAATAAATGTTACACAAACAAGTGTGCAGCTTTTTTTTAAACAAAACAAGTTAAATTCCTGACATCAATGAAGCTTTGTTAACTCACACAAAGAGTCAAATCGGGATTTAATCTGATGAGTAAAGAGAGCTTAAAGGAGTGAAACTCATCCTAAAACTCTCTAGAGCCCAAACAAACCCAATACCCTTGTTATGTAAACCACATGATGTGCCAAATCCAATTTCACCAACTTGAGTCTGTATGAGATTCAGTATGACCGCCTCCATGAGCCTGAGCCAAATCAAAACCTTCTCCTGGACAGGAAGCTGCCAGTTGTTCAACACAAACCATGGGAACATCCAAACAGATGAAAGCAGAGCTTTACATTTCTCTGGGGAATAACAAGAATCACACTGGTACGGATAAAAATACTATAAAAACATCTTTATTCAATTTATCTTACTTAAAATGATGTGAAATATATAAATACCAGTTATCCAACATGAAATGCTACATTTATATTGCATGAATCATCACAGTAGATCATTTAGAGACAGGAGAGAAGTAGTGGTCATCATTAATCTTTTCCCTGATAGACAATATTGCAGCTTGATTTCAACAACACACACCAACAGGATGGATTATAATGAGAGATGTTAAGGAATGTAAACCACTTGTAAACAGCTTCCCTCTGTCGTCTCCTTGACAACACAGCTTCATGTCTCCTTGACGTCCCTCTAAAAAACAAAAAGGAAACATGCATCAGTGACACACCAAAGCTTCAATCTCTGGAAGATTTAAATATATAGTCCTGCTGCACGTTATTGATTAACTGACTAATCATTGCATTTATCAGACAGGGGTGCGGCTGTTACCTGGAGTGTGAGGCTGCATCCAGTCTGAGACAGTCCTGTGGAGCTCCATAGAGAAGGGTTCTCCTGCATCGCTAGCGTCTGATTAACAAACCTCAGCATTCCTGTGAGCGAACTCATATCCAGCTCCTCCTCCTGACCCACCAGAGTGCTCACAGACTCCCTCCTCGACTCACTCATCTGCTCGTCGTGAGCTTCCATGTCAAGGTTTCTGTCGTCTTGCTTGTCCGCCATGTATGTGAGCGGGTTGAAGGAGAGGTCAGAGGTCGCTGTGGACTCCATGGCGCTGAGACCCTGCCAGCTTTGGTCCACATAGTCCGGGAAAGAGGAGATGGAGGGGGAGGAGGACTCGCACGGATGCTTGCTCAAAGCCTCCCTCAGTGTGGCCTTCAGACTCGGGGGGAGATCCAGAGAGGAGTCGATGCTGCTTCCCTGCAGCCAGTCGCAGGTTTGGAGGCTCTCGCCTTGGATGGACAGACGAGGGGCCGATGTGGGCTGAAGGTAAGTGTGAGCAGGCGGCGATGAGCAAGTTTGTGTGTGTGTCGGAGAGAGGAGGCGAGTTGTGCGAGCGTGCTGAGAAGCGGGGAGAGCTGTTTGAAGGTTTTGATGGGAGGAAAGAGGAGAGTGAGCAGAGGAGGAGCTCTCTGGAGAATGAGTGAATGCGTGCAGAGCAGGGAGAGACGGTGTGTGATTGTACAGATGCTGGCGGTCAGCAGCTCGCTCCAGGCTGGAGATCCGGGCTTGGAGACGGGTTGCCTCAGACTCCTGCAGGAACACAAGAAGACAAACGTCTTTCTAATATAATATTCAAAGAAATGTACAAATACACTTCCATAATGCAGCTTTCATTACACTCGCACTCCTAAAAGAACTCTACCTTGATGAGCAGGGACTCTTTAGAGGTCTCCATGGAGTTGTTGGAGGCCTGGAGCTGAGTTTGAAGCTGGGTGACCTGGACTCTGGCTTGGTTTAACTGGGTGCTGAGCTGCTCCAGCTGGACATGGAGGTGACTATTCTGGGCTCTGGTCTGCTCGTATAGAATCCTGCTTTGCTCCAACTGGGTTTTACTCTGAAGGAGCTGGGTCTGAGTCTGGTCTCTCTGTGTTTGGAGGTGACTGGCTTGGTTCCGGGTGTGATCCAGCTCAGTCTTAGTTTGCTCCAGCCGGGTTTTGGCCTCCTCCAGTTGGTTCTGGCTCTGCTGAAGTTTAGCTCCGAGCTGCTCCTGGGAGGAGAGCATGGTGGAGGAGATCTGCTCGGAGACTTTGAGGAGCTGGCCACGGGTCTGCTGCAGGGACTCCAGCTGTGGGAGGGAGGGGAGGAAGGGGAGAGAGATGGATGAGACAAGTTTGAATTAATCAAGCAGTAATGCATGTGCTATGATCAATCTCCTTTTGGTGGAACCAGGTGATCCCAAAGGCTATCTGTACAAGGAAGTTAATCAGCAGGAATTAAGATGTCATCAGCTGTGTCTTGTGTGAGAGGGACGAGGTCATAAGAAGAGAAACGAGTTTTAAAATAATTAGGAACTGTCACAGTGTTGTTGGTGTTTGTTAAGAAAAAGAGGAAAACAAAACAAAAAAAGGAAAGAGACTAGACAGGCTGACCCACAACCACAACTCACAAGAGCTTTATCACGTAGATGAAGAGAGACCAACAGAACGCAGTGTGACATTAGGGCTGGGTGATATGGCCTTTTATTAATAACGCAATATTTTTAGGCCATGTCACGATATACGATATATATCTCAATATTTTGCCTTAGCCTTGAATTAACACTTGATGCAAACAGTCACACCAGTATGATGATTCTATATGTCTACATTCAAACAGTCTTGTTCATACTGCATTCATTTATGCTCATTTTAAACTTTCATGCAAAAAAAGGGAAAATCACAACTAAGTCAAAGTTAACAAAACTGTATTAAACAGTGAGTGGCACAAACATAAAACTGTCATTTCAAAACCGAAAGTACAACTATTGTGCAAAATTGGCACAGAGACAAAATTTCAAAACAAGAAATTAGTGCAGCAGTGAGTGAGCGGTTGCTGCCCCCCTGCGCAGACCAGACGCGTATTTCGAACGCTATTTGCGGCGCTTCCGAGGCCGGTGTGAACCCGGCGTTAGCACCTGCTGCCGCTACCTCTCTCCTGGGCGAGGGCGTGTGACGTTGTACGCACAGACTGACGTTTGTAACTATAGGTGCGCTTGTTTTGACTCTCTGTGAGAGGGAGAACGAGAGAGTGTGAGAAGCCTGGAGTTAAATGTCTGCGGCTAAAAGCAAATGCGTGTACTGGCATTTGAGTAATGTATACTCGAGTTTCACGATATAGTCATTTTCTACATCGCACAGACTCCAAGCCGCGATATATCGAGTATATTCGATATCTCGCCCAGCCCTACTTTAAACCTAACTGCTAAAATTTCACAGGCAGCTTCACGTTGCTTTTCGGGAGCTTTAACCCACGGACTTTAAACCACGCTGCCCAACCTCTGTACGGGGCAGTCCCAGCCCAAGAAGATAAAATGTATCCAGCACCCGGAAACGGGGTTCGTTCTGACTGAGATCCTGCGGGAGCTCTGCCATTCCGAGCCCAGCGCTGCCATACTTTACCTGTGACCTGAATAAATACTATATTTGTGAACTGAAGATTTCTCCGGTTTATCCTTGGGCTTCCAACAAAAGAACTGGGGGTTAATAATAGGCTGCAGTATACTCTTTTTCTCTCAGGGATACTCTTCGCCTGTAACAGAGAACTTTGTGTTCATAGAAAGTAATATCTACTTGTGACAAAGAAAAGTCTTTTCTTTAATAAAATATTAAAGAAGGTAAATAACCTGTTGATATTCTTTAATGATTATCATATAAGTAGGAAGTGACTAGCACACTCTGAGAAGCAAACTAAGATTTTGTTTAAATCATGCATGGAAATGTACACAAAAAAATTGTTGCACCGAGATGCATCGATAATCGGTTTATAATTGAATCGTTGACCTCTGAATCGTTATTGAATCAAATCGTGAGGTGCCAAGAGATTCCCACCACTACTGGCAGGAATTCTTATGAAGAGTGTGTGCATGAAGACCAGACAACACCAGTCTTGAAGCTTGAGTACTGTACCTCCCTGCTGTGCTGCTCCTTCTCCAGCTCCAGCTCCAGCTCTAGAGAGTTGACCACGCTCTTCAGCTCGGCCTCCACCTGTAGCCAGCGCGCCTCCTTCAGAGCCAGCTCCTCCTCCACGCCGCACAGCCGGACCTCCTGCAAAGATACACACTATTACACACTACTCGTAGCAGGAGCACAGAGAAAGAACCTTTTAACGTATTTTATGCTTAACACCAAAAAATGAATTGTGCTTAACCTTCTCTTTGGCCTGCAGCTTGGTGGCATCCAACTCTCTGGTCAAAGCCTCACAGCGACGCTGAGTTTCTTCAAGTTCTTGCAGTAAAGTGTGAAGTTTTTGCTGACACACAAGCAGCTGCTGGCTGTGCTCCTGGGACTCCTAACACCACAAACATCAACATGAAGTTCGATCATCTACATTTAACTCATCTAACACGAAGACACATCATTATTTTTCACTGGTATTCAAAAGGAATTCAATATCAATTTAAAATGTAATTATATTCAAAATAAAATGTTTTATTTTATGTAATCTAATTTAAATTTTCATTTAGTAGATTTGTCAATAAAAAAGTTTTACTTTTAATTTATTTAGATTATTTAGATTTATTTAAATAAAATATAGATTTGTTTTATTGGTTATCATTCACTTATTATAAGCTAGCACAAAGTAGTGCATGATGCCAAGTGTGTAAACATTTATGATAGAAGCATATCAGTGAGTTGTTTTATCAGTGATTCCTTTTGAATGGTGAATACAGATAACACTTGTGTGTATGACTGCTTTTCTCCAGATATCCACGAGTGCTCCCGACCTTCGTGTTTCTGTCGGTGAGCTCCCTCTGTGTGTTTCTCAGCTCCGCCTCTCTGGCCTCCAGACTCTGCTGCAGGGATTCCACGTTCCTCTGCATCTCCTGTTTGTGCTCCCTGATGGCCACTTCCAGCTGACCCAGCTGAGGATGACAGGGAAGGTCGGGGGAAAGAAAAATCATCACGCTTATTCTACCAATTGTATGAAATAAGCATTTGTTTGTTTGTGTGCGTCTTGTACCAGCTGTGCTCTCTGTTGGAGCTCCCCCTGTCTCTCCTTCAGGGCATTGTCCATGTCTAAGACCTCGTGAGTTCTCTCCTCCAACTCCCTCTGGGTCTCACTGTGAAGTCACACACACACACACACACACACACATAAATACACACACACACAATTTAATTGAATGGTTTATCAGATACTTAACTAATGAACATCTATAAAATACTAACACAACAACCGTAGGGAGTATCTTCTGAATGGCAGATATGACTATGTGTGATTCTTGCAGGGCCAAATACAAGGACCATGATTTGAGGAGTTTTGTTTATTTTTAGGTTGACTCATTGTGTGAGCACTTACAATGTGACTACAGATTGACTTGAACCAATCGTGCTGCCTTTTTGTTTTTGTGTGTAAAGAGAGTCATTACAGTAATCTTGGCCATAATAAGTGTCGTATTTTTCTTTAAAGGGCATTTTTTGTATCAATATAACCGTGCATGTGGGTACGTGCTCATGCCTGAGGTCATTGTCTGACAGAAATGCATGGAGGGATTAATGTTTAATGATTAATGAACGGAAATGTGTAGCATCCCGTTTCTTTTTTTTTTTTACCCAAGAAAATGAGACACACGTGTAACGGAACCAATGTGATTCAAGTGTACACAGTTTTATCTGCATCAGTGTTTTAAATAGAAAACGATTACATTACCAACCGGACCATGTGTTTAAATCCCAGCAGCAAATAACGAGACACATTAGGCTGTACAAGTTCCACTTTGGATGATAAAGGAAACTAACTTAATACTATATACATAATATAATAATAACAATCATCAGAAATTAATATCATTCATCACATCATCATCAACAGCAATGGATGTCCTCATTAAACATAATGACATTACATAACCATGGCATTATCCAGAGGACAACAGAAAACTGAAAGTGAGACTTTAAATGGGACAAAAACCGGCTCCGTGCCCGTGTGTGTGTCCGTTGCTGAGTTTGTGGATAACAAACACAGATGGAGGACGTGATCTGAGCAACAGCACGATGTCTTCTCCTTCTGAGGCTGGTCCCTGTGTGCAGAAGGATATTTCACACGAGGGCGTGACCTCACCTCAGTTGGACTGTCAGTTTCTCCACGGAGACTCGCCGCTCATCTGCGGTGGTTTGGGTTCTTTGTAGAACATCTCTGAGTTCCCGTAGTTGATCCAGAGTCTCAGTCAACTCGCCCCGCACCACCTGGAGCTCTCCCTCCATGATCTGGGTTCGCTGCACACAGTTGAGCCTGTCGGCCTCACAGCGATGGAGCTTCTCCTCCAGATCCACCACTGGGTGGGGAAAGAAGGGAAAGAAAGAGAAGTTAGGAGATACCAAATAATGGAGTGCATAGAGAGTGGTGATTCAGGTTTGAAATCTAACTTTAAAACCGGAGCTAGGTAGTTCTGGCTTCAAAATCTGTGCAAAATCTAGAAAAATCAAGTCAAACAACAGGGGTTAAAACTGTGTAACATACCGATATCACTCTTGCTGTCGAGCTGGCTCTTCAAATGTTGCAGGCTTTCGTCCATGCGGCTGATCAGAGAAGTCTTGGCGGCGACATCCCTCCTCAAACGCTTCAGCTCCGTATCCTTAGACACCAGCTCCCATCGATACTTTGTCATCTCTGATGTCAGGTTGCTGCGGAAATGACAAAGAGAAAAAGAAAGAAAAACACATTAAACAATAATCAGTACATTTGTAAAAAAAATGCACTGCAGTTATGTGGAAAGGTATGCTACAGAAAACACGTGAAGCATTAAGCAGCTATGTCCTCACCTCAGCGTGAGCAAGGCTCCCATCGTGGACTCGGAGAGAGGGAAGTCCCTCCAGAACTGTTAGAACAGCTTAACCGAGATAAGCAAACATGCCTGTTGGTGGCATGTTTCAAAAACTAACATGCTTTTTCTTTGGAGCTTTTGTGAAATGTCACAAACATTAAACTAACCAGCAGGACTGCAAAATAAAATGATTCCTTATATCTCCCCCTATTCTCAAACAAGTGAGATTCCCGTTTATATACACACATTTGTGGGTGTTACAGGCGGGGAGGGCCGGGCTGCTTCATGCCTACGGACAAATAGGATGTGGAGAAATCATAAGACTGTCTCACTGAGGCGTTTGATCTTCTTTGCCCGAGGTCAAGAAGAACAGCGTACTTGCAAAAGATGTTCTGTTAGAAAATAGTCACCGACAAAAGCCCCATACAAAAATAGTCTGACTAATGGGAAACTACACTTATTACGACAAGTATAGGGTTAAATACCGAATTACAAATCGCCAATAAACTACTGTATTGGGAACCAACATAACCTCAAAATATTTTGCCATGAGTGTAAGATTCTAAATGATTCGGGTATAGCACGGGTCACATGGTTTGTGTCTTAAAATGCTGCTGAGTCAACAATTATGGTCCTGATATGTAAGCACTGCCGACTCTGATAGGAAGGATTCTGCATCTTGACTTTAGTGTCTTTACCTTTACGTTCTTACCTTACAGACTCAGTGAGTTGTACGTTTTGCTGGTTCGTCTCCTGCAGGTCGTGATCCTTCTCCTGGACGTCCTGCTCTCTGTTCCTCACCTCAGCCTGCAGAGCGGCCCGAGCTCGCTCCAGCTGCTGCTCCAGATTGGAAGCCTGCAGACGGACACAACGTGAGCAACAAATAGGTTTCGGATCGCAGAGACTGAAAGAGCCCATTTTGAGAGCCTGACCCCTAAGCAATGAGAAATACGCAGTCCCTGTCTACAGGTTATGTGATCTCTTGTCTGTTTCCCAGACCAGACCTATGTGTACAGATACGCTCCACTTAACTGTCCCTGTATGGCTCTGCTCACTGAATGGAGGCCATTGTGTTTTGTTTGTTTTGAAGGAAAGAGAGATTTCAGCCAGCTGTTAAAATGTGCTGAACTATAAGAAATCACATGTTCAAATAGCCGTTCCCCTCAAGCTTTACAGATTTACCACAAAGTTTGTGATTTCTGTCGGCCACGGGTGTTTGTACATCTGCATGATAGAGTGCTGCTACACTCTTCCTATTCTTTTGTTTGTAAATCAAAACTAAAGCTTCTATAAAATGTTAAATCTTTGCTAATAAGAATCTACTTGATCCTTTCCCCTCCAGTTTTACTTTGATACACAAAAAGTGAAACTAGTCTTGGGAGAATAAAATGAAAATGGTTTTCACTGAAGCTGCAAGTCAATGGACTGTGACCTCGACAAATAAATAAATAGCCTCGGACACATCACAGAAATGTGTTAGATGTGGGCTCTGATTGTAAACCTATATAAAACCAAATAGTAGTGTCCCAGACCCCCATTCAAATATGTTTAATAAACATATATGTATGATATGTAAACACTTACTGACATAAATCAGTTCAAAAGCAATGCCTGGTTTTGCCAGTTATACCTGACTGTGACAAAGTGACAGAGACAAATAGAAGGGCACTATGGGATTTAAAGTACAATTAAAAAGGATTTGCAGGTTTTGGAGAATTGATCATCTTGCTGGAGTCAAACATTTTTAACTTTCCACATAAAACTCAGTAAACCTTCGGCGCCAAGAGAAGACTACGTCATGCATTTCACCTCCGGACAGGCGTTGACAGTGAACATTGTGACTGAGTCAAAAGTAAAAGAGACCCACGGTTGCCTAGAGAGGACACACCATGCGACAAAGAAAGCTGAACATCCTTCTACGCTCATAATCTTAATAAATAGGACTTTTTGTTACAAAAATATATTTTTCCATAATTACATAATGAATCTGGGAGAAAACCTTTTCATAACATAATTTCTGTGACCAATAGAGATAAAAAAGAACCATTGATGCCATATACAGAGAAGACACCAGCTCTCCTAATCAATAGGAAATTGCCCCTGAGACAAGAACATGTGTTTGGTGGTACTTTATGCACCTCTGAAGCATAATATAAAGAGAAACCACAGACAGCTGCATTATTACCAGATCAATGCCTTGTGGTGAGATTCAAATCTAGCTTGAAAAGTCTTTCTTATAGGGTGTATTATTTTAAATAAATAAATGCAGTGATAATGAATGCATGAATATTATAATTACCACAAACTAATTACTCATTGATACAAACACAATTTGCAGAAAGTGGGATAAACAGTCATCAACAGTGGCCCAGTTAATTTCTAAAATTAATTTGGCTGAATACTTAGCCCACAAAATTACCATTTGTATATCGACTATCACCACGTTATCTGAAGAAAACTGTTTTTCTCTCATGCCTCCACGGTGAACGGATGACAGTAAACCCCTGATGAATTAAAGTAAATGGAGGCCAGGTCATGCGCAAGCATGAGATGCTAGTGGAGAAAATTGATACGCAGCGAGGAATTGATATACAACTGGCCATTTAAAGGGTGAAGTCTCCCTTTAGAATAATCACTCTCACATACATCACATGTATCTCCAGTAATAAATACTCTTTGATGATACCTAATTTACCGTTTTACTTTGTCAACAGAAAACGCTCAGCATTTGCCAAAAAAAGCTCAGTTGAATAAGTTAGTGCAAGATTTAGGTCTTGGTTTGTTTGGGTGCAAAAAAACGGTGAGGTTTTTCATGACATTATGAGTTGTGATAGTGTTATACTGTATGTATTTTCAGATGTACATTCCTTTTTTGTAAACTCACCTGTGTCTGCAGCTGGCTCTGACTCTCCTCCAGTTCAGAGATGCGAGCGGTGCTCTCAGTCAGCATGGACTGCTGCTGCTGGAGAGAAACCTGCAGCTGCAGGTTCTGCTCACTGGAGCTGTGACAAACCAGGCTGGTGACATGGAGCTTCTCCTGCAGAGAGGACACCTGAACAGGGAGGAACAGGGGAGAGGATCAACCTGAGAAGGGGATGCACAAATGAAAAGGGGGGAGTGTGTGCAAATCCTCTCACATTCATCAAATCTTTAAAGATTGTAGCCAATATTGTACCTTGCTTTTGCTGTTCAGCAGCTCATTCTCATAGTTGTTCTTTTTCTCCTCCATCTGCTGCAGGTATAAGTTCAGCTCCTCTCTACATGCTGACAGAGACGACTGCAGCTCACACACCTGATGTACAAACGGAAGTCGAGGATGGATCTTGGTGAATAATAGCCGTTACGGTGGAATCTAAATCTATGTAATTGGCGTTTGTCTGTGATTAAACGAGTCTTTGTATGAACCTTGGTAGCAGATTGAGTCGCCTGCTCTTGGAAACTCTGCATCAACTCCTCGTTGTGTCGTGCTTCAACCTGCCTCTGCTGGAATCAAATCAATATAAACAGTTTACAGCTGAGTTAAATTACAGTTATTGGGCCTTTCCCTTAAAGCTTCCTGTAAAAAAATGAAGGTACAAAGATGCCCTAAGTTGATCCTAGATACGGTCAGAAGTGTCCTGACCTGTGTGAGCTGGTCCACGGAGCTCTGCAGGAGGAGAGCTGCTTCCTTGGCCTCGTCTCGCTGCCTCTGGAACGAGCTCAGCTCCTGCTCCATCTGCAACACCTGAGACTGAGCCTCCTCCACAGACTGTTGCAACTACAGAAGAGATACATAAATACTGTTTTACTACAGGTCATATCACTAAATGTATGGTCCAAACAAGTGCAAGTGAACACGTGTTCATTTGTAGCTGGTGGGAAAAAAAGTTCAAAGATCACCATTTCTATTCTGTGCTGTTGCTCCGTGCAGAGTTGGGATTGAGATTTTTTACACTTCTCCAAAGACTGCTGGTACTCTTTTTGCTTCTTGGTCATGAGTGACTGGTAATGCTGAATGGTGTTGGTTTTCTCCTGTGAAAAGAAAAAAGGGAAATATAAAATAAAGAGCATTCTGTAAGGAGCGTAAAAGTTGCAATTATGACCCATGACTCATGTCAGAAAGGTTTGTGATTCATGAATACAACTCATAGTTCTTGCCTCTACGTGTTTGGTTAAAGCTTGATCATGTTATTAGTGAAATAATATATTAAAAAAACATGAAACATTAAGTATATACAGTAGATGTGATAATATTGTATAAATAATTGTGTAATATACATTTTCCATTTCTTTCTGTACTCGCTTTGCTTCTTTTGACCACAATAATCATGTAGTGAAAATGCGATATCTTGTATTGATATCTGATATATGTACCAGCAGCTGATCCTCCATCTGAGTGTTGGTCAGCGCAGCCTGACTGTAGGCCGAGGTTTTCTCCTGTAGCTGTTTCTCCAGTGAAGCCACACGTGCAGCTTTTCTTTTCAACTGAAGTGAAGATACAGAGATATCCAAAAAACAACCACAATCAAAAGGAATAATAATAATAAAGAAGGATTGTTAATCTACTTCAAGCAGGAAATCAGGTCGTACTGAAGTTTAAAGAGCCACAAAGAAAGAAATCCTGAAAGGAGATGACGGGAGAGAAGATCACAAACCTCTTTCTCTTTGTCGGTGGCCTGGCTGACTTTGTCCAACAGCTCCGTGTGGAGGCTCTGATAATGGGAGGCTCTCTGGGCCATGGAGCTCTGCAGGGACGAGATCTCCTCCTGGTTTCTGCTGAGACGCTCCTGAAGCCGCGCGACCAGGCTGTTCTGTTTGGTCCGCTCAGCCTCCGTCACCTGCAGCACCGGCAGCAGCTGCTGGTAGGCTTCACCTGCATGGATTGAGCAACGGGAAAGAAAGTACAGGAATTGTTCTATTTTTATATCATATATTAGAGAAGTACATATAGTATATATAGTATAAATAAAAGTATAAGTATAGGGTACCTTCCTTCTAATGCCTTTTTCTACTTCACTGTGTAACTAAATTAGAATGTTGCAAGTTTATTTCATTTATCTATTTTGTTTTAGGTGATTATGCAAGTTTGATAAAGATTAAATTCATTATTCTGCTTTTTTACGTTACATATCTAGCCATGCATCCATCATTTCCTTCTTTCACCTCAGGTGTAAAAAAACAGATGCAGAATGGTTCTCATTCTAACTGTGTTCTAATCAAGTAATCCAAAAGTGAAACAAGTGCATACAATGTAATTAAATGAAACTGCAGAATTTTCAGATGAATAAAAATGAGGACAAACCTGAATTTTAAAAAAAGGCTTACAACTATGTTAATAGGCATAGAAAACACAGAATGTAATGAAGCACACCTGGCTTCAGCTTCAGTAGGTGTGCTGTTCCAGTATAGTTGAATGAAGGGACCATGCAGGGCCGGATGCACAGCGCCCCCATGTCACCCTGAAATTTAAACAAAACAACATATGACAACAGTAAGCAAGATCAGTGATAAATATGGGGTTACTGAGTTACGAGTTAGTTACTGTCACAACAAAATCAGCTTTAGGCAAACAAATAAACAGATTATGTAACAACCCCTTAGGTCAAACGTTGTGGGAGACTTAACAAAATCATGTGACGTGAGAACACAAACAACCGTGTGTGTGTGTGTGTGTGTGTGTGTGTGTGTGTGTGTGTGTGTGTGTATGTATACTCCTCGCCACCTCTCGTAGATGCAGTAGTGACAGCATGGCCTCCAGGCTCGCCAGCTCCGCCTGACTCTGCTGAGCTTCTCTGTGGCTCTGGGCCACCCTCTGTTCCTGGCTCTGGGTCAGAGAGCGCAGGTTTTCCAGCTCCTTTCGAAGGGAGGCTATCTCCCTGAACTCCGCGCACCGCTCCATCAGCTGTCGTTCAAGATGCAAGGCCTTTTGTCCGGCCTCCTCCAGCTGAGCCTGGAGGCCAGCAGCCGTGGACTTGAGCTGCCTGCCCTCCTCCTTCAGCAGGCTGGGAGGCAGAAGAGGTGGAATATTAGGGATAGAATGCGTTAACCAACAAATCAAACCCATTTATTCTGAAAGATTTGATTGATAATGAATAAATATCAGAAATCCTACAATGTATTTCAGTCTCTACTCTCAAATATTAAGAAAAACCAGGTAAAACACAAACAATGAAATGGGACAATCAACTTTACGCACCTTATGGCTTGGCTCTGTTCTACCTTTCCTTTCTCCAACACGGTGCACTTCATTTCCAACTCCTCTTTTTCTCTGTCACACTCAACAAGACTCTCTTTTAGATTGCTCTCACTCTCCATCACCTTAAAAACAAACACAATTTAAATGTTGGGATGGCATCAACATGCAACAAAAAAAGGAGTTGTTATATAATATACACCGCCGTTCAAAAGTTTGGATCACCTCTTAGACTGACGTTATTCTTTGACCAATCTAACAGAGACCAAATGTATTATTTATGTTTTAAATAGTTTTGGCCCCAAAAGAAGAAATACATTAACGTTAATAACCTCCAGGTTCAGGTGATCCACTACTAACCTTCTATTTCTATTGTGATGTTTTAAGGTTTTCTTAGGCATTACACTTGTTTGTTTTCCAGCTTGTTATAGGTATGATTGTGATCTTGACACTGAAACTAAACTAAATCTGCACTAGTTTTGAAGCTAAGCTTCCAGTTTCACCAATCAGCGTTTGTCTTTTTTAGAAACCCGTCATACCAAATAACATCCATTCGACTTTCTACAACTTATAACCATACTATGTGAATATGATGTGTGATGATGATTTAACTGACATGCCCGAAATAAACAAATAAATAAATAAATAAATAAATAAAGAAGAACGTTTAAAAATGTAGAGTAATCCTCTCAACTATTCACTGTAACGAAACAAGCTTTTGTGGCAGTGTATATACTTAAATAAATCAAATTTACCCTCTTAAGTTTAATGGAAATAGTAGCCTTGTAATCTTTGAAGGCATCTTTGAGTTTCTCTGCATTTTGAAGTGCTTGGTTCCTTTGTTGCTCAGCCCTGTAAAGGGATGAGGAAGAAAGGTGTCAAATGCTGAAGAGCTGTAACCTGTACTCTCATAAAAACAAACTTGTAAAAAAAAAGCTTGTGCAAAAGCCAAGCCCAGATCAAGGCATCACCGTTTGCCCATTGCTGTCATGTTGTCCAGCTCTTCTCTGAGCACTCTCAGCTCCTCAGTGTGAGTCGCCACCAATATGTCACTGTGAGCTGCTGCTTCCTGGCTACACTCGGCCTTCAGCTCTGCAGCTCTGGGTACACAGACAGGTTGTTAGGATATTAATGCTCGGCTCAATTAGAGGTAAGCGTAACAGCTTCAGGAAAAAGGTGAAAGGCAAATTATTAAAAGTCACAATCAAGCACGTCCCAGTAGGAGTATTAACAGGAATCGCTTCAATTCTAGTGTTATGAATGAGGGACTGTAGCCTACTGTAGGCACATTGCATCATCTTAAAACCAATTCAGATACAGTATCCTATGAAGAGGTTTATGGGGTTACTTCAGTTCTTTGGCTTGAGTCTCCAGCTCTGCTTGAAGCTGACGGATCTGCTCACTCATGACTGCCACACTGTTTTTAACCCCCATCCTGAGATGTCGGTGGCGGACCTAAAAGAAAACACATACAACATATGTACCCACAATGTTTTCTGTTCATTAATGTCACAGATATTTAATATTTCTTATGATTTCATTGTTGTTTAAAGTAAAGAATCAACAATCTCTTTTTGCAAAATGTCTCAAAAAAACGATAGCTATATTCAGCACAAGATACACTTTTACAATGATCGTCAAACCTGTGACTGGGAGCTCGTCAGTTCATACTGCATGGCATCAAGGTCACTGATGAGCTGCTCATCCTGCATGGTCAGACAGGCATTCTCCTGACGCACACAGCCCCACTTCTTCCTCGTAGACAGAGACTCCATCTCTCCCGACCTGGCCTTGAATGAGGCAGACTGAACACGAAGGGAGAGGAGGATGAGAGGTGTTTATTTAGTTAGTTTATTTACCTTTTGCTTAAAATACACCGATTACTGCACAGACACATCGCCTCATAAAATGCACATCCTTTAAAACTGACTAAAACTGTAATAATATCGCTATTGGGACTACTGCTACTGCTTTGTAACACAAACAACAGCATCATTAAAACAGTACATAAGACCTGATAAAACAATGTATAGTAATAACAGGACAAAAAAGAAGTATTAGAAGTAGAAGTATAGTGTATGCTCACCATATAGATGGCGGAAGGTGCGTCCCCAGTTAAGCAGAGCCTGACTGGGATGGAGGGACATCTGGTGTCTGCAGGTCTTCTAAGGTCAGACAACCAGGACTCTTCTGCTCACACTCACCTCTGTCCTCATGTCCTTCTGACCGGAGATGGCGTTCATAGAAAAATGAGATAAAAAGAAATGAAGAGCTTCTTATTAACTCAAACTACTCTGTATTAAGTGGTGTTGCAGCTGTAAACTACAAACAGCGGGTTCACTGTGTGAGTTCGTGTCATGCAGTCGGCTCACCCTCAGTTTCTGCTCCACATTGATTCCTCAAACTGACCGCCTCTTAGGTTAAACTCCTCTCGTTCTCCAACATCAGATTAATTGTGAGTAACTTCTTGACTTGCTGAGGTATTTTATTCGCCGTGACTATAGCACAGCAAACGGTCAGCTAGCCTAGCTACGCTGGCTGAACGTAAACAAAGATGCTCGCTAGATCGACAGGTGGTTCGCTAACGCAGATTATCGTTCTAATTAAAGACAAATACGCTTTCTAAACCACGTTTATGGTTCCGCGGAATATTACATGTTGTCGTCTTACTATGAAAGCATTAAAAATATCTATTTTAAACTTCTAGTTAATGAAAACTTTGCGAGAGGTCCGCAAACATGGCAAGGCAGTCGGAACGGTTTGTATTTTTTGGTCCCCGCCCACATGCTAACAACGCGTTTCGTGATTGGATAAACCGCAGCTGCGTGTTAAATGATTGGTGAAGTAGGTTGTCATTGACAGTGGCCGCGAACACTGGCGCGTGCACTCTTAATGATGCATTCACGTGCTAGTCGGAAACTCCTATTTCGCATTTGGTAAAGTCGGCGTTACGTGAATGTCACGTTCAAGTGCCTAGTTGTAGGTAACTGTGGACAAGGTAAAAATAATTATATACCATAACTGAAGGTACGTGAAGGCAGCATTACTGTCAGATTTACAACTGTAGCTTTGAGTGAGCATTAAACAGTGACTACACAACAGTTCAAAATATCGGCTTTTATTCATCCTTTAACTAAACAGGTTCAGAAGTATCACGTCAACCTATATAATGATGTATAAAAATGTAATAAGAAGAATCTCAAGAGACAAAGCAGAAATTACATGTATGTTCTTTGGCTGTACAAGCCTGCTGGAAGCCGGTGTGGCAGCAACATGTAGGCTGAGACACTGGCTGAACAGAGGAGGAGCTTCAAATACACTGACCAGATCCATACAATTAAGAGGTATCGATGTCAAAAGCTCTGTCCATTAATAAAAAAAAACAAAAAAAAACAGAAGCATCTCATTAAAGAGAAAGCCGAACAGAGTATTTACCTCATGCAATGACATACAGCATATTAGTTATCCAGTGATTGTTTCCTGACTCAGATTAAACAAGCAAGTGTAGCAGTAGAAATGGACTACAAATTATTTTGCTCAGAAGTTCAGAGTTAAAAAAAAAAAAAACACAAAAAAAAACTTTTCTTTCAATCTTTTTTTTTTTTTAAACATACATTTCAAAAGTAATATGACAAACAGCGGACCTGATATAGAATACTGACCAACAACACTGAGTGAATAACATATCTAAACCTCTGGTCAAGCTGCAAATGCGGGCCTATGCAATAACAGTGATGTTTTTGGACATATCCTGAGTGTGTAGACTTCAAGGTGAACTCGATTGTGAAAGATAGTAAGTGCATTTTTGCACCAATCACAGATAATTTACCAACTAAGTAAAATCATCATCATCGTAATAATAATCCTTGCCTTTGTCAAGCTGTATGATCCAATTATATGACTGAACATTTATCAAGGATTAACTTGCATAGGCAGCACAAAAAAAAAAAAAAACATCTGAAACTATGAATGGAAAATGGTTCAACAACTTTCAATTTACGCAGCGCATCATTATTTTTTTTAATAGCTATTAAACAAAGTAAAAACTAAATAGGTCCTTAAAGATTTCAGTATAAAGTTAAGTCGTTTTAATCAATGTCAAATCAAAAATGTTATAAAAAGGTTAACTAAGGCAGTATAATATCTTAACTTTGAAAAAAAATCTTTAGATCAAACAATTTTACTAGAAGTCCCCTTGTCTTCCAGCTTCTGAACATTTAAACACTGAAATTACACTTAATTTACAGAATGTTATTTTCAGAATCTTGCATTCAAATTTAAACATTGAGCTATGACCAACATAATTAAAGAACTTTACCATGGGGGGGAACGCTGCTTTGTAGGAGCTGAAAATCTCAAATTAACAGTTCAAAATTAGATGACGTCCAAACAGATATAATTTGATATGTGCAATCAATAATAAAAAAAGAAGAAAATACAGGACAAAAAAAGACTTGAGGAAGTACAAGTGGAAAAGGAAATAATAAATGTAGTATAATTCTATATAAAATTAAACAATTGCAGCAGCACATCTGTTTTTTGTTTTGTTGTATTTCTGCCAACGGCAACAAGATGTACTCGAAGCTGGAACTAGAGGGGACACTGTTGTGAAATCGACACACATTCAATCATCAAATTGTTAAGAAAATAAATGTTGACCCACCTTAACTATGTAATTGTTCATTGCATTGATTGAAGTTGTGAAATTGATGAAAAGTCCTTAAATGCGCCCCTCTTCCGCTTATTCTCCACGATTCACCATTTAATGCCTGATCGACTACATTCTGTCACAAAAACCTTACAGTTTCATACTTAACTGATCTGGAAATGAAAAGCATATCACTGGATTAAAAATGAATTACAATAATAAGTCACTGTAAGCCTACAGTTGCACTACACTCAATTTCTTTCCCCTGAATGGATGGGGTTTGCTGTAAACATTCAAAGCAATGTAAGTTACAAGCAGAATAACACAAATATGGTGTATGTTGTATGATGACCATGCCTCATCTTGATCAATGAATTGTAATCTTTAAAACAGGTGAAGAAAAGACATGTTTAAATGTGCACTGAACCAGTAGGCTTTACAGTAAGCTGAACAGGCAACACTTTCTCCTGTCTAAACTAAAGAAATGCATTCATCAATTAATGCTCCGAATACAGGCTGTGTTCATGTCCTTAACAGCCACAAACCTCTTGCCGGGACTGGTTAAAAGTTAGAAGTGATGACTACAGTGACACGTCTAGGAGGCAGTAACTCCTTCCCACTCCACCAGGTACTGCACCTTGCCGTCAAGGGTTACTCGTCGTGCCAGGACTTTGTACTTTTCCCCACAAGCCAGTCGCCCTGCTGCTCCAAAATAGCTGCTGATGGAGCTCTTGAGGTGGGAGAGCTGGCTGTTGGGGTCCATGCCGTGAACTATGTCTGTGGAGTGAAGCCCTGGGAGTGGGCTCACCATCTCCGTAGCTGAGGGGTTCGGGTCTGGGTGGCTGGGAGGGTGAATCTCTGGGTTTGGGGGCTGCAGGGCCCGTCGTGGCCGCCCACGTTTCCTCTTTAAGGGTGGAGCAGAAACGGGCATGATGCAGGCTGGTGTGCGCATCTTGCTGGAGCTACAGCTGGAGGACGTTTGATAGGAAAAGAGGAAGTCAAAAACTGATTTCAATTCTAAGGGGAATCATAAAAACAAAAGTAAATCCATCCAATGGTTTTAAACATTTCACTCAAATGTTAGCCTTTATGGTTGAGTTAGAAGATAAGTCAGGAGATCCATCACGTCATTGTGATATTTCATTAGAGACTATGAATGTCTGTACAAAATGTCTTGGCAATGCATCCAATAGCTGTTGAGATATTTACAGTCTAGTCCCAAGTCAAACAGACAGACCAACACTGCCCTCCAAAGCACCATGGATAAAGTGAGAAAGGGTTAAACGTTGCAGTTGAATAGCAAGCATACCTGGACTGTCTTGAAATGCTAGTTGAGGTAGTTTCTGTGGTGCTCAGGGCTCCAATGGATTCCACATCTGAGGTTGACAGCGGAGACATCTCACTCCTGGTGTTGTGGGGATGGTAAAATGAAAAAAAGAGAGACAAAAAAGGATAAATATACGTAAATACACCAGAGAGAAAAATGCTGCTGAAAGTTAGTAACAACTACTGTGCCAAGAGCTAAATCAACAAACACTCAACTGAGTGAAAATTAATCTCTCTTTGGTAAATAATTAAAAACTAAAAAAGGAAAAATTAATCATTAGTTAGGCGGTGCAGCTCCAAAAGTACAGTAGATTCACCACTACACAGTGGAACAGTGGTAATTAGAGTAGAAATTCTGCACCACAATTGCTCACTTACTTAATAGAGGTTAAGTGATCCAATGTGTGTTGCTCTAGTGGTGGCGGCTTTCTTGCTTCCTGCTAAAGACAAGACAAAATGTCAGTGGGGTTTTTTTTTCATTTGTTTCTTGATCTCCAGAAAAGGTTGTAGTTTGAGAGAGTGTGTGTGTGTGTGTGTGTGTGTGTGTGTGCGCGCACCCGTCCTCAGGCCTTTACAGAGGAATGCAAAATGACATACCTTCTCAACAGCTATGTTAAACAACCAGCTCACTAAAGGTGGGGTCACACCAAACGCAACACAAGTTTTCACGTTGCATTTGGTCGCAGAGGATCAGTTGTGTTTATTCGTGTGATCATCCGAGTTTCTGAGTCCGAGTGTATTCACCTAAATTACCAGTATTACTGCTTTGTACACGTTGGCAAGACCCAGATACACCGGGAAACAAAGCGGCGTGACAAGTGATGACACAAGGAGACTCAATGCTGATTGACTTAGTGTCAGAGCATCACACGCAAATTTGGCAAAAAAAAAAAAAAAATCACCTCATTTGCCTAAGTCAAACCACAGAAATCATATTGCTCAAATTTGTGACTGTGCATCGACTTTACCTGTAATTTGATTGCGTGAAAAATGTGCTTCCCGTTCGGTGTGAACACCTGAGACTTAAATATGCACACACACCTGGGATAAGAGTTCACTGCGTTGTGGTTTAGCCAGAGTCTGAAGAGAACGTGCTCCTTGCTTCCTCTTTTTCTTCTTCTCTGTGCCATTGGTTAAAGTACTGCAAGCCCTACAACAACAATTCACACCAGATTCACAAGTAATGACAATTGTGCCTTAATAACATAACTGTTAAGTGGTGACACATGATGAAACACATGATCAGATGCATCTTAATGCTGCTTTTTTTTACCATGTGATATCAGATCAAATTCAAGAGCTTACAATGAATGAGAAACCCATACATTCCAAAACATTTTACTTCAGAATTTCAACTGTACGTTTTACATCTTACCTCAAGCCTGATGGCGCCTTGGTGGACTTGCATCCCTTGATGGTGATCTCATGAGAAGCCCTTTCCATCCCTCTACTGGTTCTCTCATCAGAGTTGGGGGGAGCAGGAGGAAAACGAATCCTCAGTCCAAACAAATGCTTCTTTTTCTTTACCTCTTTCCCCGACTTGAACCTGGTGAAAGAGAGGGTAATGACAGGCAGAAACATAAAATATTTTTTTTAAATGGGAAAGATGGGATTCACGAAAAAATACAAAAGTGTTGAAAACTTTAGGCTATCAACATCAATGCTTAACCAGTAAAGGAATGACTTACATGCTACTGTTGTTGTTCAATGCTTCCAGAACATTTCCATATCGCTTTGATCTGGGAGTGTTATTGAGCTGCAGTAGTGGGGGAGGGGAGGTCGCGAAACAGGGAAGACAGGGTGCAAGAAAAAAAAAAGTAAATACTTCAGAAAATCATTACCATATGGTTTTAAACCTAATTTGGCAGCCAGGGATCATTTCAAACTAATTTACCCTCTAGAACGGTGGGATTGGCTAGTTCAACTAAAGATGTAGTGGAGCATTAAGCAGCTACATAGTGTGAAAAGTGCTAACATGTAACAGGTTGGCAATTCCTAACATCTTTTGACAAATCCAAAAGATGCATTCTTTGATATTGAATACTAAGCTGCACAAATGTCTCCTAACATAAATGTATGCGTGTCCAGAAATGGCCTCTGGTGCATAGTTCCAAATGAAAGGTAGTGAATAGTAACATGTTACTTGATAAGTAGTGTCCTCACCTCCCCCAGCTGCAGCAGTTCCCAGTTATCATTGATGTAAGACATCAGGTGCATCTCAGAGTCAAAGTACTTCTTCTTGTGGATCACACTCAAGTTGTACAGGCTCAGGTGTGTGATGTCCTCCCTGGAACAATTTAGTAAAGAAGTGTTTTATTCACTTACTCTGGTTCCAAAAAACATTGTCAAGAAAAGAAACAACAAACATGTTTGCTGGCAAACTCAAGTGTAGAAAACAACAAGATACATGCAAGACTGGAACTTAATGATACATCTCTAGCATTGAGAGGGGGCATTATATCTAAAAATAAATAACTTATTTTGAAAAGAAAGGCAATCAACTGTGTTCAAGGAAGACTCTTAATCAAAGCTGAACACACATCTTGAGATTTACTTACCAGCTGAGAGGCAGTCGGCTCAGGAACTCTGGTCCACCATTGCAGACGGAACAAACAAACAGATAAAACCTAGTTACAAAAACACAAAAACGTATCTTATTACACTGCAAAATCATTTGGTCACCTTTCTGAAAGTAAATATGACAACATTAAGTTAATGTTACCCAAGCAATAATAGAAGATAACGTGTACGGATGTATGAAACATGAAAGTGGAGGTGAGTAACACCACAACACTAAGGATATTATAAATTATTTCATTTATTTGGGTAGGACAACTCAGAGCAGAGAATAAAGGGAAAAAAAAAAAAAGGTTCACTAAATTTTTACGGTTGTTCGCAGTCATTTTAACTCAAATAATGGTTGTTTTTTCGCTAATAGGAAACTGGTATTGCAGCAGTATGGATGAAAAATAGTGGTTTTTGCACCGATCTCCGTAGAGCATGGGCCTCTGTAAGCAATGGAGACACGCCTCATGGAACCACTGCTGACACCCGTTACACTGCAGCATCTTCAGGTACCAACTTCAAGGAAAGAGGAAAAAGAAAGTGTTTAATGGTAGCAGGACACACGTACATGCATACACACATCTACATATATGTATATAAATATAGATAGGGGTATGCAATGTGTTACTCACTCTCCTGGACCTCCGCAGTAGCAGTAGCACTGCTGCATGTTAGTCTTGTGGCCCTGGTCCCAGACCATTTCATCCAGAGAATAAGGGAGAGAGAGGTGCAGCTCCATAGGCTGCTGCTGATCCTGCTGCTGCAGAAAGTCTTCAGTAGACTCTTCTTTCACATGTGTACTCTGTCAACAAATGTGGGACAAAAGCCATGTTTACCTCAACATATAGCCATGTACTCGCATGCATTATAATTACACCGTAGATTATCTTGTATTCTATAGTCTCTTATGTCCACTTTGCTTTACAGTTAAGGCAGAGCAAATAATGAGTCTCACAAAAACCTGTCATGCTCCTGTAATCAACTCATGCATTCAACTAAAGGTTTCATATATCTATACTCGACAGAAAGGCTGTACCTTAGGTATAGAAGTGAGCTCACACTCTGAGCAGAGCCACTTGTCATCTGAGTCAATGACAGAGGCATCGATGATCGGGGAGTGGCACAGCTGATGGTAGCCTAAAAGACAATGAACAAATTAACATACAGCCGCCATCCACTGGATCAGTCTTTGGAGAAGTACAAATGTCCTTGATGACCAGAGATTAGAGTTCAATAGATGGATGAACAAAGACTGGATAAGAATGTAAACGTTGGCCGTTTAGAGGATAACAGAAGAACTGCACCAGAGTCGCTGAACGGTACCTTGTCCACATCTGTCACAAATGACAATTTCATTGGGTTCATCTGAAGTTTCATCCTGGCATATAGAGCACACAATGTCATCATCCTCATCGTCTTCATCATCTTCATCCCCTGAAATGGACAAAAGGCTGGTTGTGACAGAGTAAAGGCTAGCAGAGCACCTCAGTGTTAAGTATAGGGATTTATTTTTGTTGATTGGAAGTTTTTCAAACTGTAGATTATCCAGATTATTAAGGACTGACATTTATTTAAAGTCATTTATTTAAAGTCATTTTAATTTTTCTAATTTAATTCAATCCATCACCCCTGTAGTAGTGGGGGTTAATGGGAGATAATGTTTCTGCACAGTTGAATGTACTCGATATTATATTGCAGATTAAAAACAGGTACAGGAACAGATTTACAGGCACTTAAAGCCTTATTTTCTGCTGGCCTCCAGTGGTTGAAGTTCTCCCTTTGCTGCAGTGATGTAGAAATGTACTTACAGGCTTTCACTTCACCCTTGCATCATAATTGGGTGTGGTTACAGGTGCAGCAAAGTGAGAACTGCAGCCACTGGAGGCCAGTAGAAAACAAGGCTTTGAGCTTCTGTTAACTTTTTAAATCAGCAATACAATATTGAGTACATACAACTGTGCAGCAACATGGGGATCAGCTCAATTTGACATTTGTCAAGATAGAGAAAAAAATATATACATTCTAATAGTGTATATTTGTTGAAATATGTTTAATCTATCACAGATCCTATTATGCTTTTTTTATAAAGCAAATCTGGAGGTGGACCCAGCCTCTCTTTATCACTATGCTCATCTTCACAAGTGGGCAGTGCACTGATGCTGTACTGATGCCAGAAAATGTAGACAGTTAACTGCCAGTAACGAGTAGGGAGATAAATAAGATAAAAGGAGGGCAGACAGGGGTGTGGACAGCACAATAGTACTCCAAGAATACAAGCTGCATTCCTACTAAACTTTATGGAATATAAAGTGCTGTTGTTGCCAGCAATAAAAAAGCATATATTTTAGATTATTTTCAAATATTATTTTTTAATCAAATATAAATCAATGAAAATATGGAAGTTGAAAGAATTTACCTGTCTGAATATCCTTCCACAGAACCCAAGACTTTGACCGATCCTCAAAAACCACAAAGCACCGCTGCTTGTCCCGATTTATCTGAAGGAGAAAACAAAAATAGATTCGTCTTCCTCAACACCACACTGTCGTTAAAGCCTAAATATACCACCCAGGCATCTCACATCTTCACACTAGTAGAAAAAAGATACAAGATCAAATGTTTGTGTCACATCAGCCTAATTTGGAGAATTTCGCCCAGTAGACTTGAAGAGTCCTACAATCAAAACTGCTAACAGCCGACGTGTTTTAAATTTGAGTAAATAACATAATGAAAAAAAGTTAGATTTTTGCACCTCATGACATCCTAAGGGCTAGCCCATTGTGCTGTTTCCTGTTTTTCAGCATCTGGTGTACTGTAGTATGAGGTGGTGCTGTGAGAACCAATAAGACACTAACCTTGGTGATTGTTCCCAAGTAGAACAAGCCATCTGACCACCGGGCCAAGACGTCCTGTCCTTCTGTGAACCTGTCAGACATGCCGTCCTCTCCATACTCTCCCCGAGCAGAAAGGCGTGTGGGCGACAAGGACACAGCCTGCTGCTGTCGCTGGGGGAGAGCTCTGCGATGGACAGACAGGTGATCTACAACCCCAGAGTCTCTGAAAAAGGTGGATGACGGATGAGATTAACCATATTTATCTTTACAGTATTTTCACTGCATAAAGATTAGCAAGTTTGCCCTGCTGACAGTCTGATGCATTTCATTCAGCAAATTATTTTAAATAAAATATATTACAGATGTAACAAGGCGTAATGACTATTTCACTTAAAGTGGTGGAGGGGAAAAAAGGTACATTTAATTTATATGACAAATCAAACCCTCAATAATACCAAAAAAATGAATACATTGCAATCAACACGAAATTGGACCATCAGTGAAATACCTTTGTAACATATCAACCAACAGGAAGGAAATATGGCTCAAAATGTGTATCCAGTGGATACACACAACAGGTGATTATACTCTTAATTAGTGCTAATTGGTAATAAACCCGAACCATGCAGTAAAATGACTTAAGGGCAATGCTAAGTGTTTCTATAGCCTATTCACCGTCTAAAACGGAAGCAAATGTTACTTATTTTGAACCAAAAACTACATATAAAGATAATTTAATATAAGTGACATTTGTATTTACACAAATTTACACTTGATAATATTAGCTTCTGCCGCAAACGTTAGAGGTTTTAGATTAGATTTTTTTTTTCCTCCATTGCTCTTTAGCCACTGTGGGTCAGAACGTGATTCCCTTTGTTCGGATACTGGGTGAACATGAACAATATTTGTCACCAGCGAGGATAAAGGACCCAGCTTGAAACCATGCTGCATACTGAAAGGTTTAAATGTGCGATAGCTAGCCGCCCGGCCTGATTGTTAGCATGAACAACGCACATGCGAAACGTTAACCCCGGAGAGGTCGCTGACCGTCGGACCCACCCCCCCACAGGAAGAAAACATAATGACAACAATACCTCATTCGGTCCTCTCCGCGTCTACAAATGACTCGCACAACAAAATAACTAAACAGCAATGGCCGCTGTAAATCCCGCTTCTTCTGTGGTCGATTTTTATCTCAAAAGTATATCGCGGAAACTTGCGGGGCTCGCGCCTTCGTCAGAAGATAACAAACGGTTCATTTTCCCCCAACACGTTCGCCATTTTGGTTTCCCGCTGATGATCGGGGAGTGCATTGTGGGAAGCGTTTAAACGACTGCTGCTGCTCACTGGAGGCTGTCGCTGCTACGTTCACCCTTTTTCAAACATTTGAAAATGTAGGCAGGGCATTAACGAAGCGGAGCATATCCGCCTCTTAAACTATATTTATACGATATACTTTTTTGTTTGGTCGAACGCTGTATATTTTGCGCTGAATGTCTTCTGTATTTGTGGATAAAGATACAATATAAAAAAAATGCAAACCAACGGTGTCTACTCTTTAAACGTATTAACGGTTATACATTATCGCATAAACACGTTAGTTCACAAGTTCAGCTAAGCAGTGTTTTTTTTAATGTGCCAACTGTGACCACACGCTAGCGCTACAGGCGCTGGTGCTGTTGGTGTTGACAGGTATATTTTTATTTTGGTGATTGTGACCGGAAGTTGGGCTACCAACCAGTGAGGCTTTAATTGTGAAATAATTAGCGGACGTTTGTAATATGCTCGCTAGCTTGACCCGGCCATAGCTTCAGACTTTAGCGTCCATGCAATACTCGCAATGAATCATTGATATAAAAGCACTGGCGAATCCACCGCTGACACACATTCTTCGTCAATTTTGGATGACGAACCTGAAAGCTTAAAGCCCGTTTTGTCAGCGGAGGGTCAAATTGCGCCTGCGCCGCGATCCCTACCTCTTCCTAGGCCAGTTTGAGGTATGTTGCTCTGGTCGAAAATCAGCAGCTGTTGCAAAGAGCAGAGGCGCAGGCAAAGTGCAGTATCGGAGCGACTCGGACTGACAAGACCAGACGACGGTCCGGGGCCGTGGATCGCAGCGGGGGCTCACATCCACTAATGCGGCGGTCGTTTCCACCTGTTTCGTGAACGAGCCTGGTTGTTTTACGCGGAAGACGTCTCCCGTATGTTTTGGATGATCTCCCACAGCCAGGTCCACGTATTGAGATGATCTATTTGTGTGATGGCGAAGGGTTTGTTTCCACGGGCCTGGGTGAAAAAGTCTTTCTATTTCCAGGTAATATGATTGTTTGATTTTTTTTTTTTTTTTTTGCAAATGGGATTATCGTCGTGTTCTGTGGGATGTGGGATGTGTTTGGATGGACAGTGCACCTGTGTGTACCTGGGTTGTCGTGGTGTAACACCAGATTGATCATACCGGAGGAATGTGACTGCAGGTGAAGGGTTATGTTGACATGTATGTCTTCTGATCCAGAGTGGTTAATGATGAGCAAAGCAGAGGCCTCCCTCAGAGTGTGTACAACATGTGAGATAGGTAATCCTTGCCAGGACCTCATATGCCCAGGCCAGACAGGGATCTTATTTGGAGAATTTCATCTCACTTCATTTTAAGTTTACTTCTTCTCACATTTGACTGAAAAGATGCCTCGACTTTCACTCACACAGCTTACAGTTGTTTCATCACTAGCTGCCAGCAACGACAATAAAGTGAATAAAGTGATCTTGTGAACAAGGAAGGGAATACAGGGTGGCATTCACTCTAGGGAAGAGCGAACATACTGCTACACTGCATACAATACACTCAGCGTATCACGATTTTGGTCCATGCGCTACAGTAGAGTTCAGGAGGTGAAACACATGAGAGCTGATTTTATCAGGGACAACACTCGCCAGTGTTTCCTGTGGCCTCGTGGGCTGGTTAATTTAACAGCCATAATTAGATAACATTTCATTCTGTATTTGTGTTAAAATGTGTTCCTGTCCCAAACACGGTGTGAAGAGGTGGTTCCTCTTAGTCCTGATGGAGCTGTATATATATAGAAAACAAGGTTTACTTAGGATTTTTGGCCACGCTGGTCTTGTGTCCTTCTTGTTAGTTGTTCCTGTTTTGGTGCAGAGTTTGGAGAGGGACAGTTTTTCTGTGGACTCCGTAGAGAATAGGAGAGAAAAGGATGATGGCCAAACTACTGTCCATCATGGGGAAACACTTCCCAAATACCTACAGAAACCCTGGTCCTTTACACAATATGAAGATGTGATACTGAGGCTCTATTGTCCCATGACGTTTACTTCATGAAGGTCAACACATGGAGTCGAACTGTTGATATCTGCTAACCCCTCGTTTGCACTGCAGCTTTGTACGTGGACTTTGCTCATTTAACTCAAGTTTAAATGACCCCCTGTCCCCACGTCTCATAACCAGCACTGATTACCATCAGTATCATGATCCATGTCTTTTATCCGCTGCCACCTTAACCATGTTACAATTTAAAGACATGTTTTCATTTGGAGGAATGTATTTTTCTATTCATTCCACTCCTGAAATGTAATATTTGCATTACTTTCTGTTATTGAACTCCGTTCAAACTCTGCGACATTTTACAGAACAGTTTTACATGATAAACATACTGCAGTACATAGTCCCTCTATATCATGCTTTAATGTATAGTATTCTACTTTTGAGACACTTCATCCCCCTGCTTTGGGATCAATAAAGTTTATCTAATGTTATCTTGGCTAAGACAAACAGCGGAGCACCACAGGGAGGATACAGCTCTTTGTTGCTCAGGTTTCACTTCTTTAGCTCACAGGCTTCATCATGTGTTCACACAAACATGCTGAGACACACCGTCTCACAGACATGCCCACATGACTCTTATCCCACCATATTGTCTATGTGTGTTTTCCATGCACATACATTTTCTTACTTATTCGCACCTACAGGCATACCAAAGGAGTCCGATCTCATAGCGGTGTGTAGTTGATTTGTACTCCCCTGATATCTCCAGCTCCCTGGAGGCCCGCTATCTGTTTGTTCATCGCTTCAGGACACAGAGCGTTTGAAATAAACTCGGCAGAGGGGATGGACACAGAGCTGCTAAAGGAACCTCCTGCTGCCATTGAACAATTTGGTAAAATGCCCCTAAGGAGGCTGAAATATTCTGGTTTTCCTGTTCTCTTCTTTTGAAGTCTGTAGCTCATATTTTGTGTGAACATATTTCATGAAAATGGCCCCTGAGCTCATTAGTGTTTCTATCAAATTTGAAAAAGTTCAAGAACAGTCGTGACAGTAATTGGTCTTTGTGTATGCGAATATGGCTCTGATACTTCAATTTGTGCTGCAAAGTGTATGGACAGAAAACAGAAAAAAACAAATCTCTCATCCAAGCCAGAGCTGTTTACAGAGTGCAGTAATCACAGCACATCAAAGATAGAAAAGAAAAAAGGGCTTTTGCTTGGTGCCTGCCTCAGTGCGTATTTTGTTGGGATTTGGAAACTGTGCTGGAGCTGAATCGAGAGGAACAGCATGCTGCCAAATTATACACGACGTAAGCTGTTGCCGCCATGTGATCAGCGTGAGAATCAAAATCCCTTTATCCTCCCGAGTGCAGTTACAGTCCTTGGAGGAAAAACTCACTGCAGTTTGGATTTCGGTGAAAGTCTCATACAGATGACACGGCAAATCTGACCAAAGTGCTTTTTCCACTTCTTCTTTCTTTTCCACACAGCTCCACTGCACCTTCTAATAACCGGTTCTTAGTCATTTCTCATTCACTTGCTGCTAAAATAATGATTTCATTGGTTTATTTAAGGAATATCGATTCCATTAAAAATAGAGACATTAGATATTTCTGATATTTTCATAAAATAAAGGGATGATGGGGATCTTCAGTTGTTCAAACGCAAATGAAGCAATTGTACATTCATCTCTGATTACTTTTGATAGGGATTTATTTTTTAAGCATTTATTTAGAGTAAAACATTATTAAAACGGAGGGCTTTTATTGTCACCTTTACAGTTTTAGGAGTAAATGAGCCACAAATAAGTCACTGGCTGCATAAACTTGCATCATGATTCACAAACAACAGCACCGCTGTCCAAAGGCACATAATGGGACATGTGATGGGTGCATCCTGTGACACAGGCAGCAATTAGATTTTTCTTTAACACGCCATAACCAGAAAGGCATGTGACACTGGAGCAACTGGCTCTGGATCTAATTAACTATTGTTGCACATAGCGAGTAATCAGCTAGCCAGCGCCTTGTTATGAGACACCCTTACAGGGTCACCGTGGTAACCTATTATGCGATCAGGTTTGATTAAGTCTGCTGCACCCGTACTGTGCCTGTATAACATGTTAATGCAGGGAGTACATCTCAGTCTGGACGCTGGAAACAAAATCATGTGCACTTTTTCCCATTAGATCTGTAGGGTCTATTTTCAGGCTCTGGATCGAACTTAGAGTTCCTGTTTCTGTCCCCCATAGGCTCGGATCTCCTTTGTGCGCGTGAAGTACCTGTTCCTTACGTGGCTCACTGTGCTGGTGGGGAGCTGGGTGCTTTATGTGCAATACTCCGCCTACACAGAGCTCTGCAGAGGACATGAGTGCAAGAATGCTATTGTGAGTAATGGCTTTGTTTGTTTTGACCCCTGAGTTTTGTAATGGGCTTTTTATTTTGCAATTACCACTGCATGGAACACCTAGTCATTAAGAAGCGTTTAAAAATGACACCTGGCAACCTCAGGGTAGAGTATGATCTCTGTGTCGCCATAAAACAATACTTCTTGTGCTAGAATATTCCTGCTTTTGAATGATCAGAACAGCAGGACCCAATATAATGGGTTGAATATAGTTATAGAGACCAAATCACAATTACTTCTCTGCATTTTCTCTCTTTCTCAAGTGTGATAAATACAGGAAGGGAATCATCGGAGGCTCTGCCTGCAGCAGCCTGTGTGACAAAGACACACTCTACTTGAGCAGGTGTCTGTCCACGCTGCCAAATAACCAGGTAGGAGACAAATGTGACTTTCTGTTAAACTCCTCGCATCGTTCAGCCTGCTTACGTTTGGGGTTTTATGCATTTTTGTTTCCCAGGTGTACACGGGAAGCTGGGGAGACCACGATGGGATCATCCGCTGTAAGTTGGGGGAGGTCGTGCACTATGAGCTGGGTGAGGAGCCGGAGCCACGGAGGGAAGCCCCGGTGTTCGACAAGCCCACCAGAGGCACATCAGTGGAGAAGTTCAGAGAGATGGTCTTTAACCACCTCAAGGTAAAGGACTCAGAGAGATTCAGACAGAACCAAATATTCCAGTCTGTGGCACGACGACGGATTAAAGCCCGGAACGACCCACTTCAAGTCTGTGTCTCTCTCTTTTCATCAGTCCAAGCTTGGAGAGCAGGCTAACCTCGCCAGCCTCGTCAGCCAGATCCTCTCGGTCGCTGATGGCAACAAAGACGGACGGGTGTCCCTGCCAGAAGCCCGCTCTACATGGGCCCTCCTGCAGATGGATGAGGTAAAGTACCAAACAAGCAGGGAAATTAGCAACTGTTATCTGTGGCCCCAAATATGTTGTTTTTCTTCATCATCAAACATGAAATAACACCAAGTTGTTTGGTGATACAAAATTGTGCGTTTGTTTTTGGAGGTGCTGCTGGGCCTGCTGCTCCAGGACCGTGGACACACTCCCCGCCTCCTTGGTTACTGCGGCGACCTGTACATGACGGAGCGAGTCCCCTACGGGCCCCTGTACGGGTTGTCCCTCCCCTGGCCGCTGGTGTCCTGGGTGCCCAGTGGCATGCAGCGCACTATGGACCAGTGGTTCACACCCTCGTGGCCCCGCAAAGCTAAGATCTCCATGGGCCTCCTGGAGCTGGTGGAGGACATCTTCCACGGCACCTACGGCAGCTTCCTGATCTGCGACCTCGCCGCGGCACACTTTGGCTACACCGACCGCCACGAGCTCCGTCTGACTAACACCCGGGCGGTGGTCCCCGAGGACGAGTTCAGACGCACCATGCGGGTGCTGAGGTGTGAGACCGACGCCGACTGCGTGTACGCGGTGGACTGCCAGACGTCATGTGACGTGTCGGAGAAGCGCTGCAGGGAGGAGCCGGTTCAGCCAAACCTGGCGAAGGCGTGCGGCACACTGAAGGACTACCTCCTGCGGGGGGCGCCGTCAGGGCTCAGAGAGGAGCTGGAGAGGCAGCTGTACGCCTGCATGGCTCTCAAGGGGAATGCTGGACAGATGAACATGGAGCACTCGCTTATTCTCAACAACCTGAAGGCCCTGCTGTGGAGACAGATCTCACACACCAAGGACTCGTGACGAGGAGAGGAAGTCCCTCTGGAACTTCAGTTCCTCACCACGTGTTGAATACGCTGTGATTTAGGACTAGCAAATTTAAACTTAGTTTTTATCAACTCTTAACACTCACGAATGGTCAGACTCTGATGGAGACTCTACCTCCCCTATCCTCGTTTCAGACGTTTGGTCTAGAAAACACGTCCATATACTTTAAAATGTAAATGAAGCGAATGATTGCATGTTGCCATCAGTCACACTTAAAACCATTCATGCACTCGTGTTATAATGTATTGTTCACCACAGTGGAATGTTTCGGGGGCACTACTGGAAAACAGGTTTTTCTGTTCATCTCAAGAGCTGACCGATCAAATTGCTGTTTTTTTACACAATTGTGCAGATTATGACTAAAATGGCAAACAAGGATTTAAAAATGTGTTAGATTTTAAGATGAGCTCCTTGATTTTATTATATTAAGGGTGCTACTGGTCACCATGGCATAATTATGGAGTGTACCTTTTAAAGGATAAGTGATATTCAAAATTATCCAAAAGACCAAAACAGTGCTTTCGCTTATTGCCAAGTACTGTCTGACTTCGTTATGCTGCTGAAAGCCTTTTCCTGACCACTGGGGGTATACAATCATTTTCTACAACAGCTGTAGTTTTTGGCTAAGGTTACTCAACCAGAAAGACTTCCAGCCACATATTAATACACATTTGGTGCAATAATGAGTATCTACAGCAGCAGCAGGACACTAACTACTTGTCAAGCAGTGCAACTATGTGAGAAATAGACTGTTGTAGGTTCGTCTTGGTTAAGTCGACAATTAAAATATAGAATAAAACCAGACTTCTCCTTTAACTTAGTGACAAACTAATTTCTTTTTGTCACTCAACTGCATAATAAATTGAGGCAACGTGATGGTATTCGTCAGTATCCCACATCCTGATAAGTGTACGTCACTGTGCTGTATGTTCCATGTGATATCATGCTGCACCAATGACACCAAGGATATTAATGCATTTCATCTGGGATGTAAACTTTATCTGCTGGTAAGAGAATTTGTGGTAATGTGCTGTATCACATTATTGTTTGTATTTTGTGTCAGTGCCATAGAGATCATGCTGAAATCATTTATGAATGTCCACCACCGGCGACGGTGGAGATCTCGATCAACTCTCGATCACAAGTGAATGCTGTGTAAAGTATTTTTCATGATCCTTTCCAGACGTTGCTGTTGTGAAGTTGCTGTGACCGAGTCAACAACCTGACTTGTTTAACCACTCTAACTGCATTTCAGAACAGACATGACCTATAAAGCATGTCGAGCTTGTGGTCAATGCTGCAGTTTGAATTTTGAAAATGTAGGGAAGAAAAAAAAAAAAAAAAAGGTTTACGCATTGAAGAGACCAGCATGATTTTTGCACAATTAAACTACATACCATTTCACTGTAACTTGTCCAATCTGTTCAACTCTTCACCACACTGTGAGCATTATCATACGTAGAGTCATTCAGGCAGATTAAAGATCACTAAATATTAGCCCAGGGTGTAATTTAAACAATCAAAAGCAAACAAAGCCATAACCTTTAAAAAATAAAAATAATAATCATTCATGCAATCACACAACACAAGAAAAAACAAAGAAGTATTGGCTGAGACAACAGTTTGAGTTTGCAATAAATTTATTTGTCTGTGATGAGTGCAGTGTTTTTGCAGGAGAGCCCCCAGTGTTTTTGCAGGAGAGCCCCTAACCGTCCTCTGCTTCTTGTTGTTGTGCTCGTAAGAAGCTGGCTTTTTTCTGGGCGACGCGGTCCTTCCTCTGTGCCAGAGATAACTTGGCGCGATTCCACCTGCCCGGAAAGAATCACAACGACGGCTCCATTAACATTCAGCTCACCATCAGGAAATGTTTGTCCGCTCAGCACTGGGAGCCTCCCAGCACATGTATTCAATACTCAGACAGGGAGCTCGCTTTAAATACAGTTATTTCAGAGCTTATCAATAATTCGAAAAGAAGAAGCAATGAAGATGTGCAAATAAGAACCCACCTCTTCTTCTTGACGTCTTTTGCGGGTTTCTTTTCGTGGACGGGGTTCGCTCTGATGGCGGCGTGTGCTTTTTTGTACATGTCTTCGACCTATAAAGAACATGAAGGGCCCATATGTTAATGGACCGCGTCTGGGGTGTTTCACCCTGTGCTTGGTGACTCGTGCTTCTCTCAGCCCCGTCTTGAAAGGACAGTAAACATCAGCTAATGCAAATGAAGGACCAACTACATTTTGCTCAGCACGTTTCTATCATCATCAAGAAGCAGAGAACCACCAAACACAGGAGTATTACATAGCAGGTAAATGTGCAGATGTGACATTTACTGTTGCAATATTCTCATACAGTTCTGAAATATATATAAATCCAGTAGCAACAGTTGTGAGCCAAGATATGTACGAAGCTACATTTTAGTTTGAAAATACACTTGACTGCCCTCTAGTGGACAAGTAATGAAATGGAGGCAGCATTTCAAAATGACATCCAGAATGTAGGGAACTATACACAGCTAGATATATGTGCAATAAACTAATATTGGTTAGGGCTGTATTTTACATGTTTTTGAAGAGTATGCCCCCAGTTAAATTTACTGGAAATATTTCTCACACTGCCTGGATACAAGCCACGCTGAATCATTGAATTCTAAGTTGATATAAAGTAAAGCTGGCCGACAGTGTGGACGATGAGGTTGCATGTGTGCAAGTATGGCCACATTGCAATCTTAATGTGTGACGTTGTGTCTATATATTCGTAGGTGAAGAGCCTTCATCTCACCGTGTCTGGTGCGACGCCGTTCTTGATAAAGCGAGAGAATTGTTTCTTGTAGGCGTCCTCGTCCTCCTCCATCAGGTACGCCATGTAGTCTGCCACGTTCATGCCCATGATGTGTTTCCGGTGCACCTCTGCATTGAACTCTTTACTCTCCATGTCGTAACCGGGGAAACGCTTTAGACTAGAAACAGGGAAGGGCAGAGATCAGAACATGTTAGTGAATCTCAGTTGACGTTTTTACACTTTCCCCCCAAAAGAATGGTGGTTTCTTGTCATTATGCTCGTCTTCCATGATGCTCTGCTAAACAATCACACGGTAACATGTTTGCTTTGGGTCATGTGCTTCTCTCAGCCCCGTCTTGAAAGGACAGTAAACATCAGCTAATGCAAATGAAGGACCAACTACATTTTGCTCAGTGTGCTTTGTAACATCATCAAGAAGCAGAGGACCAATAACCAATGGACCAGTATGGTTGCCTGGAAACCAACCCAATCACTGACCCACCGTACAAAACTATATTAGGATTTGGCTTTACACAATAGGGAAATATCTGACTAACGTCCTAAAACTCAAGCAGCACTTTCATCACTTGAAACCACACATCTAGTGGAAAAAAAGTCTTGATCATGCTGACCTGTGTGGAATGGCCAGCCCTCCGTCGACTGCCCCCTTCACAGCGCCGAACACCTTGTTGCCAGTGGTGGTTCTGGCCAGGCCGGCATCCAGGTAACAGGTGAAGGCCCCCGGCTGTCCGTCAACACTCTCTACGTTGAACTCGTCTCCCGTCACCTCTACCTGGCCCTCATAAACCTGGTCCATACCGAACTTTTGCAGCAGCTAAAAAGAGAAGGGAGTAATAATGTGAGAAAACTCTTGAGAAACATAGTAGTAAACATCTGCAGCGTTCTGTGCGTTTCCATGTGCTCTTACCCGGCGAGCCAGCAGCAGCCCGGTGCAGTAGGCCGCAGCGTAGTTGGTGAGGCCTACTGCGATGCCGTATTTGGGCAACTCGTGAGAGTAGGAAGCACACACAATCTGGTCTCCTTCGATCTTGGCGTATGCGATCTGGACGAGACAGACAAGAGTGGGTGAGTATGGCGATTTTCAGAACGTGTGACCACGTGAGTTTGACCCAGTAACGGTCACTTACCTGGCAGCAGATGTCCCTGTTGGAGAACCGGACGATCATTCGGTACTTGGGTGTATTGTACTTGTTCTTGTCCTGCACGACCAGGCGTTTGCGGGCAAAGAAGTCCGTTTTCCCCTCTGGAAAGAGTCATGGATTTAAGAAATTGGCATGGCTTTATGGTGCATCATCACAATGGGGGCTGTGGAGCTGGTGTGTGTATATAGGGGATAAAATCTTACCTCTTCTTCTTCTGAATTTGACTTCATATCTCTTGAAGTAGGCCCTGCTCTTCACCACTTTGACGAAACCCTGAGAGAGAACCAGCCGGGATGTTAGCATGCAAGCTGTAACCGGATGAGTATCATGTTAACGAGCCACAGGGGTGTCGGGTGTTCTAGACGTCACGATGGCGACAATGTCACAATAAAAGGACTTTTTAAAAGCTTGGTGTAAGTGTTTTCTATGCAGGTCAGCTGAGGTTTCGTCAGCCATGGAAGCGCCACGCTGGAGCGTCGCAGCACACCGAGCGAACAACCGCAAACATCTGCGAACATCCAAGCCTCAACCGGCTGGAAACGCTTTACTACCGTCAAACACGTCTCTACACATACGGACCATTCGCAATAAGCGTATATCTGAGAATTGAACTCACCATTTTGAGCAGTGTTCGCTCCTCTTCCTCCCGGGCGCAATGTGTCTCTGTGCAGCGGAAGGTTGACTTGGCAATTTTTCTCCAGCGGGACGTCTCGCGAGCGGAATGCGCCCCCTAGTGCCCCGGAGGACGACGCAACATGAACCGACAGAGGGCAGCAGTGACACGGGCACAGCCGGGGTTCACTCTTCTTCTGCTACACTGATTTAGTGTTCAATTGAAGGTTATAGCAATACAATGCAATATAATCCACACTGTAATGTAATTTAGTGAAATAACCCTGCTAGTGGAATATGAAATGGTTCAGAAATCACTCAAATAGAGAAATTATTTGTTATTATTCAAAGTTGCTGTATTTCTAGAATTTAATTCTACATTAGGCTAATACAGTGAGCCCGTTGTTATGAGGTGTTTCCAGTTAAATATTGATAACATTAATCATGAACTTCATCAACACATGACTAATACAACAACTTCCACTAGCATTATATCATCCAGTTAGTTTGGGGCTGGCTCATAAATACATGAAGAAGAATTTAAATTAATCTCAAACCTAACAGGAAGCTCTGCACAGACTTTAAGTCAGAATAAATAAGATAAGAATAAATGATTTGAAGGACATTTCAATTTCAAGTGTGTCACTTGACGGTAGGCTACCGTGATGACGGGGCTTTGCTTTTCATACGTGACACTAGTTTGTGAGGCTGTTGATGTATCATCCATCGGAGTTGTGAAATAATCAAAACAATGACATTTTGGGCTAGGGAAGGTCTTAATGATGAAATCTCTGAAGTTTGGGTGGATTTTAAATCCAGAGAGAGGTCGCAATATTTGACCAGTGAATCAGAATCTGAGGCAGACGGCAACACCAGAGCGGTGTTGGTGCTGATCCACCCATTGAACTCTGCTGTGATTAACATGAGTGTCATACTGATGATGTCATTGAAAGGGCTCAGCACTGCTCCACAGGTCCCAGTGTTCATCGACATGGACGGGAATGTATGATCCACTGTACAGATGAGAGTCCCGATATCAGGAACAGAAACCCCTGACACAGGGAGCAACGCCAAACAATTTAAACAGTGCTAGAAGAAATACTGAGATCCTATACTTTGAAGGATGCACTAAGTTTAGCTCACCATCATTTCTTAGATAAGATACCTTCATATTTACCGCACAAACTTTCAGCAAACTCCATGTGAGCTACTTGTGTGCCACCACTGATTTAAAGCTAGTGATTTTGTTTTCATGATGACAGAGATGTAGCCAGAGGTTAAGACCTGACAAATTGTGTGATAGATATTATGTGTTTTACCCATTAAGGACCAAGTGAACGCAAAATTGAAAATGGAGCTCGAACTTTCAATTTTGCGATTCACTGTTCTCGTCAAACGATCAACTGTCAATGCAGCGCGTTTTGAAATCCTTAACTATATCAAATGATAAACCAGTGTGAGTCTGGGCGAGATCTGTCAGCTCTATCAACAGCTACTGAAAAAAAAAGAAAAAAAAAAAAAAGGAACAAGGATCTTCTGCTTTTCCGTTTGAGATAATATCCCACGACATCACTCTCGGTGCAGATGTTCTCAGTGTTAGATAAAAAAAGTCAAAGTCACTCTTGCAGACAGGCGTCTCACGGCCGTTCAAGCTCCGTTTCTGCAGAACTGATTTCACAACGAAGAGAAGCATCTGTCCAGTCATCGCTCTGAGGTCAGCGGTCATTAAGTCTTGACACTGAGGGCCGAGGGTGTGGTGGGAGGACAAACGGGTAATACTGATAGTACGTCTCTCCACTTGAAACGGACATTCCCTGAGCTAATTTTGAGCTTGAATTTCCCATCATTCAATTTGATATTTTCCTTTCTGCTGCATTGTGATGCTGTATCACCAGGGTGATCCATCAGAGCCTGTTTTGGTCCGAAAAGTGTCAAAGTAGAATTGAAAGAAGACGACTTTGAGGTTACAGTGGACTTGAAATGACTTGCAGAAAGTCACACATCAAATGTGCTAACAGGCACACCACAGATAAGAAAAACATTTTGACAAGCAACACACTGTTGTCTTTCCTGCCTCTTTCTCTCACTACTGATTGCATTTAGTACTGTGTGCATGCAGAGACATTGAAAAGATTGGTAGCCATTATCAAGTCTATAACAATAAAGACAAACGGGCATCATCACATCTGCAACGTGCATCATTAACCTGCTGCACGTTTTTTCAGCATCAACACAGTTAAAAGTTCCTTTTCCTGACTGACATTCAGCTGCACACACCCAGTACTCAGCAAAACCAAACCAAAACGGAGTTCTGCTAACTTTAACACCAGAGAGAATATTTCAGGAACAGCAGAGATGGTGCGAGATGACGTTTCTATGCAAAACCAAGCCTTGTTTTCTCCAACTGGCATGTGTTTTACACAGCACGCAGAAACAGACTGGAGTGGTGTTTTTGTGTGTGAAAAAGACCCGAGAGAAACACTTGACACTTGTACCGGTGTGATCGCGGGTCCGGCTTTGAAACACAGAAATCAAAAAGAATTTGAGCCAAAATGAGCTACATATCTCGAGCTGAAAGCAGCCATAAAAAGCAATTCAAAGATTTACACATGAATGCATAGACAAATATAAACATGACACATGAACTCTGACCTTTTCAAACGGTCCCCCCCCCCCCCCCCCCCCCCCCCCCCCCCCCCCCAGCAGAGACACAATGACTAGGAAGCACCGAGCAGGTTTCTTCACATCCACTCACCAACGTCCCCCCCCTCCCCATGAGATTCTCAGTATTTGGGAGGGAAATTTACAACCAGAAACGGGCTGGTTGCAAACAAGGGGAGCTGCTGATCACAGTGATGGATGAGGGAGGTGATTTGTGGCGTGTTTACAGCATAAATCCAAGCATCTGTTTAGTGTAACGTCAGTGTTTCTTTTCAGTGTTGCTTCCGTGTTTTTGTTTTCTTCAAAAGGAGATTGTAGACCTGCTGACTCTGGGCCACTTTTAGGATCTTTATGTATGATCAGATGCCCCAATAGTCCCAATAATTACAGGTAAACCATTTACATAAATCAAATCAATGCACAGTAACACACATGCCAGCTCCACTAACTGTTGCAGAGGCATGAAGTTTTGAAGCGAGAGCAGGAGAGAAACACAAGATGTTTGTGGGGCCGTCTGTGTGAAAGAAGAACTGTCTTGCGGTCAGCAGCGTCCAGTAAATCATTCATTGTGTTCACACTCTGCCCTTATCTGGTGGCTGCAGTCGGGGAGGGGGAGGCAGCTCAGAGCTCGGTGAGGTTCGGACGGGGCTCCATACAGTTGAACCCGAGGAAAGGGAGCGAAGTCAGATTGTAGCTGGAGGAAAAGTGACGGAGATAGTTTAAAAGAGAGGGAGGGAGGGAGGTGGGGGTTGCTACGCTGCGGTTAGAGCTCTGTAGCCAAAGGAACCTGTGAAGGGATGAGATAGCATGATGTGGTTTTCATTAAGATGCCGAAGCAGAGTGGAGGTGCAGAGGTGAACGCTCAGACCGAGAGACTGCGACTAAAATAAGAGACATTAACCAGGGAAAGTCAGTTATGCCACAATGGGCTACCAGGGCGTGAATCCATGCTACTGTAATAAAAATCGTCTGTTTCGTGATTTTGCACTACATGAAATATTGCTGGTCTGAATGCAATTCCTGGTAGTACAAGAATACACAGAAAAAAGTCAACTGAATGACTTTTTTGTTTCTATTTTTGTCAACAACAACTAAATGTGGTTTCACATGTCAGCAGTCTGACTTAAAGTGAGACTGCAAACGTTTTGAAAGAAGAAAAAAACGCTTCATGAAGATTAAAATACACCTTTGTTCAATTCCATATGAGGAGTTTTGCTGCAACGTCCTTATTTGGCCTCACACGACCTTATGGAGCCTGCGAGCTAATGGTCGCAAACTTGAGCTTGATATCATTATGTATTTTCTTTAGAGGGAACCGTTGGCATCATTATCCCCTGATGGTCCCGTAAAGCCACTTTTGAGCAGATAGAGAGTCCAAATCAATAAAACATTTTGAGAAAACAGTTAGCTCGGCTCCTTTTGTCAAGATTCACATGCATGCGGTATGAAAGTATATTTAAAACAGCGAGGAGTCCCCTCTCTCACTTTGCGAAGGCCGAAAAAAGGGCCAGAGGTTAAGCTTGAGAACATAACCAGCACACGTCTTTATTTAAACCCTGTGACTGTGATCCGAACCTTTGACAAGGTAGACAAGCAGTGCATAGCAGCAGTACAAGAAACCCCCTCCACCTCCTCTGGGCTCTATTTCAATCACATACTTGCTGTAAAAGTAAAAGCAAGAATCAAGGTACGTGGGGGAGGGGGGGGGGGGGGTACAGAGAGACAAGAGGCTGTGGCAACACTGATAGCGTCTTCTCGACTCTGCATTTGGTTTCCTGTTCTGACTCAGTGGGACACTCTGACTTTGAACAACTGTCCTTCTCTTCAACTTTCTCACTTCTTTTTGGAGAATATTCAGAATGCTAACAATTTCAAACATGTCTTCTTTATAATATTCGACCTGGTTGGATATCTTTCATGATGTGAAATGTTGCATTCATTACATCCGTCCATCGTCTCAAGTGTGAAAGTCTTATACATCTCAACGTAGGTCCAGTTGTATCAACTCAGTTCATCATTTTCTGTGACTGAAACATTTCAAAATGAGGCTTTGTAATACAAGTTAAGTGCTGGCATGGAGTCATTAGAAAAAAACTGTTAGTAAAAAAAAAAAAAAAAAAAATGAAAGTAAATCATGCTCTAAAATCAGAAATGCAATTTAACTGATTCATTTGCTATAATGCAAATATCCAAAGACCGGTCTAGTGTGAATCAGTGTTTTTGTTTGAGTGTCATGGTTCACTTAGATGGAAATTAATTTCTCAGAGAGAGAGAGAGAGAGAGAGAGAGAGAGAGAGAGAGAGAGAGAGAGAGAGAGAGAGAGAGAGAGAGAGAGAGAGAGAGAGAGAGAGCGTGTGGTGTTGTGTGGTTCTGTGGTGTCTCTCTGCAGCTTGTGACTGACATCTCCATATTCAGACTCAGTTGAGGAGAGTGTGCGTGGGTCCCATGCAGGGCTGGGATGGTCTAGCTATACGGTACCTGGGTCAGTGCTGTGTGTGAGTATGGGACATGTGTTTCAGCTTCATGCCTCGGCTATCTGCGCTTCGCTCACACGTCACCAACGTGCTGCAGCTGCATCAAACAAACTCTGTTCCCACATCGGCGCAGAATCGATAGCGCTTTGCTTTGGTCTGACCTCGAACTGAACGGAAATCTTCGCTATGATTTGAGCCTGATTGAAAAACGTTTCACTTTAACAGTGTATTTATTTCTACATATAGTACGTGTATGTTTGTTATATTATAGATGGCACCACAGGCTAATTGGGGGCCGGGATGGGTATTTTTTTTTATAATGATGTAAAACAATAAGGCCGGAGTCAGTGCGGGTAAGTTGAAGCAGTGTAACTGTAAAGGGATACTTCGGCTCCCCACCGGCAGGCTGTTGTGCGGAGCGGCTGTGCGCGTCTCATTAACAGGATCGCGTTACAACCAGTCAAACAAATAGGTCATTATCCATCAAAGCGTGCTCTGCACACACACACACGCGCGCACACACACACACACACACGCACGGACACACACACACACACACACGCACACACACACACACACACACACGCGCGCACACACACACACACACGATATCGTTATCGGTCTGTTTCATTATCTGGCTGAATGAGACTCCAAATGACTAGTTTTCAATTCATTTCAAATTTAAATGTCATCCTCAAAATAAATATTATTTCAGAAATTATGTTTTTCTCCTTTATAAACAATCACCATTGAATGAATGGGCACACAATAAATAAATGAGTAATACATGTTTAGTTAAACATAAGGCTTCAAACTCAGCTCCCGTCACATTACTGTACCCATAAATACATAATACGTCCTCCCCAATCCCATATTTAAAAGGATCCTTCGGGGGTGGGGGGTGGTCCCGCATTTGGCCACCTGCCCGGCGACACCTGGTAAACGATACGGCTACGGATACTCTCTGCGCATGCGTAATAGCCTGCCAAAAATCCCAACGCTGTCTCGCCTGTCAACCAATAGTGTTACAATCTGTCCAGAGATAAAGTCAGAGCAGCGTGCAGCGGAGTGTAGTGAAGTGGAGGATTTCAGATCTGAGGAGACACCGACCGGAGTTCAGTACAAAGAAAACATGCCGAGGTCTTTCCTAGTGAAGAGTAAAAGGGCCCACAGCTACCACCAGCCCCGGTACCTGGACGATGACTACAGTAGAGTGGACACTATTCTGGCTCACGTGTGCGCAGGTAGGTTCTTTTTCGTGCGTAATTACGCACGGAACTGATCATATTTTCATCCGATTAAATCGCATTCATTTCCCTCTGTGTACAAAGAGGCACCAGATGCACAGTCAGTCAGTTTCCTCCCCTCTGCTGTTGTTAGAGAAAAGATCTCAGGCGGAGTTTGAGTGCAACTTGGAGCGGCAGGAAGACGTGAGCGCCTGCGCTGACAGACTGTCCCCCGGGTCCAGGCTTCTGTCCCCAGGCTCGCTGTCCTCCAGCTCCCCGCTGAGCTGCCGAGGCAGCGTGTGTGACCGATCCTCCGACTGTGATTTCTGGCGTCCACCGTCTCCCTCCTCCTCACCAGGTGTGCTTTCATCAACAGTTGTTTTGAGTGTTAAAATATACAGTAATGATGGTTTGTGTTGGGCCTATTAAAATGCGGGGTGGCATTATTATTATTATTATTAGACCGGTGGACTTTTTTTAATTCTCAACCGTTGCCATAAATACATATCAGCTTTGTGATATTTTAAATCATTTTCAGCACTGTTGCCACACATTTCCTGTTGGTTTTGATTATTATAAAGGAGAACACAGATGACGCACATTGATGAGTTAGTGACAATGATACAGGAATATAAGTGTATGTTTTTATCTGCATTTATTAAATTACTTAATTGAATTATTAAATATTGTACTTCTTCCGGACACACAACTAAGGCCATCCACTCACACTAAATCCAAATGACTTTCCAGATTCAGAGAAATGCTCCACTCCTGCAGCGGAGGACGGCCACCACCTCAACATCCCACTCTTCCCGTACTCCTGGACGACGTATCCCGGCTCGGAGGTGAGGCATCTGGTCCAGGGGCCGTATCGTCGCCACCCCCGGGGCCAAAGGGAGCCCCACTCCCCCGCCAGCTCATATGGTGCGGAGGACAGCGGCGTGGAGCCGCTTTACGCACAGCGGGGCCCGGTGGCCGGATGCTACCAGGACTTTACTTCAGCGTCGCGTCAGATCTGCAGGATGCGGGACGGAGACGAGCTGTATGTGGATGTAAATCAGAAGCCTCGCTTGGCGGAGATCAAGTCTGAAAACGAGTTCATGTGCTCCAACATCGAGTCGAGTGGATCTTATAAGTGCATTAAATGTTGCAAGGTACGTTAAGCTCAATCAAGAAAAACTATTGGTTTAATATTGTTTGAGTTCAATGAGATGTTTCAAATAAAGCTAAATTAAACTCAAATTAATGTCAAAACGTGGGATTGAGATCAGTAGCTTTCCATGTTTTAATTAGTTTGACGTCACCCGGTTATTTTTTTCCAAAGGTGTTCTCCACGCCTCACGGGTTGGAGGTTCATGTGCGGCGATCACACAGCGGCACGCGGCCGTTTGAGTGCGGGATCTGCGGGAAAACCTTCGGACACGCAGTAAGCCTGGATCAGCACAGAGCCGTGCACTCACAGGTAGGCCATATAGCTTTGGGATAAGGCCGCGATCCTGGACCGTCCCAAACAGAGTGTTTACTGTGTTTCTGTGTCTAAGGCCTTCCACGCTGATAATGTGATATGTTTCAAAGGAGAGGAGCTTCAGCTGTAAAATCTGCGGGAAAAGCTTTAAGCGCTCCTCCACGCTGTCCACGCACCTGCTCATCCACTCGGACACGCGGCCGTATCCGTGCCAGTACTGCGGCAAGAGGTTCCACCAAAAGTCAGACATGAAAAAACACACGTTCATCCACACAGGTGAGACACAGCACACATAGTAAACATAAATAAAGAAATAAATAAAAAAAACGTGCGTAAAAATGACTTCTTCCAACCGTCTGATCTCGTTCCTGCTGCAGGTGAGAAGCCGCACAAGTGTCAGGTGTGCGGGAAGGCCTTCAGTCAGAGCTCCAACCTCATCACGCACAGCCGGAAACACACAGGCTTCAAACCTTTCGGCTGCGACCTCTGCGGGAAAGGCTTCCAGAGGAAAGTGGACCTGAGGAGACACAAGGAGACGCAGCACGGACTCAAATGAGCAGACTTCAATGCCTATTCTATTTTATTCTATTGTTTGTTGCATTGGCCTACTTTTTTTTTTTCCATATTGTTGAAGTTGATTATTTAGCCTGACATATTTTGGTTGAATTTATGAAAATAAAAGTTTATTTATCGAGCGTGTTTTTACATTATTATTATTATTATTATTATTATTGTTAAAGAATAGCCTTTATGCTCCAAACATTTTTTTTAAATCAACATAATTTTAATTTCTTCTCGGATTAAACATTTACTTTTTTAGGGAATCGACAAGCGTTAAACTCCAGCCTTTTCTACATTTATTATTTTATTTTCTAAATGATAAGACAATATTTTCTCATCACTTGTATATATAGGTTTTACCCTTCTCTGCCTCAGTCCACTGATTGATCGTTGTAAAAAACGACAAGCTGTGTTAAACCATGCCGGCCATAAATCACGTCCCCAATCTGTATGTCAAAGTTCCAGCTTATCTCCACTATTAAATAGAAAAACGTTTTGTTGCGTGCGCCACCTGGTCAAAACCAAATATTTTCAGACGCACGCATTGTTAACATACCCATATAACGAATGAGCTTATGGTGCCATAAACGTCCAATGTGAAGGAAGTCTGCAGAAATAGCGTCACGTTTATGAGAGTAGAAGCTCCAGCAGCGCCGCAATAAAGAAAAACTGGGTGTGATTTATTTGGCCCTGCAGGAGGTTAAAGATCCACGGCTCTGAAACGTCAATGATCTGATTTGCACACATCTCACCACAGATTGTGTATGTAGAGCAATGCTGCTGCTGCTGCACAATATCGATATTAAGAGCCTGCAGACCAGAGCCGAGGAATTGTTACACGCATTTAATTACAATCAGGAAAATGTAGAAAAAATGGCCCCATGACTGTTTATAGGATATTACACATTATATAAACACAGGATTTTACTCTAGCAGGTGACTGAGATAGAGCTCATTAACCATCTTTTATCAAACAGACTATGTAATGAGTATTTTTTAATTATTAATATGGATTAATCTATTTTTTCAATTAATGAATTGATTGTTTGGTTTGTAAAAATTCAGAAAACGACCAAAGTGACACCTTTGCAGACCTTGGTTTTATCCAACCAAAAGTCCTCAGCATCATAACAAATTCACCAAAATGAATTAAGGGAAACACGGCAAATCCTCTCATCCGAGAAGCTGAAAAACAAATCTTGAGTTGTGAAGTAACTAGTGACAAATATTTCCCAAAGAATTGTGGTGAAGTGGAAGAATAGAAAGTGTCATGAGAAGAAAGTAGCTAACATTTGTACTTAAGTACGCTACTCGAGTAAATTACCCTCCACTACTGCTGCAGACTCTTCTCTTGCATCCTAGATTAGGAGTAAACATATATGATGAAAGGACATGAGCTTCTTTTTTCAAAAGTTATTACAAACAACTTTATTTGTTGAAAGCAAAAATCTGACAAAATAAATGTGTGTATCTGGCATTTAATGACATGTTCGTATCTGCCTCTGTGTGTGTGTCAGTGTGTCTTAAACAGCTGGACTACATTTAGAAGGTCCTGCTCCTGCAGACCAAGCTCCTCTATCAATGTGGTCAAATACTCCTCTGAGGCCGGCGTCTCTAAGGCTTCTCGCACCACCGGAGACACCTCCGACAACCTGAAACACAAAAGCATCCATAATAGTCTCTGAACCCGGACTGTTGTGGTTGTTAACGATTCCTGTAAGATAGCACACACCAAAACAAAAACGTATCATTCATAACAATAACTTAAATGTTTAAGACACACTTAAAGAGTGATCATTAAGACTGAAAGCTTACATCATCATAAGGCAATATACAGTTATTATCAAACTGTTCTTATTTAAGGCTTTATGGGATCACGTCGTTCTAAGAGAAACCAAGTTTACAGAGTTATACTGATAACGTAGGGCTGTCCTCTCTTAGTCGATTAGTCAATCAGTTGACAAAGATTTCTTTAGTTGGTACGTTGTTTTTTATGCTTTCTTTCATGCTAAATACACCATTTAATTTGGTGCTCTTGTGTGATTTTTTGTGGAGAAACTCAGTCATACAGATATGTCGATTAAATCAATGAATCGTTCACTTCTTTGGTTGAGGACAGTCCCGTTTGACATTAAAACACAGATCACAACTTTTAACATATTAAATTGTTTTAACTCATCAAAGTTATAACAAACCTCTGCTGACCGCTAACGTGAGTATGTTTATACACATTCTGGTTGTGAGTCTTATTCAGGATATGACGTTTACACACAACGTGAGAAGCATGGTTTTTCATCGGCCCGTTCCCATGATCATAACATCGTTCAGGGTTATGATCAAGTGTTTACCTCCACTGTTTGCAGCCTTCCACCTGATCTCTGTCCCCTCTCCAACCCCCTCCCTTCCTCCCCACCCCTCTACCTGTCCTGTCTACCCGTGCGGAGGTGCACTGCTGGTTATTCTCCGGTTCACCCCGAGGGTCTAGTGTTGCAGAGGGGGCATCCATTATTCAGCCGGCCAGAACAATAGAGGCCAGACTAGCTCCACAGCTGCCACGCAGCAGATAGATAAGGCAGCGCTCCAAATTATTCATGATGGAGCAATGGAAGGATGGAGAAGCTTTAAGTTTAATGGGAAATAATGAAATCATTGAGTGCTAGTGGGACGTGTGACATGGTGATTAAATGTTACTGGAAGGGACGATTATCAGAAGATGGATAAAATAAATGATGATTAGGCATCATATGTTGGCTTACACAAAATCTAAACATGGATTAAATACATTTATAGATTTTTATTCATCATAAAATAAAATGAGTGGATTAAACCATTTATCTCTCATCATCAGCTGACACCTGCAATCAGGTCAAAGCCAGAGTCTACAGATAAGAAATCTTGTCGCTTTTTATCCATTCAAAAGCAGACGTAGTTCATACAAACCAAACTACTCTACTTTCCACAGATTTTCAAAGAATCATCATTACTTGGCTGAAAAAGATCCATTCCAACGTATTTTAACTTTGCTACCTAATCTTTTTCATGTAATGCTATTTAAGGAAGGAATTTGCAGTCACAAGGCTTCCTTGCTTTATGAGTTATAGTTTGCGTAACCTACTAACTCCCTCATTGAGGAAGTCACAAATCAGAGTCAGCTGGGCATCAGGTGAACATTTGAAAAGTGCTCATTTTGCTTGGATGTATACAGAGGAATTGTGTGTGTGTGTGTGTGTGTGTGTGTTTAACTTGAAAGAGTACAGGGCTGCTTGTGTGTTCCTTCAATCCTTGATCACGGATCTGGTGAGAAACAATCAGGTGGAGATAAGGCTATGAGGCGTCCCTGTGTACTTAGGCGGGAGCAGCACGGAACTGTCTATGAACTGCCAGCAAGATGCACACACACACACACACACACACACACACACACACACACACACACACACACACACACACACACACACACTCACACACCATATGGCATGGGATAAAACAATCCCATACAATATAGTGTCCTGGCGAAGGCAACATGAAGCTTTGAGGGTGAAAGTGAATCCATGTCACAGTTGCGGTTTAGTTTTCTTCTTCTTTGAATGAAGAACAGAAGCAGAAACTGTTCGCTTTGATTTGAGCATCATTCAGTCAATGAAACAGCAAATATTTAGCATAAACATATTGACAGCTTCAGCTCCAATGTGGATTATTTTCACCCATCACGCCATGAAAATGATCATTGCATATTCAGCTGCTGATCATGTCAGGTCTATTTTTTACCAATGGGCTCATTCTTTATAAGTAACACTTATATCTGTATCTGTATCACACTTCATGTACTCACACACAAACAGATGCACACACCCAGGCAGTGACAAACAGGGGTTTCCAGTTGGCTGAATGAGTAAATTCCCTGTGAAACGACAGCCTTTGATTTCCTCGTCATATGTTTATTCTCTCTCCTCCACAATAAGGAGCAGGATGCCCAGCTGTCATGACTGAAGTAATACATTCACACAGATACACACTGTAAACTTACAGATGGAGGAGCACGACAGCTAAGAGCGTCCACTCTGGAGTTTTATGGATGATGTTTTTGTTGGTGAATCTGTGTGAGTTAAGGAATAAAAACAACAGGTCAGTCATAACTTAAAGATTATGTCGAGTATGGGTATTTGTCAATGCTTTGAAGATCAATTTGACCTCAGAACGTATGTGAGCAAACATAACTCTGGATAAAAGAAAACCTTTCTATAGGCAGGTGTCAACAAACACCTGATTCTGATGATAAGTAAACTAGGAGAACAAAATGTGCACAAGGCCGGACCGTTAACCACAAACACTGCATGCAATAGTGCAGTGATGTATGTGCATGTGACAGCGCTGTGTATTTTCTTTGGTTCAGGCCTCTTGTCAGCGGGGCCTATGACAGCAGAAAAGAGAATTCCTGGAAGCAGGACTCTGGAGGTGTTACTCCCTACAGTGATTTAATAGCACTCCTGCTGAAAACAGCCCAACCAGCCAATGGGAACACAGAGCACTTCTATGGCAGGAAATGTTCAATTCTGACACACGTTTTAGAGATTTGTTTTAATTAACCTAGACTGACTACTCCTGGGTGAGGAAAAACATGTATTACGTTTATAGTACGTCAAAAATCAATTCCATACAGGCGTTATCACTTACTGCCTAATGAGACTCCTTGTATAAGAGTTTAAACTGTACTTGATTTGATCAGAAGTGGCAACACCCGTGTAGGTGTATGGCAAAAAAAAAAAAAAAGATTTAATACGGTAGCCTATGCAATGACAGATAAACACAGAGTGTCTGTTTTCTACATCCATCTGCATCCATCTATCATCTTAAGCAGATCGAGCCGATTTTTTTTTTTTTTAACTTTGACAGGGCAACGAATGTCATGATGACACGGGAAAACTGAACAGCAAAAAACACACAACAATAATTACTGTTCAATAAATAAATTTGTGTGAATATGAATGTGGTGAGACTAGAATCTTCTTTCTTTCACAGCAGACATTTTGACTTTGTCATGTCAAGGAAAAGTGTGGGTATCATTATTAATAACATTAACAATGGCTCTGTAGTGCAGTAAGTCAGTATGCACAATATCAAGGTCCTGTAACTCAAGTACCTCAGCAGAACATAGACATAATTCAAGTTATTAACTTCAGCTGCGCTCATCTTTCTATGACTTGTCAAAATGTCGACTGTGAAGTCTAGCGGGTTGATAAAACTCCTGTTGTTATGTTTCATGCCTTCCTGTAGGGGGCACCAGCGTTGATCAAATCTTTCACCTTGTTTTGGAATTAAAAAGGGACAGTTCGTATCCCAAATGAATTTCCCCCTCTTACCTCTCATGCTATATATATTAATCTAGATTGTTTTGGTGCAAGTATAGATATCCATTTTCTATGTTGCAATTGAGGAGCGACATTAAAAATGATAATTTTGTGACACATATTTGGCCTATCAGCAATGTTCAAATGATCAGACCAAAGAGAAAGTGTATGCATGTCTTACTGTGTGACCTTATGCAAGTAGACCTGTGGAGAAGAGTTTGCACCGACCTGAATGTCCTGACCAGGTTGTTTAGGTCAGTGGAGATGTCACTCATGGTGAGACGCAGAGGACCGACAATGTGTCTGAGACTGCAAAAAAGAAAAAGACGAGAAGATAAAGGGAGGCAAAAACAACAGAAATATTCTCATTGTCAATATATTTTCCTATGAAGCGGCTAAAAAAGGTCTACAACAGATACAATCAATATAAAATGTATGAATTTAAGTTTATCTGCTGTTCACCTTTGTCACAATATCACATTTTCACAACACTATTATCATGGCCAAAAGAATTAATGATAATGATATTGTTGCGATAAAAAAAACCCGGGTACAAAAAAACATGATAATGGTGACAGTCAATTTCCTCTTTAACTTTGTTTATTGTACTCTCAAAATATGAGTTTAGGTTGGAACATCTGTAACCAAAAAAACATTATTTAACAATATTATCATATGCACATTATTAGCATTATGGTTATCGTCAATACTTGTATAACGTGACACTCCTAGCATGACACTTCCAGAGCCCAGAAGATTGATGACAGTTTGCCCACACATGTTAATAAGCACACAGCTGAAAGAGACACATAATCCCATTCACACACACACACACACACACACACACACACACACACACACACACACACACACACACACACACACACACACACACACACACACACACACACACACACACACACACACACACACACACACACACACACACACACACACACACACACACACACACACACCAGCTGGTGAGCTTCTCCACTGTGATACGTTTCTGGATGAGGTGCTGAGCATGAGAGTCAACGAGCGGCAGGGCCGGGTCCTTTATGCATTGGTCCTGGACTGTGACCTGGTCGGGGACAGACGAGATGCGTGAGTGTGACCTCAGCACGCACACACAAGCGTACACATGTGCACAATATATTTTCTCTTTCTTTCTCCATGCAGCCTCTCTCTTTTTGTTTCCCTTCACCTACCTTGTTTCCATGTGGCTTCTCAGGCAGAATCCAAGTCCCCTTATAAAACTCCCTGACTCTCAGCTCCAGCTGCTGGGTCTCCTGCCGAAGCGTCTGGTAATCTGGAGCTACGGCAGATGGTCTCTTCTGCACACCACCACAGACCCCTCCTGCATCCTCATTGATCACATCATCTTCAAGGTCATCTTCATCCAGCTCCTCCTCTTCCTCCGCCACCTCTTTTTCTTGTTGATCATCAGCAAAACATGAGCCCAGTGAATGTTCAGCGCCGTACAGGAACTTCAGGGTATTGTCAGTGCTCCATTCCTTTAAAGTTCGTCTCAAGCACTCAAGAACATTCAGCCTGACAGAGTCTGGTTTGGCTCCAGCGATGTGGTTCTTGAGTAGATCCCGTAGCCCTGCTGCCCCTCTCTTGCTCATACCCACCTGGGTGATTGTGAGGTCTGACTGGCTGGTCAATGCCGTGTCCTGGCTGTTGTGATTTGTGTTGATCAGGGTGGAAGAAGGGAGATGTTCGTCCTCGGTGGAGCTGTTTGAGTCTTTACATGGTGGAGAAGTGAGTAGAGATGTGTGTTCCACTTGTGTGCAGGTCGAGTCAACAGGCGGGGGATCACCATGAGCGACCGTCTCAGACAAATTGTACAAATTCAGCTTAGATGTGGCCTCTTCAACACTGGGTTTGTCAGGGAGGCCTCTCTCCTCTGGAACCTGCTCTCCATTAGCTTTGTCTGTGTTTAATGAGTGCTTCTGTTTTTCAGCATCAGTTGCAAATTCCTTTTCACAAGAAACTAACTTGTGTCTATTCGGACCTTCTCTCATTATTCCCGCCTTCTCTGCGCCCCGAGTTCGATGACCCTCAATCTCCGTTTCACTGCCATTTCTCCTCTGTTTCTTTCGCCTGTCCATATTCCCTCGATCACCGTTTTTGTCTTCATCGGTACGGTTAGGCAGGTCGCCCCAGTGCACCCTAGGTCCCTGCTGCTGGGAAACCATGCTGGAGACGAAGTCCTGCTCTTGTTCAGTGTCACTGCTTTCACCGTGGCTGAGGCCGGCTGTAGCAGCAGAACGCTGCTGAGAGTTGTGAAGGTCCTCCAGTTGAATAGCAAGCGGGTTGTCGATGTCCTCCTCTTGGAGACGCCTCTCCAACAGCATCACCTCCTCACCAGAACTCCCACTGGACACACACATGGAACCTCCATTACATTTACAACATCAAACAGAAACGAAGTGCCAGATTTAACCATTAGTTTGTGAAATTTAAAACATTTAAAATGTTCATATAAACATACACGTACCTGGCTCCTTTCTTTATCAATTTAATTTCAGGAGGACTGTCAGTTAGAGAGACAGTAAACACACTTAATATGTAGAAGATTATAATATTCAATTACCAGTTCATGGTTGTGATTTAGGACAGAGACCGGAACAGAAAACATACCTCTCATGCTTCCTGAGCCAAAGAGGTGTCGTCGAGATTTGTAGCTCAAACTCTTTGGAGGCTTTGTAGCAAAAGTTACTACAATAACACTAATGACAAGAGGGACAAACAAAAAATTTAGTTTCTTCAAAAATAAATGTACGTACATTTTATAATCCACACATAGCAGCACTTACCTTGCGCTCTGTGATATCGTACACCTTATTGGTCTTAGTAGAAATTTTATACTGTTGAGTTGGGATCTATAAAGTGAACATTCAGAATAGAAACATTAAATACAAGAGATATAATGAAATGTATTCCTTACATAAGACTGATAAAAAAAGACTCTTACCTTGCCCAGTTTATTTGAACAAATGGGATAGCCACACAGTTTAGCTATTGATCTCTCCTCTATAGTATCTTTATAATTAGCAGGAGCAATGAACCTCGCCTGTTAGGAAAGGAGACAATAAGAAGGGTAAATAAGATTCTCATCACATATTTATCCATTGCGTTAATGCTTGCCGAATTAAACTAAAGAAAAAGTGATTTTTCACTGCTTCCGCCATGACCAAACAAATATTTGTCTTGACATGTATGTTTGCTCACTCAAGTAGGCAAATACCTTACATATCAGTATGTGACAGAGGAAATGAATTGCAGGCTTACAATCAAATTATCCTAAATATAAGTTAGTCTCGACTATCGGTTAACATCTGATCTGAAAAAAACATGAAGCAGGATTTGGGATTAGTGAGTAACTTCAGGTCTAACCCTGGGTTTTCAGTCCTATGACAGTCACTTCTTTTTGGGGTTGATCGCCTGCACACCTTCTCTGGAGCAGATTATGGTCATGATCAAGAGATCAACTCATATAAGAGCACTGCCTACTGACAAATCAAACCTGTTGTTTGGATTGTGAAATAGTATTAAACAAATAAGCAGAAGGTAAAGTACTATCAGTAGCATGTTGTGTGAACATGTAAATTAATAAACTTATCATATCACTACCCCATCTAGAGCAGTTGTAAAGCCAACTATAATTTCCTATGACTGTAATGTTTAAGCGTTATTCTTTCAGCTGCAGCCCCAGCGATGTAAATCAGTATATATTCTCTTATCATATATTTATATCACATATTATTTTGTGTGTGCCAGCGTCTTGTGCTACTCTGTTCTGTAAGAATACATCCAAGCACCACATTAATTTAATATAACACACAAATGTATTAATGTAAGATTTATCATGGTCTAGATGGGGCATTGATATTATTATTTAACACATTCACACAGTCTGCTATTGCTGCCACCTGTCCTTGCTGCATTTGGCAGGTTAAACTGTTGCTCAGATGAAACGTACACAGTCGACCAGGAAGTCTTCAGCCACACAATCCTCCAGGAGACGCTCCACCACCTTCAAGGCTCTCTTCTCCAGCTCCAACTTCTCCAGTAACTTCTCCTTCACTACTTCCCTCCTGACAAACAGACAAACACACACATATCAGGAGACATGTTGGTGTTTTTAACTTGTTGACATGCATTATTATTATCACCTTCTTGCTTCTTCTTCAGCGGTCGGCGCTTTGACGTTTTTCCCACCTGCCACACAAACAACAACATGATTAAAAACCTTCATGTTAAATGCTTCCAACTGAAGACACAGTACGTCGCTGCGCTGTGGAAACACGTAACGCTACACTTCACAAAAGACCTGCGTTCACCGCTGAAACGTTTTAACGGCTCCTGGTGTCTGCCGTAAACGTCGCCATATTTTTTTAATGGAAACTAACCGTTTTTAGGCGTTTTACCGGAGACTGCGCTCCGTCGTCTCCCCTCGCTCTCCATGTTGTTTCGCTCTTCCACTTTCAACTTTGACCTATGACGTATTTCATCCAACGGCAAGCCCGAACGGACAATCGAGGCGTTGGCGCTTTCATCCGTTAGGGTTAGCGTGGTGCTGTTCAGCGGAGTGTTTGGGACATGTTAGCTAAGGTGGGTGGCCGCCTCATTGTATTCCTGTTCATCACGTATACCCAGACATAGCGGGTACTGTCTGTCACTGTGTTTGAGTAGCCAGGATAGCAGGAGAAAAGAGTCAGTCTGACGGCTAAGCTAATTCAGATAAAACAGCATTCATTGTCCTCTCCTCTGTTAAAGAACAGACAGTTCAGATTTGTTCTGCCCACTCAGCCACACACTTACCTGACCATAACTTTAACACAACCAAAATATCTGTATATGTACATGATGACTCCATGATTCAAATAATATTATGTGCATTATTTGTGAACTGTTTGTGTTAGAAGACGTCTGTGCAAAGACAAACCCAAAGACAAGACAGCAGGGATGGCTCTGGAGCAGCTCAGTGATGTGGTCCAGAGATGTGTGAGTCTTTCGGGGTGACTTGAGGGGGTTCACTTTTGCCTTTTTTTAGTGACTTCATCATCAATTTGCTGCAATAACATGTTTTTATTTCCTCCCACCCCCCTTGTTTCACACAGCAAACCCTCCCTGATGACAGCTACACCACCGAGGACCACGACGTGTTCACGATTTGTGGACGGACCTGCATCGAGGAAGGACACAATGCACAGGTCCTCAGTATTGTCCTGGACGAAAAGAATCAGGTACTCAAAGTGGACCATAGTTTCAGCACGGAGGCGTGTTCATAAGTGGGTTTGCTAAACGCTCCTCTCTCCCTCTTCCTGTAGGACTTAGTGAGATGTATGGGTTGGAATCTGCTGCCTCCCCTGATCCAGGTTCTGCTGAAGAAAGACAATGAGAAGCTTTCTCCATGCTTAGCCATTTTCAACCACCTGCTACAGGTCTGTTCATTTGCTCCACAGTTGAGTAGATTGTCTTGTGTGTCGGATGTAATTGTTCTTTGACGGGTCCGTTTTGGTTTTCCAGACCTGCAGACCCAAAGAGTTACTGATTGGCTTGTTGGAGCAGCTGGAGCAGGATGACCCTGACACCATAGCCGAGAGCCTCGAACTGCTGCTGAACCCTCTACAGAAAGGTGAAGAACATTTCTTTTTTTACATTTACATCACATGTCAACTCAAACAGAGCCATTTCTAATTCACGCGTGCCTCTCCTCTCAGTGTTGCTGTGTCTGGGTAGACGTAAGGCGTCGTCACTGGGCATGACCCTGTCCTCAGTGCTGGACCAGTTGGCCAAACTGCCTTTACCTCACACCAAGGAACAGGAGGAGGACGACGTCTTCTCGCTGTGCCGCTGCTGCACCGATCTGATAGACTTTGTTGAGCCTTTTGTCCACGAGGTCAGGCAAAACCAAAGTGAGAGCACAGACAAGATGGCGGGTGAGCATGGTGTGGACGGAGAAAAGGATGAGCTGCGGACGGAACTGCTGAAGTTGTGAGTGAGACACGGACCTGCATATAAAATAAAACGCCAGCACCGATGCCATGATTGACTCCCTGTGTTTTTTCTTCAGCTGTATGAAGACTCTGAGTCACCCTCTGCTGGTGATACACCTCAAGGATCCAGACACTCTGGCTGTGTCTCCCCTCAGGAATTTTGCCACAGCGATAATGGTACGACATATACATTTACCAAAATATACTGGAGCAAAATATACAAAATTGGTAGACAAACATATGATCAGATTACGCTGTCAGGTATGATATTAAAGGTGAGTCTGTGTGTTTTGTACAGAACACCCTCAGTGCTATAGGAGAGTCCATTCCCAGTCTTGTGTACCAGCCTCTGTTGAAGAGAAAACAGGTTCTAGGCTTTCTGGAGGAGGAGGTGCGTTATCCTAAAGGCTCTTTGGCAAGCCTGGCTCACCTGGTGTTTGTCCATCACCTGGCTGCAGATACATTCCCCAGTGTTTTCAGGTAAACAAACAGAAAATGTATTATTATAAAGCACTGGGACACTGATGGACTGCACACCTTTCTTTAAACACATTCAATTCTGAATTTAATCCATTATTTCTGTGTGTTTACAGTCCTGTGTTCTGTCTTCGGTGTAACATGGAGCACGTTTGCCTCCTTCTGTCCAGGTGAATACATGACACAATATTATTTATTAAAACATTATTAAAAAATCACCCATAATGGCAGTTTGGCAAACACTAAATTTATTAGTTTGGTATTTCAGTCAAATTGAGTTATTTAGGAGCTGCTGATATCTGAAAAGATGTGGTATGTCATTGATGTTGGATGAAATCTATAAATATTAAAATACACTCCATATAATAATGTATATCTAGCGTCCTACTGAAGAGATGCATCCTTTTTTGAGGTGATATCTTAAATCTAAATGCATATTTTATTGACAGAACTGAGGAGTCTGGGATTCAGAAAGGACTGGTGAGTCAAACTGAGACACTGAATGAAATCGATCGATGATCTGTAACGGGGTTTCCAATTATTTTCTGGGTGAAGAAAATGGCAGAAATAAACATTTCTTATCAACTGCAAGTCTTGTCCAGCTGTGAGAAAGAACGGTGTCGTTGACCATCACACAGGAGTTGTATGAGAAGAGTCTGGTGGGCGTGGAGGATGGCAGTCTGCCTGCAGATCTGCTGGAGATCAAAACCTTCCTCACAGTCCCTCAGGTGAAGCATTTCATACAAACCTCAGCTTTTACTCTGCTGTGATTCTCACAATGTGACGTTTCCTGACAATTAGGTAATAATTTCACCTTTTGTTTTCAGAACTTGGTTAAGGTCATGACGATGTGTCCCAGGCATGATTTGGTAAGTCTTAATGTTTGTACATAATTTCACACAAAAAGTAACATTAGCTTTACATAGTTGTAATTGTAATGCCATAGATTACAGAAATAACTGTTTTTTTTGTATTTTGGCATTTATTATAGCTTTGAAATTAAGTCATAGTACCCCTGCATCTATTATACTCTAGATGACCCCTTTTTGAAAATAGATTTATTTCAATATTTGCTTCTTCGTCAACAGAGAACCAGAGGTCTGAAGGTGTTGCAGCTGAGCATCGATAAGTTTGACGTTAAAGCAAAGTATAATTTTTTCCAGTAAGTTCCACCTTCCTCCAGAAATGGTTCTTTCCATTCCACCTACCAGCATGTTGACTTTTTAGTTTCGTCTTGTTTCAGGTACATGCTGAAAACCAGTAATCACTCAGGAGTGGAAGGCTACATCATCAAAAACATTAAGAATCAGATAGCCCTCGCCCTGCAGGTGAGATGACATTTTACATTACTCGGTGCCATTTCACATACGTTTTGATGAAGTCATTAAGAGCTTAATGGGTGTCTTATAAACAAATCTCTTGTGCAGTAAGAGTATGTGTGTCTGTCCTCAGCCAGGTAACAGTAACACCTGGTTTGAGGGATCTCACCTGCTGCCTTTGCTGCGTAAAGTTCTCAGTCTGCCAGACGGCCCAGAGACTGACCTCCTGCAGTACATGGACAGGTCAGCGCACACACACACACACGCACACACACACACACACACACACACACACCATCACACCATCACAAGCCTAGGATTCAAACATTTGCATCCGTTTTATTAGTTTCTTTCACTGTGAGATAGTGAAGTGATGTGAAGGAATTGACAATAAAGCTGTCTTGTTAGTTTTCCCTTAAATGGATAATTGATTTTAAGCGCTTTAAACATTACAGAAAATATTTCTTAATATTGGCTATTGCATACATTGCACTTCCTACATAAACTAAAATGGATTTGTATTTCTTTCAACTTTTGTCAAGTGTTTGTCCAGTAATTTAAAAGTATTTTCCTCACATTAAGGATTTAAATAAGCTTTTAAGCGTATGATAAGATCTTACATTGAAAAATCAGAAAAGGTGAGAAACTGAATGTGGATTCAGGATTTTTTTGTTGTCAAAGTAGTGTTTTGTGTTGTTTTAAACAGAGTCATGGAGTCTCTGAACCTGCTGCGTTACCTCGTCATTAGAGACAAAGTGACAGAGAACCAGGTGAGTGATCTAGTCAAAGATGGTTTGATCCACTTCCTGTAATTAAGTCACCTGCTATTATCTCACGCGGTCAGAAGAGCGTTTTCCACAGTGCGTCATTTAACTACACTCACGTTTTTCTGCTGGTGTGTTGATCTTGCAGACAGGGATCTGGACAGAGCTTTATAAAATAGAGGATTCTTTCCTGAAGCCGCTACGAGTCGGAGTGAACATGTCAAGAGCTCACTATGAGAGGGAGCTCCACAACACCATGGAGACCAAGAAGGGCAAGGCCAAAGGTCAGCCCAACACTGGCTTGTGTCTTTCAGTTTTAGCCTTTGCAGATAAAAAAAACTTTCATGGAATGACAGCTTTGATACAGAAGCCTGTGAAAAGTCCATAAATGTATTGAACATGCATGTTTTTTTTTTTGCCCCACAGCGGAGTCTGTGCTGTCGGTGTCCGTCGGAGACGAGAAGCTGCCAAACGTGACATCAGAGTCACAGATTCAGGTCCGTTAAACGTTCATGTCTTATGTCTTGATTGTGGATTTGTACAGCGGGGACTTGATTGAAATCTAATATGTCTTTTCAGGCTCTGCACTCAGCGCTGCACACGTTCGACATGATCGAGAGTGTGTTAGTGCGAATAGAGGAACTCACAGACGTGACGGAAAGTCTGTAGACTGAGCCCACGAGTTTCTCAACCAGAGGTTCTTATCGTCTCAGGGCGGGGCAATCAAAATGTGTAATGTATTTTGTTTGAGATAAAAACAGCAGCATCAGTCGTGGTTATATTATTTCAAGCAGTTAACAAATTATACACGTTTGAAGTTGTTTTTCAGCAGGTCTGCTGTTTTATTGTAAGATGTTGCGTATTATATCTATAAAACAAAAAGTTTGTATCACTTATATAATACATTTTCAAACTCAAGTTAAATAAGATACTGGAATTTTTGTTCTTTTAAGTGTGATATTTTGTAGTAAAAACCAAGTTGTGGTGTAAGTTAATTCTGGATATGGCATCATATGTGCCTTCAAAGTAATTGCTTACAATGTTAAAATAAATTCAGTTCATGAAGCTTTTTACGTAAATGTACACCTGTTATAATTACAAGGCTATTAGTAAGAACAAGTAATAAACCATGTCAACTGTAGGAGTAATTACAGTGGTGTTGATAACTATGATAAATCTGCTCCATTGATTTAAACTAAATACAAAAATTAAAAATGGAAGCCACTAGCCTCTATTCACTAGCTTTGTTTTCCCCTTTATTAAACAGACGTACTCTCATACATACTCACATCCATAAAATACTCATGGAATTAAAATGTACCTTTCAAAAGAAAAGCCCTTTCATGCAGAAATAGTCCCTTCATACAGTAGTAATATACTGTTACGGCAGTGGTGACAATAGTAAACAACATACGGATTCCTCCAACAGACTATTCCCTCCTGACAAGACCCAGTTCAGACTTGCAAGAACATATAAATGCCAAACTTGACCCAGGGCATCACACTAGCGTATAGTAAGAAGACAAAGCGTTTTGTATTTTTCTCTTTTGGTCCCTGAAGTAAAAAGGTACAGAAGGTAAAAATAAAAACTTAAAATCAGACAGTGTGCAGCTGTAGCCAGCAGATTCCATGACTTCACAGAGGAGATCATGTACCTTCAGCTAGAAAACTGTCATCCATCCACACAAAAGCTAATAGTAATGCCTCAAGTCAATACTCTTCCTGTCTAGGTCATAGCTAACAGTGCACATCTAGAGCCCCTCATTCATGCCCATTCTCAAAGTACTCTGTAGGACAGCTGCCATGGATTGCAGGCCCGTGAACCAGCAAGTCAAACCTGTCTTGAATGGATGCTACTCTTAAAATCTATGAGAAAATTAAGTGAGAATTATTCTCGCCACACCGAAATGTATGTGAACTCTATTCTCTTCCGGTGATTTATCCAGATGTAAAACGTCTTTTTACTTTCCAGCAGAATGATTGGTGCTACAAACTTGGTACTAAATATTAAGTATAACGCTCCTTTTTCTTTGCACCATTTAATTTATTAAATGTGAAGCTAAGACTGGGAAGCCAGCTGTTCCGTTATACTGGTGTGAGACTCCTGGTCCATTGACAGTCTGGGGCTTCACAGATCTTTGAACAGTGGGTGATGCAGAGCCCGAGCGGCTGTGACCCTGGTGGCAGGGTTCAGATCCAGCAGCTGGTCCAGCAAGTTGTAGGCCTCATCAGGAACTCTGTCCCAGCCCCGCTCATCTTCCTCCACCTTGCTATCTGTCTCTGAGCACTGCTTAGCAAGGCGAGTGGTTTCTGTCGTCCCTGAATGTTCCTGCTGTTTTGGGCGACTAGAATGGAGGAGTGAAGGACTTTCACCGGCTTCATCTTTCTGATGCTTGAATGTTCCTTCAGTGGGACGATGCGTGGGCGTATCATCTTGGATCTTGTGATGACGGGTGGTGGTGGAGTCTTTGTCAGCTTCGGGGAGTGGCGTGACTTCGTCTAGTGATGGCCTCCGTCCTCGTAGCGTTTCACACAGCGTCCTGAGGTCCTGCCGTGGCAGCTCCCGGCTGCACTCCACTGCTTTACCTGAATGCAGTTCAGCCCAAACAGGTTCATTATCCACACAGAGCCTTCAATACCTCACAGTGATGCTGCATTCAGGTCTCCTACATTGTTACATTGACTGTCTGATAAAAAAAAATGTCTTGGATTAATCACAATAAAAAAAAAGCAGAGCGGTCACTTATAAATATGAATACACACCAAATGCCTTGGCAGCCAGAATGGTCTCTTTGGAGCCTCGTATGGTCATGATCTGAGTGAGGGCTATCAGGTCATCGCTGGCTTTGAAGAACGGGTAACGGCCACTGAGTAGTGAGAGCAGGATCACACCAGCTGACCACACATCTATGGCTGCAGTACAAAAGGATGAGACAAGAGAGGGAGAACATTGGTAATCAGTATCTGACAGCTGAAATTGCAAAGCATTGCTGAAAATACAGTATTAATGCACTAAGGCATTGCACTCCTGGAAAAACCTGGAAACTAAAACTGGAAGAATTGGTCACTGAATTTAATTACCTAAGGAAGCTAAGAACGGGATACATGAGAAGAACAGGGAACTTATCTGTAATACCGTCAAAAGCTGGAAGTTTAAATAAATTAAAGAAAGAAGAATAATGATATGTATGGAAGAATTACTTTGTGACCTGTTTTAAAGCTGTTTTAAGTCATCTTAGTAGCTAATTGCATTAGTAGTGAGGCGAGGCTTGGCACTGTGGTAGCTACCTATCAATCACAAGGTAACTATTTTACTTTTTAACAGTTAAGCTTTTCCCACGGCTGTCATTATATTTGTGTGGCCATCAATCACAATAGTCATGGGTTGAAATACAAACCTGTTCCTTGGTCGGGACACTTGGTGAGGACTTCTGGTGCTCTGAAGCCCGGGGTTCCAGCCCTGGGAGCCACCTGCTGCTTCCTTTATTAATCAAAACAAGATGAAGCAGAAGTTTGAATACGATTAGGTTCACATTCACGATGAGGAATTAGTATACATATGTTGTGTAAAACCATTGAGGACTTGTCTTAAAAAGAGACACCTGGACATGCAGATGTTGCAGACACGGTCCGTGCGGTAGCAGTTGCAGGTGAGGCCTTGCTGTACGGCCCTCTGAGGTTTCTGACTGCTGCTCTGGGTCCTGACAGGTACCGAAGCCCGGCTGGTGGTGGAGAACCTTCGGCTGGCTGGGTCCTCAGTTTTTCTGGGCTTTACCAGCTGAATAAAAAAAGTTATTAAGTAACTAATAACTACACTGTGATATAAACAACCAGAATACCACTCAAAAGAACTTTTCTTAACCCTCCGAGACCCACATAGACCTGTTATCATTCTACATAGAAAATTAATTAATTAGGAATTAAGTAAGTAAGTAAGTAAGTAAGTAAGTAAGTATACGATGGCCATCCCCGGGCTCACTTATGTCTCATAAGTTGTTGCAACAATTTTTGAGTTGAAACAATGTATTGCACAGATTTTGAGCTAAGTTTCAAATTATTTTACCACTCAAGAATTGATTCAAATGATCAAAACTACTAAAAGATACTATGTGGACAAACATCAACACACATGAATGAAATTAGTCTAATTGGATCCACAGCTTTGTGGCAGGACCTCCACAGCTGGTCTCAGCTTTCCAGTCATGCCCACTTTATGCAATTTTATGACCGTTTAGGGACCAGTTATACTGAATAGTCTCCCCTCACCAGACATGCCAAAACGTAATGTAAAGGGGGGACTCGTGGGTACCCATAGCACCCATTTTAATTCACATATTTTGAGGTATTTGCCATGTCAGTTTTCATTATCAGCATTATTCAACCCCTTCCTGACATGACATGGTCGGTATCAATCAATTCCTTAAGTTTTCTTGTTTCATATGATACCTGTAGGTTGACTATGTAAGAGTGAGCCTGCTACAGCCGGTTAAAGAAATCAATCCAGCAAATCCTTTGAGTCTCAGAAGGTTAAAAGTAAATGGAAAAATAACTAATTTAATTGTTATTTCAATGGTTTTGAGAATCCTCTCATCTGCATTCCACCTCGTTTACCTCTGTCTTAATGGCAGCTTGTTTGGTGGTGGATGGAGCTGGAGTGCAGCTGTTGAGGTTCCTCTCTCCAAACACAGGCCGTGGCACTTTGCGCAGTCCTGTCAAGTCCTAGAAAAAAACAAATATAGATTGCAGAATTTAGCTAAAGCCAACACATAAGTGAAGACAAACAGATAAAAACATACTTTAATAGATCATACAGGAAATTCTTCACCAAAATACAGGTGACTTATATCCAAATAAACCATATTTCTGTTTTCAGTGCACAAAAAAAGACCTAGAAACACCAGTAAAGGTAAAATACGGTGCAAACACCTTTGTGTGCTTTGTGCGAGAGGTGGCGACGGTGGTGACAGAGCGTGATTTTTTAACCAGTGCTTTCCGAGAGACTGTGGAGGATGTGGCGTTGGAGGAAGAGGAGGAGGATAGAGGTAAGTTTGTGGACTGCTGAGGAGGCAAAGGTAGCGAGGTTGAGGCTGTGGTGTTGGTTTTGGGAAGGAATCTAGCTGGTGCTTTACTCCGCTGTGTGGTGTCTTGTTTCCCTGTGGAACCTCCACCATTTTGCAATGGCCTTTGCCTCACCACCTTCAACAGCGCAATCTTGGTGTCCGCTGTACCCTGAGCCAGGCCAAAGTCCACCAGCGCATACCTACACACAAACACACATATTTCAACAGGGAAATAAATAAATACTTTATTCTGGCCTGCATCCAAACTACACATGAAGGTGAGAATTTCCCCGTTAACTCGAAATTCCAATTGAGAAGCCAAAATAGTTGAGACACTTTTGCTCACCAATTCTTCAGCACTGAATTATTTATAAAAAAAACATTTTTAATTATTAACGAAAAACAATGATGACATTCTGAAGCTGCATTTATTAAAGGGGGATGTGATTACTCACGTTTTGCTATTCTTGTTGTAGAGGAAATTGTTTGGTTTGATGTCTCTGTGAATGATCCCAAACTTGTGAATGTGTCTCAGGGCCTTCAACAGGTGATAGATGTACAGACGGACCTCTTCAAAGCTCAAAGACGTTATAATATCCTGGTGAATACATTGTTATTGGATCAGAAGTATTAAATTACATTCCAGAAACAAAAACTACATCAAGAAAAAAATGTCACATATTTTACATTAAAGATTACACCCATTAAAACATCAGAATAGCATTGAAAAGAAGTAGCCACATCCTTGGCAGAAACTAATTAGTTACAATGTACATACCACAATAGCTTGATGCTCCATATAGGGCATGACGATCACCACATGGTCCTCTTTCCTGAAGCAATACGTCACCCCCATCACATTCTCTTTGCCTCTGCAAAGTGAGAATAAATAAATTAAATATGAAAAAAAACAAAAAAAAAAACAGCAAAATGGAACTAATTTCAATGTTTTTTTTCTCTGTGATGATGTACATCTTGGCTGGTCACTTCCAAGAATCACATCAAAAACACTGATTTAACACAAATGCACATTAATATATTCAAAGGAGTGTCTTGCCAAGCCAACCAATGTATTGATGTGCGTAGGTTCAGCTGAATCATACGAGGAGCCCACACACAAATTTGATACAGCATAAAAATAACCTTTAAGGAAGCCGTTATGCTATAAGAGTTCTTTAAACCACCACTTTAAAATGTGTGGGCACACAACTCTTACATATACGAGGTGTCACTTCAACATCTAAATCTGTAGCCTTCTATCAGTAGGTTTCTGAGTACAACAGAACACTTAACTTTCATGAATGGAAAATGCAAGTTTATGGACACACAAGTTTCTTAACACCAAATTGCTCCTGAAGTGCCTTGAGTAGTCAAAAATACAGGAAAAGCACCATTTAAATGCAGGTCCATTCACACTAGGCCCAGTTGTCTCATCCTTCACATTGTAATACGACACACGCATGGTTACAGAATTATAATACATAAAAAAAAAAAACACAACTACTTGTCAAGTATATTATTTGCACAACAATTATGTAATACTTATTTCCGAACAAGTTTGAATTTGCATTTCTGTCCTTAAAAAGTGTTTCTGACTGTGAGTGTAGCTTATATTTCTTTATAAACACAAAACTGTATTGCACTCACCCAGCAACAGTGAGACACTGAAGCTCAGCAGCAATGCGTGTAGGATGGCTGGTTGGGATGAGGTGCTTCAGGGCAAACATCTCTTTTGTCCCATTCCGCATCTGAGCCTCACCCAGGTACACCGAGCTGAATGTACCTTGTGGACAAACACACATTTCGAGAAGATATCTTCCACTCCAATAAATCCACTGAGGTTAACGGTTGTCTACTGTATTCATCTAAAACAAGCGTTTTACTATACATATACATGTTTACTCTAAAGGTGTGTATAAAGCAGAGCACATACCTTCTCCGATTTTGTCTATTATGCGGAAAACCTTGGCCAGCTGAGGGACAGCTTTGGAGAGGGTCTCAATGTCTAGTTCCACATCCCCTGGAAGTAAACAGTCATAAACACGCCGTCATTGATGCACATCACAATTTTTGAATCCACTTCCACATTTTCTGACTCGCTCAAACACTCAGGTCAGCAAATAACAATAATGTGTTACAAGTTGTTGTTTTAAGAAAAGTGCAAGAATGATAAAGCATATGGGCATGCCTATGTTACGGCCAAGACAATTGTTTTTTTTACCTAAATTAAAAATCTGTTGACTAAATATTAGTTGAGTATTAATATAATAGGGGCCTGCAAACATAGCTTCAACTTAATATTGCCCCTTAACTATAATATGCTAATACCTTGGTGCATCTCTACTAACATGTGTAACACGTGTTTTTAAGTCAAACGGTCCAACTTACTTGAGACTTTGCTTCTGCGGTCACCTCTGTCAGACTGATTAACACATCCGTCTGTGCTGATGCCAGTGCAGACAGGAGACAACTCCATCTGAAGCAGAGAAAGAATTGAAGAAAAGTGCTCGGAGGTTTGCAACTAAACTAAAACTTCTCATTATAAATGTTACCTTAAAATCACCGTTATTAACTTTAGGAAGTAACGTAAGTTAGACGGTACATGGAGAGTTGTATTAACGTGATAGTGACTGATTATGGGTAGATAGACACAAAATGTGTACAGCTAATGTTAAGCTAAGCGCCGTTTCTCTTTAATACAACAACTAGCATGCTACTGTTAGCTACTGTCTGTCAAGCTGACGTGAGCTAACCGCAGTGTTGCGTAAAACAAAAAAGAAACTCACCGCTTTAGTTGGCAGAAGTGCAATGGTTTCTTCACATTAACAATTCAAAGAAAACACCATAGAGTCACGAGCTAATGTTCCATCGACGAACACTTAAATATATAGCTATCACTTCGTCTGCAGCTAAATAAAACCGTTTGTTCAGACTTTCAGACTATGCCAACACAAAACTCCGCGCTAAAAGTGCGATTACTGACATATCGCGTTGCTTCCGCACAAATCACGCGGGAACGAGGAATCTCCAGGAAGAAGAAACTGCTGTAAGCGGATGTAAGGAGTGTAAGAGCTAGGTTTAGTAACGACACTTTAAAGACTGCTTTCAAACCTGTATTAAAAATCAAAACGCGCCCTTATTAAAAACTCACATTGAAAGATTGCTAAATTATAAAAATAAATAAAGCTGATTTAATGAATTACCCTAACAAACAATATAAGTGTTCACCCAAAAAGTGTAGTCCTCATCTATTTACACAATTCTTCAGCTGATTTACTTGTGGTTGATTTACTCCCCAAAGAGTGCACAGAATCATCCAAAAAACAGCAACTTTATTAAATATATAAATACATAAATTACATTAGTAACAATTAAATCTAACACAAGAAACAATTTATTTCATCTACAATATGAAGATATAATAACAAACCGTCCATAAATCTGTGTAAATCTCACCAGTTAACGAAATATGAACACAAACATAAAAGAAAAAACATGTTAAGAACATATTTATGTCACATGTACACAAGCAGTACTTCTAAAATATACCATCAAATATCCCAAGAAAAGCTTCCTCTTCTTTGTGGTTAGTGCTGTGTGTAAAAAAAGAGAAGGGGTTAAAAAGTGTACTGCAGTTAAATTTATTTGATATATGATTATTTTCATGGAAATAATATTGTAATCAGTCAGAATGAAGGCATTGTCATTTTAATTTCCTCTACCTGTTGACAGATGAGCTGGTGTTGGATGGGACGCTTATTGTTGAGAAGAAATCAAACCTTCTGGTAAGTGGGGCCACTTGGGTCTCAGGCTTCTTTTGAGGGTTTTCTGGTGCTTTTAGTGTGATCCCTTCTCTGAATATGCTTGGTCTCTACAAAAAGAGGAAGGGAGAATGGCCAGTACCACACTTGCCAAGTTATGGTGTTTAAAAGCACCCTTGATTAAGCTGAAGCTGGAAATCATTAACCATTAATACATTAATAGTATATTCCTGTCCACAGAGAAAATCCGAAAAACAAACAGCAAACGTAATAGTGAATTTTGCTTGCTGCTATGTTTTTCCTGCTGATATTTAAATGTATCTATGGAAATAAGAGATGCAACATTTAAAACAATATTTGTGTCTCTCTCGACAACAGTATGAGATTTATGGGGTCTACATAAGCAACTACACACACAAACACACACCTTTTTTTCCAAGTCGAGTGTACTTCTGCTTTGTGGTCTGATTGTGACAGGTGAGATTCTTGGCTCTCTGATTCCAGGATTTATCGTTTGTAAAATCGACCTAAAAGAAAAACAATATGACAAATGCTTTTTTTTTTTTTTTTTACAAATTACTTCTTAATGTCCGTCTGAACTACAATATTAAATCTATAAATTCTGTATTTCTTAGAGGAGATTTTAAATATTTCAGACACAAACAAACAATTACACCTCATTTTAACTGGCCTTACCTCATTGGTGGTGTGGCTGTGGTTGTACTGGGTATGACTTTTGAATGACTGTAGAGTACTGGTGCACATGCAGCAGCAAAGCCTCCACATAAAACACAGGTAAGCTTATCAAAATCATGACAGTGGTTGAGGCATTATCCATCAGAATCATGCAAGAAGTACAGTATGGAAAATGATCAAAGCAAGACTGTGTGTTTTGTGTGTTAAAATGACATCTTAACAAGATAACAAGATGAAAAGCCAACAAAACACAAATTGACTTCTCTCATCTGAATTGTTGAAAATGAAAATGAAAATTCACTCTACCTGGCATTGCGTAGTCAACACACTGCTGGACTTTAGCATTAGTTGGACACAAGGCCAATGACGTCTCGCTGGCATGCACTAAGTTCTCGTCATCAAAATCATCCCATTCATCTCCAAGGTCAAAGCTGACAGTTGGTATTTGTAAGGATGAAGCATTTTCACAGTGAGAACCCTGGTTTGATGCTACAGTAGACCTCTTTGAGTAAGCCGAGCTGATGCTTTTGATCTGGTTTAGAAGCGGTTTACGGTTCTTGCTAAAACCAACACTGACTCCTGGGTTCAACCACTCTGAGAAACCTAAACACAGATGAATTAAAGAGTGAATAAACCATCAACTGTTACTGCACTTTGCTTTCTTGGAGTCAATCTGAAAAAAAGTATCTCTGTAAAATCTAACAGGCAGCATTTCAAATATATGAGAATTGTAGTTACTGCAACATGCAAAAGTTAAGTTACCTTGAGGGTGATCATGAGATGCAGCAGGTGTCTGGACAGGCTCCTTCATCATCCTGTGCAGGTCCTCCACATAGTCATCATAATCTAAGTATAAGAGACACATATATTACAATCGTTGCAGCCTACAGTGTTGGGTAACGTTCACAGTCTTAATCTTTAACTTGTTTACCGCTGTCAAAGTCATTCAGATGATCTATGCCTGGCGGTTGAATGCAGTCTTCTCCTGTCAGATCCACAGTCTCATTGCCGTGTCTCACTGAAGCATCATAGTGATTTCCCCCATACCTTCAAACGCAGATGAATTAAGTCAGCATGAGGTCATCAGACTTCATTGACACTAAACTTATTATGTTGTTACACTTTTTAAGAATCTAATTTGCAGCAGCTGCTATGGGAGTTATTACCCTTTATAATAAAAGTCTAAATTAGCAGTGTATTTGTGAATACCAGGAAACAGTAGGTAGCCTCTCTTTGGGTTTGTAAGCAAACTCCCGCATGTTGACAGACTCCTCATTCATTTTAATCTGAGGAAATAAAACAGAATACGGATTAATTCATCTTAGTAATGTGTAATGTGTGATGGCTGCAGTGTTAGGAGTATATGATGCAAGTGTTCTACCTCACCTTGAGTCGCTTGACAGGAGTCTGTGGGAGTGTGTCACACCTGCTCCTCAGATCTTTCACATGTGAAGAGAAACTGGATTCTTGATTTGCTGACCTCTTCCGTGGCACAATTACACCAACTTTACCTTGAGGGTTGAGAGAAACCTTTATAAACTTAACAGCCATTCAAAGTAAAGCACAGGTGCACATAAGGACATAGTGAAGGACAAATGGTTGTACTCACAGCAGTCGTGCCCACAGAGATCCTTATTCTTGCAGAAGTGGTTGCACTGTCTTTTATTGCCTAAATCTGATTGTAAAGTTGTCACATTTGAATAGAGAAAAAAAAAAACAATCGCAAATATCAACCAAATCATCAGTAACTCAGTGTAGTGCCTTGGTCTGTAGTAGATGTGGCGTTTTCCCTCTGAGTTACAGCCTGATCTGTAGACTGTGGTTTCAGTGCAGAAGAGTGCTGAGGTCCAGTTGGATCATATGGTTTGTTGTATGGATTATCAATTCCAAATCTTCTGGCTCCAGAGTAGTAGATGTTGAACTTCTGTTGAATATCCAAGCCCACTATAGGAGAGGAAAAGGCCAAAATATAGGTATAAAAATAGTAAATGCACTCCCTACAAAGCTTTGATAGGCAGTCCAGTGCCGTTTAGGTAGCCAGAATGTGAAAAAACAAGATGATCAATTATGTGTAGAACTCACAAATCTATGGTTTGATTTGATGTCACAATTAGCTTTCAATACAACAACAATATTTAACAAATACCGTCAATTTATAAATACAGAACCTTGTACAACATACTGTTATTTCCCTCTATAATATACATATTGCAAATACATTTATATATCAAATATAATTGGCATTATCATGGTTGACCATATTGTGAGCTGATGAGATTGACACTGATCTCCTCTCCTTTCGAGGCCCTTGACACCTCAATCTTCTTTGACCAGCTGCCACATTTCAACAGGACCACATCTCTGGAAAACAAACGACAGGATGTTGCTGAAAATTCATATGCACCTCGCTCCAAACCGAGTTCTGTCTTTTTGTATAAAATGGTGACAGAATTATAGAGAAAGAGGGGGTAAGTGAAAGAAAGCAAAGACAACGTGAAGTTGGCGGGAGCCTGGGAACTGCGTCTCACCTGAGTTTCTGTAGGAAGACCACAGCGTTGTCAGAGTTTCCGATAACCAGAGAGACATAGTGGTGGTCTGGAGCTGTTCTCCTGGACAGCAGCTGTGTTTGGTTTTTAAGGTTCACCTTCACCACAATCTCTGCCGTGTCACAGCTATACCTAGGAAGCTAAAAAATACAGAGACAACTATAAAAAACTATAAAGAATAACAGAGCAAACAAATTTAAACTTCCCAACAATAGCCCAAACATCTGACCAGCAAAATGTGAAGAGCTCAATTATTTGACTAAACCTTTCTCTCACTGATAATAAAATTCTAAAACACATTTTACCTGCTCCAAAGTAACTTCATACTTTGGGAGATGTACAACAGATTCTTTGATTTGGTTGCCAAATGGTGGATGTCTGTTGAGAACCTGAGTAAAATAAATACTGTTAGAAAATATACCCAACTACTATATACACATTTTTTTTCTTTGTGCAAAAATTTTAACAATTTTTCTTAACATAAGCAGTGACATATGGTGAACACAGTTGTAGCAACAGAGCCTGGAGTCTACATTCAGCTCAAACAATGGTTAAACCCAATGCTTTGAATTATTAAAATGTGTTTTCTTTTTAAATATTATGCAGACTAACCAGCTCGAGCTCTCTGGCATTGATTTGCTCTATTTTGCTGAAAGTGGTGAGTCCAGCATTCACCATGGCAGTTGACAGGCTCTGCCCTGAAAAACACAGTGTTTTATTATCAAATGTAACAGTTAGTTATTTAATTTAAAACTGCATAAAAAAAGGTAGAACATTTGGTTAATTGAATAATTCATCATGTAGTAACCAGGATTGGATGTTTTTCTCATTTTAGTACTATATTTACAATGCTTAGATACACAATGCTATACTATGCTAACGTTTATCCACCTATCTTGTCCAGCTGTTTGGAAATATAGGATGAGTTTTCCCAAAGCTTTGCTCTGAAGCACTTTGCCAGAATCAGGGAGTTGAGCAGAGCAGAGAAACCAGTCTTGGAACGGTGACTCAGAAACTCTGACAGGCCTATTTGGGATCAAAATATAATCAAAGTTTAAACAATATATATAAAACACAGAGCACTTTTTTATTCTTTAGTGTACCCAACATACATTTGCTGATGCGCATGCCATTTCTAAAGATCTTTGCTGTGTCCTGTGTGAGTCCAAAGTCTTGAATTGAGATGGAACTCAACTGAGCCTGAATCAAGCTACAGACAAGGTAATAAACACACAATATTTATAGTACACAGTCCACTAAGAATTCATAACATATATTCTGCAGTAAACTTAATAAACCAGCTCTGCATTTACACAGTGAAAGCTCTGAATGAACAAACATACCAGTTCACTTTCATCTCACTGGTTTTGATCTTTCCCTCAATGGGAAACCTGGAAAAATACAGAGGCATCTCAGTTACAATGGCTTGAGACTACATCCATCATTATACATTTAAAAACAGATGCTATGATACCATATATGTGTCTTCAATCCTTTTAAATGTGTCTGACCTGATGGTGATTCTGTTCTTGTCCCTGTTCAAGGTGTTCAGGGACTTCTTCTCATTCATTCTCAACTGAATGTCGCTGAACTCTCTGCTCCTCGACACTAACTCTATCTGTACATACAGCCATTTTCTATCTGAAAAGTGCTTTCTTTGCAATGCCTTATAGTAATAATAATTAAAATAAATCCTTTAGCAGGGACCTGCCTGTTAATACAAAATGTCACTGTAATTGCATTTGAATCAGATACAGTTTTACGAGGAAACCTACCAACTCAGACACGTTCTCAGTGCCAGCCACTTTGCTGAACTGTTTCATGGTCTCAAAGGCAACACAGTACCGAGCCATAAGTCTGCCGCCCTCTGTGGGGAACAACAGCAAACTACTTAACAGTTTTAAGGCTCGGTTGAAAAGGAAGAGTGTAGATAAAGGTCCAGATGTCATCCACATCACTGAACATAAGAAAATAAACTACAGACGAGCACATTGTGTTTTTTTTGCCAATCATTTAAACATATTCCTTGTCTCTACCTGTTGGTTTGATGTTGATATCCTGGTCCATTTCAATCAGACCAATTGAGGACAGAGAGTTGAGGTTCTTCAGACACAGTTCTATGAGAGGAGAAACAGCAATAACTTTAAACTACATGCAGCTTCAAATCAGGCAGCAATATCTAGTATGGAAAGTGAAACAAATGCAGAAGTGCATTAAACTTGCATTTGTTCTAAAGGCCAGAAGGGGGGCGACTCCTCTGTTTTTCATTGTATAGAAGTCTATGAGAATGTGACCCTATTTCTCACATGACTTGTCCTAATAAACTTTGTAAACACAAGTTTATGGTCTCAATTACAAATGTCAGCTGGGATCGACTGATCGATAATGGAAGTCTTCTTCAATACAGCATATTGTTCATTTAGTAAATTACGGTCCCATTTAGAATAAAATCAATGAAAGTATGTTCACAGTGCAGCTACAGCTACCTTGTGGTGACAAGTTGCCTGTTTTTATCCAACAACTTGAGCCTTTTATAGTGTGTTTTTGTTGGTTCATGAAAGTTAATTGTAATCTTTTTGGTCGTATAAATATTTCTTATTCGGTGTTCCTCTAATGCAAAAAGCCAAGAAACTAAGATGGCGATGGTCATAAATGCCAAACTCAAGGTTGCAAAACAGCAGTCCACGAACCAATGGATGATGTCAGAGTGACTTTGTCCACCTCTCTCTCTCTCTCACACACACACACACACACACACGTATATCCCCTTAAAATAGAGTAAAGCAGTTGTGGCCAACCTTGCAATTTTGCTTCAATTCCACATCTGTCCAAGTTGCCAGAGAAACCTGAAATTAGAGGCGAAGCAATCTGCACTGACTGGTTTTACATCGAGGAACATTCACACAAATTCTGATACAGATCATTATATCTGTGCGTTTGTGTCTGGAGCCCTGACCATAGTGTGTGGGGTTCTTGAGGGCTCGGATGTAGAGGAGGGTGGAGCGTATCCAGTCCAGAGCCATGTTGACATCACTGACCGTTTGGAGAACAATCTCAGCATTCAGGTGCTCCACCAGGTGACTGTGTAAACTGGAGACAGGAAGTGTACTGTTACCTCGTGTATTACTGTAATAATATCTCCCTATGAGAGCAAGAGTCAGAGAAAGACAGGCTGAGACAAGAAGAAGAAGAGGAAGAAGAAGAAGAAGAAAAAGAAGAAGGGCAAGTGACTGAGCTGTAATACCTGCTCTCAATGATTTCCACCCCATTCATAAGTTTCATGTACTTGTCTTTGGTTTGGATCTTGGTCATGATTACTGCAGTCGCTGATGTGTCAAACTATAGGAAGAAAAATCAAAAAGTCGGTTTTTAGTTTGTGCATCATACTAAAACTCAAACTAATCATTTGCTATCTTTATTGCTCCATTTACTGTATTTAAACAAATGCTTCCGCATATTCCGTCAGATACCTGCAATATAATGGTAAACTCAAAAACCATATGTAGAGTAATGTACCTTGTGTTAACATGGTACAGCACCAGTGTAAACTAGTGCACTCACTTGTTTTGTGATGGTGCACCAACATTTACCCCCTTGTGCAAAGGGATGTAAGAAAATTAAAATATGTCATTGTTATTCTGCCATTACTTGTGGTCTTCCAGCTCGGCCTATCATCTGTAGCAGGTCAGCCTCGCCGTACTCTTCACAGGTGCCCGCCACATACTGCATGGTAGACTTGATCACCACCAGATGAGCTGGCAGGTTCACCCCCATGGCCAGAGTCCTGGTGGTGACTAGGGAATTAAAAATAAGGCCACAAGCACAAATTCAGTATCCATGAAATAGAATAAAAACGTAAATTCAAAACTGTACCAGAAAGTAGTAAAAGTTTCAGATAAGAGTGGGGTAACTTTTCTAGTATATTTAAATCAGAGTTGCACTAACAATTCAACATACGATCAGAATCCGTGAATATCAGCTTTCAAAAATTGTATTATCTTTATTACTAGTGGTGGACATCAGTCAATGGGGGGGGGGGGGGGGATGTATTTTTGAGTCATACTTTCCATTGGACAGTCATTTACGTGCTTTTTTGACACAACCCTGTAATTATAAAACTCGGGCTGAGGCCTTGCAATGTTTCAGCATGACATGGTGAAATATGATATGGACTCAGTTGTTGCAACCTGTGACACCTGTCTTTCCTGTTTATGTCTGCAGCATAGACAAAGACAATAAAAGAAAGGATTGCGTTGCACACTTATTTACTGTACTAATAACAAAGTCTTACAGAGGACAGGCAGGTCTCCCAGAGTGAAGGCCTCTTCTATCAACTTCCGATCAGACAAGTCAACTCCTGCGTGGTGGAAGCCAACTCCAAACATCACCAGATCTGGACCACAAACATAACACCAAAAATAATGTTGATTGGAGCCACAACATGACTGGAACTCTGGACTGAAACAGGTTTCAAAGTCTGTATCTGGTGGGTGTTGACATTTTGGTTTCAAAAGGGAACCTTACCTCTCAGTTTAGAATCCAGAACAGATTTTGCATATTTCATCAGCCTGAACAGATTACAAAGTTAAAAAAAGCTTTCAGTAAAATTAAATCAACTGGAAAACAACAAAATGTTGAATGGATAGTTGGATATGTGAGAACATGTTATGGATAAGTGAGGAACATACCTATGCTTGTGCTCAATGCTCATAATGAACCGAGCATCCTTGGCCAGAACTGTAGCTGATTGCTGGACTCCTTTCCTTGTAGAGCAAAACTACAGAATAATTATTAATTCATTATTATAAGTAAACATATGTAGGAAATTCTATATAAACGTAACACCTAGCATGTTAAAAAAATAAGTAAGTAAATACATATACGGTCCTATGCCTTTCTATGACTTAAATAATGAATTTAATGTTTATCATATAAACACATAATCAACCTGTAGCAATAGAAACAACTTCAACAATGATCATAAGACCTTGAAGAAATCTAATCCCATTATCCTTTTGAACTCCTTATGACCTTTAAATCTTGTTCAATTACATGACAAAATGAAGAAGAAAACCCTACAGTAAAAACAAACAATGTCTGGCTCAACTTCCCCACCCACCACCAGTGCAGGCTTCTGGTCAGAGTACGTTTGTATGATGTTGGCCATCTTGTAGTTTAGCGACAGGTCAAACTTGAACTCGGTTTGGTTCGGGCTGCAAGGGAACCCCAGCACCACCTTCCGCAGCTTCACTGGGCGGTAGCTCTCGTCCATGTCCAGATATGTGGCTGGACCATTCTCATTAGACAGCCAGTCTGCTATCTGTATAAATTTATCATACAAAGTTGCACAAACTGCCTTTCGAACAAGTGTTATAAACACATAGCTGCCATGCCCGTTCTCAGCCACTTACATCAGAGGTGTTGGGTATGGTGGCTGATACAGCCACAAACCTCATAGAGAGGCCTGCCTCTGGATTCTGTGCTGTTCTGTATGCATGTACGGCCTTCATCCTGCTCACCACAACTTCCAGCGTGGCACCACGAGTCGCATCCTTCACCACATGTATCTGGAAGAAGAAAATATGCCATCTGACTGTTGGCTTTAGAAACATCTTTAAAGCTAGACAGAGACATTGCTAAAAAAATCAATTAAGCTGTCCTTTATCACTGTATTCCATTATCATATAAGGAGATGCATCTCTTGTTGTATGCACTCTAATAATAGAGGCCCAGAAAATGTTGAACTATAATTTTTCATGGCTAACCTCAACTGAAATAAAGTGCAGAGGGCTAAGGCAAATTATGTGCCATCACACAGTGTGGCATTACAAAATACACAGTAGACAGTACATCACCTGGCACATGAGTAAAGAGTGAGCATCCACCATTATGCAGGCAGACTATGAGCCACTATGAACACTGAAAAAAGGCTCTGTGAACAAAATATCTGACCTCATCGATAAGGAAGAGCTTGACTAGCTGCAACAGACAGTTGTCCTTCCATTTTCTTGTCATACTGTCCCATTTTTCCTGTAGGAAAGGTGCAATACAACATGCAGTTGTATATGCTTTTGATTCTCATCTTTACTCTTTCTTCATTTTTGTTGCATTTGTTTGATTGAGGCGCAATGTAGTGTCACATACAGGCGTGGTCAAGATGATGTGGGAGTCCTGAATCTCAAAGAAGTCATCAACCTCTGTGTCGCCTGTCAGCTCCTTACAGTTCAGTCCCAGAGGACTAAACTTCTTCTTCCAGCTCTCAAAGCACTGACTGCAGAGAGCTTTGATAGGGGCCACTAGCAAGAGGGTCAGAAACAAGCTAAATCTATAAAAACACTGGAAATGATAAACTAGGTAAAAGAAACAAACCCCAGTGTGTGATTACAGTCAGTGTAATTGTGTGTAAAAGTGTATTGTGTTGACATATTGTTGCTATTCATTGATGATTTGATACAGCATAAGATTGGTTCACATTGGCAATATGTATAATAGTAAATCAGATCACAATTTTATGTTTTCAATTAGTTGGAAGAAAAAAAAATGTTCATGGGAGTCATGAAAAAATTAGTTTCAGTAATTATTCTAAACGTTCTGGGTAGGAATCAATTCCCCCAATACTCAAACTACTACATACTGTAAAATACAACTTTTTAGATAAAATTGTATGTATTTTGTGATTTAAACTAGGCCAAATTCAGGCTGTGGCTTTATTGGTGTATTAATAGGGTCTGCACAATATTATGCTCACTGTAGACAGCTTTGACATCTCTCCAGGGCTCTGAGGTCTCCATTAACAGGCGAATGATGGCCAGCTCAAACAACACTGTTTTACCAGATCCAGTAGGAGCACACGCCACAAAGTTTTTATTTGTGTAAAGAACCTGTGAACCCAAAACATGAATACAGTCACAGTTAAAATCTAACAGACAAAGAAAGCATGTTATTCATAATTCTCAGCATTCTGTCTATTAATGCTTTTAAATAATGCTTACGTCATCTAGTGCTTTCGACTGAACGTAGTTGAAAAAGGGGAACTCATTGAAGACAGATCTGAACTTAGCTGCTGTGTTAGCCTGGTTCAGAAAATAACACCACACTACTTGGGAAATTGCTTTCCAAGCATTAAAGCACAGCTCAAACACCGTCTAAAATGTTTGAATTGTGTTGACTTACACAACAGCAAAAAGGATACGGATTTCGGAAACTGGCCGCAAAACTCCGGATCCAGAGGATCCTAAAATGTGCACAAATAAAACATAACGTACTTGAATTTACAGTCACACTCTCACTGACCCCATTCATCCCACATTCATGTTAATATGAATTATTTTACATTTATCGTTGGGTATAAATGAAGGCATTATATTTTGTAGCGAATGTAAAGTAGAACTACAAAAATGACTTTCATCTCCATGCGGTTAGAAAGGTTCCTACTGTTCCCCTCTAAGATTCTACTGTTTTAGATTCCACCACCTAGTGACCACCATGTTGCATTACAATGGAGCGGTCAGTGAGGAGAGCTCACCTCATTTCACCTCATCATACCCAAACACAATGTGGCAGCTGCTGTCATGGCTAGACATGGGCATGCTCATTAGCTACACCACTTTACAGAAGCTATACGCGTGTTATTTGGTGAACCACATATAGAATATGAGCACAGCCCCAGACTGCGTCCGTGTCAATGCAGTGCAGCACCTTGTATACGAAGTGGCTGAGGCGTCATGGGTGGAACGAAGGCTCTCTTTGTGCCCTTGTCCTGCATCTCTGCATGTGCCGCGTTCTGTGGGGGTCGGCCACTCGCTGCAGATGAGCCCAGTGGAGGGGGTGGGAAGGAGGGCTTGGGGGAGAAAGGAGAAGCTGCCTGGGTAACTGTCGCCCGTGGAGGAGGAGGAGGAAGAGGAGGAGGCACTGTCGCCATGGTAACCTCGCTGAGAAAAGTTTGAGGTCTGGATTCTGTCTGGCTGCTGCCGCCGCCGCCACCGCCGCTGCTTCTGAGGTCATCTGTGTTTGACGAGTCATCTCCACTGTTCAACACCTGAACCTTGAACAAGCTGTTGTGGGAGGGAGGGGAGGGGAGGAATAAATAATTAATAGAAGAGGAAGGTGGAATGAGAGAGGGAAAAAATATTGTTGCTGCTGCACACTCGGGGGCTTATTTAAATAACGAGCCTATGGGGGGATGGTTTAGCATGTTATCATGTCTTTCTTATGAACTGTCCACTGATGAAAAAATCAAGCTGCTTACATCTTTATGAAGCATGTCATGGATTCAAAATAATTTGGGGGGTTAAAGAGAGAATTGGTCAAACATGAAAGAAAAACTGGAAACATGGCTTTTATATTAACTATAACATTAAGCCTAATCAATTAAGCACTTTTTAAAATGATGTACTACATTCCTCTTCAACAAGAGACACATCCTTATTGGCTTGCTATTTACATCGTCGTGCCCACTGAAAACATTTTTCACTCACTCGTTAATTCACAATCGTGTAAATGTTATCTTAACAAAGAACCGACACTTGCCTTCTCCGTAGAGGTGGGTTTTTGCTTTGCTCCAGAGAAAAACATCCCCTGATGATGGCTGCATGACTAGAATCCTGCGGGGTTTCATCTCCACTTCTGCTTCTCTGGCAGAAACTCTGAGAGTAATCCCTGAACCCTTCACCTCCCCAAAGGTTGGAGCTGGTGCTATTGCTGCCACCTTGAGTTTCCTCAATCTCTTTCTCATCATTGTTATAACTGTAAGGACTGTTGATATTTGATGGTAAAACCTTAAGGCCAGCTGAGGCTTTAGAAGGAGGCAGGAATGTCACAGGTCTCGGTGAGAAACCTGCGAGTAATATTGAAGAGAAAGAGAGAGTTTCATCAAACAAAGTTGTTGACAGCGGTGTTTTTTATGCATGTGATTCTTAAATCCGGTTGACTATTTTGCTATTGTGCTTTCTGATTGAAAGAATTTACTGCAGGGAATTTACCATTTCAGTTGGATTTATTAGTATGAGAATAGATCATAAGACCCAGATTCATGTGTTTACCCTAGCCAAGGAAAATTGGGAAAAGCTTTCAAGCCTATTCAAGCCATCGTGTCAGTGAGTCACACAGTTACATTTAGTAGGGCTTCAATAGGCCAGATACTGAGCAGTTTACTCAAGTCAAGTGAAAAGGAATTCACCCTAATCCAGAGCACAACATACTGTATAGGGCAGAGAGAGACTCTGCCTCCTTCTGCACATCCTGAGTGGCTGGAAGCTGAGAAAGAGACGGTGGCACTTCCAGCTGCCATGGGCTGACCTTCTGGTGCAGTGGTGTTCTGTCAAATATAATCAGAGGGGAAAACATGAATTGAGCAGTGAGACGAAAGAAGAGAGAGGGACGATGTGGGGTAACGTTATCTGTTTGTACTCACACTTTGTCAACAATGGGCTTCTCAAAAAACAGATTGTCAAGGGACAAGGTGCATTCATCTGAGTCCAACATCTCATCAGATCATGGAGGTGCTCATAGATTTGATGCAGAGCGGGGCAACGTCGATCAATCACTGTGGAACTTAGTTGGGGACATCTTGTTTAGAGACGAAAATAAACCAGACACTTCTATGGATCCAAAAATGAAGCAATACATATAGGTGTAGCTATTTATTTAAAATATAACAATAACTGTAAAAATGTATTTAAAAATGCAATAAGAGGAAAAAGCTATTGCTGCTGCAAGACATGAAAGATGGTTATGCTAGGATGCAAAAATCAAGCCTGCAAATAATTTTTAAATATTAAGCCATTAGTAACATCATTAGCATGAAGTAGAGTATGGATTCAAAATATTTGAACGATTTTTTTTTTTACACACAAAAAAAAAGAATTGATACGTGGCTTTCATATAACTACAGTTAGCAATAGTCCAGCTAATTTGACATTAGCGTTAGCAGTTAATGTAGCTGACGTTACTCATAAGATAGCAGAACGGAATTCCTTATACCTGCTGATGAAACGTTATATGAAAAATGTAACTTGTTAATATGAGTAATGTAGGTAGATATCTCACAGTGAACAACATTGGTGGACGCGAATGAGAGGAAACTGGGCTTTGCTAGCTTTAGCTTAAGAGTTAACGCAGCTAGTGAACAACGTGCTAGCAGCTAACATTCAAATATGAAGACATTTAAACTAACGGCTATTAGTTAGCTGCAAAGTTGCCAGTCGGTTAAAGCAAGTACCTACATGCATGTTGTCTGTACTATTTTCTCGTAGTGTACCTACCTGTGTTAATGAATCATTTGACACCGCAGATATTAAAACAGTGTCGTTAACGTAGTTCAGAGCTTAACCTTTTGACCTCACGGGCTACATTAAGAACTCTTTACCACAATTGCGCGAGATTTAAACACCCATCAGAAACATTATTTATTAGCTAATTGAAGTGCTAGTTAACTAACCAGTGTATTAAGCTATGCTTTTTTAAATACTTACTATTTTAAAATTATAATACATTAAAATGAGTTAATATTCACTGTCGCTAAATGTTCTCATCAGAATGTAAGTAGGCCAACCATAACATATATTTACTACGGAATAATTTTCATTCTTATCAAATAATTATATGTGTGTTGAAACACAGCGTGTTTTCTCTTGAAAACAGGAAGCTGCGAGTAACTGAACCGGCTAATCACCGGCTACGAAAGCAACAAAGACCTGTGAGAAGACAATCGTGGGGGCATAGAGGGATCATCGCTCCTCTGTTGGGATACAATTCTTGTCTGCGCGTCAATGACAACTTTACATAGCAAAAAATAAATGTGTTCTTTAAAGAAATAAATATATTAACTACAGTTTCAATTTATTGTATCAATTAAAACGGCGATTAACCGCCATCAACCTAAAAAAAAAAAAAATCTGCTACTCAAAGGAGATGGTCATTAACTCAGGTTTTTTATGCCTCCTATCTGGAATGAACCATTTCAAATCACTCGGGGGGGTGCATGGCGCCGACTCGTAACATTACGTGACGAAATTATGCGAGATAACAACTTGTGTAACTTTTTAACTATGTCTTTTTTATCAAGTACAAACGAAATTAAACTTAATCTACCGGTAATGTCTTTGTTCTGTTACTTAACGCCAAATGCTCGTACTGTTACCCTTACAAAAGAAATGATCTGTCCCACACCAGACCACCACGGAAAATGGCGACTGTGAAATAGATGGAAGACGAAAGTAAGAAATTATTCAATGCAGCGTTTAAATTGTGTCCTGTCTCCATCTGCACCGCTCCAAGGTACCGTATGTGTTTATTTAATCATTCTATTGATGTCTGTATAGCGAGTAACAAGGGACGATTGTCATTAGCTGTAGTTTAGCCTGAGGAATAGGTTTTGGTATGGAACAGCCTTATGGAATGGTCTGCAGCTCCAGCAAGCAGCATCCAACAACACAGCGTGATATAAACGCCAAAGAAATGCAACGATCGCCTTACGGAACATAGTATGAATGATCGAATCGGCTCTGTATGTTGGCACCTTTTGAAACACATCCCAGCTACTGTGGGCTGGTATAACTGAACTAACGTTACTGTGTTGAAAGTTTTAACTCTGTACAAAATCCACAACCGGTCATTAAAAGCCGTTTACGAGGTATATCTCTTTGCAGTTTTAGTGTTGCTGTGTAAATGCTAGAAACACCTCTCTGTCGTATAAGCATTCACTTGGTATGACACTTTTATTGCCCTTCAAATCCAAGACCTCTCAATCCTGCGACCTTGTAGCGTTATAAATGCCCACAATTAATTATCTGAGCGAAGTGTCACGTGTATATTATATTTAGCTATATTCCTTTTGTGGTCAATTAACGCTGGGTGAGTCAGAAAACTAACTGGTGACATTGTAAGTAACTATATAGTTTGCTTTTTACAGAAAAAACACACATTCTAATTACCAACAACAACTATGTCTATTTTAAATTGTAGCTCATTCAGTATTGGACATGTTAAAGCCTGAATGTCACTTTTATGCCAAAAATTGTAATAATAATCTCAAGCGGTTAAATATCTTAACCATCACTGATTTACATTTGCATTTAGGGTTACAACTAATAATTATTTTCATTTCTGATTAATCTGAAAATTAGTCTATTACTGAAATAATAAAATGTCAGAGAACAATGAAACATTCCCCTTACAATTTCCTTAAAAGTGCTAAATACCAAATTCAGACTTTATGTTTTACTGAAAGATTGTCTCCACAAGGCTTTTAACATGACGGTGACTGAGCCGGCGACTATCAGCTAACGGTGCTAACCGCACAAACTGTGCAAACAAGAGCTAACAGTGTTTGCTTGAGGGAGGCGTCGTTACACCTCTGTAAAAACGCCGTGGTTTGTGACGTTATTACAAGAAAAGTTCAGAGGAGATGTCAACCATTATATTGCGTCGTATCGTCTGCATTTTCTGAATGGCTCGCTAGCTAGCACACAATCATAAGCCCCTTTCACGCTGCCTTTTCATTGCGGGATTATCACTCTTTTTTAGTGTAGAAAGTTGGTGTAAAAGGTACAGTAACGGAATGAGGTGTCAGGGTCTAGCCTACAATAATATGCTCAATAATATAATAACGGTCTCGCTAAAAACGGTAATGTTTTTTAAAAGGTCCGCGTTTAGATGACATTGGTAAAAAAAATTATCCGCATGCACATGGATCCGCAAAAACGTACCTAAAACACTGTAGTATGCATGCCAGTCCAGTAGTTGGCAGTGATACCTTATAATAGATAGCCCTTCCTGTCCAGTCAACCCCAATAAAGGTGTCCATCCTGCGGACAACGCTTAGTTTTCTCAGTGCAGTGATGAACATCATGGCGAGTATGCCAACAAAAAAGTTTATTTTGTTTGGACAGGTTACTTCGGTAATCCCCCGTTTGCTAGTTAACATGGCAACACTGGAGTTGCGTATACAAAAGGTTCACTCTGGAACCCAGTTTCAAAAGTTTTCATTTTCAGTCCCCCAAAACGCTGTTGTCATGTAAAGGAACGCCCAGAACGTAAAACTACGTTTTGCATATTATGTTGAAAACGTGTAAACAGCCCCTCACAGCCATAACAGAGGTGAAACGAGGTGAGACGACCAGGCCAGAACAGAAAGTGACATTTTGGTGACATGTTATGAGCCCGACCCGCCACCAGGGGATTTAAAAAGCTCAGAAGAAGTTTCACGTTATGCACAGCAACTTTGCTTGCATATGTAGTGTCATGTTAATGTGCACAACTAGCAAAAGAAAGTCAACTCTTGGTTCATCTTCCATTGTTGTTTTGGTGTGCTGGGGTTAATCATATTTCCAACGCTTATTTAATACATCACTCTACCGCCTATGCCTTGTAGGGTATGCACACTTGAACTCACATGTACTAACACGCACTTGGGCCGTACTGCCTTTCATAAGTAAAGCACAGAGAAGCTCGGATAACAACACACACAGAGGGAGTGTGGCTCCTACAAAATTTCATTCCCATACAACTTAACTGCACTCCCAAACATTTCAAGGGAAATTTTCTCTTACATTATGGTTACAGTTTTAAACTGTTAAAATTTAAATATGGTTTAATGTTGTAAATTGAAAGAGAAAATGCAACTTAAACGTGTTTGGTTAGGTTAAACAAAACAAGTACTTGGTTATATTCAGGCCACAAAATTACTTGGTTTGAACAGGTTACAAACAGCGAATATAATCCACACAAAATATATTTCTTTCTTTCAAAAGAAAATCACAGTACAAACTTGTTTAGAAGACAGGGCTGAACCATCATCTTGCTATGTTTTGTAAATCGCAAACAAAACAAATAAAAAATTCCGTCAAGTTGTTAAATGTTGAGCTGAACAACGAATCAAAACTTGTACGCTTGTCCTATGGGCACGGGCAGCAGATTCTAAGATATCTTATAGGGCTTTTCCATAGTCACGGCACGGCACTGCACGGCACGTTGTTTTTGCATTTCCACTAGGGTTGGGTTTAGGATTAGGGTACTTTTTTTGTAACGCCTCAGCCCTGGTTCCAAGCGGGCCGAAGCTCCACTAAAACATGACGTCAGCCTACTGCCTTACACGGATTGGCCAACGAGGGTCGTCACTGGAAGCGTCATAAGTGTGACGTCCGACCAGACTGTAAACACAACTCAACCCCGGCATTTTTAAAACCGGCTGCTCTGCGACAACACGTAACCCGTCATACTCGAGAAAAATGGAATCGCAGAGAAAGTCAACGCCATGGTCGGTCGACGAGGTCCACACGTTCCTCTCTTTAGTGGCGGTGGATGGTGTTATGGTTTTTTCCCGGTTTTGTGCGTTCGTCGCGCGTAAATGACGTCACGGCAGTTTCGCAGCCGTGGTATGACGACCCCACCCACGTCGAGGAGATACTATGGAGGTACTAGTTGTAATGGAAAAACACCCAAAATCGGCCGTGACGTGCTGTGCCGTGACTGTGTAATGGAAAAACACCATTAGACATTTTGGGGGGTAAGGGTGGCAATACAATACAATACAACGCTTATAGTGTCCAAAATGGGAAGAACTTAGTTAATGTCTCATTCAGATTGACTTGAAGGCCCTCATTAAAGAATAGAGCCAGTCCGTCAACATAGAGGGCTGTGCCAAAACAACGTAGGGTCATCCAGCAAGGCTTCTTCAATCTCGGACAGATGAGCAAATGAGCAGATGAACGGATGAGCAGATGAGCCTCTGGGGACAAGGGGCTGTATTTCTGGGGTTCCAGTGTACCAGCAGATATCTGGGCCAAGACTTCCTTTTTCGTGTGCTGTTCATTGTTTACAGTCTAAATAGCAACTTGAGATCCAAGACTAGAGTTAAGAAAATACGTGTATTACTAGATTGTTTCACAAGTAGCCAGAAGCAAATCATAAACCAAATAACAGTCATCTAAATCATTGTCAGACAATAGCCGGTGGGTTCCTAAATTGCATTTCAGCCAAATGTCACCTCTTTTGCTCTCCACATGGACTGAATTCAACCAATCCCTGATGAAATGTTATAAGTCACCAAGACTACAAATGAAAACTAGACCACTTCTGATACCAAAATGTTGTCCCGTTCGATCTGAATGACCACAAACACCATACATTTAAATACACAAAACCTTACCACAAGATAAGATGAAGCTATCAAGGCAAAATTCCTTAAGCACAATAGAGAAAAGCAACGACCCTATCCAGATCAGTTAGCAGTGACTATGAAGAAACAGGCCTATGCTATTCTAGTCAAACACTTGTAGTTGAGGCATATCTAAGACAAATGTACCTTTCTTTTTTCAGGTCATGGCAGCTGAAATGTCATGTCTGTCAGGTGTTGATGAAGATGACAAAGATGCAGATCCCGAGATCAATGCCCTCACACTCCTACAAGAGCCAATGAGAATGGCACAAGAATCAGCCTCTTGCACCGATTCTTTCAGCAAGGCTTCTCTGAAACAAAACAGTGTCCTAGATGTTCTGTCAAACACAGATATGCTGTCTCCAGTTGGCCTGGGAAATGGACCTTCCTCACATCAGGCTACAGAAGCCCATGAACTCAACAGCATGTCCACAGAGAAAGAGGAGGCAAAGAGCATCACCCCACTCAAAAATGTGCAGGCAATTGACACTGCAGGAATTTGGGGATTTGATGAAGACTCTCCTGAGAACTCATTGGATAATTTTAGTAGTGCCAGTGACCTTCATTGGGACCCTCACAAAGAGTTTATGCAGTTTCTGTGGGAGAACCATGGTGATTCCCCAGGTGAGGAGCCTAAAGATGAAATCCCTTCCACCAACAGCCAAAGGAGAAGGAAAAGGAAAATGGATATGGTTGTGATGGTGGATCCCTCGGAAGACCTTTACCCTGATCTGAGCCACAAGTCGTCTGAGGAATTGTCTGATGCTGAGGACCAAGTAGACTCCATTCCTGAAGTCAGAAGGTCAAGGACGTTCTCCCAGTCACAGTCGTCAACAACAGGAAAGGTTTCCAAGTATCCCAACGGAACTGTAACGGCCATCAAGGAAATTCTTTACAATGCACCTGCAAGAAATTCACATGAGAACAGTATAGGCCATGGACTTTCACCATTGAAGGGGAGGCTCACCATAAATTCTCATTCAGAGGAGAAGCCATCGTGTTTCCCTTGCTCAAAATGTAAGCTCATCTTCAAGAAAGAGCATCATTTGCATCGTCATATGAAGTCTCATGCTGACTCGCCGGATATTTCGCCAAAGCCTTTTATATGTCGAGAATGTGGACAGTCTTTCAGACGAAGCGTATCGCTTATTGAGCACATGTCCATCCACAAGGAGAAAACAGCAAGACTCACCGAAGAGATCAAAGGCATGAATGATAAGAAGAAAGAGGATAAAAAGAAGCTTTTCTGCCCTCAGTGCCCTTTTGTTACAAACTGCCCAAACACATTTGTTCAACATGCAAAAACCCATGAGAAGGACAAGAGAAAGTTTAGATGTGACAAATGTAGCTTCAGGTCTCTGAGTGAGAACGATCTTAGGAGACATAACATTATGCAGCATACTGTTATTACTGTTAGAAAGCAGATTCAGAATGATGACTCTGAAATCTTCTCCTGTAACAATTGTTCTTATAGAGCTTTTAGCAAAAGTGTTTTTAAGAACCACCTTATGCTGCGCCATCAACAAACTTTTGAGGAAAACGAGGCTGAACAGCATCTAGAAAATCATGTTCAACCATCCAAGGAGCAGCATGTGCCTACTAGTAAAACCCCTGTAGGAGATGCAGAGTTTACTTCAAAAATCTCTATAAAAAATCAGATCTCAGTTAAAAGAGCTTGTTCACCTAGTGAGTCCAATGACATATCAGACTTATTCAAAAATAACAAGATCAAGAGAGGTCCTAAGTCTCAGCTAACGGAATCAAAGCTTGACAAATCCATTAATGTTCTCCTGTCCCGACAAAGGCATGGAAAGAAAACTCCAGAACAAGGAAGGAAGGAAAGCAATAATCACAGCACATCTGTTCCGGATGCCAAAGGTGACAAAGTTGGCTCTGATCAGTTTCCAGGAACATTGACTGTAAAGGTTGAGGATTCATCATTATCCCCAAATGGCCATAGGGTGACATCCAATGCAGTCGAATTAGATCTGTCAACAATCAGAAAGTCACCATCTAAAAGGAAGATGTCCACCCCATATCGCAACACCTCTGACCAAGACTCATGCTTCATCTTACCAAAACCTCTGCCAAGTCCCAAGACAAACCAAGAAGAAGAGGAAGAATTGTCAGACTATGACGAAAAGGACATTTTCCAGTTTAATGATGCAGATGTCAACACTAACCTTTTTGACAATGGTACCAAGAAAGACAAGCAAAACATAATTTATACCTATAGCAGAAGAATGTCCATGAGGGGAGCTCTGCAGGCATCTAAAAGGCTGTTTGAAAAAATAAAGAGTGAAGAGCAAGAGCAAACAACTGAAATCAAAGAAGAATGCATAGAAACGGAAGTCTTTCAAGAAACTGAATTTGAATCCCACCAAATGCCATTGACTGAAGACTTCACAGAAGAGTCGGAGTTGGAATCAGATCGCAAGAACTGTCCATACTGTCCTGCAGTCTTTGAGTCAGGTGTTGGATTATCCAATCATGTCAGAGGGCATCTTCATAGGGTCGGACTGGCCTACAATGCTCGCCACGTAGTGTCTCCTGAGCAGGTGGCTTCTCAAGACAGAAGACCACGTGTTCGACGGAAGATTTCAGCGTTCCGGAGATTAAAAAAAGGTAATTGCATACAATTTGCATGATCTTCTGTTAAAGGAAAACTATGCTTTGTTACAGCTGGTCTTGTTATTTTGTGACTCTGGTCATCAGTGCTATATGTAATTGTTGAGCATCAACTTTACTAGGGCAACAATCAATGATGGGTCAGACAGTCATACAAGTTGTAAACAAACTCCGGATTAGTAAGATTTCTTTAGATGCAAAGATTATAGCCAAATTATTTATGTCAGTCTATTTCTAGACAGACTCCATAAGTCAACTATTAACTAATGTACTTAGCATGGCACACTTGAAATATCTTAAAAGATTATTGGAGACACTCTTAGCTGTGCTTACTTTCGGTTCTCCCTCCAAACATAATTGTACCTACTGGTGAACAACTCAGCTTGTTAACAACAATATATGTTGCCCAATTGGGCCTCTTTTAGCAATCTAGGCATGTCTCAGATCTCGGCATTTATTTTGGTGAGGTCATGAGTTCTTGCTACCAATGGAACCAACGGACAAGCCAGTTAAAATAATACTCAAGTCTGAAACTGGGTTGAAACTGTAGTTTTCTGTTATACATATGTACTTGACCAAGTTTAAATTGATCATATCGTACTTCTTTTTTTTTTCTAAATTTTCTTTCTTTCTTTCTGTTTCAGCATTAGAGCTGGAGTCCGAATCTGAGACTGTGAAGAGCATTCACTCCTGCCCATTATGTGGGGACTCATTTGATAACAGGACTGGGCAGTCCAACCACATCCGAGGCCACCTCAAAAAGCTTGGTAAAAATTTTTCAACGAAGAACAAATCCCCATTATTATTACTCCGGGAGTTGATGCGTGACAAGAAGGAGTTCCAGCGGGCAATCCAAATGTTGGGAAAGAGACGGAACCACTTGCAATACAATGTTTCACCAAAGTTTACCAGTGTTGATCGTTTCACACCCTCGCCCATTGGAATCCAGAAAAGTCATTCTATTCCAAGCACGTGCACTGATGCCAGACCACTGATGCCCATGTTTTCTATGGTGGAAATGGAATCTGAAAAAAGGCAACCAGAGACTAAGTTGGATGTTAAAAATTCACTCTCGGGCACGACTGCCTTGATAGGAATTCTGAAGAAGAGGAAGTGTCAGGAAGAAGGCAGAATAAAGGGGTCCTCTCAGATGTCACGACACCTGTTTGCAGCTTCTTCAAACAGTGAGCACAGTTCGGGATCAAGAGTTGCATCTTCACTGCCAAAGTCAATATGCGGTAAGTAACTTCCTCATAGTAGCAACCAGAAGGTTAGACTGCAAGTGGAATTCTCCTGAAGTGTTATGATTAATTTATTACCATCTGTAAGAATCCTGTAATACACTTACAATACAAATACAAAATAATTGTGTTAAATATCTCTAATATGAAAATAGCAATTGAAATAGCATTGCTACAAAAAAATGTATTAACCTTGAATCAAGAAAACCAATAGTGTATATAAAAATTGCAGGTTATATACAGGCCACCTTTTGATAGCTTGTGAGAGATAATCAGTACTTTAACTCCAAAACTCACATTAAGACATTTTGGTGAGGAATAATCATCAGATCATCAAGTGAGTTGTTAAAGTGCAGTGTGTCAGCACAAAGGTATAGAGTAACATTGTCAAAATACCTTCTGATTTTGTGGCCAAAACTGATGAGCATGTTGCACATAATAATGCAGATGAAGATCAGTATTTTTGTCTTGTCTCACAACCTTATTAGCAGAAATATATAGTTCATAAGATAGAACAAAGACATTTCAATTAATCTCTTAATCTTTCACTGTGTGACTTTTATGAATTGCAAAATTGCCACACAAAGGGAAGGAAGTACCTTATTTGTTTGTCTTCGTATTTTGTGTCTTTTTACAGATGGTGAATTTAACAGGAAGGTGTGCCTCCACTGCAATGCAACTTTCCACAGTGGAGTTAGCTTGTCTAATCACCTCCGGGCATATACAAAACGAAAAAGGACTGCCTTACTTGAGGGAACCAGTAAGTGTCATCAGCAACAGTGAAAGCTGAAGAGAGAAAGAAAACTTCTACTCCAAGATCATAGTAGCAGTCAGGGGTATACATTCTTCACAAGCAATGTGTAATCAATGAATTGGTTTTAGTAAGTAAGAATAGTAGTAAGAATCACATTAATTTCTTAATATGCTAGCTGTGTGACCCTCCTTCAGCAAATGAAAAATGTCTTGGACAGAAGTGAAAGTTCCTGTTTCTCTTTGCAGACACCTGAGGCTCAACTCCTGATAGTTTTTTTTGTATTTTATACATCCTGCTTCAAGCATTGAAAAATAACATGTCTATAAGTGAAATGTCCTCGTAAATTTGGACAGTTTTCATAACGGTTCATTACATTTTCAAGATACAAAGAGGACCTTTCAGCCATTACCTCATTTGCATTACCTTATCTTTTGACCAAAAGTGATTGATCTGATCAGACATGCGGAGGGAAATTTGCCTACCGTATTGTACCCGAGTAAATCAGTCACCGTTTGGATAGAATTTGTCAAAAACATGTACTTCCACTTTGTAGATATGACCGCAGAACTCTCAGACTGATACCTCGAAACTGCTGCAGATGAAGCCAAAATTGAAAATTGTCGGGGCGGTACGGGGTTATGATGTCCAAATCATAGCAATAATTAGTTGCAGTAGTGTATTGTGGAGCTTGGCGGGTGCATTTGTGGGAGGAATGACCTCCCGCGGCAGAAAATGTTCAGAGCCTACTTTCCCTGCATGCACAGATTATCACATTTATATCTCGGACCTTGTCTCACACTGGAGTGGTCAATGCAGGTGAGACACAGAGCCAGACATTACTGTCGCAAAGCCAAAAACGTGTTCATAAAATGGCTAATAATGTCCACACATCCAAACTGGCTGATTTTCAGAAAATGTACAATTGTTGGAACATCACTTTAGCGTCCTAACTTTCCGACGGTTATCAAAGACTTAGTGTCCATTTCAAAATGTTTAATTAGCAAGGCTGTGCTGTAATCTCAAAGGTTGTCCGGAAAATTAATAAAGTTATTTCTGTCTTTCAGCATTTGACTGTAAAGCAAGGAGGCAACGCTCAAGGCCTGGCTCAAAGAAGAAGACACTGCCCTTACCGCAAACTCCAGAGGAAATGTACAGACTCACCTGCAGGTAATGCTTGTAATAGACGTATTCTCTTTTTAAAAGGTGGATTACATTGGATTTTCAGTCCGACACACTTTCAACAGTGATTGTTGCCCAGTTGCCTTGGGCAACCACGTTTGGACCACTGTCAAATGTTTAGTTTTGGTCTGTTTGCTTCTGCTGCCAACCATTTTATTTTTAAAACAAAAAAAAACTGCCTCGATGACCAAGAGACCTTTTGTCATGGAAGTATTCCTAAAAATGGTGAAACTGAATGAGGAATTATGCTTTAGGTCACTGAACCAATAATGACAACTGAATATAAACAAAGGGTGCAAAACAGCAGATGAAACATAAAGGATCACCAAATGTATTAAAATGAATCCTGAGGGGGACACAACTGTCTGGACATCATTTCATGGCATCCAGTAATTTGAGTCTGGATTAAAGTGGTGCAACAATCCTCAGACCGATATACCCATCCCTAGACATGCTGCTAACATGTTGTGAATCAATCTCTTCCTTCTCTTTCCAGGTTCTGTGACCTCGTCTTCCAGGGTCCCTTGTCGGTCCAGGAGGACTGGATTAAACATTTACAGAGACACATCATGAACACTAGTGTCCCTCACACTGGGCTAGGGATGGTAGAGGTCATCTCACCGGCCACAGACACCCCCACCCTCAAGATTGACCAAGACAGCTCTCTGACAGCCACACACGCTGCCTCATGAAGCCAACGGGGACCTTTTTAAATTTCACTGACCTGTGTATGTGTATGTACATTGGATGTTGTTTCACTTTTTTTTTCTTTTTATCAATTAAATACTGGCCAAAATGACAATATAACAATGATGGAGATATTGTACATGTTTGGACTGGGTTATTTTGGATATTGTTACTTTTTTCTGTTTTTACACGGTCCATGTTTTGGAAACACAATTCCAAATGGGCTGACTGTTTTCTTGTTTTATGCAGTAATGTAGTGTGGAATCCAGTTCTAATGAAGACAACTTTTACCTCAGATTTCTCATGGTTTGAGTCCATTTTTGTCAACATTTGGAAGCACCTCTCTTCTGTATCAATAATCACGTTTAAAAAGATACATGGAATCATCTTTCTTTTATAGTGCAGCACATTCAAATCGAAGCCCATGGGTCTGTTTTTAGCCCAGTTAGTGAGATGAATTTCGACTGAAAGCTCACAATAAACAGTTCTAGGAATCATAAGTGGAAAAGTGAGCTACTATATGAGAACAAAAAAAAATGTCTGCAAACTTGTTATGCATATAAAGTGTTTATAGTATTTCAGTAACTGCATTGTTTCTAATACAAATACACAATTAAAAACCGATGGTGGTTAAAGAAAAAAAGACACCCTCGGCACAGCCAGTGCCGACAACGCCCTTCATACGAGTCACCTATATTTAATGTTTAAATATACTGTTTTGAAATAATTTAATTTTAAATGTACTATATCACACAGATACGATGCTTAAAACATTTGTGTTGTTCTAAATAAAATGAAAACAAACAAGTTGACTTTTTCCAATCATTTGTTTCTCACTCAAATTATAAAAATATTGAATCTGTACATTTATAAAAATGACAATATCTGACCACATGATGACTGGGGAGTACAGCAGCTAATGTTAATATGGAAAAAATGACAGACTGTTTATACAAAGATGCAAGGAAATCCATATTGTGTGAAGAAACCTTGATTCAAGATGCTTCCATTTATTCAGACAAATCCTGAATGACAAACGGAATGCTGTCTTAGCAATGTACTGTACGTTAGTGGAGAAGCAAACGGCCTATCAGTGTAAATAGTTCTTTGTAGACTTTCATCATTCAAATGGGCCACCACCCTGAAAGAAAAAAAGTTAAATATGTCATTTACATCTGTACAGCTCCATTTAATCCAAATGCAGTCCATTTATTTTAAATGCAATTACTAGTTTCCCTGATGGGTACCATTTGCTAGTGCTACTAATAGTTTATAGTGTATTAAGGCTGAAAACAAATGCATTAGTTAAAAGGTGCAGTCAGCGATTCTGATCGGCAGTGAGGGAGAGAGGGGATGGTAAATCTTATTCGCATTTGTTTGGGTGTCGACTTGAATTTTTATTTAAAATAGGAAATATGCTATGCTCTGAGCTCTTCTATTTTTACCATGATGATATTAGTTGTGCTTTGTGTGTAGAGTTTTGAAATGTTCTCACTCTTGCAACATACCTTAAGGAAGTCTTCAAACTCAGGTTTCAGCTCCTTCATTATGGTTTCTGCTTTTTCAAGGCAAGAACGTCTTTGCTGCACTTGGAACTCCTTCAGAAAATCAATCACAATCATCATCACTTGAACGCATCCCTTCTAGGACAACAGAAAAAACAGTGATTAAAACGTTACCTTTGTGTTGGAGAGGTGTTCCTGAGAAGTAATGTGATTGTGAACCGAGGATGCCGATGTCGATATGAAGACACTACAAGCTGCACAGTGGAACATTTCAATCTTTGTCATGTGGTCATTTTCCTGCAGGGCTGACAAAACAAAGATCACATTGTATTTAGGCTTTGCTTGTCTGGAACTGTAATACGATGGTGCACAACTTTCCCGGAAGTTATTTACCTTGAAGCGCACCATCTTCTATGGCTCGACTGCACTGATGGCTTTTATGCAGCATGACTTCCTATAGACAAATAAAAAAAAACTTCTAGCACCAACCATGCGCACCAATGCACTGAGATTTGTTGATGTTTTATGTCATATTTAGGTTGAAAACAAGAAACCGTTGGGAGGAAGTAGATGTACAGTGTTTAACCATACTGTGTACCTGTAGGAAGGCTATAACCAGATCATCATAATTATTCTGTTGCTGGATGTACTCCAGGGTGTCCCAGTGACTCTTGCTCTCCAGGTGATCCTCCAGCTCCCGACCATTGGCTAACTCAACATCACACAGGTCACAGGTGATAGGGCACCTAAAAGAAAAACATTAACACATTCAGGGATGCACACTGTTTACTATTGAACAGGTAAAAAGCAGACTTTTAAACAGTCCTGAGTCCACATACCAGAGTTTATTTAACTTGGTCATTTAGATTTACATCTTATCTGATGATAGCTATTAACAATGATCCCAGCATAGGAACATAACAATGTGAAATTCTTTTCGACAATATATTGGTATAACTTCAGCTACAGCAAGAACAATAATGAAAATATGAATGTGAGTGTCTTGTTGCTATGGCCAGTGAGTGTGATGTGAATACTCTACATTTAGCATCTTTAAACAATCAGGAATCAGTATCCTTGGTTCTTACTTGTCCATTATTATCATCATTTTCCTGTTTCTTGACACCTCGGGGGAAGGCCGGATTTGGTCCCGTTCTGTAGAACAGCATTATACACAGACATATTATTAGGTTCACATAGGAAATACATGTACACATGGCAAAATGAGGTACATGCAATCATGTTTCTCCTTTGTTTATTTTACTTTCCTATATTTAACGCAACACCAATTTACCTATTCCCGTGTATTTCGACTGATGTTGATAGTCCCGCTGTACCCTGGGTGGGGATAATCTAACAGTAGTGGTCATCTACAGAGGAGAGAAGGGGCTCCAATAAGTACCAAGTATCGCAGTGCCATCACTGCCAGTCAATAACACAGTACAACAAACTGAACCTGTATCCTGTTTACATCTACAACTAGAGATTGAATATAACCAAAGAGAGTTAACTGCATAACTATTTGAATTCGGAGAACAAACCTGGCAGCTGTGGTATTTTCAACCTTAATGATGATACCTGTCTGTCGTATTCTGGGATTATTATCCTCTCCTCGCCATTGGTCCCCTGTCCTCCATAAGATGCCGGAAACCATCGTGTGGAGGAGCTGGGAATAAACCTGTCGGGGCTGCAGACCCTGTGGTCCACAGGTCTACTTATGGAGTCATAACCCGGTCGGTCATGTGATTCAGCGTTGGGGCTATAAGCTTGTCGTTCAGGCAGTCTATGACCTGGACTGGGACCTCGACTCTCAGTGGGTCCATTTTCGGGGCTTAAGTCATGGCTGTCGAGGGCGTGGCTCAGTGACTCAGAGTAGCATGAGCCCCATCGGCGTTTTTTGCGAGAGTCTCCGCTTGTAGAGAAATGCTGATGATCCAGGTTGTCGTCATGATCGGGTAGGGACGGGTTGTGGTCTTGTACCTCATTCTCAGAGTCTGACGAGAGAGGGTTGTAAGGATCATAAATGTCAACCCTGGGAGAGAGACAGATGAGGGATCAGTGTGTGTGTGTGTGCGTTATATGCAATTTACTATTACATAAATCCTCTGTAAAGACCCAATACATTAACCACTTTATGTTCACACACATTATAAATGTGCTAACCAACTACATGACCTGTCAGGGAGAAAAACATTTACTGGAATGGCAGTTTTACCTTAGCGGACCACCTGTAATAACACACAACAAGGTCACCTTCAGGATCAAATGTGAGCCATCCAGGATTGTGACTCCTACTCTCTACCTGACAGTGTCTGTATACTGTAGACATCACTGACTGGCTTACCTTTGTGAAGTGCCAGGGCTTTGGTCCAGAGTGTCCTCTTCATCTTCTAATGGTGTGAATGAAGACTTCCATTTATGAAAAGACGGTTTCACTGTATAAAAAAAAGGTAAATAGCAATGAGGACAACTTTCTTTGAGAGACATGGATGGATGGATGAATGCTTTACATTCAGCCAACTAACAATAAACAACGAGTGGACTGTTTGCTGCATGTCACTCCCATCCCCCCAGATGTCCTGTAATGTCTTTAATAAAGGCAAATGCAACAGTGAACAATATGGCAGCATGGTTTTCTAAATGGTTAGTTGTATTGTAAAGTCATTAGAAGTAAATGAGTTTGGACACAACCACGGATATTGCCTGATATGGTCTTAAGCCTGTTTCTAAGTTACCGGCAGGTTTCTGGGCTGCTTGTGTCTTAACAGCCATGTCAGACGTCCTGATGTGTGGGTTGGCTGCTGGCTTCACTGGGATGTGCAGCATAGCTTCTTTGAAGTTTTGGGGTATCCTGTTTATCCCACAAAACAAAACGAAAATTCGACAAATGAGCAAACACACACACACTGAGCCACTGAACGTGAATGCAGCTGGGCAAGGTAGATGTTTTTTTCAGCGCTCACGTCGGCAAATCAAGGAAGCAAACTTAGCTCTTTTAGCATGTTGCACTGTTAGCTTTAGCAAAACACTGCAGCTACAAACACATTGAACACATCGGTTAACGTGACGTGTCAAGACGTAAGAACTGAGTTTACGTTACCTTCCAGTAGGCTGTTGAATGTATACTGGAGGCCCCACTTTAGGGTTGGCTAGAGTGTTGAACGGAGCATTATTCTGACGATTCATGATCTGGTTGCTTTATAGGAGCACATGTAGCATACAGGCTAGCTCACTTCCAAGCTGCTGGTTTAAAGATACTTACACCCGCCGACAGATGGCAGCATAGTGCAACACATAGTGGACCTGCTCGGTGCTTTTCAACTGAGCCAAATGACATGTTGCACCTGGATATTCAGACGTGTCCAACTCTATACGTGTACGTTAAATGACATTAATAGGTGTAACAAGTGGATCTCAAAATTAATTCGTTCATATTCTTTATGTTTTTGTCAGTGCAAAAGTAATAGCTTCATACTACAGGCATGTGAGATTAAACTGCTTGGGGGAGGAAGCAAACATAGCTGCTTTTAAACCCTATTTCAATGAATCTTTGTGCACGATCTAGTTTTTCTACACTGAACATGTACCAAACTGAAACAATAAAGTTCTTGAAACTACATTTTTGAGTCGCTGCAAGGCAGAACCTCACTTTATATATAAAACAGGACCATTAGTGGTTTGTATTACAAGCCAATTTTAACTATTTAAAATAGTAGTTGACAGATCCGAGGGTGTCCAGGTTCCTGAAGGAGGCCTCTAAGGCCCCAGATTCTATGTTGAATTATTCAGTGCAAAATCACATGAACCACACAGAGCCTTAAGGTGGTCCTGCATTCGTCCGTGAGTCTTGTCTCCCTCCATTAACATTTGCATTCTATATATCCCTAAATACATTTTGTTTGTGACATTGACACAACATTGTTAGCATTTGCTAATAATGGTATCATACATGCTGATTTATGCTATAATACAGTGTTTAAAATACATGCTCTATGTATGATGTGTTCAAATCTATTAAAAACATCCAAAGATAATACTTTAATACAGAATACGATCTGCTGAGGAGAGTGGTATTTCCCTCAAAGGTGACTTAATCTAAAAAAAAAAAGAGAGAGAGAATGAGTAAGAGGATGATCAGCAGTAAGTGCTGATGTCTTTAAAACTAAGGTAGGATATCTCAAGGACAAGTGTATCATGATGCAAAAGTTCCCTTATTCTGAGTATTACTGCAAGGCCATCAATTAGACCCTGGAACAGAAGGCTGGATACATGATTAAGACACATGATCTCTGTGACCTTGACCAGTTCAGACAGAGTGAAACTATTTCTTCCTCCTCACCAGGCCTCGCTGACTCCTACCTTACTGGTGTGCAAAGGATCATCAGGTTCCCAGTCAAAGCTAACCCATGTGCTGGAGAACCGTCCCCGTAGGATCATATGAATGGATGAACACAAGGTTTCTATCTGTATAATGTTAACATTTTAGAGCAGGTGAAAAAGATTATGGATTATGTGCGTTAAACCTCGTAATCCAGGAGACATTTCAAGACCAAAGCTTCTTTACTATCAATGAACTGGAAATGCATCATGAGGACTAATGTTTCTGAGTTTATACAACTTTAAATGTTTCATCAATTAGCAGGTTGCCGTCATTGTATTCCTTGTGAATCACTGAGGTCATTGTAACCTCGTCCACTCTCTGTCTATTGATGACAGATACATGATCCGTGGCTCAGGGGCCTTTATATGGAGCCTTATGGGGATAGGAGCATAGATTCCTATTTGGTAACAAGAAACATAGGAGCTTATTCTGGAGTGGGGTCCGGGGGTGAAATATGTAGTGAACCTACACATTTTGACTCATTAAACACAGGCGCAAATGAGGTGCTTAATTGCTGCATTGTAATAATTTGTGCGACGGAGGCCATAGAGTTCTGTGGAGTGTATCAGTAGATGAATAATAAGACATTAATCTAAAATCGTGCTTTATTGTGCCATAAAGTTGTGAACTTTGAGCATAGGATCACAAATGTGGTACAGCAGCTCTGAAGAACACATACTGTGTGTGTATGTATACATACAAACATACACACACACACCTACATAGAAATACATTGAGAAGAATGAAGACAGACATGTTTGTCAACAGTCCTACCTGTGACCGGGTTTATTACACGTTTAAAATTTCAAAGCATGATTAAAAAAGATAGTCAACAGAGTTCCCTTTTATCAGCTCACGTTGGTCTGGGGACATGTTATCACAAAGGACATTCACCAATCTTTAAATCATTCCGTTTCCGTTGTGCAAATTAATTACTAGAGGCCTTAGTATACAATCTCTACAACATTCGTGTCGTTCGTATCTGGTGCTTAGTCTCCACCTGAGTTTTACAACTCTAAAATTATTATGTTGGCTACAAGACATTGAGGAAATTAAAGGTTACGTGATTTCAACAAAAAGTTAACACTCATATGTAAAAAGTGTTGCATTGTGTCCTCTTCCATAAATGTATAGAAATTGCTCCGTAGGTTCTGTATGAAAAACTGACGAGAAAACATGAAATATTCATTTTTGGCCTTTTGTTTGTCAAAGCCCTCACTGTAAAAAAAAAAGCAGCAGTTAAGGCAAAAATGTTGTTCCCCATGGTTACAATTATACCTGAGTACCTAAAACAAAAAAAATAAATCTACTTTGTCATTGGAGCAGACAGTTTTGGTCTATAGTGTTACATAGAGAAGCTAAATGTCATGTTATTACTGAAAGCTATAAAAAAAAAACCTAAATGCCAAAATATTGCTGAATTAGATACTCAGCAACAAGAAAAACAATCATTTTCAATACACAAGCAACTAAGACAACTCATTAAAATTATCAAGAAAATTCATTCATTTTTTTTGTGAATATTACAATAATAAAGAGTCTACTCTTACAAATCCGTTATGCAGGTCACAAACCACGAGTCATGGATTTTGTGCTATAAACCACTCGTAAAGTTGGTCTCTCGGCTGAAGTTCTCCTTCACTTCCACAGGCAGCGCGTCAAAGAGATGGTCCTCCACAACCAGGCCGCTTTTGCGCAGCAGGCGGCAGTTTCCTAGCAGGCTGGGCAGCCGGTCCAGGCAGTTCCCCCTCAGCTCCAGCTGAGTGAGCTGAACCAGTTGACCCACAGTCTCCGGCAGCACGGTGAGCGCGTTGTTCCCCAGACACAGCACCTTGAGCTTGGTGCATCTGAACAGAGGCTTGGGCAGAACCTCCAGCTTGTTGGAGTTGATGGCCAAGTGCTGCAGGTTGAGGAGGAGACCCACGTCTGGAGGCAGCACCGCGATGGAGTTGTGGCCCACGTCCAAGTGCCGCAGCTTCGGCAGGGTGAACACAGCTGGAGGCAGGGACTCCAGTTTATTGTGGGAGAGGTGGAGAGACTCCAGGGACTTGATCTGGCCGATGGAGGATGGGATGGTAATGATTTTGTTGTGCCACAGTTTAAGGCACGTCAGCCTCTTGAGGTGCTGGAAGCTGATGATCTCCTCGATGGTCCGGATGTTGTTGGATTTCAGGTCGAGTTCCTGCAAGTTGGTCAAGCTGAAGATTGCGTGGGGAATCCTCTCCAGTTCGCAGGTGTGCAGCTCCAGTTCGATTAGATTCACCATCTTTTTCAGACTATTCAACACCAGCAGCTTTGTACCGTCGTTGTGCACCACAAGCTTAATCAGATGAGGCGACAGCTCCGTGATGTTCGTGGGCATTTTTGTCAGATTGCTCTTCAAGCATAATGTCTTTAAATGCCTCAGATCTCGCATGGACTCGAGACCAATCATTTTGTTATTTTCGGAGCTCAAGTTGCCAATTAGGTTCAGCTCCCTCAAACTCCTCAGCAGATACACCCACGCCGGGATCTCAGCGACATCGGTGAACTTGACGTGAAGGCAACGGAGATGGTCACGGAGGAAAGCGAAGCCTGTCTGCTCGACTTTAGCCGGACAGTGGCAGAGATGCAGCTCCAGCAGGCTGGTCATTTGGGAGACCTTCGCCGAGAACCTCACCTCGGGAATGAGCTCCAGCTTCAGCACTTCCAGGTCGGTGAGGTCAAACACCGCGTTCGGAAGACCGGAGAGCATGAAAAGGTGCAGCTCCTGCTGGTCCAGGGCGTTACGGGTCACAAGCTGCCTTAGTTTTTCAAAGGTCCACTCGTGATTGAGGCTGATCTCCCTAAGCTTGTTTTCACTGACCTCGGACAAGAAGACACCAAAGCGCTTGGAGTAGAGTTGGTCATACTGGTCAACCATGTGTAAGAGGAATGCAAAGTCATTTTTGACATCAGGAATGTCACTAAAGCTGCTCTCTTCCCGGACCTTCTCGAACGAGTACTCTTTCAGGGGCCGCCGAAACACCCAGAAGAGGGAGTACAAGCAAGTCATGCCGTAGATCAAAATCAGAGCCATGTAGCTAATAAGCAGCTTGTTTAACATGAAAGCCATGTTGTGCGTACAGAAGAACTTTCTGTATCCGGTCAGCTGCTTAATGTCAGGCTCGCAATCGTGCTTGAAATTGATTTTAGCCAAAAAGGTCGACGTGTAGGACAGTATCAAAATAAACTTGACCGTTTTGACTACAGTCTGTGCTACATAAAGCTTGTAGATGAAATCGCTGTCCTCCACGTGAGCTCGGAATTTTCTTACTTTCTCAAACAGGGCTTTGGCCTGTTCCCCGTCTTTTTTGTCCAGGATTGTCATACTACTTGGCACCTCTGCGATGGGCTTATCCGCAGAGAACTTCACCCCAAGCATGGGCGTGGATGAGTTGACATTTGTGCCTTCTTCCTTCCCCTCCAAAGATACCTGCTTTGGTGCAGAGGAGGTGCCGGTCAACCGCTGCTTGTTCTCCTCGGAGTCCTCGCAAGCGGTTTCAGACAGAGCCTTCGTGGTCCAGGGGGACTCAAAGCATCGACCTAGAATCGAGACAAAATGCTCAATCTTGGAGCTCGTTTTGGGGTATTTGAACCAGAAATTGCTACTGACCATGAGAACAATGGTGTGGATGAGGGTGAGGTAAGGAAAGTACTTGGAATACCAGGGCAAGGCAACATGGTAACATATTTGGTTGATGAAGATATATTGTTGATAGTCCAAGTTGGTCCTGACCCCTGTCGGTTGAGGTTGATTGGCATATTTGTCTGCCACCGCAGCAGTGTGGATCTCATGGGCGACTTCGTCTGGTAAGTCCTTAGTGACGAGGGGGATGGTGGTTGCCACGGGGGCCGCTGACGAGGCTGCATTCTGTGCACTCTGCTGCGTGAACGAGTTAGGCTTAGCCCCCGGGGCCTCCTCCTCCGGGACCTCCAGACACGGAAGGCAGGCCACCTGGTCCTTGGTGATCTGCATGGTCATGGCGAATATGGCCAGCATGAGCATGACCAGCCCCAAGTAGTCCATGAAGACGTCCCACCATGGCTTAAGGATGCGGTACGTCGGCTGGATGTCATTCAAGGATGCAACCTCAGTGAGTGTGAACATTACTGCAACAAACAGAGGGGTCAGTTAATCTACTGTGACTAACACACTAGAGATGAAGTCAATTAAACATTTCTTTTTAAGAAAAAATTTCCAAGCATGCATTTGTCACAGTTTCATAAATGTGAGGCATCAATGCTTTTCTCTGTTTTCTATCATTGTAAACTAAATGTCTTTGGCTTCTGGGCTGTGAGCCATCTTTATCACCTTCAAAACTCATGGTCACATTTCACAGTTTGACAATTTACAAAACAAACAATCAGGGAAAGAAATTAACATCAACAAATGTCATGAAAATAATTGCTAATTGCAGCCCTACTTGCTCTGTTTAGATTACCAAAGTGTGAACATAAACAGTCCCGGATGACTGCTTATGTTCATGACGGTGCCCTGTCTCCTTGAGTCATAATTCAGGAAACAAAATTGGAAAATAACATTTGAACACAAATCTCCATCAGGGGAAAAGGAATACTACATACTACATTTAACCCTCCCAGCTGTACAAAGTGTGAATGTGTAACTGTGAAGGCACTGCTGAGTGTGCTCCATTGTTCTTGATCTGCTAAATTCAACTTTCACTTTCTCTCACTTGGCGGTCTAGTTTCATTCAGGTACATTTTAATGATGTTGAAGAGTTGAGATTGTGCTAAATCCAGACTTATTATTACGTGGTTACATCAAAGGACTATGCGCTGTTCCACTAGCAACATAAGTCTACCAACTGTTCTGACTCACAGAGACGTTTAGCACACATGTGTTTCATTCGGTGAATCACTGTGTTTTTCGAAATTAGTGGAAGTGCCATTTGCTTGTATCATCTTTCATTGTTTCCTGCTTCTGATCCTCAAAAGCAAGATCAAAATGATTTCTTGGAATACATGAATAAACGATTATCTGCCCATCTGGATAATTTTTCTTGTTGCTTTAAGCCCCGGGAGCTGCAATGAAGAGCAATAGTTCTGTGACACATTTTCAAAATTCCAGACTGTGTTGGGCACTGAGGCAGACAAAAGGATGTAGTTCATGCATGTAAGAACTACATTATTTTTTTCTAATGTAGCTGAAATTTTGCCTGTTTGGCTGCTGTGTGTCAGATTAAACACTTCAATCTCCATCTTTCTTTTAATAGAATTTCTAGAGGCTTTTTTCCACATTGTGGTACATTTAAGAGCAGAAATTCCATTTATACATAGTTATTTTTTTATCTAAATGTGTCAAATTATAACATATAGAAATTGGTTTCTCATTTGTGTGAGCCCCGTACATGTTAAAGGAAATATAAGTTGTTGACACCCAGTGGTGTTATCTTTGAAAGCCAGATGAAGCACAACAGATGAAAAGGGATGGCTAAGAGGTTGCCTGTGTATAAGCCAGTAACTTGATCTCTCTCCTAGTGAAAAACAAACAAACTTTATTTCAGATCAGTTTCAGTTCATCACTGAGATCCATTAGCCTTCATACAAGTATATAATGTGCATGAGCATATGGCTCCTGCACAATATCGACCATGTCACAGACTTCCTGCATTTCATTTTTATCCTGAACATGAAGAATTGTTTTTGTATTTTTTCCCCGAACAAAGTCAAAGCAGCTTTGCTATAGGTCGGTGAGTCATGTGTGACGTAGTGATGTGGTGCGATATCTTTCTTTTTCAATGGGTCTTCAGTAGAGCCTGACTGACAAATCAGTTCACATTATATATAATCTATTATATATACACCGACATCATAAATAAGCCTAAAAAATACTATATTCTTCACATTTAGAGCAAGATGTCTAACTTTGTGATATCACTGGGTTAGTTATCTTTTTGTCCTGAGGAACTTGGAAGTCTTCTCCCGCTGCGACGTGAAAGCAATCTGACATGGTCACACCTGTACAGCAGTAGCACACTTTTTTGACGAGACGGCAGAATCATATTTGACATGCTTCAGGATCTATCGGGAGAATGCAGCAGCCCAGGTAATGTCTGTGTATCGCACCAGAGACAAAGTTGACAGGTGTTCAACAGTGATTTAGAATGATCGAACTCCCCCCAGACAAGCAATCTATCTTCACACTTAGCAGACAAAACACAACTTTAAGGGTAAGATTTGATAAACCCTCATTGTTTGACACCCATGTCAGGCAGCGGTCTTGTTTTTTGCTACTTGAGTAAACTGAGATCTGTAGCATCAAATGCTGGACTAGAGATGCTCAGACACGTCTGATCTCCACTAGGTAATGCACTGTTATCACTTATCTTATCTGCTCTTGATGGTTAAAAAACTCAAATCTCTTCCCTGGTTCCCTGGAGGATACGGGATCCACTTCACAATTATCACTGCTTCACCCTGATCCATCTGCTCGCACCCTCAGTTCAAACATGTTACCTTTTGTGTCTGTCCCTGCTGTAGACACACCTCTTGAGACATTTGTGTAAACTGAAGGCACCGGGTCTGCATTAGACGCAATTATTGTGTGTGTTATGGTTGACTGTATTTTACGGTGTCCCTGAGTGCAAAAAAGGTGCCTATGAATAAAATGTGTTATTATTATTGTGATATTCTCTATGAATATCACAATAATAATCATTTTGTGCCCTTGTATGACCACTTCTGCCATCTTGGTTTCTTCTTTTATTTTATTATGTCTTGCTAAGCACTGTGTGACTTAAATCTGTCAAAAGTGCTGTTGTAAATACATGTATTAAAAAAAAAGGGCAGAAAAACTGATCTTGCTGCCCCATACAGACGATATAAAACCGACTTCACCATGTGATGGGAGCCACTGCACTGCACGTTAAGTGTAATTTAATTAAGATACATTATTAGTTTAAAGATGGCTACAATGTAACATTGAGAGGAAACTAAGTTAAACCCAGACAGCAAGTACATTTGTTGCAGACTGGCCATATTGGGAGGGGGGGGGGGCTATGCCACAACAAGAGGAAATAAGACATGTCTATAGTTGGATGATGAGTTGACTTTTTTTTTCTCCCTCACGTGAGGAGTACTTGCGCAGTAAGTTATCTGTTGGTGTACTGGGTCAGGTGACTTGTTGCAACGTGAAATTGAGAATCGGCATGTGTCCACAGCGTTAAACATTCACACCAGGTAACCAGTGTCTTATCTGGGAACCATTATCTGCTCGACCACGCGGGGGGTGGGGGGGAATAATATTATATATACATATACATATATATATATATATATATATATATATATATATATATATATATATATATATATATATGTGTGTGTGTGTGTGTGTGTGTGTGTGTGTGTGAGGTTATTGATTATTAGTAAATATACGGTTATAAGTGTAGGCTATACCTTTAAATACAGAAAAGGAAAATATACTTACTGCCTGTGCGGCTTTATCTCAATCCAATTATTTCTTCCTCAGCCTGCATGCCACTTTTCGCTCAGTTGTCCAGGTGCGCCTCTAACCTAAATTCCCGGCCCCGTTAAAAGCCGTGGGAACGACGCCGCTGCGTGAAACAAAGCTCCGCGGAACATTTGTTGGTGACAGCGCGGTTCGTCAGCTACGTCCCTCATACCTGAGCCCCGGTGAGCAGAGCCGGCTGCCTGGCCGCACGCTTGACGATATGCGCAGACAGACCTCCGGTCCAGTGTATTTGTAAGAAAAAAGGCAGATCCAATATGGAGCCGCACGGACCGCCGTCGCTGGTGTTATGGGCGCTTCTCATTGGAGGACGACATTACGGCAACTTCCCGAAGACACCGCCTGTTAGCTTATCAGATGCGGCGTTCACTGCGCGTGGGAAAAAAGGCGAGATGAACACAGCGACACAGTCGACGGCTGAGCTGAAATGAACAGTAAATTAGCGTTAACTTCATTAGGCCCAATTGTGACCCCAGCACTCCTTCTTTTTTATTTAAAAAAAACTTTATTCACGCGCACAAACGGTTGTGACAAAGATAGTCCAATATTCGTAGCTACAAACTGATTGCACGAATATTGCTGAAACTGTTGGATTTACGTTGCCGGGGAAACAGTGGACGTCTGTGAGACATAAAGAGGCAACAGCTTTCCTCGAAGGTTTGCAAAGGGAATCCCATTTTGTGACCGAATCACGAAGTCACTAATGGGGTCACATTTACTTTGCTGTAGCAGGCTATGTAGCAATTCTCTCCGGATTAAAATTGAGCAAGTGGATGAAATGAAATGTGTTAGAGATCAAAAACCTGACGTGAATGCCTTTTAAGAATTAGCTTTACTACTAAGTAAAAACAGAGCTCTCTTGTCTACCGTCTTCCCCTGGGACTTGAACGCAGCACCAGCTTCTGCCCCCTTTGTTTCAGAGTACCAGACACCACATGCATCATGGTGTTGAAATAACTTAGCTGACTAAGAATTCTCACATGTGCCTTTTGTGCGGATGACAGTTGCTTTGACATGATGCCTTGTCGTTGTTACTAAACTGTTATTAACGAGCAACATTGTTGATAAAATGATCTATCTATCTATCTATCTATCTATCTATCTATCTATCTATCTATCTATCTATCTATCTATCTATCTATCTATCTATCTATCGTCTTGGCATTGGCAAACTCAACAGTCAATAGGACCCTGAGTGCCGAAGTCATGCATCATTTCCAGCTCTTTCTGGATTTGGTTGATGATGCACTGGGTGGAGGAAGTGTCTCCTCAGTTGCTACCCATACAGGTTTCAACCGGTCCTGGGCTGCTGGCTGCTGGCACTCTGTTCTCGCTCACGCTACCCTTGTACTTTGAGAGAGAGAGGGAGAGAGAGAGAGAGAGAGAGAGAGAGAGAGAGAGAGAGAGAAAGAGAGAGAAAAAGAGACAGAAAGAAAAGCAGCAACTGGGGCGTGTAGTGCGATAGTCTGGCAGGTTACAAGATCAGATGTGGGGGTGGTGACCGTACACAAACTCATGCAGAATGATTACACTGATCATTTTGCCCGTGGTCTTTCCAGGCTCTACAAAAATGTTTTTACAACGGAGCAAAATGTTTGCTTTGAATTGAGTGAAGGAGCCTTGTGATACCTGAGTTAATAGCGGCTCAAACAAAGACGGCTTGTACAAAGTGAATAAGAAAAGTAGTAGATCATTGGATGAAAACTTTACGATTAGGGCCGCATTCATTCTTTTCAACAGTCAATTCCCTCCACAACTTGTTACCACTATATCATTTGTAATTAAGTTTTTATATTATATAAATGATCATTTAATTGGGCCTGAGTCATCCTGCTTATAACAATGATTCTGATTCCTGACCTACATCTGTTTATCTGACTGGGCGGAAGACAGAAAAAAAGTATAAAGATTTAATGGTTTGGTTTGTTGTCACACCAGGTGGCAGTGGGGACAGTGGTTGGACAGTATGAGGTTTCCTGTCTGTGGGAGTGAGGGGGCCAACAGCTGGGGACCACAGATGCCCCTGGCAACCAGCTCAGTGCGTTGAGAATTCCCTCAATGATAAATAATTCACCATGTACCTGCCTCCCTGATTTGTAAAGAATATACCGAGTAGTGTCACTCTCACCAACGTTAGCTGGGGGTTGAAAGGCACACCAGATATACAGTGCACATGTGAGAAACCACAAACCGACAACAAACCCAAACAAACCCAAACAAACCCGTTTCTATGGTGATTGATTTCCTGTTAGCACGATATGAGCTTTCTCACACATGTACGCAGTGGAAATTCGGTATTATGGTAAGTGTCAGGGCGTGTAATAGAGAGGATTGGGGGTTAGGGTATGAATCTAGTCAACAAAGGTGTCTCTGGTATAATTAGACATGTGTGTGCAGAGCGTGTGTCAAATTACACACACTGCTCCAGACGTGTGCACTGGCTGTTTGCTTGCGTGTTTGGATCCTTTGTTATTACCTGACATACAGTGAGAGTAATGAAGAATGACGGTGTGGTGTGAGGTTGCAGTTGAGAAACTGCTGAGGCATTGAGTTAGTACTGCGTGTGTTTGTGTTTGAGACAAAGAAAGACAGAGAACACAAGCCACTATTTCTTCTACTATTTCTTCTGCTCTGACCGCAGCATACTGGTTGCTGCTTGCTGTTTTTTTTTTTTTTTTTACTTGTGTTATCTGTCATGCTTCGAAGTGTAATGTAAAGTGTCTTTACGCAGCCGTGGCCAGTCCACCAGATGTTTACGTCATTAGCATTAAAGATATGTGAATGTTACTTGGGAACATTGAGCAGACAGGAATAAGCTGCGACAGTGTATTAAAAATATTGTATAACTCGCTCAATGATGTTTGCTGATCAGCAGCTGTAAAACATGACACATTTGGATGTTGCTCATTATTTGCAGTCCTGATGAGACGGATGTTTTTTCATCAGGTCAGAATCACTTGCATTGGACTCATGATAGATAGATAGTTACTTTATTGATCCCCTAGGGGAAATTCGGGACTCAGGCGTCAACATCATTACAAGCTTGCCAGATGTTGGATTGGATTAGATGCCTTATGCTCAGCAAAATGTCCCCTTCCTCCTTGGTAGGTGTGGAGTCTCATTTTACCTTTCAAAGAAATATGATATCAAAGGTGGGGATTCCAGTATGTTTGACCACTGAGAGAGCAATCAGCACCAAATGTGAAAACGTATCACTGTGATCATCATTCTGGGACAAGGGCAGAATATTTAGCTCCACCTGCTGTTGTCTTGGTGCACACTGGCATTCTCGACTGACACTGTTGAAGTAGTGTCAGTCGAGACTCAATCATTCAGTTAACTTCAGTTTCCAAAGTTTAAAAAAAAAAGAAATAAAAATAGGTTATGGAAATAAATGTGTTTCCACACATGCTACAACTAGTGGGTTATTCATGTTTATATGATAGTTATTTCATAGATATTTAATTTGTAAACAGATGTAGATGTGCCTGTTACCACAACATCAAGTGTCTCTTTGTGGAAGTGTGTGTTTTCCTTCACAGGCCTGGCATGATGCAGAGGAGCAGCCACTGATTGGTACAGAGTCAGAGACACAGGCTGGCACTGTCAGATAGCAATATCACAGGCCCTTTTATCAGCAGGCTTCTAAGGGTCAATCAGTTTACTCTAGACATTCATTGTTGGAACAGAGACGTTTTAAATGGCCATTTGTCATAACATCAGGAAGCATTTATCTTGTTTTTGTTGGTTAGTCAATAACTGGTTTGTGTTTCCATGTAGTAACACTGACATTTAATATAAGGTTTGTAACCCCTAACCTGTTTTGATAGGTGACCAACGCTTTGTTCGAAATGTAGTGGTACTGTTTCTTTAATTGCTCGTCTTTGGGTGTAGCCTGATCTCGGGAATTTATAGGCACATTCCATAGAAAAAAACATGTATTTAAACAAATATATTAGAACATGAACACCTTATTTGTAATTGTACAGTCATAGACACCACAAATTGTTTTTTTTTATAGTGCATTCGACGCCTTGCTCATCAACAAAAACAGTGTTATACAAACCAAAGTCTATTTCGCGTATTTTCAGCCTAATGGCTTGCCGTACTCCAACAGACACGTGGTCAGAGAAGGTTATAAATAGAGGTGGTGCCTTCAATTGTTTCTTTGACATACAGGCGGACTGATATGGCGTCGACGAGCCGGTGCGTAGCTATGTTAACCAAACACAAACGCATTCCTTCTTTTTGTGTGGCTCTCATGATGTAATGTAAACGTTATTGCGTTAGACGCGGGGAGAAACGCTAGTAATAGTCGATAAACATCACGTCCTTACTCGTACTGTCAGTGTTACGTATGCGATGTATTGTGCTAGGTGACTAGCTACTTGGCTAGCTAGCTAGCTGGTTAGACGTTGCCAGAACACTCTATCTGTATCGTCGTTACATTATCTCGCTGTTGTCATGGTGCTCAGTTGCTCCAGATGATTATAACCGATGATTATTAGCGTCGCCTTGCACCTGTTTTCCCTTCGCTTCGCGCTTGTTTCCCCATCCACTTACGCTCTTTTGTGGTTAACGGGTAATGCTAACGTAAGTGTAGTTTGAAGCTGAAACTTATGCTAACATGAAGCGTTACAGCCTCTTGAACCCTACGAGCACCGCTGGACTCCTATCGATTGTAAACAAATACTAATACGCAACGCTAGTCGACTGTAGCTTCTTTGAAATTAGACTCTGGCTTCAGTTAGACACACTGTCTCCTCCTGTTTTATTATAACTAATGAAAATGTTGAAATGTTCGTTTTATTTTGGTTTTATTTTGTTGCAGAATAATAGCATGCCGCTATTATGACGCCCATTAGATGAATGGGCGTCATAATAGCGTATAATAGTGTTTTTTTCGCCACATCATCGTGACGTATATGATTTTTAAATGTTTAAAAAAAATTCTCCAACGTCTTTAAAGTGAGGATTTTCATCTATCGTCACCGATGTTTTGACATTTCATATAGTAAACAAATACTTGAGAAAATAATTTGTAGATAAATCAATCATGAGAACAATTATTATTTGCAGTCCTAATGAAGACACTGCTCATTAACAACCTGTTGCTGTAAGGTTTCGCCTTCGGGTTGTTTGATGATACATTAAAACATTTCGACATTGCCTAAAGCAGTCAGCCTGTGCTTTCAGGCTCCTCTGCCCGGGTATTTCCTAACATCAAAAGGGGAAGTAACATGTATTTAGATTTTCCTCCCCACAGTATTAGAAATGTAAATTAATAGATTGGTTATTTTCAGTTTGAATCTTCAGTGTTTTTTTCATCTCTTAGCGATTAATCTTTGTCGCAGTAAAGTGTTTTGTGTCCTGACCTGACCTCAGCATGAACTAACTGTACCCCACCCCATACTTATCTGCCTTAATTCCTCTCCATTTCTCATCAATGTTTTGCCTTTCGAGCTGTTTCATTACTAAACTTTTGTTCTGCTTTTTGTAGCGGAGATGCTCTGTCCCTTCCCAGAGTTCAGTGTCCCAACCACCCTGAAGCCATACTGGTGGAGGACTACAGGGCAGGGGACATGATTTGCCCTGAATGCGGCCTTGTAGTTGGTCAGTATACACTCCAAACATTTGCACTTCTACTTTGGTGTAGCAGAGCTTTCAGTGTTACAACACATTCTTCTTTTCTGTTTTGTTTCCGGTGCATGTTCCTTTTCATGTAGTTCACTCAGTTGAAGTCTGTCAAAGTCAGATATTCAAAGCACGCACAAAGGTTTCTCAGCATATGTGTCCCAAACCTCTTAGGTTTTGAGGTATCTAAAGTATATAAAATTATTAATATTCATGTGAACAGGCTGCACAAGACACAGTTTCTCAAGTGTGCTGTGAAGCTAAAATCATGAAAAAGCTAGCCACAAATGTATTTCTTCATAATGCCATATAACCTGCCTCTTGATATTGATCTGCAGAATTGAGCAGCAATACCAGTCTCCCTCAGTTTATATCTTATTCAGCCATATGACAAAAAGATATTTTCCCCCTTTGTTGAGCAGATTCTGAGGTTTAACACGTATGCTGCCGAGCCTTCTTTCACTACCTCGATACAAGTGCAATAGACATAAAGATAATGGAAAAGTACTGTAGGACAATGCTGTAGGGAACACAACCTCTAACGAGCCCCCTGAGCCGAGACCAGGTCAGGTAGGAGACACCAGGGGGACACCAGCCGCTCTCTGATGTAAGCTGAAGTGCCCTCTGTTCCTGCTCCCATAGCTGTGGCTGTGAATGTGTCACCACCCCAAGACTTATGGATGGTTAAAAAAACAAAAACCAATAGGATTAAAATATCAGAAATCTAATCCTCAAATGTGCTACACAGTTCCAAGAACAGGCAGTCATGATAACTAGCAATATTCCCCGCCTTTGTCACATCTTTTATCCTTGGTACATCTCCGATTTGATGCAATTAAATTAGTGAACATTATTTTAGATTGTATTTTCTGATGTGTTGTGCCTCGCAACAACAGTGATAAGAAAATTAGAAAGAAGATGATGTTTGAGATCGATTCAGAAATCAGTAAGAGAGCTGTGAAAGAACTGAAGGACAGTACAGAAGGATTTAAACAATATTAACAGTATTTGAGTCTGGAGATATGTTAGGAATTGTTGCTGAATATGGAACAATCTCCTGGTTAATTATTCTAGAAGCATGTAATACAGCCAGACAGAAGAACACAGTGACTCATTTTGTTTGTAAAAATGTTATATTAATCTGAAGTGAAGATGTTGTTGTCCCTGGGAGAACAATAACATTTAAATGCTTTTAATATTTAAAATGAACCACATTTTGGTTTCTTGTGTTGCTTGGGCTAAAAAAACACTTAATCAATCACAAAGGTTAAATCAGGTACCACTAAATCTATAACACTCCACATTAAAATAAGTGAAAATATTATACCAATTAAAAACTCGTCATAATGAAGATGATTTTTAGGTTTCATTTTTTGTTTGTCCTAACCAAATGTAACCATTCCTCCTCAGGTGACCGTGTAATCGATGTAGGCTCTGAATGGAGAACGTTTTCCAACGAGAAAGCCCTCAAAGATCCGTCCCGTGTGGGAGACGCCCAGAACCCGCTGCTCAATGGGGGCGACCTAACCACCATGATCAGCAAGGTAGGGTTTTGTTTAAAAGAAGCATTTCAAGTTTTGATAATTATTTTAGAATTTCCGCATTTCTTTGAATATTATCTGGTTATGAGTTGAAATACGACTAACAAACATCCACTGTTTCCACCACAGGGAACCGGTGCAGCTAGTTTTGATGAATTTGGTAACAACAAATACCAGAACCGGCGAACAATGAGCAGCTCTGACCGAGCCATGCTTAACGCCTTTAAAGAAATCAGCACCATGGCGGATCGCATCAACTTGCCAAGGAACATCATAGTGAGTTTGGAAAAAAAAACGGTTAACTTAAAACAGGTTTAGCAAACATAGCGAGCAAGAGAAATGAAACTTAACTTAATGTGGTTATCATTGAAATGGAAAACGCAACTGCAGACAGGAGTTCATATAAATGTCACCTATTTAAAAGTGCTAAAGAAGGTCTGCAGTTTTGTTCCTTTAGCTAAAAAAAATAGAATGAAAATATGACTAAAGGAGGTTCATATGCATGCAAAGAGCCACAGGTTAGCCCCGCTTATATTCAATCACGACTTCTCATCTTGTTTTAGTTAATTAGGTGAGGCAGTAGATACAGCATTATCTTACATAGATGTTCATAATTAACTTTACAAAAACTGTTTGAATAGAGCGATTGAATTTGAAGAGATTGTCATTAAGCCCTTTATCACAAGGATGCTAATTATTTGTTTTCTTTTAATATTTTTTTTGCTCTGCAGGACAGAACAAACAACTTATTTAAGCAGGTTTATGAACAGAAGAGCTTGAAGGGGCGAGCCAATGATGCTATAGCTTCGGCCTGTCTCTACATCGCCTGCAGACAAGAAGGTGTACCAAGAACATTTAAAGGTCAGAATAAACTTTTTTCTTGAGCTTTCTGCCATATTATTTAAGATACGACTGCTCTTGAGGAACAGTTGATGCCATACAATCAAAATATTTAATATTACTTCTTAATACATGGTAACAGATAGTCCTTTTGTTGACAAAAATCTCCAGTTTTGATAACGACTCAAGAATATAAGAATGGTCCGTCCATTAACTGAAGGTGATTCGACTCCCGCCCCTCATGGTCTAGATTTATAGAAGTAAAGGATACACGACTGATGAGACTGCATCTCTCCTCTCCTCCACAGAGATCTGTGCCGTCTCTCGAATCTCCAAGAAGGAGATTGGCAGGTGCTTCAAACTGATCCTGAAGGCACTGGAGACCAGCGTGGACCTCATCACCACCGGAGACTTCATGTCTCGCTTCTGCTCAAACCTGGGCTTGCCCAAACAGGTGCAGATGGCGGCCACCTTCATTGCCAGGAAGGCTGTGGAGCTCGACCTGGTGCCTGGCAGGAGCCCCATCTCCGTGGCTGCAGCAGCAATCTACATGGCCTCCCAGGCCTCTGCCGAAAAGAAGACCCAGAAAGGTGAGTGGTAATGCTGTAATAATACAGTTGAAAGACACGTTTTTTGTTGAGACAAGAGAGGAGAAAGGTATGTATGAGATATTCTTTGCTGTTATAATCACACATATTGGTACTAGAGATCTTCTCAATCCAATGGTCTGGATTGTCAAGTTCTCTTGACGAGGACGGTGCTGTCCACGTGTGATCCTTTTTTAGCTAAAAGTTTTAGATTAAACATTTTATTCCAATCATTTTCATTTTTGAGCTACAGAGAAATTGTAGTTTCAGATTGTACATGATTCAAGAGTCTGACCTTGTCTCTGATGTGTCGGCAGAAATCGGGGATATTGCCGGTGTTGCAGATGTTACTATCAGACAGTCATACCGACTCATCTACCCACGCGCCGCAGAACTCTTCCCTCCAGATTTCAAATTTGACACACCTGTCGACAAGCTGCCCCAACTGTGAAGAAAGCGCTCCCTACACAGTGGCGATATTTTTCTGCTGTACTTACAGGATTGTATTCTTTCTTTATAATGTTTGTGTTGGATTTGGAAGGTTTCTCTTGTCCCTCCTAAGACTTCTTGCCTTTGTCGAGGCGTCCTCACGGGAATAAAAACGGACACATTCCAGTGCTTAAACAGCTTGCAGACTGTACTTACAGTATTTCATTTGAGTGTATATACTGTATCATGTATATATGTCCAAGTTGGAAAATGTAATTGATTGCTTGCAATTTTAGGCTGGTTTCATACTGTATTCATAATATTTTGTTTTTGTAGAAAAATGGCCTGGGTCTATTTTGTTAGTTTGAATTGTTCTAAGTAACTTAAAAAAATAAAAGATTTTCATTAAAGCATGGTAATCAGCTCATGGTTTAAATAACATTAAACATTTGTTTACATAAAACCTATTCAATTACCCTGGTCGTTTATCAATTGAATGTTGGAAAATGAAAAAGAAGTAAAGACTCCAGTGTCTTCATGTGCACTTGGTTAAATTCATCAAAACTAGATTTAAGATTGAAAAGGGCAGGTTAAACTCAAAACACCCATAGTAAGTATTCAATGGGGTACACATAAAAGCATAGCAACTATTACAAATGTTTAATTTGTGCATTCATGATGGGCAATTGAGTTTGGAAATGCCTTTTAAAAAAAACAAAAGGATCCAGGGTTAACTGCAACAGTTGTGTGTGACTTGAGTATTGATGTACCATCCACAAAGTTTTCTGTTCTGGCAACAACATGCACAAGCAGAGAATAAAAAAAAACTGTACAATCTATTTTTATCATTAAGAAATGTAGATAATTAAAAACTAGATAAAATTAGTGCTTTCAGCTTAACATTTGAGTCAGTTTATACTAAATATATATATATATATCATGCAAATTGACAAAGTCATCAGCTGGTTCCACTATTCCAGACTGAAAAATGTAACCGATTACAAAACAGTGGGAAGCATCCAAATGGCATTTTGACAGAAACCTGGATAAACTGAGTTTCATATGTTCCCCCAAGAGTCCGCCACTGTGTTCACTATCAGTCCATCGCTCAGATTTTTTTTGTCTGCTACTTCAAGAGGGACAGGATGAATTTGGTTTTGGTAGCTTTTAACTGTGCAAACCACTAGTATTTCACTTTGATTGAGGTAACAAAAAAAATTGCCATTAACAGGTCGACAAAAAAGTATTAACTTCAACAGCTACTGCAATACTAAGTGGCACTTAGATCTTTCGGACTGAGATCAACTGGATAGCTACAGAGCCACTAGAGGGCGTTGGACAGAAATCATTTAAATATCATTATTTCTTCTGGCCAAAAGGTATTTTTAATCTTATCAACTAATTTCCAAAATTAAATTTGAAAATAAAACTAAAAGTGATAGTTAATTTAACAGCTTAAGGCAAATTTATGATGGACTACTGTTTCATACTTAATGCCTGCAGACATGGAAGCAAAGTGTGAATAAGCGTTGCGGACGAAGACTGGGTCCCTAGACAAAAAGTATCGTAGTGTGATGACTCAGCAGCAGTAGTAGTCAAGATGTCCGTTGTCACTGACCGCTCAGTGATGATGATGCTTTGAGCAATTCACTGAACACCTGGCAGAAATGTCAAACTTTACAGTGAATTAAAATGTCCTTAAGCTATGGTGAGGGTTTGTAAATAAAGGAAATAACACAATAAAATATACGACTGAATATAATCTGTACAGAACGAAAAAAAAAAAAAAACTGAAGACAGTGACACGGAATAACATGACTGATTTTGCCGTCTTCTTAGAGTTCATATGAAAAACATTCTCAGTGGTCAGACAATGGACATGATGACGACGTGTGTAGGAGGACAAAGCATTCCTCCTCCTTCACTCTCCAACAACAGAGTTTCATTTGTTTTCTTTTTCTTAAAAAAAAAAATACTTTCTTCATGTGGATTAAAAAATAAGTGGGGGTCCTCGGACTTTCTTCTCAATGGCACAGAGTTTTGCCCGAAGGCTTGGGAGCTGCCGCGCTCATTGCTCCTCAACATTTTGGGCAAGAAGAAGAAAGTTTTAAAAAATGATGTGAGCTACAGTCATTGCTGTGTTGATTTGTTCACAGTGTGTGTGTGGGTGTGTGTGGATAGTAAGCTAACACCAGTCAGCAATGTAATCAAAGTCAGAGAACATGTTCTGCTCGTCGGAGTTCAGCGGTCGGGGTTCCCTGGGGGGGGTTAAGATCGGAGCCTCTGAGGTAAATTCATCGTCGAAATTGCTGACATCATTGGCGCCCTGAATTGTCGGCACGAACGGCGGCTTCACCTTCTTAGCCAATAGTCCGTTCCAATCCATGTTCTGCCAAGAAACAGACAGGGTCAATTTAGTTCAGTTAAAAAAATTAAATGCAATGTGCAAATAGTGTTCATTTCTTACCCTGAAGAATAGATGTCTCTTAACCTCCTCTGCATCCCTTTCTCCTGCACCCAAACGTCTTTCTGGACTCCTCCTCAAAAGCTGAGCAGGAGGAGAATCATAAATACAGTACATATTAAACTCATACACTACCCGGGACATATACTGGATCAAACCCTCAAAAACGTCACAGTGAGGGTTTGTACAAGCAGAGCTAAAGTGTATCTCTACACACCCTTCTCATGATGGAGATGGCCTCGGTTGAGAGAAACCGTGGGTAGCGGACTTCATCGTTGACGATGCTGTCGAATACCTCCTCCTCATCATCACCGGGGAAGGGCGACTGAAAAGAGTCGTGCCAAAATGAAAAAGATGTAAGACGCGACGGAACTGCTGCTGAATACGAATCACAGACACAACGTGAATCGAATGGAATCACAACATGCCACAATTTCAAATGAATGAATATTTGGGAAGGTTTTGTAAAACCGATTATAGATCATTAATAGGGGTGTCACGATTCTCCAAATACTCGATTCGATTTGATTTTCGATTTTAGGGTCACGATTCGATTCGATTCTCGATTTTTTTCTTTTTCTTACAGCACAGATGCCTATGCCATTTTCAGACTAGTCTAGTCTACGATCATTGGTTTTATTCATCAAATTTTGTACAGTAAATCTTATTTCAAAAGTTGGGCTACATATAAGTGATGCAATTTCCATAATGTATCACATTAGGCACTAATGGTCAAATTTAAATTATTTATTTGCAATATAAAAGTAACAATCTTGTTTTCAACAACAAAAACAAACAACAATGAGAGGTCACAGAGGGGATACTGTAGCGTGGCTCAAGTACGCTAATTAAATGTTTAAATCCCGTGTTTTCCACCACCGAGTAAGGCTGCAGGTCTGCTGCTATAAATAGCCCTATAGCGCTAGTTATAGCTTTTGCGCGAGCTGAGGTCTGTGGAAGTTTTATTGCAAACGAGGATTTAATAGTTGGCTGGACCAGTGATGGTGCTTTCCCAGCTTTCAAATCTACATCTTTGTGATGCCGGCGAATGTGTCCTGCCATGTTCGTAGTGTTTCCCGTGGCCGGGTATGGTACACGCGCATAGCATATCTTACACACTGTGGTCTTCTTGTCAACAACGCGAACGTCGTCGACATAACTCACCGGGAACGCAAAGTATTTCCATACATGTGATTTAAGAGAAGCAGGAGCTGCTTCAAGCTCCGGTGCCGCGTCTCCTCTTTCATCTGCACTCGCCATCGTGTCATAACCTGCAGGATAGGTAACTAGCGGCGTCGGCTACAATGTGCTGCGTCATTTGCATAACTTTGCGTAGTGTGCGTAGCTTTGCACACGGGGGGAGGGGGGATCGTCGATCCTCTCTTTGACTTCGATGCTCGAGATCGTGACGTCATTTCGATCGATTTCGATGAAAAATCGAAATCGTGACACCCCTAATCATTAATCATATTGAACATCTCGAGGAAATGAGCACTCACCTCCCCAACCAGCATCTCAAAGATGAGGACGCCCAGCCCCCACCAGTCGACAGCGCGGGTGTACGACGTTTCAGTCAAAACCTCAGGAGCCAAAAACTCAGGTGTGCCACAAAACGTGCTGGTGCGGTCCCTGAAACCCATTCCTGAGAGCAACACACAGATGCCGTTCAATAAGGGGCCAATCCTCTGACAACTATCACTATGTCCCTTGCTTGGGGACAGTTTGCAGTTTACACGATATTGGTCTGGAGACTAAATTTCTAGTATAAATCCTTCGGTTTAATGTGGTTCCCCATTTTACCTTCTTTGCACAGTCCAAAGTCAGCAATCTTTACATAGCCCTCTGTATCCAGGAGCAGGTTATCCAGCTTCAAATCTCTGCAAATGAAAACAAGATGTCATGCTCTGGACATACGTGGGACTGAATGAATGACAACATTAGTCAAACTGCTTACCTGTACACAATCTTATGGTCATGTAAGAACTGTAATCCCAATACGACGCAGGCTGCATAAAATCTGAAGCAATGAAGAAAACAGAAAGGGTTGAAAGAGACAAAAGTATTAAACAAAGTGGAAGGTTTTGTATACAGTATTAAAAAACTGTTCTTTCAGAATTCCTTTGACATGTTGACTCTCTACCATAACAAGTCTAAAGCCCGTGTTAACACAGTCAGAGAGACTGTAGTTGGATTTAGACATTCAGACACTCACATGGCCCTGGGCTCAGAGAAAACATCAGCATGGATGTGCATCATCAGGTCCCCTCCTGCTGCGTACTCCATCACGAAACAAACATGCTCCTGCGTTTGGAAACACGCAAACAGGTTGACCAGGAACGGGTGGCGAACGCTGTTGACCGTTTCGAAAATCCTCTTCTCACACATCAGACTGGCAGAGAGAGGGGGGGGGGGGGGGGAACTGAGTGAGTAACAGAAATCGCTACTCATTCACATCAACACCTGATGACTAAGAAACAAGATTATATTTCCAATTTCTTTCCATTTCCTATTGCAAAATAATGGCAGTCACATGCCTGAGCAGGAACTTAAGGGGTTTACCTGTCCACCTCATCGCGAGCCACAATGTCTCCTTTCTTCAGCGCTTTGATGGCAAACATCTCCCCCGTGCTTTTATATTCTGCTAACAACACCTGAGGAGGAGAAGCAGAGGAAACTACATTTCAGCTCTCTGCCTTTTTGTTCTGTTGGAATAAAGCTTAAATAGGTGGAATAATCAATTAGTCAACGGATAGAAAATTAACAATCTTTAAGTATTATCTAGAGTAAGACATCACTGTCAGCTCTGCAAAATTATGATGAGCATTTTTTTGGTATTTGCCTTCATTCAGATAGGACAGCATTAGAGTGAAAGGGGGGAGGGGGGGCCTTACGTTGGCTGAAATAATAAAACGTACCTTTCCAAAGTGACCCCGTCCGAGCACTGCCACACATTTAAAGTCTTGGAGACTGAAGTGGAACTGCTCTTCTTCCCTGGAAAAGGAAGAGTGTTTGTATTAGTATCCATTATGAATTATCAGTATAGGGAGACCTGCATAAAGCTGGTTTGTTGAACACAGAACCAGGCAGCACCTGTTTGCAACATGATAGTTAAAATCCAAAGCATGAAAACTCAAAGCCAGGGGGCAGTGTTTACACCCGCGTTACTATTTCAGTTCCACTGAACACACGAATGTCAGAATCAACAGAAGCTGTCAAGAACTGTAACAACAGAAGCAATGACAGTGACACACCCTTGTAAAATAAAACAAATCAGATTATCCCTCACCTTTCATGAGAAAAGTACATGAAGCGTTAAAAAGAACACAACCAAGACAAGCACATGGCGATCTTACCTTATCTCTGTGTCTTTTTGGATGGCAATGAGTTCCAGGTCTGGATGCTGCATCACCTGCTCCACCACTCTGTCCAGATCTGGCTTCAACGCCATGCTGTTCCTCTTGTTCAAGAAGTCAAACGAGGCGAGTGCATCCTGCAGAGAGGGAACACAAGGCAGGAGGATCAAAAAGTGAAGACATTTAAGGTCAACTAGAAGCAATGAGGACTTGGCTTTTAGCTGCTATCTGTAGTGTTTCAATAAGATACATAAATATGCTAAATATACTATACAAAAAGCTATATAGTTTAGTCACGTCCTTTTTTTTTAGCTTGCCCCGACATGAACTTCCTTTATGACTCTCACATCAGTCAACAATACCACTAATACAGATCAGCATACCTGTACTTCCTCCTTGTCCGGCATTTTATCCTGCACCAGCGGTTCTTGTATGTCGTCGGGTGCTGGGTAGTGTTTGGGTCCCGGGGTGGGCTCTTTGTCAAAGTCCAGCTTGGTCACCAACGGGTCACTATGCATCAACAGAGGTACACGAGTGTTTCTTTAGCACGGTGTCCTTTTTCACAGTTTTAGTGTGAGTGGTTGATTCCTTTTGAATAACCATAGTCCACGTATGTATGTGTGTTTGAATACCTGCAGGGTGTGGGTGAACCAGGAAGACTGCTGGGCCCGGTGTCAGCCGCCTGCGGGCTGAAGGAGTTGGTGCTGACGGTCGGTATGGCTCTTCTCACCAGGCGGCCCCAGGTGGCGATGTTGATGTTCATCTGAGGGGCTCGCAGGAAGGTTTTACCTGATTAATTGGAGCAAAGAGGTGAGGACATTTGTAAAAGAAAATGAGACAACAGCCAGAGGACAAAAACAAGGTAGACATGTATTATTACATTATAATATCTCTTCTGTTCATTATCTAAATCCAACTGATTTGGAGAATTTCAGGAAAGATGACTACTTATGATTATTAGATACATCATCCAAGCCTGTTTTAACAAATATAAGCTTCTATGATGCCTGTCTAAGAATGTCAACAGTACACAGTGAATAAGTGTGACGTAATGCTGAATGTTGAATCACCTTGTTGCTTAGAGAAAATCTTCTTTTGTCTTTGCAACTTTGGTCGTCTCTCAATGACAGGATTGAAAAATGTTACCTGAACAAAAGAAATTGAATATTAGACCATGAACACCTATATGTACGGTAGGAAACATTCCCATTATAGACACACAGACACATATGAGGGTCACTAATAGTGTATTAGTTTGTGTGTGCAAGTTATTTTGGGGTTTCGTGTGTGTACCTCAGCAAACAGCATCCCCTGTGGCTCTAGGTACAGACACATCCCGTGACGCTGGTTGTCCAGGAAGTCCTCCAGTCGCAGGAACTTGACAGCGCAGAGCGAACGCCAGTCACGCCAATACACCGAGATCTCAAGCTCACGAGACTACAGGACCGAGCCACACACACACACACACACAAAACAGATGTGTTTGAGTCGTACAGTCGGTTTGTTTCACAACACTGAGTCAACAGCACAGATGTAGGTCAAGGGCAGAAATCCATATGTTACCCGGTCCAGCTCCAATGTAAACTTCTGGTCCCAGGATTGGTTACTGGCCAACCTCCAGCTTGTTTGGCCGACTACCGTGTTGTCCAACTTTAATACCGCGCTGATTTCATCTGAGTAAACACACACACACACGTTAATTATTAAGGAGTGAGGTTTGTAACAATCCCCCCCCAATTGTAACTGGAGTACAGTCGGTATACAGACAAGGTCAATTCTCTTACAGGTCCAACTTTGATTTATTTATTGTGAAGCTCAGTGTCATCACAATCAAACTACTTTTCAAACTTTTTAACCAATTCTCCCAGACGGTGTACGAAGTAAGATCTACGTACTGGAGAGCTCCTCGCTCTTTGTCAGGTTCCGTGAGCTAACACCGCGGTTTCGGTTCGCTCGGCTGATGAAGGATGAACGCGTCTCGCTGGGGCTCCAGCCGGGCAACGGGACCGACGCAGCTTTAGAACGACCTGGGACGTTTTCCAGAAGGTCCTGACAGCCCATGAGCCTGACGTCTAATGTGCCTGGAAGGGAGGTGGGACGATGCAGATACATTTATCTCATAATCTGTCTTGTTCAAAGTTGTCCAGTTACCTAATTTTGCACATTATAACTGCTCTATGTATTTGAATCTCTTATCCAAATGTAACAGGTGACAGTTATTACTTTGGGTAGTAATAACAACAACAACAACAACAACAACAACAGGCGAAGAAGTAATGAGAAGCAACCTGTATTGTTGCATATCTTTGCTGGTTGTCAACTAAAAACTGGTCTAAAACAGAACCCTCCCTAAACGTTAACGAATATAGTAAAATGTAACTTGCGTTAGTAAAGTAATAAGAGGGAGAAGTGCCTCCGAATAGGACAGAGATGGGTCACCCTCACAGCAAACAAGAACTGCTATCATATCTGGGTCTTGATAAATCCAAGGACAACATTGACATCAAAACAATAATAATTGTTTTGATGTCAATGTTGTCAATTGGTAATAAATACATACTCTACTTAGTTTGCATGCTTTTATGAGGTAAGTTTTTTCCACTGATGTCGTATCTCTCATTTTCATTATCTCTTCTCAAGAAGAATATATGATGCAATGCGATACCAGAGTCTAAATTGCCTCAAATAACCACTATGCTATCAATAACCATCATTGCATCTTTTGTCCAGTCACCTGTGAGCGCAGCGGGCTTCGTCACGGTGCTGTACTGGTTCTGTGTGGAGATAAGGCTGGATCTGGGACTGAGGACCGGCGAGGACAGCAGCGACAGCTCTTCCACGATGCTACTGCTGCGAGGGTGGTTTTTAGGCAACTCGTTGAGGCGTTGCTCCAAGGAATATCGCAGGAGGTCGAGTTTTTGATTGGACTCATTAAAACGAGCCTGGGCCTGGGGAGAGAAGGAGGGAAGGAAGGAGGTGGGAGGAAAGGAAACAGTAGAAGTGGAAAGGAGTAGGAAAGAAAAAGATCAATTACATGGTCCATTTTACTTTAATAGAGCACAGCAGCTGCACAGGGATCGGTTTCATTTAAAAAGGCCATGAAATCACCATTGTGGACACAGTGGGTAGAATAAGTGAATTTCACATGGACATAAACTCATGCAAACACAAACATCTACCTCTGAATGTGCTCTCTTTTCTGTGACTTTTCCTGAGCCCAGGAGTTTCATGACGTTCTTGGCTCCCTCTGCCACAGCGGACTCTATCTTGGCGTGATGACACAGCTCCTCCACCCGAAGGTCCAACGGGCTGATGATAGGCTTGTCTGGGAGGTAAAGGAAGGACATGATTCTTTCATTTGGACAAGGCCCTTTCTCCTCTAAAGTCACACTGTCAACGCTAATCCTTTGAATGCACATGAAGGCTCACCCATCACATCATTGTTCTCGAAGCTCAGCTCGCTGGCCTGGCTGGCCTTGAGGATCTGCATCCTGATGAACTCTATCTTTGTCTTGCTGTCCTGAAGCATCTGCTGGGCAGTCGCTAGCAACTTACGATCCTATGAACAAAATTAGAAATCAATCGCTGTCTGTTGGGGTGGGGGTTACAGACATTATTATATTAACATTATAATATTAAATTTAAATGTTCTGTCAGGACTGGATGTGAGGATTTAAAAGATGAACACCATCCAATACCACACATTGTGTATAGGACGCCAGTTCATGCCCTTAATTGGAGTCAAAGAACGGGTGACCACATGGAAAATCTTATTCATCAAAAAAGAAAGTGAACTCTCATTGTGTGATGTAATTGCCGACCCTCTCCTATGCGCAGACACACACGCACACACACAGAGTGGAGTTAGCAAACTCCACCCAGAATTCCTCTGAAGTTTAAATCCTGGTTGTTGATGGCGCCGCGCGCAGGAAAGACCTCTGTCCAGCAGGCATTTCCTCTCTGACATCAGGTCAGGACTATTTCCAGCTGGAAGGTGCCTCCATCTGTCTGTCTGTCTGTCTGTCCGTCCGACCGGAGGAGGTCACAGTGTCTTGTAATCAACCTCCACCGGTGGGACAGAAGTACCTTGTAGACAGTCCTGTTTACTGTACTAGTTACTCACTCCAACACAAAGTCAAACTCTGACTGGGCTACAGAGCAAATAGTAAATATGTTTAAATGTAAATACTGACCCACATAGACATTTTTGCCAAACTGTTCTTACTAATTTAAAACTGGTCACATATTAGCACACATTCCAATGACAGTTTTTGAGAGCATGGTGTGGATTTTGTTCCAATTGGAAAGAGCCAGGTTAGCTGTTCCACTCTGTTTCGAACCATTGTGCTAAGCTAACATGCTGCTGGCTGTGGCTTCATATTTAATCTTCTCATCCAACTCTCACCAACAAAGTGAATAGTACTTCCCAAAATGTCAAACCATTCCTTCAAAAAGGATATTCAGGCATGATAATCCATGCCACATTAAATAACACCTGACAATCCACTGACACATTTGATGAAGAGCAGAATTACGTCATTGGCCAAGTAGAGACTCACCACTGAAACCCAACACTATACTAAACCATCTACTACAAAGTGGCCTCAATTACTACCGAGTCCAGGTGAGCCGCTCAGGGCTCCAGCTGTTATCAGTTCTGCAAAGGTACGCAGACCTCCCAACTAAATGATAGTTTTCCTCACAGTGAGCATTAGAGGAGCCACAAAGAGCTTTGTGAACAAACAGTGGCGGGTATGACACATAGCATGTGTCAACACCTTCTCATGTTTCCTCCTCTCCTACAGAGAGGCTGTAAAAGCAAACCCAACATGGACCATCTGACCACCTGTAGACTGGTTTGCAACCTGGGAGTAGCCCTGCTCACTCCAGCTTTCATATAATTATGACCACGGTGACTTTCTAAAAAGACTTAAAAAAGAAATTTCAATAAATCATTGTAGCAATTTTGTTGTGTTCCCAGATCTCAAAAAAGTATTACTTTTAGGCAGTTTTTGAACAATACAACACATAACAATCTATTTATCTAAAACAGTAGTTCCCAACCTGGGGGTCTGGCCTCCAAAAGGAGTCACAAGTTAAACCTAACAGGAGATTAGGATAGGGAAAGCACTTTACATCAGACATTCCTCTAAATGTATGATTTATTGTAATAGTTGTTTGTATATTTTCCCCTTATTGTTAGGCCCCCCAAAATATTCAATATGAAAGAAAACATTTGGGTTCAAGAAGACAACCGATGTAATGATGGGGGTGGGCGGTAAGAATTTTACTATTAACCTTAATTTTTTAATTTCTACCTTAATTTTCTTCCAAATATATTAAGCTAATGTGAGGGTTTGTTTATGATTTTTGACGGTTTCTTGCCCAATTTAATTTCAGTTGTGATACCACAATGTTGCCAGATGTACTGAGTGAGTAAGATGTTGTTATTGCCAAAATACATCACATACAAGTAAGACTAGGTGGAACCCAGCTTGAATGAAACTGGAATCATCCATAACATGCAGCACAACCGATGCGTCTGCTTCACAGTGAACCCCCTGTCCTGCTGAGTCTTACCTTGGAGGGCCCGTTGGAGTACATCAAAATCATGTTCTCAGCTCCCTGCTTGACCTTGAGCTCAATGTCATTCTGTCTTTTCAGGGCAGCCAGTCGGCTACTGCTGGTGCACAGTCTTGCCTCACTGTTGGGGGTATCTGGGGTCAAAGGGCATTCTGGGTAAAGACAAAAAAAGAAGTTTTAACCATGTGGCACATTGGAAACAAACCACAGATCTATCACTCTAAGCGGGATGGAAGTTTGTCACAAATATACACTGACTGTAAATAGTAACTCAGGCCTGTGCCATTTTTGGCTGCCATTTTGAGGTTAGCCAAGCAGTTCTGCAGCACCAGCTTTGCTTACAAAAACCCGTCAAGTAGAAACCTCAGTAGTCACATAAAGCATCCAGAAAGACCTGCTGTTTATAAGTTCATACGGTCTGTTAACATGAGACTGCAATTAATTCACTTTCTCAACACAAAAATAACTACGCAGGCCCAGAACATTTAAGATGGATCAGGGGTCTGACATAAAGTAGAATTTCAGAGCAAGAACTGGCATCAGAGTGAGACTTTCAATTGGATCGGATGTGTCTTTTGCACAAGTTTTTGCTCCATTATGCTGACAGAGAGGAAGATAAAAACATGAGTAACAACAGAGCGCACAGTAGTTTCATTTTAACTGTAATATAAAGGCAATCAGTATTGATTCAAATAACGTTTATGTCATCTCATGGCCCTGTGCTGAAGTTTGTCAAATCCTCAACAGCAGAACAAAAGCCTGCAGTCATCTCTATTCTGAGCAAATTGGGAAAAAAAAACAAACAACAAGTATGGACTTGCAGACAACTACACATATTACAGACACTACTGCATATGCGGATGTGGTGTGAACATTTATGAAAATTATTAATCCACAATGTACATTTCAAAATTGTTTTTACATTGCTTTTTGTCCAGACCCTAAAAACTCAGCAACAACAACACATTGCTGATGTGCCAATATCTATTTATGCTTTTTTGAGTTTCTCAGGCACACACAAAGACACACAAAGTGAAAACGAAGTGTCTTCTATGCCCCAATCTGGACCACAGTTCTGGCTGATGAGCTCACTGTTGTGTTGTGTTTTTCGGTCATGTCTGGACTCGAAAGGTGTAGAGAAAACCCGTCCCCAGGCTGATCACTGCAGCACAGAGCAAAACATTCTCACACATATGTGAGGTGGGCAAAAAAAACCTGCCCGACTTCTCCTGACTTGACTTGCAAGTTCAGTTACAGCGTTTATGGTGTCATAAAGCAACTCCTCTTAGAAAGGACCGAAAGAGTACATACCACATCCAATACACAACCAATGCAATAGTCTCACCCACTAAACAGTAGCACCACTAATGTATATAATTGGAAGTATTTTAGGTCAATTCTCTTTAAAGTCCCATGAGAAAAAAAGTCACATGACATAAAGACTCCAAGGCATGCAAGCGAAACAAAAAAAACCCTGATTTCCCCTCAAGGGGTTTTGAGTTCATCTAATTGAATCTGACTGGCGTTACCTAAAATAACAGTGGTGAGGAAAATAAATTATTCTGGAAAACACTGATAACAATAACCAGCAGGCTGGTCTGTGATTCATTCATTCTGAATGTTTCATCAAGACAGTGTCTAAAGAGTCCTAGGAACACCTGCGGGATATGGGCAAAAAGGAAGCATGTGACTCTCTGAACTGAAAATCTAAATGATTCATCTAATGACCCTTAATAAGCCGAGAGGGCATCAGTGCTCAAGTTTCAGTGCAGGAGGGGAGGATGTTGGCCTTCCTGCCGGGGCAACCCTCCTGTATACAGACACACACTGACAGAGGCAGGGCTAGACAGGAAACGCACTGGGCACTCGTAGATTCTCATCCAACCCACATGTGTAAGGAGTAATGTGAGAATTTAACAGGAGCCTGGGGCAAAACTGACCTTAGCATTTATAAAATACACATTGCATGAGAGGAGTCTGATGACATCACAGTGATTACTTTAAGATTAAGTTAAGTCAGTGTCACGAGAAAGTTGTTTGTGGAAAAAGACAACGCCGCGTTGACACACGTGCACAAGTGCTGTGTGTGTCATCAGTCTACGTTCGGGGCTTTCCTCATTGTGTGGAGTGGCCCTGAACTGCTTCTTCTCCGCAGGTCAGCCCATGCCGGGCAGCAGGACAAGCTACTGAGCTACTGAATAGCTGTAGGGCTGATGTCACTGCTGGACAGCTGACAAGGGGAACCCTCCCTCAGATTAAACCCCATCTGTATCTGAAGGCAACGCTAAACATGCCAAAAATACTCTTAACAATTGCATCATGAATTGGAGAGCTGGAATTAAAGCTGGCGTGGGTGGTTTGTCACTTGGGATGTGATATGATGGCTCAAAGGAAACAAGACTGGACTTGTATAGGTATCGGTAGTCAAAGAGTAAACCGCTGATCATGGGGCAAGTTTCTTTATGAATGAGATCACGAGACAGAGGGACCTGCATTGGAAGCTACTGCTGCTTCTCGCAGACAGCACCTGAGATCAAGTCGATCCATTTCTGGCCTCCACTGAGTGGCGGAGAATAACCAGAGCCCCCTCAACCTTCTCCTGGAACAAAAACACATTCTGTCTCCAACTCCTTCCTACTAATTCAGGAAACAAGTGCTGTCCCTTGCGGATTCGAGAGCTAAACGCATTTCAACAAGTTGTCTCATGACCGTGGAGCCGAGCTCGCCCTGGTCTCTCTCCATCATTTTTGCGATAGCCAGCGACATTCCGCTGGCGTGGCGTCACTTAAAAAGAAAGCCCTCGTTCATCAGATTGAGAGTCACCGAGTCAGGCTAAATTTGTTCCCACTTAAGATAACCATTTACCAAGATGACCTCCCTTCCCTCCCCCTTCTCATCTACTTCCTAATGTCAACTAAACTGGGGGGGGGGGGATGTGATGGTAACAGGCAGACAAACACCATTCCTTCTCTTCACCTGGACACTTGCCACCAACAAATAAAGCAACAAAAGGCAACGACTGTAACAAAACCATATTACAGCATGTGTAACTCACTCAAAATTCCATTGTTGTTGACAAATGCACAGGAGCAGGCTTTCAACAGCCTCGGAGGGGAACAATCGACAGCTCATTGTAACCATCGGTGGAATGTGGAATGCAACAATGTCAGCCTCTGGAGAGTGAGTCACCTCCAAGCACTCAATGTGCTCTGTGTTCATATAGGTGTCGTGCTGACACAACGCCGCCAATACTATTCACTTGGAGAAAATGTATAATTTACAATAAAACAAGTATCTCAGAGAGAGAGAGAGAGCAGTGAAGAGATAATGACAACATTTGGATGAGGAATTGCTGCTTAGTGATTACAACGGGGCAAAATCAGTTAACTAATGGCTCAGGCTGAATCTCTCAATTGTCAATTAACTTAAACATATCAACCCACATTTCAGTAAAAATGAGCTTTCAATTTGAGGAACATGTTACCAACAGTACAATTCAATGCTTAGAAACAAGGAATATGAAGCTGATGCAAATGCGCACAACTGCAGCGATGACATGTTTGCATAGCAGAGTATAACATTAGCCGATGTCGACTCTCTTTACTACTTGGTTAATGTTTACTGAATCCTCTGGGGCTACTTTGCTTTATCTTTCCGTTACCTAGCAGTTCTTCTGGGTCTTTGACCACAATGTGGGCGTTGAGCTCTTGTAGCTCCTGGTGAAGCTCCTCAACCTTCTTGTTAGATTTTTTCAGCATGTTGTCAACGTAAGCCAGGCTCTTCTTGTCTGTGGTGACCTGAGGAGAGGAGAGTTTGCGATTAATCTAATAGCAAAGATATAAAGGGAAACTTCACCAAAACTGTCTACTACTCAGGCATTGAAGGAAGTGATAAAACGTTTTCACTTTTGACCTTTGATCCGTCTCTTACGGGTTAATCCAACTTTATGGAAGAGAATGATGAAACTTTGATAGAAGAATTTTACCTTTCGCAGGTTCTCTGCACCTTCTTTGATCTTCAGCTCCTTGCGGATCTCGCGGCGGATCTGCTCTTTGATCTCATCCAGCTTCTGTTGAACCATAGTGTCAGACAAGTCCAGGTTGTGTCCCAGACCAAGTCGCTCCGCCACCAGCTGGCCCCTGGCATCCCCCTGAAGGAGGACAGTAGAAGAGGAGGAGGAGGAGAAAAGGGGAGATGAGAGGAAGATGTGGAATGTAATTTGGGGGAGGTCAGCAAGGGAGAAGGAAGAGAAAAATGGAATAACAGAGAAAGAGGAGGAGAGGACATACAGAGGTCAGTGATTCAGTCAACAAGCAGACAGGCATTATCCGAGCAGCGTCTAACCAACGGGACCTCGATATATCCATCAATATAACCAGAAAGCAGCATCAACTTACAACAAAACGGTTGAAGCTATTGCCCCATGAAACAAATGTGTTTCAGATTTGTCATGAGTAGCAGCTCAAAAACAGAGGAGCTCCAGACACAGTTTCATCCCAGCAGTCACTGATGATTCTCATAATAACCACCAAGTGTGCCTAACTATGAAAATCTGATCTCGAGCATCAGGTGATGAATTATAATAATGACGTAATTACAAGTTCTACAATGAACATTTTTTCAAATTAATGAAGTAAACGCCCCGAACAAAACATGAGATTCAACACTGAGGGTGCGACCTGAGTGTTTGAGGTCAACTTAGTGAAGTGTTGCGTTTTGAACTTGAGCTAACCTCTGTACGCGGTGTTTTCACTGCTGCTGTCAGTCACCATTTACTTGCATCCTAAAAGCTGCCACCTTAACTAAAGAGGGATTAGGAGTCACTTCCTGAATGGCTTCAGCTTTAAAGTTCATCATACAGTGGTGCTTTAGTTGTGTTCCACTAGTTGATAACAGAATATATCTGTGATTAATAGAGGACTGTGGATAATCGGTTTATTTCATTTTATTACACAGCTCATCAATTTATTGGGTTTAAAAATATGGCGTATAATGTATAACTATGAAACCACAACATTTCAACCATATGAGTCATCACAGCTCAAACTGGCCAAATAATCGATATAAATGCGTTTAATCGTATGAATCTTATGATTAATGTTTTAATACGTTTAAGACACTATTGAAAAATGTTCAAAAAAACTGAGCATTTCATTTTTGTATTCAGCATAAAATGTTATGCAGGACTACTTTTTTATAGAATAAATATGTTAAATAAGTAATTCTGTGGTCTGTTTATTTTTTCTCCTTTCAGAAGAAAACAGATAGTCTCACTCGCATTATTGCATGTTTATTTCATGGATATGGAATTTTGGTTACAAGTTAATCAAATTGTGGTTTACAGAATCAAATCGTTCCAAAAAATATTTGTCCTTGAATCGAATCGCCAACTACTGTATCGTTAACTGAATCAAAGTAAAGCCAAAGAATGACACCCATACTGTAAAGTGTACTCACTCAAATCAAACTTTGTGTGAGAGTCCAGACAACAGAACCACCTCAACATGTTAAATCTAAAGGTGATCCAGAAGTCGCTGTAAGCCTCTGTCACCTGCCATATCTGAAGTGCGTGGAAATTGACTTATACCATTCATAAAATGAGGGCACAATGCTTTCGGAAAAACAATGCATCATCACTCTGTGACTACCACAAGATCTGCACCTTGTTGCATTCATCATGACTTTACTAGAACGAGAATGCAGACAAGCTAAAAACACTCAGTAACATGTCAGCTTAACACAATTAGTTTCAATTTAGTGGGTTACTGTCGAAAGCATGATTGCCTGAGAAAGAGTTGGTATAAAGACATATCACGTCAAGAAGACCTCAGTTTTACTATCTGCCTTACCTGAACTTCATCGGTTTCAGCCATCTCCATCTCTACATCAGTTGAACCAACCCGTCCTAGCATGTTCTGCTGACCGGTATTTACTATCATTATATGAAGTTTTGTTAGGTGAAATGATATCCTCCACGACAAAGGTTAGGCTACACGATAGCTGGCCGAGACTCAGTCCAAAGCCACACTCATTCACTCTGCTAGTATCCGATTTTCTATAGCTCTCTCTCTCATTCTGCCCTCACTATCTCTCACAGACCATCGACATCAACGGGGAAGATAAACCGTCTGAGTAGTGACAGCCAAATCCCTCTTAGCTTCTAACTCTGTGAGGTCAGAGCAGCCCAGAATGGGACCTAATCTCACACCAGGGAGAGGACTGGGTCTAAAATTAACCTTGGTTAAAAACATAACACTGGCTGTCCATTGTGGCCTCCCCCTGGAAAGCAACTTGTGTGGTGGCGGAGGAGAGGAGAAGAAGCTGTGAAACAACAACACCCCCACAACTTAAAGAAAGCCTGATGCAGCAAAGAGTTCTGTTCAAGTCTCAGTGTAAATGACGATGAAGTCTGATCAGTTGCTTTAAAAGAAAGCTTTTTAAAAGAGCTCATTTGCAATTAACCTTGCAAGGTTGTCTGTGAAAGATAAAAGCCAGTGAAGAGACATATAGGCTTTCCCACCAGTCTTTATTTTGGAGGTTTGCCAATTCGCTTCAAACAAAGAACACGTCCACCTTCTCCCCAAGAAAAGATGCATTTGACACAGCGTCCATCATTGAGGCTGTCATCATAGATCATCATAATACAAGTTGCGTTAGGATCTGGGTGCCTCAGCTTCCTGGGGGTAAATGCTACTCTACTCACTGACAGATTTAAGTTAGAGGGGGGGGGGGGGGGTTGGAATCATGATTGGTACAATAAGGGATTTCCATGGGCCCTTGTGACCCCCCCACCCCCTCCTCTATAGGTGCTCACTTGAGAGGAAACTATAGTTTGCACATATCCTGGACCTGAGACTCCTTGATGACTCATAGGTAAAATGGAGGTCACTACTCCTGGAAGTGAAAGAATAGTGTGTGTGTGTGTGTGGGGGGGGGGGGGGGGGGGGCAGCTCTCTTCTTCAGCTCATGGCCTGCTAAACTTGTTTGCACTGTAGCTGTGTTTGCCCAAAGTGGTATCAGGACAGCATGAGGACACCCTAAAGAGCCTATTTTACTGCGCAACAATGCAAGGAAATCCAAGAAAGGCCGATCAGATAAGGTGGAAATAAATCAGCTTGTAGGCCCACAAGGTCTGCGTTTTGATTTGAGATCAAACAAAGAAAGTATATTGTAAGTAAGCGAGCAGGAGCTCATTTGCAGGATTAGTTTCACCTCTTTCTCTATAACAGCAACCCCCCCCCCCTCGAGTTGGTCTTCACCTGTAGGGCCCTTATCATATCTTGCTGCTGAAACGCATTGCCTTGTCAGAGGAATGACGCCACACCGAGAGCTCGAGACATTAGGTTCAAAGACGAGTGAAGCAGGAATTGTAAGCAAATGTTTCCAGTCATAGCATAATGCATACACTTTGTGATGGATGGAGGGAACTTGTTCTTGTCAGTGTGGCTCTGCTAGTGGCTCTGTGGAATGTTTGAGGCTTACAACAAATGAAAAGACTTCATCGAAAACCTTTTAGCTACATGTTGTGTTGAATATTACAAAAATCAAAGAGGTGCTTGGTGTTTTTGGTGGATAAAATAAGGACTGCTCATATTGCTAGGAACTATATTAAACAATTATTAAACAGTTGAACCTGTTAAAGAGCTCTTTTAGTGCCTGGCACATGAAAGGAAACTGAGGTAAAGATAACATTAGCTCTGAGCCTCAAGTGTAAGCAGGTTAACTTGCTCTTTAAGCCTGAAAGCTCCAGGTCCAACAACAAGAGCTCCATTCAGACAATAGGACAATGGAAAAGTTGAGAGCACTATCCAGGCTCATGCTTAAAAAGCCATGCCCTTGCCCTTTCTGCGCGAGGCCTAGCTCAACCTACAATCTGACACCCAGCCGTCTTACCCCACAGCTGGCTGCGGAGTACTAGCCACAGACTGGTGCTCTGCTGCAACCAGAAATAGCAGCACAGGCTAATAAACACAGATCCTACAAACGCAGCCTTCACACGAGCCTCAGACATATCCCGTGTCAAGTCCAACTGTAGACGAAGCCTTATACAGAATGTCCATGTTAATGGTCATTTCTGAGGAGGACAGACAGTAGATCGATTTACTGTCTAGAAAACCGATGCTGCAACGTCAGATAGGAAAAGTGTTAAACTGCACCGAAGCACCTGTTGCTCTGCTGAGCTGATCCAGTTCCACTCCATATAAACCACTATGGTGGTATATGTTACAGTTCAGCCGGCTTGTAAGACCTCAGCTACAACAAGAGATATTTATCTTTTAACGGAGAAAGCTACTTCCGGATGGTCTTTTTTTAAGTCCGAAATATGCAAAAGGCACTACTATCTCATTTAGGAATCAAACACAGATCCACACAGTCAGCTTAAACCCTTTCCATTTCCATCCAAGTGCAAGTGAACAGGTGTTAACTGCACATACATTTTGTTCTTAACCTTAATAAAAGCTCATCACCTCATACTATAAATGCCAAGTGTATTTTACTCATTTTCTTTGCATCTTTCGTTTTGAATAAATAATCTATCTACTATACTGTTTTTATAACAATACTATCTATCCATCCATCCATGACGTACCCTGACCTCACCAATACTATGATAAAACCCTAAAGGACATATTTAGCAATGTTTTTTCAGACTCAGTTTGATATTTGCTAGTTCCTCTTTGGCGATTACATTTTTACACATCATGGTAGAAAATACTGTTCATCAGGCTGGGTCACCCACGCATTTACCACTTCAAGCAAACACCTCAATGATGATTAGCCATTTTATGATTAAACTGGTTCAGTGATGGCATTACTGACAACAGGAATAAAAACAGATTCAAACGAATACTTCTCACAAATCTCAGCTTTGTTATCAGCTGTAATGCTTCTCCTTCCCTGTAAAAATGAGTAACAGTGTGTGAGTCATCAGGCTGGTTTTGGGCATGAATACAGTTTTTGGGGGATACTGCTTAAGCCGATGCTTTAGATAAAGTCGTGGATGAGTTGTGGATCTTGAACAATGTTTTTGTCAGAAAGACTTATTTCAGGTGTGACGTCACTCAAGTGAAACCACATTCATCTGTGAGTCATGACGGTTCATAGAGAATCACGAAACACTTCTGTGACTCTAACGTGCACTTGAAAATACGAAACTGTGCATTAGCAAAACAACATTTTCAGACTTATTTTATGCTGCTATTTTTTTTAAAGTTCATCCGGTCTTTAACGTGTTTGAAAAACTCAACGTCAGGCAAACCAGCGTTTCACAACCCGTTTTAACTGCATTCTTATTACGTATAAATACAATAAAACTGAAAAAATATGGTGTTATCGGTATATGGGTACACGGAGGACACCGTTTATTTTCTAAAAGTAACGCAGGTTCACGTAACGTTAGGCTACAGAGCTGTTTGGTAATGTTCAACAAACATTATTTGACTTAAACGGCGGCAACCCTAACGTTAAAACGTTTTACAATAACGGCCGTTACGTAGTTATCACGGCAGCTTCCGCATAAAACCACCGGTTTAAAACTCGGATAGTTCAGGATAAATTAGTTTGGATAATTGTTTCCCAGGCCTCAATCCATGGATAATTCCCAGACAACCCTTTGAGGTCCAGCACGGGCCCTTAACTTAAACACAACACCGCCGACTCACAGCGACTCCATTTTAATAAAATACAACTGTTCGCTAACTTATACTTCAACCTCCGGAGCACGTTTACGCACTTTTCGCAACAGTTGTCAACTTTTCCTACCTGCACGGAGTCGGCGGCCATCTTGGTTTTCGCCTTTGAATCAAATCCTACGGGGAGAGAGGAGGGGAGGTGGAACTCCAAAAACAAGCCTTGTTTTAAGTTTCCCTCTCTGGCGACAAAAAGACGTGATTATTTGGGGCAAATCGTCGGTCATCTCGGGTACACGAGGCCTCCCATGTCGTCTTCACGCTTCATTGACGCGGTCACGCCGTCCTGGAGGGGTCCCGGAGGGTGGACTGGTGTTCATAAATTAAAAAAAAAAAAAAAAAAAAAAAAAGCTAAAGCATAAATCTGTCCCGGTGCAGTTGGAGAAAGAGGCGGTGGTGAGAGTGGAAGTGTCCGCCCAGAGGAGCTGTAGTGCTGCTGCCGCCGCTGCTCCTGGGCTGCCCTCAGCCCGGACAGACAGCACACACGTGATCCCAAACTTCATATAGGGTGGCCTCTCATTGTGCTAATAAAAATCAACACGAAATCATGTACCTCAGATCCTTGTGATTACAATTAGTTTGATTAAAGTAATTTTAATTTGTTAAAATGGAAGGAAGTCCTTTATTACAGATGGGGAATCCTAACTTCTTAGAGATTAATTCATTTTAGTTAAAATAGCAATGCCACTAGGATAGGGGATTTACTCGGGTAGTGTTATTATTACTGTGGTATTCTTGGAGCATAAAGTGTTATTAGTTATAAGTACAATATCCAAAGAAAAAGTACTTGTTATGCTGAATGGCTCCAGTAGACTTTTTAAAAGTATAATTACACATTATTAGCTAAGTATACATTGATAACACTGATATTTTTTTAATAGAGACATAAAACCTGAAAAATAACAACTAATGATAACTGGTAACATCAAGTATATTCCCTCTGAAATGTAATTAAGTAAAAGAAAGTGGCATAAAATAGATGTTGCATTCAAATACAAGTACAAGTGTTTTAAAATGTAATGGAGTATCTGACGTGAGTTAAGTTTCAGAAGACTGCACCCATGTAATATTGATAATTCAAATCAAAAGGATCATGTTGATGCTGTACAAACTTGCTAATAACCAGAGCGGCTGTGCAAATAATAAAAGCTGCTCTATTAAATAACCTGCAAGAGTCACAGTTTACTTTTGAGTTGCCAAGCCAGATAGGCGAGGAGGAGCCAGTGTGAAGAAACCACAGCACAAACAGTGAACTCTTCTCCACTGAGGCCGGTGCATGACATGTCACAGCTCAGTGAGAAGACTTACTGCCGCATTACATAACCGTCAGGGACATAGTCATCACAAGCCATACGTCTCAGAGACTGGGCACTCTCTGTGTCTCACGTATATTTACTGGCAGGGGACAACAATGCTGCTTCCTCGCTCATAAACTAAGCGTTGTCCTCATAATAAAAATGGCAGAGGCCTTGTTGGGTAGACTTATGAATTATGTGCTCCTGTTAAAGTCCCTCCACAGTGACTCTCTCCGGAGGCTGACTGAGGACAGGTGCTTCGGCCGGGACGTGATGGTTTTGTTTTTCCGCGTACGGATCAATATGGTCTGTCATCATTATCCATGGGTGCAGTGTTTGGTGATGGGAGGAAAAGAATGGGTTCATTAAAATCTGTCGGCTTGTCTGTGTTGTTCTGCCTCTCTCTATCCTTTACTCCAGCCGCGTTCTTACAACTGATATGTGGGTTTCTTCTTATTACCCATAATAAACATGATAATTATTGCTCTGATTAATGGGATGGTGACTGGTTTTATTTGGTATGCAGATATTAATTATTGTCCCACAAGGCTGTAAAGCTCAGAGAAATCCTAATGCACAAGGTTTTTCCTTGTCCCTGGCCATGTGGTTGTGTTGTGCTCGTGTTAAGTTTGGTGTTCCAACAAATCCCGTGACCCATCAAATTCTGTGACCTGATAAGGATTTTTTGGCCGTATCTTTCCACTGTACACTTTAATCCTACTTGATCACATACTATATTTTGATAGATGTTATATATGCACATTATACAGTATGTATTAGCAACATACAGTGCAGTGGCAATATAGTTGAAATTCCTATAAGGAAAAAAGGTATAATAACCTTGTTGGATATATTATATCGCTGCTGATCACAAATGACAGTAGTAGTCACATATTGGCTAAATAATATCGTAAAGACCCAAAAGCTAACAAATAACATCTGCAACCAGGTGTGTTTAGATACAGTTTTCAGCTTCCGCCTCTGATTTTTTCCTAATATATCCACATTAAAAGCCTCAGAAGGGTGAATACTGAGTCCCTGTCAGCTTGTAACAGAGGCTCTTAAGTAGTCGAGGGGGCACCTTCCACATTTATCTGGGTCAGAGGGTCAAAACCAGGAAGCTGTAACTGGAAAACGATCTGAGATTAATGGGGATGAGTCCAATAGTTGATGACTGTCCAGGGATTATCTGAGAGCAGGGATGAGCAACGCTGAGTGGCAGCACTGGCTCATATACACTTTCTCTGGTGACTCCATTCACTTCATGGAACAATGTTCCTATTTCAGTGATCTCAATTCATTTTATTTCTTCAGCAGCAATATAGTGACTTCCACAAAAAAGAGAGAATAGTTTATACATTCAGGTTGGCATGACATCCTTCTGTGCTTTGATAATAAACTGTTTAATTGTATGGTGCAAATCATATTTAACCCGCTGCAGTCACCACATCTAAATACTGAAAAAAAAAATCCTCTAGAAGATGGAAATGGTGTTGAAATGGACACACACACACACACACACACACACACACACACACACACACACAGTGGGAGGCTTGAGCAGGTCTGGCAGCTCTTTATCTCCCTCTGCAGGATACCAGCTCTGAAATAATCCAGCTTTCACAGCAGCAGTTTTATCCGTCTTTACAACTCCCTGCTCTGTTGTACCTGATGATGAAGAAGATGATGCCCCTACATTTACACAAAATTGAAGAACACACTCTGGTAGATCTAATCATATCCTGTGTATTTCATCATCAAAAGTTGATAACAACCACGTTGTTTTCATGTTCCCCTCTGTCAAAGCTTTTTTTGGGTGTAGAGAAGGCACCAACAGGATCCCCTCAGATCAACATGACTCTCATTTAAATACTTCAGGAATTGTGATGCGGTGGCACATCCAGTACAAAACATCTGCGCAGCTCGTCCATTTGAATAAATTGAGGGGGCAATATTTTTCTAACTTCCTAACAATTTATGAAGGTTAGACTAGAACTTTAATCAGCCAATAAAAGGCCGTTAAAATGGCAATAAACCCAACCTTCAAGAAAAGGAGCGATGACAAACGCAAGAGAATAAGCAGTGTTATTATCTTCAACATCGTTTGTGTGGAGGAAAACAGCAGAGATTTAAGGGCACAGTTTGACGTAATGGGGAAATATGCATATTTGCTTTCTTGCAGAGTTAGATGAGAAGGTTGATACCACTCTGCAGTGTAACTGCAGACTCAACCATTAACAGTTAATAACTTTTAGGGGGCCCTCCTGATTTAACTCGACAAGAGAGGAAATTAACGCATTTCCGATATCATCAGTATATTCCACATTATCTGGTTCTACAATGAACATAAAATAACATAAAATAAAATGGAGAGTAAAAAGAGAAATTAAAGAGTTGTCCAAACTGATAAAATGCACAAACTTTTATAACTTTTATACTGTATAAAATCTGTCTGTGGATGAATTGGACTGGAAATAAGTAGTAAATATTTACAGCAGCAGCATCTTCAGTCTTTAATAATATCCCGTCTTCCTTCATTATGGAGGAAAAGCCTCTGGGAGAAGCTGCGCATTTACATCCAACAAATCACATCAAGTACAGTATAAAACATACGCACTTGTCCCAGTATAATGATCCATGGCCACCGGATTTTTATTTCAGAAAAACCTCAAAAGTCCTCAATTCAAGTCCAATAATACAGCACAGTAGTCAGTTACTTACACTTAAAATCTCTTTAAGTTAGTAGTGGTGGTGAGGCATGGGGGTGTTGTGTCTCCATGGACAAATGTCACTGTCTTTACATACAAAAGACAACCATAGCAAAGAGTTAAAATACAACCAAACACAACCAAACAGTACAGAGCCGATGAAAATGTTTTGTCTGAATCGGAGGACACTGAAGCCCAGCAGGAGTGGAGGTCCGACTAGTCGTTGGAGAGGTCATCTCTGGACGTACGCTGGCAGAGGGTCTCTGGTCGGACGACATTTGACATGAAAGTGAAGGGGGCGGCGGAGGCCCAGGGGCTGCTGGGAACACAACCTGCCAACGAAACAACGATTGTCCAGTTGGCTGGCACCGACGTGTATATGAGAGCAGTCTCCAGAGGCGGGTTGTTCTGCAGCTCCGCGTCATGTTCTCAATCACAAGAACATACACCAGTCACACAATCACCTGTAGTCTTTTAGTCTCGCTTTCCTCTTTTTCCATCTCAGGCGGCGCTGAGCCCGTGCTAGGCGGCTTCTCCGAACGTACATGTGCCTCTTTAGTTTTTGGGGTAGATTTTCTCATAGAAGAAGTTTTGTGCCAGCAGGTAGAGCTCCCCGTCCTTTTCTCTGACGGCGTGCGCCCTGACAAACTGGAACTGCTCCAGTGCAAACTCGTAGAACTCGTTCTCCATCTTCCAGATGGCCGACTGCTGCAGCTTGGCGATGGACTCCTTTGTGGGCGGCTTCTTCTCGCTGGTCTTCCTCAGGTGGGATTTCTTCCCTGTGAGGAAAGGAGAGGAGAGGATTGAAGAGGTCTGGGTACATTAACTCACTAATTCAGCATTAAGGAAAGAGACATTAGACCTTAGAAAGAGACATTAGAACATTACTACTAATAGAGAGACTCAGCTTTCAAATTCATAACATATAGAGCATGTATTCTTCACATATCTGATCTTATTCACCCTGCCGAGGGAGCCCTTTCTTGAATTTGGACCAGCAACACGTATATAAAATAAACTAAACAGACATCACTGTCGCAAATAGTCAGGATTTTACCAAGACGTTGTTTTGGAAATGCTTTAGAAACAGTAGCGCTTCAAATTTGCATTGTTAACAGGATATTCAACCTTTCAACCTTCCTTTTATTATAACACATTTCAAATTTAACTTTTTTTTTTTTCTTACAGAGATTGTATGTCCATGGACATGAGTCGAGTTTCCAGTTAATTACAACATCTCCTCGGCTCGAAAAAGCTGCAAGCAGCATCACCACAGGCCAAGTCCTGGACCCCCTCAGAACAGGCATGTTTTCTGCACTGCACCACTACCTGATTAACTTGAGTACTTGGGTGGATCTGCTGCTAAAAATTATGACTTCACTTGATCCATAGTCCATCTAGATCACTGTCAGATTTAATTATTTGTGCTCTCCATTATTCATTCTGGCTGCACTCCTATCTAATCTGTAACTACATCAGCGCGAGGCATGAGTGCATATTGATCACAATTAAATTCTCAGGGGAGCAATTCAGACTGCATATATGCAACCACAGCACACAGACACAGTTTTAGAATCAAAATGTAGCCATTAAGTAGCTTTTCGGTGTATTGGTGAGGGAAAGCAAAATATGGTGTCTAACTATTGAGCAGACGTGGCACCTGTTTTGTACAGCTCAGTGGCTCCTTTGAAGAAGCGTGGCAGCGCGGCCTCCAGCATCATGACAAAGTCCTCCAGCTCCTCTGTTACTCCGACCAGCAAGTATTCATTCACCAGGTTGTATTTCGCCTGTTCCAGAGCCCACTGGCTGCCCACGTTCCTGCACAGATCAAGTTCATTGTATGTCGTTAGTTTCCGTATTCTGCCGAAATAACACATTAAATGATCACAGCAGTTGCAAAAGACAGAAATTGCAGGGGAGGAAGAGATTAAGCTGAGAGGTATAAAGACGGGGATGGGAAAAAAATGAAGAAGCGAGAAGAGGATGGAAGAGGAAGAGAGGAAGGAATGGAAGAAGAAAAAATGAAGTCAGTGGCAGTTGTTGTCCTGGTCAGGAAATTCATTAATAGAGAAGGAAGTCGATTGTTTGAATCTATAAAGTTCCTTTTTGGCACGACGATGTACAAGCAGTGTTAGACACTCAGACCTTTTGTCGATAACCTGCTTCAGAGGAGCAGATGGTTAAAAGATGGAGGGCAAGGAGAGATTAAATGGGGGTAAGTGAAGTCAGAGAGAGATATTGATATAGATCATGGACTAGAGAGATAAGGATCGAGGCTGAGAAAGCTATCAAAGACCTTAAGAGATGAGTGACAGAAAAGGACTATGAGGTTAAATGTTGTGCGTTATGATACAGCATCACTCCTCAACTATCTTAACTGCCTCCGGTGAGAAAAGGATAAGATTGTTGCTATTTCCAACAGATCCCACTGAAAAGAACAAAAATGAGTAAATCCCCCGACGCCCACATGTCAAAGTGTCCATGAGCTAGTGTCTCTCCTTTACAGGAGCCCACTGCTCCAAATACCTAAGATGGGAAACACATTGGCTGAATTTCATATGTGTACTTTCATGTAAATGATGACTGAAATAAAGTTAAAGTTATTAAGTAAATGGTGCATTTATTGGGGCCTATTTTTAGCCATGGATTTTTACACATTGGAGTGACGAACTCAACGACGTGTTTTTAGTTATTAAAACAATCGGGCTCTATTACGCAGAGGATTAAGAGCCAAGAGGTTTTGGTTCCACACATATGTAGACATATGTGTTGACAATAAAAAATATATGACTTATCACCAGACTCGTCAGAGATAATGAAAAACGAGCTAAATCAAGCTCTTCCTGTCGCTTCAAATATTAGGTTATAATTCCGAGTCAGTGCCGTCTGGGCAGCGTCAGGCATTTGAACACTTACCAGCATTCAGAGTAGTGACCGCAGAAGAAGGGAATCTGGAGCCAGAGCTTTTCAGGGGCACAGTCTGAGCCGCCGGCGGATACACATTCATCAAACGTCTGAAACAAATGTGATGTTTTTTTAAAGGAAATATCTAATTAAACTTACTTTCACAATTTTTTTTACAGTTTGAACAGGAGGAACGTAACCATTGAGAATCTATCGATCCATTTAAACAATAGAAAGGGAGCATTCATGCATTTTCACCTTCTTGTCCCCTTGTTTCCTGCGTCTCAAGCCGGGCCGGTAGTCATCCCCGAAACGCAGAAAGTAATAATAGGACACCAGCCTTTCAATGGGGTCCCGGATCACATTTATGTAGATGGGCTTCCTCTTCAACCCGAACCTGACAGAAATGACAGGGATCAAGTTTTGGATCTCAACAGGACTTGAATTCAACTATTAAGATGAACTCCGAAGACAGATGCAGATGTAATGTCAATAACACACTGGGGTCAGAGGATCGGCACTGTGCTACATTCAGATCATTATTTACTCTTCACTGTGGAAGTGAAAAGCTGTGAATGACCACTAGGTGGAGTCACCTGCACAAAGCCACAGCAGGGTGATTAAACTGTCTTTACAGCTTTGACATTATATTGCAAGACAATGCATTTACTTGGTGAAGTCCAGGAAGGAGACGTGTCCGTGGTAGAAAGCCGGCTTCATCTCCCGCCACTCAGTCACATTCTTTACAAAACGCACCTGAAACCAAGCAGGATTGTTATTGCAGTGGATGAAACGTTTTATTCCTCTAAGTGATGCCCGCTGGGTGTGAGGCGCTGCTCTGACCTGGTCCTGTATGGACATGACCGGGTTGTTCTTCGTGGTGTTGATGTGCAGGACATGATAGTGGTTCTTCCCGCACAGGTCGTAGGCGATGTTGGTGAAGGAGGTGCTGGCCGTCTTGGGCACGCGGTTGTAGATGATGACGAGGTCGTCTTCGCCCTGGGACAGCGAGGAGGCGGACGCGTCCCGTTCCCGCAGACCGTCCTGCGTGTGCCGCTGCTCAATCTCTCGTACCTCGTGTCTGGCGATGGCTCGCTCTGGAGGGACGAGAAGGGGTTAAATGAGCTAGAGTTAGCATATATGTCCTTCAGTCCACATTATACAGACATTAACATCAGCCGAACCAGACCTCTGACCTCTCTGTGAAGCTGAAGAGCTCCATAAAAACACCTCTCTAAAAAAGTGCCAGTAAGTATTACATACTTGTGAATACTGCAGTGTGTGGACAGGTGGTGTTCAATTTGTGAGTGCAAGCAAAAACACGACCATCTCTGACTCCCCGTCCCCAGATCGTTGTTTATATATGGGTCAATGTTTAACAGGTCCCAGAACTGTACTTGAATAGCACTCGGCTGATGAATATTTGACTTCTCTGCTACACATCAAGAAGACATTTAAAGCTGATCCACTTAACATGAGCTACACCGTGAAGATATGACTCTGATCTTGTCAGGAGTAACACCGCTGTGTGTGAGACTAAAAGTGTAACTTAATTAAAAATGGATTTCCATTTCATTAGAACGTACTCTCTTTCGGAGAGCAGATAGCTAAAACCTCCTCTCCTGCTTCACACCGAGGATATAACAAAAAATGATGTCAAACGGGAATATTAGTTAATCATTTTGTGAGCAGCCTATTTCACGCTGCGGTACCGCCACTCTTATTCGCTTATCAGTTTCCCCTTCAATAGACTTCCCCCACCTTTACTTTCACTCTCCTTACTCAACCACAGAGTGGAGTGCTAGATCACATAAATGTACCGTCATATGGCCCAGTACGTCTTCCTATGTTTCAGACGGACTCGAGTGTGGATGGACTGCATTTCCTTCTGAGGATGACGTCATGTAACAAGGGTGAAAGGGTGAAGAGGGAGAGTTCAGAGGTCGGCGGTTAGACGGGAAGGCTACAGTTATTTGATAGCTAACTGGACGTTTACAGGATATCAATGCGCTGTAAATGGGGAAGGAGGAGGTATCTCAAATCAAACACTGCATGAAGCGGCCAGACCTCGGTGCCTCGATGTGAATAGATTCAACACAAAGAAGCCCGGGCCTTTTGTTACCCTCAGGCTTTTATTCATCTGAATTCGCCTCAGATTGACTGGTGTTGACAATGCTTCAGAGTGCTCTGTACCAAGGATTGAGCGAGAAGAAGAAGAAGGCAGTGTGTGTGCGTGTGTGTGTGTGTGAGGAGGGGAGGCAGTGCCGCACTGGAGCACCTAATACCCGTGGGAGCATTCAATGGAGCCAGCGGGCTCCTAAAACCCTGCCTAAAGCTCTGCCTGGCTGTTGAGACACTGTTGCAGCCTGGACCGGCTGGCTTTAGAGGCCGGCATCTGGCACTGGTGGCCAATTAAGATGTCAACTGTGATTCTGCCTCCCATTTTCCTTGGTCTGTGCAAACACACACAACACCTAGAAACACTGCCCCCTCTCTTACACCGTCCTGAGCAGCTGTTAATGTTCCACTCATCAAAGCTGGATCCGGTTACGGACGGAGCCGCGCCACTTCTGCACGCTCACAACTGCTGCTCTTGGGGCCGGTGGCGTGGAGACGCGCCAGGTGGCTGTAATGGCTGAAGGCTGTCAGCGTGCAGGGCAACTGTAACGGACACATTCATTCACGCCTCCTTCCCCCGAGCACGTACGAGCCAACAACAACAGCAATAACAGTTGCTATGCTGCAACTTTATCGCTTGGGCTCAAATGTCCTTTTAGGATTATTTTTGTGATGCCGCAGAGTGAAGTGTGACACCGGGGCATTCAAATGAAATTGTGCAGTCCATGACAATGCAAGTCATAACTCTTAGGTGCCTTTCATCATAAGGTCTCCTTGCATAAATACATTTAAATAATGTAATTTTATATCCTGTATTTTTCTAAATTCCTCACTTTTCTTTTCCCCCCACGTTAGCGAGCTAGACAGCTATTTATGATTTTCCCGAGAACGGAAATTCACCACGATCAATTAGTCAGTGTTTTTTCTCATCTCTGCTGTTCCTAATGGGTTAAGTTAGAAAGAAAGTCACATACCATCGTGCACTAATCAGGATTAACAACATGCGAGTCTGAAAAAGGTTGCTTGTTGTGTTGCCAGACCACCGTCGAGCACAATAGTTGAGTTCTTGGTCAATCTCTTAGCAAGTAATACTTTAATATGTTTTCCTCTTTCCTTTGGAGCTTCTCTAAAGCAATATTTTTACATTAATAATGGGTCAAATGACTAAGTAATGTCAAGGATGTTGCTCATAATAATAAACCCAAATACAATTGCAGTTCCCTTGAGCTCTAGGGGCATTCGTTGTGTCTGTAAGCACATTGGATTTTTGGTTTTACGGCCCACAGCTTTCATATTAAGGCTCAATCTTATGACTTTCATCAGATTGTTTCCAGCAGCAACACGCACAGCCGTTCTTAGCAAAAAGCTGAGATAAACCCACTGTGCCAACCTCGAACTCCAGACAGACAAAGTGAGTGACTGGCTGGTGAACATAGTGGAGCATTAAGCAGCTAAAGAGCCAGACAATTCCCCCAGGAGATGGTGGAGACCAAAAGCAGAGCTCCCAGAGACATATTGGACTTACATTTATGGAATTCAGCGTCCCTGATATGTTGGACAATCCATAGACCTCGTTGTCAACAGGATTCACTGAAAGAACTTTCCATTGAAGAAATACTCTGCTGCCAGCAAGGTCTGTCGATTATCCATCCATCCATCGTCTACCCCTTTATCCTGTATTCAGGGTTGCAGGGTCTCTGGATTATTCCACAGAATAACATGGTTTCTGAAAGGGATCTTACTGTTGAGTGTTTTAAAAGTACTGTTTTAATGCCGTGAGCACCACAAATTGATGATGGCACTCGAGGCAGAGCGAGGAATCTCATAAAACTAGATGGATAAACAAGACATTAGCTGGGCTCTACATGGCTAGATACCATTGTAGTGTCAAAATGAATGTTTAATCAAGTGGCATGGTATGTCCTTGTCCATATTTTGACCTTCTGACATTCTCTGGTGAGAACAGGAGCACATACATCATCATGTAAGCTTTTTTTTTTCACTTTCACTTTGCTGTATCATAAACACACAAATTTAGGCTTTCCCAGAGCTCAAGCTTGCAAGGAAGGCTGGCAGTGTCTCAATCTTTTTTTTCCAAAGAAGGTGATGCAGAGTGAGAAAAGACCGGGGGCCACTGTGTCCCAAACTACAATGTCCTGAACTATGCGAAGGGGCCCCGAAAACACTTGTCCTGGTGTTTTCTGGCCAATTTCCAACATCCAACAAGGAGGCGAAGCGGCCACAGAGAGACTCCTTAGGCTTTGTAGGAGACGCCCTATTCATTGCGAGACCAAATACACTTGGCGCGGACCTCCATATCAGAGGGCGCCCCACACACACACACACACACACACACACACACACACACACCTAAGCTTAGCGTTCCCTTCTGAGGTCACTTAATTAGAGAACAAAGGCCTGAATTACTATGGCCACACAGCAGGCCTCCTTTCATTCCACATTTCCGTCAGTTTCCTCCCCTCAAGCCTTCTCTGTGCATTAAAAGCTAATTATGAACCGTGAAGCCAACACGGGTCTTAAACATTGTGACAACTACAAGCCTATTACTCAGAGTTTCATTCAAAGTGAGAGACAGGAGGAAGAGGCCCGGTAGCTGAACATATTTACTGAAGCAATTTCGCGGCTGATTAGACGCAAGCATTTGAAATCATCATTCATATTCGCCGCCAGATCTGCAAAATGTGACAGGCCGTCATGTATTATTGCTATCACGTCAGATCTGATGGGATAATAAAAGTGGGGGAGAGAAGATGATCCTTTCTCCAAGCGGCACATAAATCTATCATCGCTCCGATCCGCCAGTTGGAGCTCTCTCCTTCCCGCCGGCTTGCCCCCGAGAGGGTTAGCCCTCCGAACCGAAGCCCTGGGCTAGGTGGGTAATAGAGATTGGCTATCAGTGGCAGACTGAGGTGTACGGCTTGTATGGTTCTGCTCGGATGCCGCTGGATTGCAAAATCAATGAAGGATGACAGGGAGGTGATCTAGCTTGCTGCTGTGTTAAAAACCAAGTTAGTCTGCTGTTGCCGTTTCTCCTTCTTCCCTCTTTATAGACTTGGATGCTGCTGTTGTGCGGTGCCAGGATTGGGGGGGCAGTTATGTCACCACTAGAGCACTCACCAAAATTTGGATAAACCTGTGCACTTCCAAATTTCTAATTATCCTAATTCAGCCTCTCTGGATCCGTTTAACAGAGAGTGGATTACCGAAAGGAAACGGGAATGAAGTCAGACGGACGGGGAGACTTAACAGAGCAGAACCTGCCTTTCCGTGGTTATTTAAGTGATGACAAGGAATATGACACATGCCATGAGAGGAAACTGTTGTGCAGCCTTTCAACACCGCTGGCAGCTGCAGAGAACCAGAAAAAAGGGAAAAGGAGACGGATAAATGAGCGCTTTCATTAAGTGATAGCGAAGGTGTTCGGCACATCCAAAAACGCCTTCAGCACTTTTAAACAAGCTCAGCGTGAGAGCAGGAACAGGGACATCCACACACACGGGAACAAAAAAAAAAAAGTACTTTAAACCACTTTTATGCTCCACAGTGTTTCATAGTTTCACGTGTATTAGAGAAAGATAAGATACACATGTTTCAAGAAACGGGTAAATTGCGGAAGCGGAGGCATTTTCTCCGTTGGCTTTGACACACAAGTACAACATTGACGCTCCATGAAAGGTCTCATTCACTCTGCTCTGTCCCTGCACAGGACAGCTGGGGAGATGTGGGAGGGTTGGGGGGGGGGAGAAGAAAGAAGAAGAGACAATGGAGACATGGACCAGGTCTGAGGAATGGAGACTGGCGGAAATGTGGCCAGACAATTTGATCAATGTTTATGAAAGCCGGAAACAAGGCCGGATTAGCACGTTAGGGGGCCCAGGGTGAAAGTTTGGCCTATTGACCCCTCTGTGCTGAGTATCCTGTCACCTCCTTGCTATTTCTTTATCCACAGAGACCCAGACACCAACCTGTACCTTTATAACACCTCCAGACCTCTTCTTTTAAAACAATACTATAAAAAAACTCATCTTACAATGTCAATAACTCAAACCATAATACTGAAATATTCAACAAAATGCAACCCCATTGAAATTCAAATCCACAGATGCACCCGGTGTGACGAAGTAGTGAAATAAAATGCGTGGCTAAATAGCAGATTCTAGTCAATTACACGTTTCACAATGACATGATGTTTCCCATCCCGGATTTGGCACTGCTGCTTTGTGAGACTGCATAATGATAGAGAGTTTCTCATTCTGTGACTTAGAAAGCACAGACGAGAGCAGGTAAAGTGTGGGAAATACAACGGCAGGTGCAAGGTGGAGGTGCTCTCCCCTCTGGAGAGATGCTGCCGTTGCCGGGCCCTGGGGTTCAACTCGGCACAGCACAACACGGGAAAGTTGTGTAAAAAAGCCTGGAAATGTCTATTTTCCCACTCTGATGAAGTAGCGCGTTGAAAACAAGAGCCTTTTTGTCAGAGGATGCAACAAAGCATCGCTCATATATAGCAAAGAGACAGAACGCGGCCTTGTCGGCGCAGACAGACGACACTGTGCAGACGGTTTAAAGCGGTTTGGTATATGAGTCTTGAGACTATAATTACTCCATTGAGTGTCATTCAGGAGGAAGATGTTGACAGTAGAAACTTCAGAAATGCCCTTATTGGGGAGGAAAAAGAGACTATAAAAGTGCAGCCGCCGAGGATGGGGTGTTTTTGCTCTGTGGCGCTCCAGATGAAAACCAAGCTGTTGGACTAAACTCGAGGGTACACTAAAGAAGCTCCGGCCACATGTGGCCCATTTATAATAGCTGGTCTAAATGCAAGCCGTGTCCCTACACTAATGATAACAATCCAGGATAGATGGAAATGATAATCGTCATGGTTCAACCTGCCATCTTCTCCCCTAATATGTCTTTTGTGCGATCGAAGCCGGCAGTGCTGTCTGACAGGTAAGCCAATAATGTCTGGGAAAACAGAAAGAGTAAAGGGGGCCACGTTCTGTCTGCTTCATCCCAAACAGCCAGTCAGATGAGATTATGGAGCAATTTACACAGATGGCAGATCTCATCATTCCCCTGCCTTGTTAAGTAACTGAGGGTCTGACAGGGGCGGGTGGGGGGGATTGATTGGAAGAGATCTCATCTTGGCACAGATCTCGAATGACTAAGCAGTGGGAATTAGCCAACATTTTCAGAGGCATTTGCACTTCAAAAGGAAGGAGAGAATATCCGGGCGACTCTTCTCGAGAGGATGGCCATCACACGCATTTGTTAACACAGCCTCACAAACGCCGCAGTCGATTCTGCGAAAGCATACGAAACTTGTAGAAAATGATAGGAGCCGAATGCGTAGAGGTTCACGCTGAAACGCAATGCTCAGTTTTTGCTCGGAGCTCGCACATCCTGATATAACAACAAACAATGTTTGCATAACAGCGCAGATCTGGTTGCAACCCAGATATCTGATGTTCCCTTTTCCCCCTCTCTCTCCCTCTCTCCCCCTCTCGACCCTGCAACAGATAATTAATAATGCATGTATGGGAGTCTGGGGAGAACTCCACACTCTATTAAGACGGAGCAGACGACAGCTATTCATAGTTTTAATGATGAGTGGGAGGGACAGGTGAACACCGCAGAGGATGCGCGCCACACAGAAACGTGCTACACAGAACGCCGCTGCGATGACGCCAGTTCAGTCCTTCACTTATCTTTCATCTCTGCTTTCATCTCATTATATTAAGCGTCTGCAGGCCATCCAGTGATGATGTTGCACCGCGTTCGCCATCAGAGGGTCAGTGTTGGGCGCCACTTTGGCGGATTCTGAGTGTGAAATTGTTTTGGATCGTCCAATCGCTATAATGAGATGAGAGAAGACCTAATATGATGGGAAAAAAAATGAGGAAAAAATTCCTCTTTGTCAGCCTCACAGTGATTTTAAAAAGGGGAGGAAGGTAAAGGGAGAACTACTGCATGCAAGCAAGCGCTAGTATAAAAGCCTTTTGAGACTCCAGCAGGAAGTGATGTCACTTAATTCAGTGTCTTGAAGGTCTGAAGACTACAAGTTTAAAAAGATGTAATCAAATCCGGAGCAGTGGAGAATTGATTCGAACCGAACTGCTGTTCTAGTTGAATTGTGGGTAATGTAGGTGACAGGTTGTGGTAATGAAGGCCACATGGAGGGTGCCCTGCCTGTGGTTCTTGTTTTTTTTTAAAATAGTATTACAGTGGATAAACAATCTATGAGAAGACATTACCACTAAATATGCTGAATGATTCATCCCTAAATAATTGGCAGTCTAATCAGTGTTGAAAATAATTGTTAGTTGCAACACTCACGAGTAAAGTCATTCATACAGAAACATCATTTTGATAGTTATGCAAATTTTGAATTATGTTCTAGAAGGTCTATAAAACTCTAATACATTTTTTAACAACAACAATGACGACAAAGAGTCGGCATGTATTTTTCAACCAATCACGTCTGACCCATCTGTTTAATAAGGTCAAAATCAGTGGCAATATTAATCCGGCATGTTGGATTGGTGCGCCGTTAATATTAGCAGAGTGTCAGGACGGGAAATATGCATAAAGTACCGACAGGATAGATTCAATTTTCAATAAACCGACCTTGTGCGTCACATTACTGAAGAAAACAAACAGATAAACACCAGAGAAAAAGAGACGCAGACGCATAAATCCACTGATCCACACAGCTGGGGACGTCTGAGTATACAAGCAGAATATTCAGCAACCCAGATATTTCATCAATATGGACTTGTACACGCGGCTGTTTGCCATGTACTTATTTGTATTCTGTCTAAATGAACTTCCAAGTTGAATTTCAGGCTATTTGGCAACGCTGCTCACACCATTCAGCAGAGTGAAAAGAGGGGAAGGAGACACATGCAAAGACAAGAAAGAAACAGAAACAGAGAGAAAGAGAGAAAAGGAGGCACAGACGGGGAGTGAAGAGGTGGGGAAGTCCGACAAGCAGAGAAGGTAAAAGTGTAGTAGCGCCACATTAACAGTCGGTCCCCGAGGACGCCCGGTGTTACGGGAAAACAAGATAAAGGGGGCTTGAAGCCAACTGGAAAAACTAATAGGAGCAAAGTTGGGCTGAGGAGAAGAAGAGCGCCTGACCGACCACCTTATTTCCTTCCTTATCCCTCCGTGCTCTGATGAAATTGGTTGTAAAAAATGCTGCGGGCGTGCTTTCTTTGTTCAGGTTCTTTTTTTCCATAGGGGCTTAGGATATCCACAAGCCGGGGCTTTAAATACTTCTCTCGCAATGAAAATTAAATCATCTCTTTGATTTCAACCCCCCTCCCCCAACACTTCCTCCTCCTTTGATAGCACCTTACTTCCGAAGCCTGCGGCGGATATTCTCCTTTCAGGCGCTCATCCAGAGGGGTTAGTAAAACACAAGAGGGATTTGAATATCTCCAAAAAGGAGAGTCGGCACGCAAATAAAGATGTTGTTTACGACTATTGATCCGGAAAGGAGCTGGATGAGGCCGTCATTATGAGTTATTATCATGAGAGAGGTTTATTAGCCGTTTAGAAGACGAAAAAAGAAACAGGACAACAACTTCCACCCGGTTTACATCCACAGGGACCATTATCTGCCAAAACCCACAGCGTACAGCGATATTTGAGCTTGATATTGAGTGTGCAAAATTAATAAGCGATTATACCTGAAATCACATGAAGGAACATTCACATCTGCACTCAGGATCAACGGTCACTTTGAGCATCTTTTCAGGATCGTTGGCTCTCATCAGCCATGAGTCAGAGCTCCACTCCAGGTTCACTCAATATGACCTGAGGGTTTGGGTGTCACATATTTGAAGGCAATTTTTAGTGAACAGACACTTCCGCCCAACAGTGACACAGGAAGAAATGAAGACGGACGGGAGTGGAAACTGTGTCTGTGTGAGGAGGGGATATTGGGGCCAGCTGAGGGGAGTGATGGGTGGCATCGGAGCAGGTTGTTCTTCTAGAAACGGCCTCCAATTACATCCCGGGTGTGAAACCGTCCATAACACCCTGATTAGCCTGTCTGTCATCCTGCTGCGGCAGCAAACGCCGTGCCGGCATCCGGTTGCCGTCTGACAAAGCTAGGAGCCATAAATCCTCAACCCTAATCAAGGCCTGCTTCTAACAAAACAGCATAAGCCCAGTATGACCATTAGCACTCAGTCTCCCTTCCTCTCGCAGCAGATCCATCCCCGACACCTACACCTGTCTCCGCTGTGGGCTCCCCTCCATTAGCCGCTCACATGGCATGTTACACAGAGTGACTGAGCAGGCAGGTCCGGGCCGAGAGACGCTACTGGATGCTCATGGTAGCAGATGTCGACACGCAGAGTGGAAGCGGATGACTCATGTGCCCATTTTACCCCTCAAGGAAGGGGAAGGGGAGTCTGAGTGCAGTGTCCAATAGGGGAGTAACTCACGATACGATGATATCACGATTCTGCGATTCTTGCTTGCAAGATAATCATCTATGATATGTATTATGTTCTCTGTGTATCTAAAGGAGAAAAAATACCAGTGAAAAGGAAAAAGGAATTAATCGTATACTGTGTTTATTCACTTCATTGTGGTGTCAGTTTGACAGAATTTGTCAACTGAGATAAAACAATGTATGACCAAGTCCAGAGTCCTAGCTTAGTCCCTCTTTAACACACACTGACTGAACACGTCTACATGTGCCGTCATTCCAAAATAGCCATAAACTGGCAAAAGGCCAAGAGGAGTCATGAAGTAGTGACTCTGGTGAGGCAAACGGTAACAGGCTTAATGCATGGAATCAGTAAATAGATTTTTTTTGTATTGATATTTGGCACCAGTGTATCAATAACGTATTGCAGCAGGGAGTATCAGTATAAAAAGATACATTATCCCACCACTAGTGTCCACAGAAAGGACAAGAGAAAGAGGGGAAGAAGAAGATTCCACATTTAAGTGGTTGAGGTCTACACCTGGAGCCGCAGAGAATACTCTGGGCTCAGTCTAGTTGAGTGCGAGCAATGTGTCATCAGTTTGCTTCAAAAGGACGCAAAGCGCTTGGCGTTGCAGCACTTGAAAAATGTGTAGGAGTGAAAGGAGTCAGGTCGGAGCTTGGGATCATCTTTATAGTAAAATTACAAAACGACTGCAGCTCAAGGTCTCATCTCACGGTGACAGGATGTGCAGCAGAGGGAGGGGGGGGGGATGGAGGGGTCGAAGGAGCAGCAGTGCAGCTCGAAGGCATGAAGTCGTCCAATCAAAGTCCACGCAGTGTGCACATAAGGACAGACTAGTGATGCTTGACCGACGTCCTTTCAAGAGCAAATTCCTGACCGGGTCCCTCGGCGTGTGAGGGCCGGCTCGGGGCTGCGAGTGCCTGGCATGACAATCAAAGTCACATTCCGACCCGTGACAAATGGATGCTTAAAAGTCTTGCGTCAGCTCCGCAAATGACAATGAGAGCATGCATCGCTTTCCTTCTTCCGCATTCAACAGCATCCCTCCTTCCTCTCTCGGAGCTCATCACGGAGCCGCTTGTGTCTGGAACTAAATATCACCACGCAACAGATGGAAATTGAATTCCTTTAATCAGGCTGAATAACGGCCAGCAGATAAAAGGCGATGATGCTGAGAAGGGGGGGGGGGGGGTGTCTGAGTATTTGTTTGCTGGATGACACACAGCCCTCACACAGCGTGCACAGAAGCTGTATGCTACAGTTACAGGGTCATGAGGTGTTTTATATGCAACATTTCTATGCATGCAGCTCTCGACATCCCAGTAATCAACCTGTGATGTAATTTTTGTGATCAGCTGATTTCTTAAGCGTCAAAACGGGTAAGAAATGTTGGGATTCCAACAATGAAAACGAGAATTTTCTTTGTGTTTATGAATAATCTCTCAGAGGAAATAAGTTGAGCGTGGCTTGAATGAAAGCAGGGGTAGATGTTACACAAATAATGATAAACTCAACTGTGTTATGAACACGCTTTCAGCCTGAAAACACAGGAATCCAAAAACAAACTTCACAAGAACAGTCATGCATATGATCCTCTGCATAAAGATATTCACCTTTTAGGGCAAGTACAAACTATTCAATAAAACAATATTCTTTTACTTTGTTGTGACAATTCGTTTCAGTTCTCTAAGAACCTGAAAATCCTTCTGGTTCAGGCCTTTCGATGCTGTTTGATCTGAATGATCCAATTGTCTCAACTGATCTGATCACAGATAATCAAATTCAGGCCCTCATCTCCTGTTTGACGTCAATGAGTCATTACGCAGGAATGTCAATCAGACTTCAAAATAACAGTGTGAAATCCTTCAAGGTGAGCCGGTGAGACTGCATGAATTGAGAGGGAGTTAATGGAAACCCCGACAGGGAACGTGGCCCTGAATCCCCGGTTTGTGGCTGTTTTTATTAAAAGAAACTTTATTATTCCACCCATCCGAGCGCAGTCAGTCTGCGTTACTGTTGACCCAGCCAGCAGCGGTGCCGGTGGGATGCCAGAGAGAAATAACGTCAGAATGAAGGATTAAGCCCACGACAGGACACACAGCTGCATCGCGGCGTGATTGTAATGCAGGGGACTTCTCGGGGAAAAACATTGGGACGATGATTAGCTCGGGAGCAAACCACAGTCTGTCTGCCCTGCGGGGGGCGTCTAATGGGGGAAGTGATTCAGCCCGGGTGTCGGGCAATAGTATCCACACTATGAGGAGGGCTCCAGGCATTCCCACCCGCATTTAGATCATTATGAACATGAGAAAACCACGAAGCGGGAAGGTGACATATAGAGCTTCTTCCGTTTATCACAAAACAGTCATTCATGGAGATTTGATTTGGTTTGGACACCTACCTGCCTGTTATGGTTTTATATTGATGCACAGACGGACCTGCAGCAGGCGTACCTGATAGTGTGACCGGCCCCGTGGCCGTCTGTCAGCATCGTGCCTTTGAAAACCTCAGTCACAACTATTTGGCTATGCAGCACATAATTCAGAGCTCCAGTATACAGACGTCTGCTCAGTCCAGCCATCCATCAGAGCGCTTTTTGCCAAGTCAACAGATTCTCGTGGTGGTGGGCAGTCGGGTGAAAGGCCTCTCAGGTTGTGTTTCAGCATTGGGAGTGAGTGTGTGTGTGTGTTTTCACTGTGTAGAACGTATAGCCCCTTACAGCAGCAGTAAACCATGTCACAGGCCAATATAGCCATCTATAGCCACCAGGACACCCGATTGTTACAACATGTTAAACCTTATTCAATTAAGATGTCTTGAAACTATTTGATTCACAATCTGGCCTGGAAACTGGTCTGTATGTTAAGCTACTTTATTTCAATCTTCATATACATTCTTGTAGATGAAATTTGACCTCTGCATTTTAACCATCCTACGGAGGGGCTGGTTGCTAACAAGCGCTCAGGGATCAACTCGAGAAGCTAGAACAAGTGTATGTTCGAATTTCTGATGACTAAAACCATTACGTGATCATCAAAATTGTTGATTCATTTTCTCCCAATCAACAAACCATATCAGCCAATAAACGTGGCACGACATCTATCTGAGGTCATAGTACTTAAATAATAAGATAAGACGGGATAATCATTAATAAATCCCACAATGGGACATTTACAGGGTTACAGCAGCAAAAGAGGATAGTGCAAAGAACAAAAACATCAGTAGCACATGTAAAATATAATGTTAGCGGATTAACCGATTAGTCATAAAATGAGTCACCAATGAAACTGACTAAATGACGACGATTTAAAATAATTTATCAAGAATAAAATGTTAAGAGCTGGAAATGAGTCAATTCACTGATAACTGATTGGATATCTTTAGGTTTTAGACAGTTGGTCAGAAAAAAAAGCACAGCTCTGACCGAGGCCAATATAAACCGATATACCCGTTAATAAGCAGTTATAAACGCCAAGCATGGGTGTTTTAATTTATTTTAGGTAATTTTCTCATGACAGTGTGGGTCCGTCATACCTTCCTCACTCTCTTAAATACAGTTTGGTGCCTTCAGATGTAGCACTGATAGAGCCAACGTCCCTCTGAGCAGAGGTCTCATCTCAGCCATCGTTACTGCTGTGAATGCTGGAAGCAAATGTTCTTTTTCGCACAAATATTCCGTATATTATTAATCCTCTGCCATTTTTCCACATCTATCTCCTTCAACAAAACCTTCAGCTCAGTGTGTGCCCTTACTTTTCTCATTCACACCTCCAATGAATTCAAAACGAATGGGCGAATGTTCAACATTCACACAAATTTTCATTCATACATTCACATAGAAATCCAACAATCTGATCCCATTCGAACTTTTCATAGATAAGAAACTTTCTTTGAAGCTTAGTGAAAACAGGACCAAATGTTCCGGGCGGAGAGGAGATTTAAAATCTTTTCAAAAAAGTACTTTTTTAAACTTGCTCTCGTTCCTACAATTTTGACCCTTCACACATCGTCGCCCAAATGTAGGGAATCGTGTGCCTTTTCATACAACGTCTCCGTGGAAGCAAACAGACCTACGCATTTGGCCCCAGGAGCCGGAGCGTAAGAGGATCTCCAACCAACTGCTGCACAGGCTCCCGTGTTAACGGACACCATAAAACAGCCCACTCCCCTTCTCAGACAGACACAGCTGGTTGAGACGAGCCAATTAGTGCAGTTTGACACAGTTTGCACATCGTTTTATATTGCATAACTGAGGGAATTTAAAGGGAATTAGGTGGTTTTTTATCAGCTGGGTTGAAGCGAATAAACCTGAGCAAAAGGTTCCAATGTCAGGAAAGAGAAAAACAACGACGCGTGGAAACAAAGAGCCGCTGGATGGGCTCTTCTGTTCCAGCTGACATGAGGCCGTGCGTGTTGCTTACAAAGCAAGGTGATGACAGAGGTGCCGATGACGGGTCTCTTGATTTATAGCAGGCAACTTATGCTGGAGTTGTCTCTTCCATCCAGAGTAGCGTTTGTGAGCTCAGAGCAGATGTGTTGACTGTTGGGAGCAGAGAAGAAATTTGCAGTGGTCGCCTCGTGCTCGTAAATGTACAGTTTATGTTTGAGTTGGTCTCTGAATAAATGCTAAATAAATTCCTCGAGACCCTAGAAGGTTAATTGACCGAGCCGCGGTTTCGTTACATTAGGTCGGCCTGCAACACAGTTTAAACAGCGAGCTATTTAAAATAAAGCTGTTCGGCAAAGCGAGAGATTAAACTATTGGAGATTAATTGACACTATTTTGCCGGTGATTGGATCATTTTGAGCAGCCGTTGAGCAAAGATTGGATTCGGGTTCTCGTTGCAAAGCCCGGCGTAACAGCACTGCTGCGTGGCATACAGTTAATAGAATAAAGCAATTAAATCCTTAACTCACAGTTATTTGTATGGCAATTATTTGTGCCGACTGGAACATCCCTCACTCTCATCATCCTGACACCTGTGTGGGTGTGCACGGCCTTAAAATAGGCCTGTTGTTCAAATAGAATAGCCCCCTTTTCACAGCAGACATTTTCACTGGTCGTAGCTGAGGTGTTACCAATAGAATCAACGATTTCTCGGTTCCATTAACAACCCTGTAAGCCGTTTGGATGAACCAGCATGTAGGATACAGGGATCCTGGAAGTGACTCACCTAAATGGAATTCACTGCAGCCATTTTTTAATGCTATTGATTACACCTGTGCTTTTCCTGCTGCTGTCAAAATGTCTGCGGTGAAAATGGTCCGTTCGCTGCCTCTCCTGGGGGCCGGGGTCCCGCTCTCATGGAAATTATACAAGAGTTGGTGTTTGAACCCCTGAGGTACGCTGGCTGCACCCTTAGATTATGTGCACCGCTCTGCTGTTTCTTAAAAAAAAAAAAAAAAAAAAATCCCTACAGTGGAGGCACCAGAGAGATAATCCTGCAATGTCCCAGATCTTTATTGGGAGAGAGCCCCTGGTGGGAGCTTGCAATGAGATTTGAAAACAGCGCCGCTACTTTTCAATCAGAGGAGAGGGTTTGGTAAAGGGGGTGGGGGGGGGGGGGGGGGATGGAGCAGGGTGGTGGTCTTGCAGACCTGGAGCAAAAAAACAGTTCGTAAAACAGGTATAATCATATCTGACCAGCCGGTTCAAGCCTACTCCACAACCACCAGCTACCATACTGCATGTCCCAACATCCCTGTTCTTTTTCTAATAATATAAACTGCATATCTTTGGGTTTTGGGCATCTTGTGGGCATCAAGGTTTTACAAAACTGTGATGGGCACATTTTCAAAACCAAATGGTCAAATCCAGGAAATAATTATCAGGTTATAGATTATGCAGAAATAACTGTTAGTTCAAAAGTATACAAAACACCTGCTCGCTACCGTACAGGCAACAGGCTGAAGACAGCAGCATCTTCTCAACCTCACACTGCATCGCACAGATGCATGACAGCTACTATCTCTCTGGAATAAATGACTTAAATCCTTTGGATGGACATGCAAAGTTCAGGACAGATCCCAGATCTGTGTGACATTGTCTGAGGGTACATCTGCTCTCTCAGCACACCAAAGCCAAATGCACAACAATGGTGATGCACATACACCGTGAACCAAAGACACAGACCTCACGCCCAGCCTGCGGTGTTGCCCGGGTGTTGTGACGGGATGGGATCGGGCTGCAGCGCCTTAAACTTACCGAGCTTCCCCCGGGACTCCTCCAGCTTCTGGATCTGGTTCTCCAGGAAGAGCATGGCCACTGCGAACGCCAGCAGCGCCAGAAGCTGCAACTTGGGCGGCATCATGACTCTGAGCAGCCCCATCAAATCATCCAGAGAGGGATTTGGTCAGTCCATGCTCAGAGAAGGAAACACTGAAACACACACACACACACACACACACGACGGGGTTGGTTACAAAGCGGCTGTGTGTTTGAGCATGGCCCTCTCCCCCTCTGTGTGTGTGTGTGTGTGTGCGTGTATATGTATCTCCCAGTGTTCAAATCCGCTGGTTACCTCAAATGCGATGTGTTCATGCTCAGCTCGGTTATTTCATCCAGTCAATTCGCAACAGCGGAGCGCCGTAAAGCCCCATAGATTTATCCAGAGTGCGAATTGATCTCCACGGGGTGTAACGTGAGGAGCGGTGGTGCCAGCCGCCGTCGCCTGCGTCCCCCATGTAGCGCTGCCCTGTCCCATCCAGTGTGTGTCCACCACCGCACCACGGACAGGCTATTACTACCACTCCGCTGATTGGACGCTTCAACAGTCCAACACACAGCTGCGGCTTTCTATTCGTCGACAACTACAGCCTGTTCAAACCGGATTGGATGTTTTTTTCACAAATGGACAGCAGATGTCGCGGTTCCCCTTTAAAACCACGAAAACAGCAGAGGCGAAGAAGACATTTTGAGTCGCCTGTCGAACATGCCGAAACAAAAAACACATACAATTCAATTATTCTAAATAGCTCGAGAATTTACAGACGTTTTAATACAACGAATATATTTGTGTAAGGTCAGCAAGCAGCGAACATATAGAACAAATAAATAAAAAATAATTTATGACGTTTTACTGTCAGGCGCGACGGGCAGCATTTCGGTTAATGAAAGGGTCCGCAGAGTAGTTCTGGAGTTCTCGCTAACAAGCAGGCTCTAAAATGTCGGGAGAGGTGTATCTACTATGGCTTCTTTCGCTATTACAAACGGTGAGTTTGTTACCACTGAGATGTAGAGATTATCCCTGCTTCCAGTAGTGGTTTATAGTAAGCACAGCGATCAGTGTAACGGTATTTTAAGTTTTGTGAGCCGCATCCTGCTGAAGACGGAGCTTCAGAATGACGTGGCTTGTCCTCGTAACCCGAGAGCCCCGATGGGGATGTGCATCCTCTTCCTTGTTTATTTGTTAGCTAACTGAATCTTAATATGTATTAACAGATTGCTTTGTCGAAATGTGTCTTTTGAAAGAGAAAGGCAACGGTTGACCAATACTTCCGGTGTTGTATATGTGCTTACCCTCGTCAAAATCTGCTCCATTCTCACTTTTTATGGGTTAACGTCAATAAAACATGAGAATACACCTACTTCCTGAATCCCGAAAGCGGAAACATTATGTAAAATCTAGCTAGTCATAATTAGGTCGTCCGTGAAATAATAACTGTGGAGTTTTACGTGTGTTCTTTGTTCAGGAAAGAGCAAACATCCCTTTAATTACCCTGCCTGTTTACCATCATTCCGACCCGACAATCAAATCGTATCCCCTAAGAATTGTACTGTAATTATGTATCACAATCATCAAAATTTAATTGAGTCATAGTTCATATTTGATAACAAATTTTAGTCTGAAAATGCCAAACTTTTGCTTATTTGTTTCTTTCCATATAAAAAAATATGTGGTGTTCTACAAACTTTGTAGGTCATTAATGATATTGTAGCTTTGGTCCTTTTAAGATGGATTGATGATTGTCACTGTAAATTAGTTATCGCACTACATGCAGGTCATATCACATAGTTGTCATTTGTGTTAGTTTCAGGAATCCACAATCTCAATTCCTAAATGTTTTGTCACCTAATGCTTTTTTAACCTCACACATCTGCATATGAGAACTCAGCACTTTAATAATAAAACTTTTTTTTTTTTACTCTCTGTATGATTCTCATCCCCTCCCTCTCTCTCCAGCTGTCGGCGTATGGTGCCGATCTGTCGTCTGAGGCGTGCAGGGAGCTGGGTTTCTCCAGCAACCTGCTGTGCAGCTCCTGTGACCTGCTTGGGGAGTTCAGCCTCACCAAGCTCCAGCCCAGCTGCCGGCAGTGCTGCCAGCAGGAGGCCCAGATGGAAGCGCGCAAGGTAAAGGGAACAACAGAGCTCCAGGGGAATGGGCAAACAGAAAGCAGTCAAAAAATTCAATCCCTGAGGAGTGTCTTACAAATACATAAGGAGATTGAATGAAGTGTAACCAGAAGCAAGGTTAACCAATGAGCATGCATTACATTTTTTGAATGAAAGGAACTTTAATGACACACGACAAATACGTATTATTAATTGTGCAGTATTGAGCTGATGCCTAATGCTGTCTGTAATTTATTGAACTTCACAGATATCAGATCTCTCAGTGGATACTTGTAGCACTCAGAGAACCTCTGTGTCAGAATGTGTCACATTTATTGACAGGATCACAACCTCCAACATTTGAGCTGCTTCTAAACACAACCTAGTTTTAGCCTCCCTGTCGCTGTGTCTGTTGACACTGTTCGGAGCTGTCCACCAGGGCTCAGCTGCCACACACCAACTCTGTCAGTAGCTGTCTGTCTCAATCGTGTCTCTGGTGTTCAGGGTCAAGGCTCCCTAACCCTAGCTTGACTGTCCCCGTGAGGTCAAGTCTTGTGGTAACGGTCCGTAACCAGTGAGGAGGTATCGCTGTGCTCTCGTTACTCTCAAAAGGAGTGCCTGCTTGGCTCTGAATGACAAACGGATTAAAGCGATGGTGGAAAAACAATATCATTCTTCGTTGATGAAGGAAAAACCCCAGTGTGTGTGGTATCCTAGCAACAGCACCATGGGAAAGTGCAGTGCACCCCTCATTACACCTCTTGATGATAACTCTATTTCAGATAGACACTTAGAGGAACGATTACTCCTCACGGTTTGAGTTAAAATGTCACTTGTAAGAGCAATCGGCTGTCTCCGGCTACACTCTGAGGGTATTCGCAGCAACAACAGTGTCACTAAGCACATTTTCTCCTCGGGCAGCAACAATTATCTGCCAGTCTCCCAATTGAGATCAGTGCGGTGCTATAAAAGCCTCTGAGCAATGGCTTATTGCGCAGCCTTGTCAATTAGTAAGATTCACTGGGCATGGATGGCATTTTCAGGGAACTTCAGGGAACAAATGTTTGCTTGCTTCCTTGCAGAGCACCCTGTGCATAGTGGCAGTTCAGCTCCCCCGGGTGCCACTAAACAGCATGTTCCAACGTTGATAATGCTCTAATGAAGGCAACCAAGATGAAAAGTTGCCATGGCCAGAATAAATTGGAGCATTTAAGATTTGTCAATGAGTCTGTGTTATCTTCCCTGAGTGCTATCTTTTTCACTTTTGGGCATTCGGCTTTGTAACAAGAGGAACTTAGGTTAGCACACATCCTGCGAGGAGCTACTGGCAGCTGCAGACGTAGCGTAGGTGTGTGTGAGATGACACAGGGAGGGGACAACAACAATGGCAACAATCACCCGCCATATCATTTTGCCTGCGCTTTTCCAATGACTGTGTCTCATATGGTGCTGTGTAACAAACCATATGGCGGGTCAGATTATCGTACAACAGCCCTGTGGCTGAAAATAGTCCCTTAACAAATGGACGATTTCCAATTGTTTCAGCAACATTTGCTGAAAGCTGTGGCGCCCAGCTGTTTAAGGAAAGTATGTAGTCTTGTTTTAAAAAAAATTTAATAAATAAGGAACGATATTTGTGGACTGATTCACAAGATTCATGCTTTAGAAGGAACCAGTGTGCTTGGGGCTGAGAGCTGCCTACACTCTGGGAACTCGGAAAATAATTAGAGAAATACTCATTAGTGTAGATGTTTTCATGTCAACAATCGTATATAATATGTATGATCTACCATAATAGCCATATCCTTTAAACTTGACTTGCAGCTAAAAATGCCATTAAGGAGGCTTTCAGAATAATCTTTTTGAAGAACTAGGGTTAAAGGATCCAGAATTATCTCCAATTTAGGATGAGAAAAACGACACGCACACATTATTTATAAAATAATAACAATACAATTGTTTGAGTACTTAAGTAAGATAAAGAGATTACATGGATGGAGAAAGTCATTGTTTTCATGCTTGCTTTTGCATTTGAAGGCATCCATAGACCGGGTGACTTATTAGGAGCATTTTTAAGTGTTAAAATGCTCCAAGGAGTCCAGTTAGAGCAGTCGAGCATTTGTTTCCTGGTCTCAAAAGGTTCGGGACTTGTCTCTAATCTGCCATGTGTGGTAATATGAAAAGCAGAGAAATTAAATTTCAGCGGTGCTGGATTGTTTACAGAGAGACGGGAGGAAGGGGAGAGCATCTTAGCTCTGCATGCGTAATTTAATTTGCTGCGTGAACCAGCCAACCACGCCATTTACCACTCTTCTCCCTGAAACGGCGAAACAGAGCATGGCCTTGAAATACTGCTGTGACACTCCAATTTCCTCTAACTTATTGTATATTGGCGCTGGAGGTTTGATTACAAGTGAGCCCTGCACAAACCGCCATCCATCAGCGCTGCTCCATATGCACAGCCTCACGGTTTAATGACCCCCAAGGAGTCGCCTGGACACGTTTATGAATCGCTCTGTCTGAATCAAATTACTCCTCCAGGCCTCCAGCAGCAGCGCCACAGCCCGTGCTGTCTCTCTGTGTGCATGTATTGATGTGTGGGGAGGGGAAAAAAACCTCTTTATGGACTATTTGGCTGACGTTGTCTCTTTCTGCACACAGCTCTACGCTGGGGCCATCCTCGAGGTGTGTGGATGAAAACTGGGGAGGTTCCCCCAAGTCCAAGGTGAGTTCTCCTATTAGGACAGGATGATACTGATTGAGTCCCTTGTTGCTGATGGCAGCAGCTCTCTCCTACAACTGAGCATGTGTTTTTTGATCGCTGGGGATGTTGTGTGTGTGTGTGTGTGTGTGTGTGGAATATATTCTCTTAAAATCTTTTTGTAGTAGGTGGTCTCAAATGCCTGAGGGTCGATTTTCAAACAAGCTTTTGAAGTGTTTTTCTGCTCTCTTGGGAGCAGACCTCCCATCACTTCTCAGCGTAACATTTGGTTAATTCGGTGTCTGGTTACCTTGATTTAGTTACTCAGTATGAGGGTTGTCTGGAGTCCTGTCTGCCCCATATGGTTGCCGTTTGTTTACTTCAGCTGTAGCCATCCTGCGTTCTCAACTGTCTCCGCCGCTGTTAACGCCGCATTTCCCGGGAGGTTTTTGCAGTTGTCACTAATAGCAGACCTCAGTAGGAAAGAAAAAAAGAAAAAAAATCAAATTGACTGATTCATTACCTGACATATGTCTCACTGGTGTTTGTATCTCCTCAGCTTTTGTCAGGAGTGACAAGCCGAAGATGTTCAAGGGTCTTCAGATCAAGGTAAGGTTGATGATATTGTCTCATGAAAACACACACGTTAAGTTTCATCCATTTCAAAGAGAAATCGGATAATGTCAGTCAGATGATTTTCTGAATATCTTTCATTTATATTGATGGCAAACCTGCCTTCCTAAAATACCCCTCCTCTTTGTCTCCCGTTCTCACTCACCCCCTCCCACACTAGTACGTGAGAGGCTCAGATCCTGTACTCAAGCTTTTGGACGATAACGGGAACATCGCTGAAGAACTCAGCATTCTCAAGTGGAACACAGACAGCGTGGAGGAGTTCCTGAGTGAGAAATTAGATCGGATATAGACAAATGTATGTTTCTTTTCTTTAGTTAAACGGTCTGTTTGCCCAAAGTAAAATAGCTCTAGTAGTAGCATGCAGCCATGCAGATATTTTCTGATTCATGCACATGAGATTTGAGATTTCTGAGTCCGCCTTCAGGTAATTGTAAAGTTGTTTGTGGTGCTTGCAGCACTGCTAAATGTCTTTCTAGAAGCGGTGTTCTGGTAACTGTAGATAAACCACCTAACACTGCTGAATAAAAGGTACCGATCAATACTGAGCACCACAAACAAAAGTACTCTCACCTTGATTATATTTAAGGTTGTTGCAGAATTCCCAAAGGACAGATCTTTAAAACTTGAGCAAATCAAAACTATCTGCCTAGCTAGAGACTACTAGGGGCTACTGAGAAAATGTTTTTTTTTTAATATAATTTGGGTGAACCCTTTAGTATCTACCAATTTGTACACACCACGGCCTTGATAGATGGCTGTTAAATAATTATATGATGGTTTTTGTATGTGAAAATCCTCAATTTGTAGTCTGGATTTTACCAAATAACTTATGTGAGGGTGTGAAAATTCATGATCGCAGAGCCCCGTTGGGCAGCACACTCAAAGTAATGACCAACATTAGAGATGATTCCTGGCTCAGCGTGGAGCCATTAGGTTTGTAAAACAATAATGCACATCAAGAATCGAACTGTTGTCTACCTGTGGGAGGAATTACATTCCCCTTCTGTCTGTCGGATATTCTTGTATTTTTTTATAACGCTCAACATTGTGACTGGTAAGAATGAATCCTGGTTACTCTCCAGATGCAGACGTTATTGCTGAAGCACACATTAGTGAAGACCTCACAGTAAACCAGTTTTGGGATGTGAGGTCTGATGTAAATTTGTGTTTTTCGGCATCTTCTGCTTTGAGGAGGAACTGGCTTTATTTTGGATGCTTGTACTTGAGCGAGTGAGGTGACTGTTTAAATATGCAACAATAAACAAGGCCTCTGGTGGATTATCTGTTGATAGCTGTTTTTTTTTCATAATGTAAAATAGAAGTAAATAACGCAATCATCTTTGTTGCTCTAGCACAGATGATCTCCCTGATTTGACGCATGGATTTGGTGACATCTAGTGGTGTAAAACGACATCTAGTGGTCTAAAACGACATTGCATTATTCAAACTTGGAATGAAGTCCTAAATCTCAGAATATTTTACCAAAACTATCCCTAAAATCTATATAAATAATATAAAATATATCTCTTTAACTTAAATATAACGCTAATAACTAATATCTTCCCTGAATGTATGCTCACTCATTCAGTGGTGTAACTCCTGATTTCACTTTGCACAGCTAGAGCAATAGATCTTCAGATCACTGCTGCAAGCTGGCTAAAGGTATAGCTACAATTAAACCAAGCACACAGAAATTATTTTAATTATACAAGTCCTTTATTAATAACATGAATCACACATTTCACAAATCAGTGTTTTTATGAACATAAAAATTAAATGATTTTTTATCAAAACTCAAGTAAAAAAAGCTTCAATTACATGCAGCATTTGTAAATATCTAGTAACCATGTGATGTGCATGTGAAAACATTTTATTTGTTATAACTTCTGTTGGACTGGGTTAGACATTATTATTGGTGCCCATTATCAGATAGTCGAGATGTATTTAATGTGCATATGAGGAACTGGGTTGGGGGGGGGGGGGGGTATGAACGGCTAAAAGTGCACGCCTTAGCAAACACAAATTGCCGGTGAAGCTGTGTGATAAAGTTACACGTAATGCTGCTCTTTCTTGCCGCCCTCTGAATGATGATCGAGGTCCGTTTTGGTGCGGGACTGAGGTTTGTAAACAACTCCGGGGTAGCTGAAAAGCAAGAGGCAACACTTATATAAGATCTATGTATGTCATAAGAGCATAAAATCAGTAGATGAGTGAATATAACTATGAGGGGACTCACTGTGGTTTTTCCTCTTTCGCCAACTCCTTGAAAGCCAGTGACTTCAGGACGCCACCGATGAGCAGGATGCCCCCAGCTATCCAGGCCACAAACAGTGCAGGGCCAAATGTGTATCTGTAAAGACAAACAAGAGTTAATGGATGTCTGGCATGCAAATAATACAGAGTGTGTTGACAAACACGTAAAATAAAAATCTATATCTTACGTGGGCATCCCTCCGCCCAACCCTCCACCCATCCCTCCTCCAAACCCTCCCTGCATGTTGTTGTAGTTGTTGTAGTTGTTGTAGGTGGTCGTCCTGAAAGAAGCCACAATCTGATTGGCGTAGATGGAAGCTCCTGAGATGCCACACACACCTGAGTGACGGACGTAGAGTGACAGACGAGAATGAATTGATTTATTTACTTCATAGAGGAATTGTTAATACATGACACGCCTCAAGTCATGTTTCTCATAGCTCTGTAATCGTACCGGCGATGATGAACATGATGCCGGCGGTGAGGCTCATCTTGGCCTTGGTTCTGTCCGCCATGTTGTTCATGGAGAGGCAGGTCAGAGAGAAGAGGGCTATCACTGCCCCGAGGACTCCCAGCACCACACCCACTATCATCAGGGCTCGCACCGCCTGGAAAGAACCTAGTGGACACAAAACACAAAGGCGTATCCTTTAGAGGCTGATGTTTCTTAAATGACTTAGATTAGTTCGTTGTATATTGTGCTACCATAAGCCTCTACATTGAACATATAAGTCACATATATCTGTGACAACAGGACTTATATTTTGCCTTTAGACCTCATTTGGCAACACTGAAATTCGTTATAATCTTCCAAAGATGTTGATGTGAATAGATGGATTTAATCTGATTACGTGGCCTGTATTCCCCTGCAGTCTATGTGCTGGGGCCGGCCTTTTGCTTGTTGTTTGTTCTGTTTCTGATAACTGTGTTGACCAAGCCACGGCCCAGCCGTCCATTATAGTGACCAGAATGCACTGGTGCTAATGCAAATACTGATAGGAGTCGGCTTGACATCAAGAGTTGGTAAAAACTGAGTGTGAAAATATCACGTGTTTAAATAATAATTTACACTAAATAATTATATGGAGAACTTTTTCAAATGATCTGATTCATTCTTTTGCTACTTTAGTGAGAAAAAGTCCTTGAAGAATTATATTTTCGCACCAAATCAAAATGTTTTCATCTCTTTTATCAAACTATTCAGTTCCTCTTAGGCCCCTTTTAAAGAAAAAAATGAATTTCTTCACTATCTGACATTTATTTGTTTCAGCACTTCATTGGAGCTACTTTTGATTGACATTTTTAAACCCGGAACAATCATGCTTTTTCTTTTAGAGTATTTTTGTACCTGAAAAAACTACTGGCTGCTCATCTCATCATCCTTTTTGTTTCACATAATCTTTTACAGAGATGTGGTGATAAAGTGACCCAGAGACAGAAAAATGTGTCCTTCTATGTCGTCATTGACCTCATGCGAATGACCGGTTGTCGACGAACCTCCTGCTTTGTCATTTGAGAAGAACGACTTTGGTCCTCTTGGATCTTAACAAGTAATGAGAGAATTTCCTCATAACAACCTGGTACTGGACTGTTTGGCAACAAATTCCTTAACTTTGATACTCAGTGCATCACTGTTCGTTTGACCTGAGAAAGTGAAATATGTCTTTTCAGAGTAGAAATGGGAAAGCCCAGACTGTGACACTGAATGTGAATTATTCTGGACACATTTTGTGTTCATTATTAGAACAGCAAATAGCTAAAACACAAGAGAGTCTTGTCCTACCTGAGAATCCCAGGAGGCCGTAGAGCGGGCGACACTCGGTGAGTCCTGCGGAAGTGGTCTCACAGTCCTGCCACAGACCCTTGTAGGTGTAAATAGATGTCACCACTTCCCCTTGCCTGTTCTTGACACTCCATCTGTTCATGGCAGTAGCTGCGATGAGCGCCGCTGCACCCACCAAACCCAAAACGAACCCACCGTTCTGCAGAACCGACGGCGCCATCGTTGGTTTCCTCCTTCAGAGTTTGAGAAATATACTGGGAGGACTCCGTTTAAATGAAGAACTTGAAGTATGGCAGCATGTGTAGATGAGTTTCAGTGTGTGGTGCGTGGGCAGAGAATGAACGTGGGCAATAAGGCACCTTGTAGTGATGGTGCGTTGGGCGGAGGCGGTAGGGTGGGGCCACCTCGTTGCTGAGAGGTGTGGACACAGTGGCGATAGGCGCACCTGGCACCTGAGTGAGGACTAACTGTTTAAATGTAAATACGGGAAGCTGAATCACTGGCTCCACGGGGCTTTCGGTCACCTGCTAACAGTTGGTCAGTGGGGGTGAATTATGCAGCCGTTCGCCATGCCAACACCCTCACACAGTGAAATATGATGCAGGAAGACAGCACGGCGGGCAGGAAGTAAGACAAACAGCCCAAAATAACACAGTTGACATACTTGGAGTTTGTCATTTATGACATTATCCCAGACAGAATGCAAAAGTTCATATCAGGCCTCAGGTGTGAGAAACTAGTGACGTAACGGCTTCTTTCACTTCCACTGGGAGGCCAGGGCTCCAGCTCGGCTACAGAGCTGCATCCAGACCTGTTGATTGACTTCTGTGTTTTGCTCAGAGCAAGATTGAATCTTCAAATCTGGCACTGCATACTGATAACTGTCACTTCTCAAGGGTGTCAAGTGACTGGGCGGCCAGGTGGCAAAGCGTTTAAGATGCTGCCCATGTCATCACGATGTCCCCACCATTGAAATCTGTTACATTTCTACTGTCAAAAGTCTAATAAAGACACAAATACTCAAATGACACAAATATACTAAAGCAGCATCACACATGTGGGACTAAAGCTTGGTGGTTTCGGTGTGAGGACTCATTCCCTCTTACTAACTTTGAAACAAACAGCAGCGCTGACGATTTCCATGATTCAACTTATCAGCTTATCACTCTGTCAACAACTGGGGAGGAGAGAAGTTTCTATTCCTTCCTTATCGCGAACCTCGCTCGCTCTCTCTCTCCCAAAAACACCCAACGAAACTCAGCAAACGTGATGCGACCTGAGAATTGATTTTTGTGATGTTCGTCAGTAAATGAACTTCTGTTTGTTTTTCTCTGCATTATATTAATATTTCTGTAAGCCTTTGTTGTACACCTTATCAGCTTGTTTGAATAAGAGTGGTCAGGAACAGAAACATACTTCCCCCAGGCATTGTTAACTGATATCTGACCTGAAATGACATTTAACAGAAAAACTACCAGACATCATACATTGATATTCCTCAGAAGTGAAATAAATGCAGGAAATGTAGTGATGTAGATCATCTCAAATGCAATACTATTAATAAAAATGATTATCCCAAACTGATACAGTTGCTTATATAAAATGTTTATTCTTTACACAATTCTTCTGAAGAGCAAAACAGACTCCAATGATTTGATAATATTTTATGGAAACTTCTATTATTTCCACTTTAAAGGCTACATAATGAAATATACTGGGTTGCTGTCCCAATGTAAGAACATACGTTTATAACAATTAATTTTTTGGCTTGGATTAATATCAATAATTAAAAATTGCTCTTGCAGGCTTCCCCTCTAATTTCCACAAAAGCGCAATGTTTTTCTAATGTGGACAGCTTATTGATTTAGATCCATTATTTATAGTTAATTATTTATACTCGTGGGCCTCGTGCATTTTGTTTGATTTTAATTTATTTTTCCTCAAAGGAGTAACAAAACAGCACCTTCACGTTACACCTGCCCGCTTCACTCTGCATTTACCTGGAGTATCATTCAGAGACGTGTGTTTTGGTGCACAGTAGTAATTAAGCAGCAATTTATGACTTTATATCGGCAGAAACACTTCATAATCAGGTTTAATCTTTGTAAAATTAAAACAATGCCCAGTTATATTTTAAAATATGTTTTGGTCATATTCTGGGGAGGCCCTGTGCGCAAACTTTTCCCATTAGGACCCAACTTCTTGAAGTGTGTGCCGCCTGTCACACGCCGGAGCTGGGTAAAGTGTGCGCGTCCATGCCGTTCTTGGCCATCCCTCCGGGGAAGAGAATATAAGCCACCTGAGGCTGCAAACTGGCCGCAGACCAGGCGTTACAGTTACACGGCATCACGTATCCCGGGCTGGAAGGGGACGGGTGGGTGTGGGTGTGCTGTCCGTGGCAAGCCAGACCCCCGATCCCTCCAGTCTGGTACCCAAACGTGTGCGCGCTGTAGGGCAACGCGCCGGCGGCCAGCGCGTGTGGCATCTCCGCCATCCGCTGGACAGCTCCGGTGCTGAAATGCGCCACCGGCTCCAGCAGCGAGAAGGAAGAGGGCGAGGAGACCGGGGCGAGGAACGCTCTCGCTTTCTCCCCGGGGACCAGGAAGGAGTCCATGGAGAACCCCTTCAGGTGCTCCGCTGCGTCCCCGAGTAAAGACGGCAGCGGGAAAACGAACCGGTCCCTCTTCAGGAGACTCTTGGGTTTGCGCCGGGGTCTGTACTTGTAGTCCGGGTGCTCCTTCATGTGCTGAGCCCGCAGCCTCTTGGCCTCGTCGATGTACGGACGTTTCTCGGAGTCGGACAGCAGCTTCCACTCGGCGCCGAGTCTCTTACTGATTTCAGAGTTGTGCATCTTTGGGTTTTCCTGGGCCATTTTCCGCCTCTGGCCTCTGGACCACACCATGAAGGCATTCATGGGTCTTTTGATGTGATCTATAGGTTTTGCCATATCAGAAACGGACACATTAATTAATGAATAAAAAACGCACACCGGTCCCACTTTAAACGAAGTCACGTCTCCAAGAAGCGCATGCTCCTCTCGCGCGTAAAAGGGAAAAAGTGGTCGGAAATAAAGTCTCCGTCTCTTTGGTAGCCTGATAAAATAATAGAAAACGTCCAAATTGACTGAAGTGGAACGGGAAAGGGCATAAAGCGCAATGCCCGAGCGCATGAATGGGAGTCACACAGGACTACGTTGGAAGCTTGTTATGGATGATGCTGGGCATGTCAGCCACTCATCACCACGCCACTGTCACGGCGGGCTAAGCCAATGGGAGAGAGAGAGAGCACTGTAATCCCTTCACAAAACAAGTGACTGTATACTTCTGAGGAACTCCCTCCTCCTCCTTCTCCATCACTTCTGTCTCTCCAGATGCTGCAAGGAACAACATGCATACAACTAAAGTAGAAGGTTTTGTGATAACAAACTCCACACAGCTTCTTTTTTTTTAGAAAGATCTCAAAGGAAATGTCAGTCATGTGGAAGTCAAAGGGACTGATTATGGGAATTCTAGACCCACAAAAAACAGCATTACTGGTTTATATCCCTCCCTCTCCAATATACCAGGAAGATGGGGAAGAAAATAATGAATCCTGGTGGAGTTTAACCCCCATAGTTTTAACTGCCAAATTCCACCCAAAATACAGAGTTTTATTAATTAAATTAAATACACTCCCATGTGCACTCTTTAGTTTTAAAACAGTCAGTCTCACTCATTTAAATTCTTCTCCATGATGCCAATCAGTTTTCTTAAAAAATCATATCTATATGTGTACAAGCAGCTCACCTCTCCCTCCCCCATACTCTACAAAATCAATATTAATCACAGCCATAATTCACTGCCCCAATGGTTGTTGTAGTTTTCATAATTACTATACCTTATCTGATCAAACATACACTTAATCCATCTCAGCTGTTATTGAAATGACTTTGATGGAGAAAAGTCTGAGCAATAACTAATAAATCTAAATGAAATACAACTATGCTTCTAATCAGCAGAAGATGTAGGAGCTCAGGAAGGAAGCTGAACGCTCATTGTTACAAACAGGAATGTATTTCTGTCTTTCTGGGTGTCTCCGTGGAAGCTTCCAGCCCCTTTAAAGGACCTCCGAAATGGCTTCTGCAAAAAGGATTATTACCACGACGCGTTTCCCCGTAGCCAGACGTGTGGTGGTGAGTCCAATCTCTGGGTTTAGGTTTTGGGGGGGTGTGATAAACTGCGATATCAGGGTACAAGCAAGGGGGAGGCCTTTATTTCATTCACCTCCTCCAATCAACGGCGCCGCAGGCCTCTTCAAAGGCAAAATAAATGAACATAAAAGATCCAGCGGTGCACCCTGCATCACCGGTGGGGATGATAAGACGTTTTCAGAGAGTGTTTTTCTCCGGGTTTCCTCGGAGCAGACGGACTGGAGGGATAAAGTGATTGGCAGCAGGGGTCAGACAGTTGATCTGTCTCCTCATGGCTGTGCTGTTATCTACTGTGCTGTAGATTAAGGCCTCCACACAGAGACAATGATTACCTTCACAGTGGAGCCGTGTTTTAGGGAGGTTTTTTTTCCTAAAGATGAGAGAATATGGACACATCTATTTCTTGCAAACTGTTACCATCGCCTGCCAACATCCGCTTTCATTCTGCGCAAAACATTCAGCTACTTCAACGCACGGATAGATTATGTGTTTTTATGTACTACTCAGTGTTTGGTGTGACTTCTTAATGGCATTTCAACTCTGGAGAGAAGAGGGGGGAGGGAAAAAAAAGGGTAATAAGAAAAACTGCCAGCAGCACAAAATGGCTGTGGTAATCCGGTTATCCCCCGGGCTCTGAAGATACTGGTCCTCTCCTTAGGAGTCTATCTTTTCTTCTTATGTCAAAACTGTCCTCCATGCACTCAGGTGGATTAAGGAGTCACACTGCAGAAAGAAATTGACAGGTACAGAAAGACCCGGGGGTGAAAAGGGAATGAAAGGCGACACAGAGAGGCCGTCCGGGCGTCCGGGCGTCCGAGCTGGAGGAGTGTGCCGACGCCTGACAAGGAAGTCAACTCCATGTTGGAGAACAAGTGGTTTCTACTGAATTACTGGAATGATTAACTGCATCATCACTAGCATGGCTTGTTTGACAATATTGTTCAGTGATGCTGCTGAATTCTCTTTATTTATTGGGTTTAATGTCAGCTCTTCAGGGCAGCTGAGAGTAGATTACATACTGGCTTAATTATACAGTTTATCATGTTCCATTGTTAAAAAAAGAACTGAACAGAAGGCTTTTCTTCACTTTGACTGTCCGTGGAGAAGAAGAAGCTGCTTCTCAATTTATACATTTTTGTTTAACTGCATTTTTTTAGGCACAAATGCGAAACATAACCTGGTTTCAGCTTCTCGACTGCGATAATAAATTATATATATATTTGGGATTGGAATGGCCAGTTAAACAAAATAAGTTAAAAAGAAGAAATCCCATTGGGTTCCCATCATATCATTTTTTTTAATTTTCTGACATTTTGTAGACCAATTAATTGGTTAATTAATCAAATAATTAAGATTAATTGACACAAAAGTGAATGTTAGTTGCAGACCTTTATCTTTGTAAACATCATCATTAATTTACTTGTATTAAAAATGAAGGCAGACTTGACAGACGAAGGCACGGTCTTTATGTGTAAATGTACTAACCGCTGACCACTGCTGGTCTAAACCCTGTCTGTCTCACCAGACCAGTTTACTGTACTTTGCTGCACATCATAGTAAACCTCACCATGGTTTATTCTAATATGTTCTCAGTGTCAATACACACTTTTATTATGTCTCTATTCTCATTTGAATAGAGTGATAAAAAAAAGAAACTTAACCTACGCTTAACGTGCACAGGAATTATTTATTATTATTATAGACTACTGAACAGGTTTCCTTGATTATGTGGAAAGTTCAGCGGCTCTCATACTTCAATTTTTGTCATTTCAGCTCCAAATAAATACACTGAAATCCCAAAACTACACTGAAGTCAAACAAGAATTTCTGACACTTCTGTGCAGCCCATTAGGAAACATTTCAGGGGGAAAATCCTGAAGATTTCCGTTGCTCTGGGGAGGATTTCACTAAATCCTGTGCTTATTCTCGTGATACTTATAAGTAAAGCGGTTTTAATAGCTTTCCCCCTGACACATTGATGGTGGAATATTCGGCTCTGTGGCAGATAGCTTCAATCCTGAGAGGTTGAGCGGGAGAGAGAGCGTGAGGGAGAGGGAGAGAGATCCGCTGCCTGCCAGTACACTTTTCATAAGGCCCCATCTAAACTAAATTAATACACTTCCTACAAAATCTGAGGATAAACCTCAGTCAGCAGTCAATGAGATACATTTGCAACCAGGCATTTGTCAGCGACTCAGTGCCACAGAGGCAGGAGATTTAAAATGTTCTGCAGTAAATTAAGTCCTGCTCGAAAAGTGTGAGGTGCTGGCTAAGCAGACGGCTGCTTACTTTAAATGACAGGCTGGTCAAGGGGTGATGATGATGTGGTGATGAAGGGAGGAGGAATCCAAACCGGGTCAGAAGGTTTTTATTTTTCTGATCACAGCTCCAATGCAAAAACATGTTCCAAAACATGTAAAAAGGCTTGCGTGAGGAGACAGAAATAGTTATCTCTGGAGTCACGCCTCTGATATTTGGCTTCAATGTGATCTTTAAGATTAGCATAATGAGAGCGAGGAATCAATTCTTTTTTCGCCCTTTAAACTATGTGACAGAAATCCTCTGAAGTAAATTTTCTTAAATGAGAGCAAAAAAACTGAAAACTTCATCTGAAAAATGTATTTAATTATCACCGATCTACAATGCATTATTAAATGTTTTATTAGTATTCATTGATGAAGCAACAGCAATTTAAATAACAGTAATCTAACTTCATCCTTTCCCTGAATATGCTTTCTTCTGCTGCTTTAAGGACCATGAGTGTGTGGATGTTTAGGATATTCACTTAAATTCATGTATTTTCTTAAGCAGTCTGTATTATTTACATTTTAGAACATGTTTTTCTCACATTCTAACTATACACGCACACACAAAAATAAATGAATAAATAAAAATAAAAGCAAAGTATGTACATTCACGTCACAAGTCTGTCAGCATGTCTCTTGCAGTTGATTTTATAATGTAACGTAAGACATTAAAGCATAGCAGAACAGAAAGCTTTTGCCGTATTAACAGGGTGTGTATAGAAAAGAGGCTCTTAAATATATAGAGAAATATAATATAGAGAAACTCACACACTTCATGGTAAGAAGCCACTCTGCAAATGACAGAGCATGGCAGCACTAAGAGGCTTATGAAATAATAGAAATAGTGTAGCTCCTGTGGCGATGATATGCTTGCTGTAACTGAAAGGGAAAGAGTGGTATTTACCGAGATAAGTCCTGGACTCGTGTTAAGCAGAGCAGTGGCTGTCCTGAGCCAGACTGGAAGGAGGAGAGCAGAGATGCTGTCACAACAGCCAACTCAGATAAGCCCCAACTGGGTGAAGACAGAAAGGCATTAAGGGAATATATCTTTAAGTAGTCTGATGCTCCTCCTGGGTCACAGCAGAGATACTCTAAACAGAATAATTAAAGGCAGGTGATATAGATTTAGTATTTTACTGTTGGAAGTGTGACTTTTAGCTCTTGGAAATCTGATGTTTCTACGAAACTAGTTTCCCCTTAAACAAGTGATGTGGAGTCTAAAGAGAAAGAGGAACTGAAATATATATGTCAGTGTGGTATGCCAACAGACTGTATAAATGGTTTAAGTAAAGACTTAAAAAGAACACATATAGGCCTATATAAAGAGAAACTCCCTTATTGAAGTGCTGCCACTAGAGACCAGTATAATCATGCTCTCTAGAAGATCATGCCCAGCCGAGCAGTCACTTCTATAAACGTATCTCTGTATCAATACAAAAAAAGTGTATAGTGTAAGTACGACAGGAGTGCAAAAAATAATTTCAGACAGTAGTAGAAACAGTATGGATTATGGTAAAAAATAAAATAAAAATGAAAAACGTGGGCTCGTCCGGGATTTGAACCCGGGACCTCTCGCACCCAAAGCGAGAATCATACCCCTAGACCAACGAGCCACACTGTTTAGGTGGAAATATTCAATATATCTACCTGAAAGACTTGACTGCCGCTTGGTAAGAGATATGGTTCCTTTTTTAAAGAAAATGGACAACCTATATGAAAGCTGCTGTCACTTAAACAGAAGATAGGTGTGCCTGTTGACTTCAGCTGGAAAAGCTTATTCTATCTATTGTTTCGCAAAGGGATATTCGTCATTTGAAGCTCATTTGAAGGCTGTCAGGAACTCACAAATGCAACTCGACAATTTTGCCATATGAATAAAATGGTGAAAATATTACTGTTGCCTTAACCTTAAACTTAGGAACCGTGCCTTAATCAAAGCACTAACAATACAAATAATTTTCTGATTTGCGCTTGTTTGCCATTTTACAACACACGTCTTACATAGTACACTGTTTCTTACAAGAATGAAAACTATTGCAATCATTGTGAAAAAACTTCTATTCAAAATGCAAAGCATACCTGAACTCAGTCTGAGCCTTCGAACTACAAATAGACCTGAGGTAAGGTCACACCTGTTGTGAGGACTTTGCAAACATGGAGGCAGTGAGAGGAAGAGGAGGAGGAGGAGGAGGAGGGGACCAGTGAAGACATTTCTTGATGTGGAGAAGGTGATGTGACCAGACCTCAACAGAAGGCGAGATTCATGAACCATTGTTCATCTGTTACAATACTATTTTTGTTTAAAAATGCACTGTAATTGAATTGTAATTAGCCTATTTAATTTGTCATATTATATTTTTGGAATATGATAATATGAATGATATTATGTTTTATATTTTGGTGTTTTTGTAACTAAATGGGTCTGCAAATTGCATTTCGTTGCACAACCCCGTTGTACAGTAAATGAGCCTGTCATCTTACTCATACCGGTCTAACTATTTTATATCGCGTGAAGATGAATTAAAGGCTATGTTTTTAGTTTAAGACTGCAGTGTTATTTGCATTACTGTCACAATTCCAGATTGAGCCTGAACATCTTGTGAATAATGTTAATATTATTTGTTGTATTCGAGGACCTAACACGTTTCTATTTTTTAGCTCTTACTTTACCGCAATGATGTGTTGTGGTTTCTTTCTTTTGATAAATGTACGTATTGTAAGTCGCTTTGGACAAAAGTGTCTGCTAAATGCCTTAAATGAAGATGTAAATGTAATATGGTTGTGACTGCCTGGGTGTCACGCCAAGTAAAATCTGACTGGCTATGGTATTATATTATGTAGTACATTCTGGCTGCGCTGGTAGTGGGAGGTGATGATGATTCATATCATAGACTTGATATTAATATTTCAGGGTACCCAAAATAATATTATTTCTGGAGTTCTAGATCCAACTCATGCTATTATATCTATTTATTTTTTTAATACCACCTCTGCAGAGACATGATAATAATATTTAAGACTAATATATGCTTATAGGAGCTGATATGAGTAAAATGTGTGAGCAGGCTGACTGTTAACATCAGGGAAGTCATCATGTGCAGTGTTGGCCCGGAGCTCTCGCCCAGTGCATTGTGGTCTATGTGCTAAAGGAAGCTGCTGCACCGGAATCTGAAGAATTTGAGGTGTCCGCCAAGTTTACGGTTCATCGTCGGGTAGTCTCTCTGTATCTCTCTATCTGTGCTGTACTTTCTGCGGTCAGACTGTAAGGTAAGAATCCTTCTCAAATCCATCACGTATCGGTGACTAAATCATCTCAGCGCCGCGTTAATGGCGGTATCTCAGTGAAACCGACGACGCTAACATCCTGCAGGAGAAGCTACTCGGCTAAGGGTAGTTAGTAGTTAGCGACATGCTAAACTCGTATTTTATCAGTTTACTGAACAGCTAGCGACTGCTGTTGACTTGGTGAGACGCTTTGATTTGGAACCGTTTATAAGAAGAAGAAACACCATTAAATGAGGGTGCTTTACGGAATCGGCACATTTCACAGCCAACGGGTTGGTCCCGTTATCATAGCGTAGCTAATTAACCAGCTAATTCCGGTAACGGTTAGCTAACGTTAACGGTCTATGTCAGAAAATGAGTTCGTAACGTTAATAATATCTGTTTGTATGCTAAGTCTAAGTAGGCAAAGCTTCTTAAATTAGCTCAAACTAGCTTCTAAACTAGATTTAGCTTCAGACACATAGTTGTCTAAACAGCCGGTAAAAATATAAACTTTTCCATCGACTCGGTGTAACTTGACGTTACACAGAGACATAGTGGTTTTCATCCCCGTAGTGTTGAGTGGAGTGGGTGTGTTTCTGACTGTTTCAGATAATATAATAGTGTTTGAATATAACACACTGATTTAACTAACATTACAACACCACAACTAGCAACCAGGTTATGTCAACAAACCAGCTAACAGTTGGGATTAATAGCACAAACAAGGCTTATTCTTCTATTCTCGGATCGTAGCGTTGTAGTTGTACGCAGCTACAGCTATCTTAAAGCAGGAAAAGCCTTTTTTTGGTGGTGAGACACAGCACTCTCACGAACCGTTTCAGAGTTCAAACCAGACTTCCTGTCTCTCAGTCAGGCTCGTCCGTATGCACATGATGTGAACAGAGGCCAGAGTTGTAGCTAAATCTAGGTTTCTCAGATGGTGATACAGTCTGTCTTGTCTTTCAGGTTTAACAAAGAGAAAAATGTCTCAGGCCGACAAAATGAAGGTGAGTCTCAGAAAATAGAAACCAGATATTCCATCTGAACAGATACGTATGCAGTCAGAACAGAGGAGAGAATACCAGATGGAGTTAAAACTTAATGTTATCATATAAGCATTATATCACTGTCTCTTAATTCAGCCCATACATAACCCAAACCGACCATCGTCTCTTTTGCCTCACATTATTTTCTGCTTTGATTTGCTGTTTGTGCTGTTCACCATCCTCATGATTCACTGATGTAGCTTTATGCAGCTGAAAGGCCTAAAGGCAGAACATACTGCTTATCGGCCTCATCAGTCATGATCTTTGCTAGAAAAGGATGGTGAAGAGAGGGTTCATCAATCTTCCAAGACTATATGTTCAAAATACGCAAACTAAATAAGAAAAGTGTACCCTTTTTGTATTTGATATGGCGTTGTCACTCTGCAGCATTGCTACAGAAGCGGTTAGAAGCCGTCCTATTGGTCTGCTTCTCATTGTTCTGTCTAGCTCTGTGGGGCTGTAAACACTTGAATGATGGCTGGAAGGTCTGCAAATAGCCAGCAGACATTCTAGCCCTGCTTAATCTTTATCTGTTAGTGAACCGTCTTCAGAGTTTTTTTTTTCTAGCGCTAATAATTCCATGTCATGTTGTTGCCACAATGATAGCCAACCCATGTTTAACTTAAACCTGATTTAGATTTGTGACGAAATTAGTTTTAAATGAAGTAACAAGCCAGCGCAGAGCTATATTCGTTCTTCTCATCTTTTAACATCAATATTGTCAAACATTAGGGAAAAAAATTTGACTCTCCTTTTTTGTATTTTTGTTTTCTACAGCAGGGCCAGTTCACCAACCCTGAGACCCCAGGGTATGTTGGATTTGCCAATCTGCCCAATCAGGTTCATCGCAAGTCAGTAAAAAAAGGATTTGAGTTCACATTGATGGTGGTAGGTGAGTGTGTCATCTGTTTTCTAAGCCTTTTCTCCTCGTCATGCATATTTGGCTTTATTTGGTTTGAAAATGATGGCGTATCTCAGTGATAACATGTTCCATGCTAGACAGCTAGTGTAAACAGACATTTGAGGAATGTGTTTTGGGCTGGGTGTTTTTGTATTTGTGATCTATTTATGAGATCTTGGCTGTTAGCCGGCACATGCAGTTGTTGCTGACTTATGTTGTCTTTTCATAATGATATATCTACCTACCAGTTTTCAACTCTTTCATCTCTGTAGTTTATTTTATGTGTATGTTGAGAGTAAATGAGTTGATCTTCTCTTCAGTAATACATAGGTGTATTTTAGTGTCACATGAATGCCTTTGGACTGTAGAAAATGGCAGATGTCACATCGGTGTAGTTGCTCAGCTGGCCTGAGCATCAGCGTATACTCATGACGTGAACACTGTGACTGTGAACCTTCCTGCTTGTTGGTAATGGGGGAGGGTAGAAGCTCCCCTGAATGCTGCTCATCCTTTTGCTTTAAAATAAACCAGAGAGGAATGTAGCCAGTTGGCCTCGAGGGATTGATTCACACAGTGGACAAGGCCTGCCGATCTCTCTACTGCAAGAATACTCATTGAGTGCTTATTTAAACTTTTTGTGTGGTTCATAAATAAATTGGTGTTTTCCCATACTGCAGTTATAAACCATAGATTGAAACTATATCTATTTATGATCAGTGTACATCACTTTTTATGTTTGCCATTTTGCATACAAGACATTCTGGCAAATTGCCAGTTTAGGATGCAGTAAAGACTTATGTAAACATTTTGTCGTGGCTCTGGTGGGAACCACAGTAGCAGCATGCTTGGGTAAAGAACACAAGTTTTAAGTTGTTTATCTGTAATTCTGTGTCTGCAAGACATAATGGACATACCGTAGTTTATTACATATAGTTGATCAACTGTTGTTCTCTGCTGTTGCTCAAGCAAAAAAGCCGCTGACGATTTTTGGATTTCCCAAGACAAACTGTTCCCATACTGTTCATCAATAATTAGACGGTATAAGCAGAGACAATCAAATAATCATTTGCAAGGTCTTGAATAAACCGTTTTCTCAATTCAGTGTAGATTCTTATATAAAGGAGTCGAGCTAGAAGAGGATATCCTGGTTTCTACTTCTAACATTTCAGAGAGCGAAACTATCCAGTGGTCTTGTCACTTAGCACCTGAAGGCTGCTGCCTGAATATAAATGAACGCTTACACTTTCTGAAGCACGGGGGATGTTAATAAATCACCCCCATGACGTTGTTCTGAGAAAAATGAGTGCCGAAGTCAGATTTACTACTTTTTCCGTGTGGTGCTCGACCTACTGTGTGTTGTGACAGACGTCTTGTTTCCTGAAGCACAGTGAAGCTCTGTTTCTGTTCTTTGAGTCTGAACCATTAAGAAGAGGTTTGCAGTGCACCAACAATAACCTTCATTTGCTTCAGTCAACTGTAGCAATTTTGCAATAATTATTAATTTTGTTTGTCATACTGATGTTAAATGCATGATGTTTCATTTTCCTCCTTTTGTAAAAAGGCGAATCTGGACTTGGAAAATCCACTCTGATCAACAGCCTGTTCCTCACGGACCTTTACCCTGAGAGAGTCATCCCTGGAGCAGCAGGTAAACACATGAGGATCCTTGTTTAAAAGCACTTTGTGAAACATGGATATGAAAAGCACATAACCGCAGACTAACGTTGTTCCTACATGTTGTTGTTTTTTACAGAAAAGATAGAAAGGACAGTTCAGATCGAGGCATCAACAGTAGAAATTGAGGAGCGAGGAGTGAAGCTCCGTCTCACTGTGGTCGACACACCAGGATACGGAGACGCCATCAACAGCCAAGACTGGTATGAGATCTTAAACAGAAGAGGAGATAGTATCTTAAAGTTTAAATTACCCAGTGTCGGTCCTGTGGTCTTCACACTGATGAGACACTAACTTAAACATTAAACATAAATGTTTTGTATTCATAAGGAAAATCTGGGCTTTTGATTTTAGTCTTTAGTGGGTATCCTCCCAGCATGGCTCAGTCCTTGTACACTACTGTAATGCTTAGTGTTTAATATGATATGTATTTTCTGCCCCAGTTTCAGCACCATTATCAGCTACATCGATGACCAGTTTGAGCGCTACCTCCATGACGAGAGCGGTCTAAATCGTAGACACATCGTCGACAATAGAGTCCACTGCTGCTTCTATTTCATTTCCCCGCTTGGCCATGGGTGAGACCTGCAATACATGTAACATGACGTCATGCCACGTCACTCTTTGCTTTAATAAATACTCTCTTGAATATTTCTCCTTTGACCCTGCGCCTTGTCTGTTTCCTGCTGTTCCAGCCTGAAGCCCCTGGATGTTCAGTTTATGAAGGCCATTCACAATAAGGTCAACGTGGTTCCTGTCATCGCCAAGGCGGACACGCTCACCCTCAGAGAGAGGGAGAGGCTCAAGCGCAGGGTGAGGACAACAGAGTCACCCATTGTTCAGGATCTTTTCTAGTTCCTGGAATAAACCGTAGCTATCATGTTCTCATAGTCACTGATTTAGCCAGCAAGTGTATTAAAATAGTAGTTGTAGCTGAAGTACTATACTGAAACATAGCTTTAGATAAAATATCTAAAACCTCCATCGATGACAGAGAATGTAGTCTTTCTTAATGTGTCTATAGTCTTGACTAAAGAGAGAATACATGGTTTTCATTTAAAGTATGTACAATACACAACTGGTAAAATAATGTAATAATAACCTGTGTTTTGTCCCTGTCTTCTTGGTAAGATTCTGGATGAGATCGATGAACATGGCATCAAGATTTACCACCTTCCTGATGCTGAGTCAGATGAGGATGAAGACTTCAAAGAGCAGACTAGGATCCTCAAGGTAAACTCTCCACTCCCCTGGGAAACTTTTCATCCCTGAATATGAATTCCTTGGTGTTTTTATGTCCCACAGGAATGAGAATCTGTCCTATGTAAAAGCAGTCAGTGTTAAACCCTCTAATAAAATCCCATTAAAGTCATTCACTTACTCTAGGGATTTGTTTTTATTGTTGTAATTATTAATGTGGGTGGTTGAACCATTACTACAGACACATGATCTACTCCCCTTTTGCAGGCTAGCATCCCATTCGCAGTGGTGGGTTCCAATCAGCAGATTGAGGCCAAAGGGAAGAAGGTGAGGGGCCGCCTGTACCCCTGGGGAGTGGTGGAGGTGGAGAATCCAGAACACAACGATTTCCTCAAGCTGCGGATCATGCTGATGTGAGTGGTAGAGGAACTAGAGGAGGCTAAATCCCACTGCTTTCCTTTTTCTTTAAAATGAGAGATAGGAGCAATTTATATTGAGAGTTACTGAACTGCCAAACTTTGCATTTAATATTTGTTTTCCTGCAAGTGTTGGAAATAAACCATAGAAAATTTGGCAGGATGCCTTAAAACACCATAAGAGCAAGTCTACCCTTGCCATAAGCTTTTTTTTTGTTAAATTCAGCTAATTAGAAAAGGGATAAAGGCAAGGCAGGAACGGCAAAAAAGATGGATAACCACAACATTAGCATAATCATCTTTAGGTTTCCAATTATTTGAGCAAGAGAATTCATTGGTCGGTGTCTTTCCCGAAACCCAACAGAACCCACATGCAGGATCTACAGGAAGTGACCCAGGACCTTCACTACGAGAACTTCCGCTCGGACCGCCTTAAACGGGGTGGCAGGTTGTCCTCCCATGGTTACATTCTGCCTCTGTCTCCTGCGTACGTACTTGTCTGTCAGCTTGCTTCTCTGCACCTCCCCCACCGCAAACATCAAACCTTTGATGAGACATGTTATTAATACAGTAGTTTTATATTAAAAAAACACTGAAATCACACAGTCGGGCACACGCGTACAACCGATGCCACATATGTTGAAGTAATAAAACCCAGCCAGGACATCCAGAGCTGTGTATTTGGAAGCTGAGTTACTAGAATAAATACTATTTACGAGCTGAGTTACTAGAATAAACAATATTGTGGATCATGTTCTTCAGTTATTCTTCTGTTGTCATACAGTAGTTGTACATAGTATCATTCTGTAGTAGCCAACAGTAGTTCTAACTCATCATTTTGCATGTTCACGACAGAGTTCTGCAGTGGTAGCAAAGCATAAGTGAATTTAATGGTGGGTTTTGTTTTTTACGTGACAGCTCGTAGCTAAATGGCATGTGTAGTTAAGAGTATCTGTAGAGGTCGTAGACGGGATTACGGTGTCATTTAACCTAGTTTTGACATATCCTCATTTACACCCTCAATGTAGACCAAAATTATTCTTTTAGACTTTCTTCTAAAGTGTACCCAGGATAAGGCAGTGGTTTTACTGCCTTCGCATTGCCTCGCCATCTGTCCAAAGATGGAGGTGGTGGACTGTTGGAGGTACCGTTTTATTTCATTTGGGGGAGGTAACACTGTTCCCCTGATTCTTGCACTCGCTGCTTCTCTCTTGAATCTTCCTGCTTTCATGCCTCTGTAGTTATTTGTTGTAGCTGCCCCCTTCTCTCTTCTGCAAAGGACCTAAACCACTGATCCCTTCTTCACTTTCTCAATGTGGCTTTTGTCATGTTTGCCTAATGCAAGACCTTAAAATAGTTCACTTCCAGGCATGTGCACTTACAAACACTTCTCTACTAACTCAGTCATAATTCTTTATAAATCATCACACAAAGTGACTTTACAGTGCATTTAATTTGATATACATTCTGCAAAAAATGTTAGATGTTGATTCTGTAGCAAGTAGCGTCACAGTAATATCAAAAGTAACTAGTTGTGTTGATGCAGAAAGGGGCCGGAGCCGGAGGAAATGGACAAGGATATGATCCTGCAGGAGAAGGAGGCTGAGGTGAGCGATTTCAGACACTGACCTACTTCTGACTTATTAAAGATGAGTAAATTATTCAGGGATCGTCCTTCTCGAGTGTCCGGGTTTCGTAGAAGAATAGTTTCACATCTTAGAAAACACTCTTTTCTTTCTTGCCATGAATTGGATGAGAAGATCAGTACCATTTTCACATCTGTAAGCTAAATATCATATTTTTAATTAGATTATTTTAAATTTTGGTCACAACGAGGCTCGATGTTTCCAGTATTTGTGTGAAGCTAAGCTAACCACATGCTGCCATGGAAGTGGTATAATTTTTTAATTGCTTCCGTTATCAGATTTTTAAATTCATTGTCCACGTGTTGAACTGGTCAATGATTCACGTTCACAGTTCTACTAATAACTGATAGATAGGTACTGATAACACATTTAGCCAGTTGTTGTTTCCCTGTCATACATGTCGATGCCCTTTCACACAGTTGAGACGAATGCAGGAGATGATTGCCAAGATGCAGGCCCAGATGCAGAAGCAAGGCGACGGAGAGGGAGATGTGTGAAAAGTCTATGGTAGGAGCAAGACCCTCGGACATACTGCATACACAAAATGATATTTCCTGAACAATAGCACACCTATTTTCCTGCATTTTAGTCCTGAATACCTCAATTAGACTTGTTTATTTGTAGATGCTAGTCTTCTGTGAGGGCAGGCTTAATTTTAGTTAATTCTTTCTTTTCTTCTCCACTGTAGGTATTTGAGCCACTGCTTGAGTTTGACTAGAGAGACGGATGATAGCAGAGAACCTGTAAAGGCTATCCTGCTTGCCACTATTTTTACTCCAATCCTACATGGGATCTGGAGCCATTTTTTTTTATACATCCAGTAAAGTATATTCAAACAGTGTTATGTTTATGTATTCACATGGTTCTATTTTTCATTTTTTTAAATTTTGTTTTATTTTATCAAACAGTTACTCAAATGAAGTCACACGACCCATCTTTTAAAATAGCAGCATATATCTTTGATACAAACTGCTACTTTCCATTTTTTTTGCTCCCTTACCTTACTTGCTACACAGAAAACCAAAGTACTGCTGCTTGTATTTTGTGCTAACCACATGCTAACGGTTGCTCTGTGAAAGAGCTTCATTGGGAGCGTCCGCTATGTTGAATACTAGCAGCAGAAGTGGCTTTTTCTGCCATCGTTATGCCATTATCTTGATATTCTTTTGTCAAGAGAAAACATTTATTGATATTCCCTCTGGTTAAGAAATGACCACTAAAGCTTCCCATTAAACAGGGTCCTCTCCGCTCAGTGTTAGTCATATCTCCCACCTCACCTGCATGCCACTGTTGACCCTGTCTGGTCAAATCTTCAGGTGAATTTTCCATCTAGTGCTGTGTTGGGATCAGTTTCTCCCTTTTCTGTCAAAGACGTATCCAATAGTGCAGTTCTCAGATCAGTGTCTTTAAATACAATGGCATTCAAGTGTTGTTAAGCTCCTTTTGAGTTTGATATGAATGAAATAAACTGTGACCCTTGACCCTTTTTATTATTTTTTTCTGTAGACCTTACAAATGAAGGACGTGCAAATGAGGCGTGATGCCTGTTTGGTGCTTTCAATCAACTAGGAATAATTAATCTATGATCGCCTTTACACAGTAAAGTGAAGTAATGTGCCAGGGAGCATTAACTGTTTCATGTGTGTTTCCATCGATGCAGTGAGATTTAAGAGGTATTAACTTTTACCTGTCCCAACTGCTGAATACTGTCGCTGTGGTTTCCATGGCCACAGAGATAAAACGTGACCTAATGAGGTCAGTGTAGCCAACATTTCCCTCACCAGCCAAGATGTGAGTTCTTGACATTCCTCTTTTTGCTGTTTTTATCCAATATTAAAGCACCAAATATTGTTATTGATGCATATATTGTAATAAGTTTTATTAAACTTTATTAATCTCTACTGTGATTTTTGCATTTTGTATTGATCTGCCTTCCCTGTTGTTCAGTAACACCAGCCTGATGCTTTTCCACATACACATCAATGGATTCTTTCCATTTCATTTAGGTGATTTCATTTCACCTATTTCAAACGACTATAATCCTCATTGTGATTACAGAATATTGTATGGAGAGGATAATTACCCAAAACCCCAAGCGTATGTTCCTTTTTTTTAGAAGAGGAGAAAATAATAATGCATGATTTTTAAAGAATCAGCAAAGGCGATAAATGTTAGACATTCAAAAATTACATAAATTCTACCATGAATTAATTCTGTAGGTATATTGATAAATGCTTCACTACTGACATGTACATTAGCCCTGGATGGTCTGAACAGATTAAATGTCTGTATGTGAGCATCAAGCAGAGTAACGCCAAACAAACACGATGGGACATTTTCCATAGACTTTATTATAGTTTTTTTCTTCTCAATCTAACAGGTATACACAACGCTCTAAATGTCATGGCTTTTGTTTTAAATACTCTCCGCTCTTAAAGAAAAACTGTAAAAATATTTAATTATAACTAATTAAAAGATCTCTTGGGGGGACAGCACTGGGAAGGGGGCAATCATACGGGGACGGGGAGTTCTTCTGTGGTCCTTATCTGAGGCGTTGGGTGGGGCTGGGAGACGGGAAGGGGAGCAGGGATAAGTTACATCCAGCTGGGGTTTCACCGCGAAGACTGGGTGGTGTTACCATTTAAAGAAAACCTGGAAGAATGACATGCATTGGGTTAATATTTTCTGCCGCATAATGATTATTCCAGCAGATAGTCCTGATAGTGGTTGGTAAATCACCTGCACACTCTCTCCATCATGTGTGTGACGAGGCGGTCGGAGATGCCCGGACACGACTCCTCGGCCAGGTTGAAGGCGTTTTCAAGCTCCTCAATGGCCCCTACGCCCCCGCCACTCGCCCGCCGTTTCTCCTTCAACTGGTGGTAGAACAAATTCATTGTGCAATGAGAGGTTTCGACCCAACAAAATGACGGCTTCAATTGTATATAAGTCAGGTTCTGTCGGGTCTTGTATTTATCAACTGAGCTACATGCTTTCCTTCTCTCTAGTTTTATTCTTATGAATATATACTACTTTAGAACAACTTCAGAGTATAAAGTAAATTTATAATAGCTGTATAGTCTGGTATTTCCAGAGTCTTGGTTTTAAATTAAGCCTGGACGGAAGCAAACCTATAAGTACAGCTTAACATTTGATGCAATCAGTGCAGATCATATCACTTCTGCGGCCCAGACCTCCATCGTCATCTATTCAATTAAGAAACCAGGAGGACATTTCCTGCCCATTATGTTGATTCAGTGCAGTTATTGTGAGCAACCTCAGGCCTGTGCTAAGCACACATTCTATCACAACAATCCAGAAGTCTCAAATTGAAACGTGTTTTAAAAAGCCACTTTTGTTTTGTTGACGGGATTAACAACTCTAAATTAAGGCATGCTCTTGTTGCGCTGTGCTTAAAGTTATATAATCCCAGACTGTTGGGCCTACCTCTCTGAAGATGGGTGTTACCAATGCAGACAAGCATTGCGACTTAGGTTGCCTTTTCACCAAATCTCCTGACTGGGAAGAGGAAGAAGGACGTTAGGGGGAAGAATGAAAGATTTGCCTCTGCTTGTGTGCTGCATGTGTCTTACCTCCGAATCTGTGTGTGTGTAGCCTTTCTGTAACTTATTCAGAGTGTTGGGTTTGACTGTGGGGAAGGTCCACATGGGACACGTATCCACATCACCATCAGCATCCCTGAAGACAGGATGGAAAGGAAGGAATGAAGGTAAGATGTCATAATTCATTGCAAGTCATTTTAGACCACATTTTAGAACATTCAAAGTAGATTTTTTTTATTTAGGACAATTTAAGAATCATAAACATTTCTGGGTGCTTACATGTGCAACTGTTTAAGAAGTTGAGGCATGCCCATACACTCCTATTTGTCACAAGCTTGTACAGCTCAAAGACATTTTTAAATTGGCAACACCTCTTCTAGCAAATCATCCATAAATTATTGAAATTTGAAATTCTCTAAGGTTAAAAAAAACGTGGCTGTCAATAGATCCTTCGGAAAATCCAAATCCTTCAATTTATTTAACTCACATATCCGAGTCGTCAGAGCTGGATTCCTCCCCGTGACCCTCCGACTTCCAGCGGCGGTAGCGGTCAATCAGCTCCGTCAGATAGGCCGTCTTCTTGGTGTAGCGTGTGATGAACTTGTGCTTTAGAAGCTCTTTGGCTGTTGGCCTCTGTGCAGACATATTAGAAAGACATTCAGTGACTCTGAAGCTGGAAGAATAACACCAAAGGTGAGATCAGTTGCCAAAAGACGCTTCAGTAACAAGTCCACCGTCATATATTCTTAGATTTCACATTTGTTGGTGCGTAACAGGAATGTGATTTGACAGCACAAATTATAATTCCTATTAAGGATAAAGCATGTTAATCCAATAACAAATATTTGGTAGGATAAATGATCAAAGTCTGATTTCGTTTAGTTCTGCTACAATGCAGATGGATTCAGGTGTATTACTTACAAAACGAGGGTCTTTATTTAGACATGCCTCCACAAACTCTTTGAAGGGCTTGCTGTAAGGTCCTTCAAGTGTGGGTGGAGTGTTTTTCGGGATGAGAAAAAGGACCCTCATGGGGTGTAGGTCGGAGTTGGGAGGTTCCCCTTTAGCCAACTCAATGGCGGTGATTCCCAGGGACCAAATATCAGCCTGAAGGAGAGTGAAATGTGTTAACTTCACATAAAGACAATGAAAGAGCATTGTTCCTTAACTAGAATGAATCATATCAATTCTTTGCATGCTGAAAATTTGATATAGTGTCTACCACTAATGACAAAACATCACCCTTTATGGGCTCAATGTGAAACATAATTTCACCAGAAAAAAAGCAACAACCCTAAAGACAGTGTTACTCAAAGCAGTAACACAGGATGTCTCTTGTCTGGTCCACAGGCTCTGGCCTCACCTTGAAGTCGTAGGCGGACTGTTTGATAACCTCTGGAGCCATCCAGAAAGGCGTGCCAACAAATGTGTTCCTCTTAATCTGGGTATCCGTCAGCTGTCCGGCCACCCCGAAATCTGCCAGCTTCACCTCGCCCTGCTCTGATAAGAGCACATTGGCAGCTAGGAGAAAGAGACAAAGACAGTCAAAATACAAGAACATATAAAAACAAGGCGTCATGTTAACCCGCATGAATGACGAAGCCTGATTTGGAGATCATCACGAGTAATGAAGTGTTATCGCACCTTATTTTAGGCCAATCAAACGGGATTTTGTTTTTTTAAATGAAGACGTTTTGTCAAAATCTTAGCTTTTGGTATAATGTGCATTGCAGATGGATGGACAGTGGGACAAAGGACACTTTGAAGTCTCTTCTCCAGTTTAATTGTGAAGGACACAAACAGCACCAGACATCAGGGGATAAATAACAGGGCTTTCAACTGAAATAAACAGACTACACAGACAGAATCTATGCAGAAAATCAACCCCGTCTTCGTCATTATTCTTCTTGGTATCATTATCTAGTGGTTGTCTAGTAATTTAGAAAAACGTAAGACATAGTTAATACACTTATGTATCTTGGTAGCATATTTCGGTGTGTGTATGTATTGACTCCGGCATCTGGTTAAGATTGGATGTACATGTACATTGAAAAGCTGCAGATCAGCTGTGAATTATAATAATGATAGCTGGCTTTGTATCAGGACAATGCCGTAAAATGATATGCATTCAAATGTAGAAGATGCTAAATGAAATGGAGGGGCTGTTATTACCTTTGATATCTCTGTGGATCTTCCTTTCAGAGTGCAAATACTCCAGCCCCTTCAGGATTTCCCTTAGTATAGTAGCAATGTAAGTCTCTTCAAGAGGCCCTGGACGGAGCTGGGAGGAAAAACAAATTAATCAGAAATAGGGGGAAGTTGGGAGAGAGTGCCAAGAATAGGTTTTGCTTCGTTGGATATAAGATGCATAAAAAATCTCAAGTTCTTACCAGATCCAGAGCAGATCCTCCACCTAAATACTCCATGATAATCCACAGTTTGGTCCCCTGGGAGGAAAATATACTTGATGAAAGACATGTGAAGTTTAAGATTTAAAAATACAACTTTGCCTGTATGACACTGTGCATCTGTGTCTCTAAGCATCTTCTCGTTGATTGACTGGACTTTGTTATTTGCGTTCTCATCTCACCTTCAGGTATGATCCATAATACTTGGTAACAAAAGGGCTATCACACTGGCTCAGCACTGTGATCTCCTGTTGAATGTCTTCAATCTCGTCCTCTGCCTCCTCGAGATCTATAATTTTAATCGCCACCACCTCCTTTGTGCGGTTGTTGATGCCTTTGTAGACTTCTCCGAAGGAACCCTTCCCAATCCGCTCCTGCTTGGTGAAATACTCCTCGGGGTCCAACCGGGTATTCTGGCCCAGTGACAAAACAACAAGGAAGCATTGACTTATTGAGCGCATGTCGTGATGACTGCAGAGGCTTATTTGTGTCCATCGAGTGTGTGTGTGTGTGTGTGTGTCTTGCCAAGCACTTAAACAGCACAACAGCCAACGACTTGTTTTACTTTTAATAGGACTTACATCAATCCGTTGGCCTACATAATACTATTCTCATGCACTGCTGAAACATTAAGAAAAGGGATGACAACTTTTTCTTATCTGTGTCAGCAGCTATCTATTCAGCCCGGCCCACATAATTACCTGGACTCTAGATTGAACTTTGTGCCCGTATATAAAACTTAAAAGTTTAGTGGCTTCTCTCTCCATTACAGCAGAAAACGAGTGATGGTTTCACTGAGTAGGAGAGAAGTCATTACATTTAAAATGTTTAAGTATCTACAGTGTGTGACAAGTGCTAGTCTTAAAAAATAGAGGCTGTAAACGTGGAGACAAATCGAGATTTCTAATGACATGTTACAAGTGTACGCTATCACAATGTTTGTCAGTTTGTTGATGGCATTGTTTCACCGGATGCTGACAATGGCGAGGAAATAAAAAAAAGAAGTAATATTTGTGTATATAGTAGGTTTTAAATCACCTTGCATTGGTGGTTTAGACCCCCCCACCCACCTATTCATGGAAAGCCTGACAGTCGTGGGGGTTCGCCTTGTCTTGGACGAGAAGAAGGGAGGTGACAGTTGGTGAAAATATGATTTCTGTACCTGGTTTTGCATGTCTCGAAGGTGTGCCATCCCCGCTGCAGATTGGACGGGACAGGGACAGCCACAGCTCCCTCTTTCCGAGCTTATCAAATTGTCCTTTCGGGTTTTTCCTCCCCTCTTAGCTGTCTAGGAAGCTAGCTAGGTGGCTAGCCAACTAGATAAACACCCAATCTGCTGGCTTTAACGGGGCTGTCACTCCGCACTCTGTTTTCGGCCTCCAAGTCCAACGGAGGACTGAAGAGCCCGGCGAGACAACGAGCTATTGACCGATAGACTCCATTAATGTTGGCGGTGATGAACACGAAGTTAAAATGCTCCTTCCGTCTATTAATATTTAATTCATTTCAAGGAACGCTTAGCCTGTTGTTCATTTGAAGCTTGAGGAGGACAAAATAATGGCCCAGCCGGAGGGCACATGCGCATTGGGTGTGAAGGCGGTGGAATTGTGGGAGTTGTATTTCTAAGGCATGTAAACCTCAAATACCCGAAAAACCGCCTCCGTGTGGCTGGTGATGCCACCGTAGACATTCATTGACCGAGATATGCGTTATAAATACTTTTTATAGCTCATAGTCGCATGTGCATTCGGGGAAATTTGTGATTAATTAAATCAAACCATAAAAACTGTACCTATATTTTGTTGTTGACTCAAAGCGAGTGTAACTGGCAAACCAGAGGCCAAGTTGTATTTCAGTAGATATTCGGTATTGTGTTTTTAAGCAACATATGATCAGAAAACATATAATAAACTATTGATAAATAAACTATAAACTCCTAACTGTTGCATCAACTGTCATCGCTATACCTAAAGTCACTGACATAACCCAAAATGCACAAGGTCAAAGTTCAGCACAGGTTGTGCTCTGACATTGTAAATGTACAGGTAGTGAACAACGTGCATGCACTGTGAAATAGTGACCTAACTAACTCCACATAGATCATCTGAGCAAATCCTGTTACTGTATGTCTTATTTTTATGTTATATCTTTTTTGTACTTTTTTTTTATTAGTGCTATCATTTTTGTCAAGCCATTATTTCATACCATCAAACATTAAAATGCTTTTGCAGTATTTTAATGAGCCTTTCTCTTATTGAAATGAGACATTTTTTGTTTGTAGAAATCGAAAGTCACATTTGTGTAAAAAGTAATTTAAGCAAAACAAATCTAAATCATAGTTTTGTGTTATTCTGTATGAATCAGGCTAATTATACGAACAATATGTATATGAAACGGCTAATCTGAGTGTGATAATTGTGTGCGCTCGTTTTGTGACCTGGGTACTACCTCCGGCTGATGCAGCTTGGTTGGACTGACGGTGTAGCTCATAAGCTCCGCCCTAGCGGACGAACGCGGTATGTTGACTGGTGGGTTAAACCACATACGTCACGCACTAGTTTGAAGCGGTACGTCTTTTGGTTTCACTCGTCGTCCGTTCCGGTGGACGTTGTCGATATTGCAGGAGGAACCGCATTTTGACACATGACATTATAACCGGCGGTGCCTAGACGCTAACGGTAGGTAGCCACAGAGGCTAAAGCCCAGTGCAGCAATAGACGCGTGTGTGTGTATATATACATATATGGTTCGCCAGCCTGTAACCGCGGGCGGTCAGCGATGGTAACGTTAGCTACCGCTGATGCTAAACATACCTGTAACATAAGCTAGATGTTAGCTACATGCTAGACATGGCGTCTTGTGTGCATTTCCATTCAGTGACATTGAAGCATGTGTCAACAACCGCTACACCTAATGAGAGTGTTACGTAATTTAATGCAATACAACGTGAAGCGTTGTTTCTTACGTGTTATTTATTAGTTTGGGCTGGTACATCCCTTCCCCTCCACATGGTTGTTTGCCCTTACACAGGGGTTAGACGCCGCTCAGCCAATCAACGAGGACTATATTCACCCAATATGTCATTTTAAATGAGGTTCAACGGCTCAGACTACAGAACCACGAAGACATGCGTTTGACTGAGTTGAGCTTGACACCGTGACTTCATATTATGTTGTTTTGATACTTTTTATTCGCTGTTTTTGTTGTTGTTTGCTTATTCATTTTTATTTTGTTCCTGTTCAACACATTTGTCAAATATGTTTGTGTTTTTTGACTTGACAATGACGCTGCTTTCATCTATAATCACAATGTCATTGCAGGAAATGTTTACAGTCTTAAACCTTTTTTATTAGTAGTAAGTGTTTTTCCATTTCCTTCCATTTGATGTCTGCAGGCTGGATGAGTGGACAATTCACCTCCCCCTCCGCAGAGGTGGCTGAGATGAACCGCATCCATTATGATTTGGAATACACAGAGGGCATCAGCCAACGCATGCGAATCCCTGAGACCCTCAAGGTGGCCTCAGAGAGCCAGACAGGTTCTCTGTCACTTCAGCATCCCCTGCCCATTCACACAACTGTGATGCAGGTGCCAGAGAGGATCATTGTAGCAGGTGTGACAGAAAATACCCTACACATATACAACATTTGCATGGAAAGCTTAAATCGAGGTGCACTAAGGTCAACATGCTGTTTTTCCCTGACTGAACAGGTGATGATGGGGACCCTCAATTTTCTCGTCCGCGAGACTTGGACCTGATTCAATCCGTCCCTCCCATGGACCTCATGAGCATGAAGGCCCCACCGCGTATCCTCACTCTTACAGAGCAGCCGCTGGACTACCTTGAAACTGAACAAACTGCTGCTTCACAGAGCAATCCCATCCAGGTGATAAGGGTCAAATCAATGTTTTCATTCTGTCTCTTTTTTATTTCCCTGTCCAATGAATAGAATTTGGAATTGAGCAAAAAATAACACATTAGGTTTTAACCTTTTTTTTTACTTTTTCTATGAGCCTTATGAAACAGTTTAACGTCTTTGTTTCATTCACAGGCCCAATTTCATGCTCGGTCTAGAAGGGAACGCAGTGCGAGTGAGAACTTATCTGGTCGACATAGCGGTCAGATTGTCAGGAGTGATATATGGTAAGCACACAGTTGAGGTATATTTCATTTGTAACACTGCTTCACCACTGCTGCTTTTTCATTTGTTGAATTTGTTATCTGTACTATTCTTATTTCACTCTTGGTTTGTTTAAAAAAAAATCTTTTTTATTGTTTCTCCCCACTTGCCTCTCTGCCAGTGTAACCCCTTCCCCTTGTGCCCCCCCAGTCCGGTTGTGTCCCCCCCTCTGTTCCCCTGAGGATGCTAACATCAACCTGTTTACGGCTGCGGGGTTCCTGACTTATATCCAGGCAACAACACGCCGGGCTTATCAGCAGGTTGTCGAAGTGCTGGATGACAGCCACCGCAGGTGACTTATTTCAAAGAAAGCTCAGGAAATCAGGGCACTGTATAGAAAAGAAATACAATATTGTCACAGCATTGTAACATTTAGGAAAGCACCTAGGGCTGCATCTTTGCATGAAATGTGCTTTACAAATGGGTTATTATTATTCCCTGGTGCTCTATGTGAGCAAACCCCCCCCCCCCCCCCACACACACACACACACACACGCACGCACGCACACGCACACACATGCACAAACACACAATTTTAGTGACGGCACCTGGAGTTATCAGGGTCATGATTGGGACACATATTTGCTGTCAGCTTTATGCCAACAACCTCATTTAGATTGGGAAATATGTGTTGGAAAAAGTTCCCTTTCAGGAAAGTTTCTGTAGCTGTGCACACGCTCTCTGAGCTAGACTCAATAAAAGTATGCCACTGTCGTTGTTATAAATTGAGATATGTTGCTCTTCACAGGACACACCTGGACCTGGCCCTGGATATAAACCCTGACGAGTCTGGTTTAGTGGATGCCTCTTCACTACGACGTCAGGTAATACGTCTCGCACACCTAAACGAATGATTCATGTTGCCCATCTGCACTTGTGTGCATATTGTGTCTGTTTTGAGTATTCACCAGCTGCAACAGTGTGTGGCTGGTGTTGTTTTCACCTCCTGAGTCTGTCATGGCAAAATGTGGCCCTGGAGAGACTGTCAGAGTTCAAAGATGGGTGTGGTCTTAGCCAGGGCGTAGGAAGTGGGGAAAGGGTCAATGCACCACATCTAGCCCAATTTGTTGTCACGTCTGGTGTGATCCTTCGGCCTCTAGTTTCTCCTATTTTTAGGTTTTACAACTGAAACAAAGAAACCACAACGTATCATTGCCGACAAAGTAAGAGCTAAAAATAGAACAAGTGTCTAGTTCTGATTTTGAGGTCTGGCATATTTTAAACTTAATTGAAGACCAGATGGTTGTTATCCTATATGTACAATTAGATAGATAAATAGTGTACTCACCTTTTTTTTTTAAATGGAGAAAAAATGTTTTTGTGGTCGTTCAGATCGTGAAGTTGAACCGGCGTCTGCAGCTGCTGGAGGAAGAAAACAAAGAACGTTCCAAGCGAGAGGTGATCCTGTATTCTGCTACGGTGGCATTCTGGCTTATTAACACCTGGATCTGGTTCCGTCGCTAACATTGGACAAAACTGGGTCTCCTAAAACACTGGAAGCAAACCAATTATTTGTTAAAGGTTCAACCAATAAAATACACTCTTGAGACATTACAACATCTACAGGCAACCACAGGAAGCTACAACACTGTCCTACACCACAATCCTGTGTTTCTATAGCAAATTTTATATTTGGATTTCAACTGATTTTAAACATAGCACTGTCAGGATAAGACCTGATGAAGTAAAACGACCAAAGTTCGTAAAAGAGTGCCTGGTATTTATCAATGAGAATAGCAATACCTCGCTGATATATGATGCTTACTGACTGCACATTCTTTAAGCCTGTTAAGCTCTTTGAACAGCAACAACAGAAGTTACACTGATGCATAGGATCGCTCATATCTTTGAGAGTAAAGTAAACTTGTAAATGACACTTTTTAGCTTCGGGAGAAACAAGGATTTACTTAAGCGACAAATGTTTTGGGAGCCAAGCCCAGAGCAGGAACCAAAGTTACAGGACCAAGTCTCAGAACTGACCCATCTTGTCTGTTTGAAATTGAGGTTCCTTGGCTTTTGTCAACAGCTACCATTCTTACAGTGTCAAGATAAGATGACTAAATCTCGAGATGCCATAACATTTACACTGAATGTCCTTTGAGTTATCCATCACCCAAAACATTTGTATACAGTACTTCAATAGCCTGTTGTTGTAAATGTTTAAGTCTTTTTACCTCTTTGACAGTCACATGCCTGAGGATTCTGTTATGAGCTCGATAATGTGTCGAAAACAATAGTAAGGATATTTGTGCAGTGATGTTTCTCATGCTTTTTCTAGAGTTTGAGCTCGTCTTTCCCTTAACCTGACATTTACCTACATACAGCCCATTTTAGAGCTACTGTCTGTATGATCATGTGCAATAGATGGCTATGTATATAAAAGATTCATTTATATTCATTTTTCAATAATGAAACAAGTATTTATTTAATGTAGAGGCAAAAACGTCGACGTAACCATTTTGTGTTGCAACACCTATTACTGAAAGCTGGAGTTTTATTTGACTTTTTCTTTGTTATATATCGATACATGAATTATTTGTTGATATTTTTTTCTGTAAATAAATGATGGATGTTAATTTCCTCCAGAGGCCTGTTTCTGTACAATACTGACCCCTACTGCTCCATCAGCTGGTGTGCACCACCAGGAGGATGTTAAAGGGATTTTAAATTGGACGTTATTGGAGAAGAGGTGTCGTTTAAGTCCATTTAAAGTCAATTTGTACACCCAAGATCCTCCTCAAACGGCGATTAGTTAGTAATAATTGTTATCTTCAGGTCTGCTGCGTTACCGGAAGTATTCATGAGAGAATACAGAAGCTGAAGTGGTGCTGGCAACATAATGGGGATCACCAAGCTGGCCGATTTGATCCGCCAGAGTGCTCCTGGTGCCATTTTCCACAAGGAGATCAGTGACTACACGGGTAACACTGCTGACCTCGGATCAGTCTTTTCTTATTAACAGCACGGTTGATGTTTCGTCGCATCGAGTCGTGATTGCTAGCAGCTAACGTTAGCAAACAAGCACTTAGTTAGCTCGACTGTAGCTAACTTTGACTAGAACTCACTGTACAAGAACGCCTCTTTAAGATGAACCTCACTGAAACACGTCACAGTATCAATGCTCTTGGTATATGATTAGACCAATAATAATATTCCAATAAAAGTACGCTCTTTTTGCTACGAATGTTCCTGACACATTTTGAGAATGGGTCTTTAACTTGTGATGACGTGTTTTTATCCTGTGCGGTTACTATTTTGACTCAAGTGATGGATCGTCTTCCTCCACTGCTAAAGTATTAAAGTGTATTATTAATACATGGTGCTGTGTTACAACCCACAGGAAAAGTCATCGCACTGGATACCTCCATTGTTATGAACCAGTTCCGTGCAGCGACGCCTTCCCTCAGGTAAGCTCGTGAACGAGTTCCCATTCTGTCTGGCTCTTTTTTTACGTGGACTTCTCCAACCAGCAAATATTATGAATTGTTTATATATATTAATCCTCATTTCCATCCCACTTAATTGAGTGTCCTGAATAACAGACACCTGGAAGTCGCAAGGCAGTCCAGTAAAATACCCCAACAGTGATTTCTAACTCTTAACTTTTTAGCTTAAAATGTTGACTGATTTGTGCATTTTGAGGCTGAATTCTGTGGTGTTAGTGTAAGTTGTGTATGAGTAGCATTATATTGGACAATGTTTCTAACGTCTTTATCGTTTTGCACATGAGCAAACATTTTAGAAACACCTTATAAGTGAATGTAATCCAACACAACCACAAACTGCAACAATAACATTGAAAGGAGACCTCTGACACGGTCTCCACAACAATTTAAAGTAATGTATTTAATAATCTACAGGGGGTTCTATCCTTTGACCAGTGTAATTGTATTTATTTTTTCTTCTCTGTAGCCCCCTGACAGGTCTCTTCTTCCGCACACTCACCTTCCTGCAACATGACATAAAGCCAGTCTTTGTGTTTGATGGGAAGCCCCCTGGGGAAAAGACAGCTGTTGTAAGTGACACCTTTGGGACTTCACAGTAAGCATATCCTCCTGGTGTGTGTAAGACGGAGACTAATCTGAATGCTTCCCTCGTGTGATCGTGATGGTAGTAGACCTGCTTGCCTTACGTGTTGATTGGAGAAAATATTTAAAACAAGGAAGTGAAGGTGAAGTCAGTAGGCCCATGCGACATGATGGACAGCTACCGTCTGTAGTGTAATACAGATGACTCCCACCCATGCTTATGGAAGGTCCTGTTTTTCCTGCAGCTTGAGAAGAGAGCTGAGGCCGCTGGTTGGAGGTCCTGCAACCGCACAGGTGAAGGTACGTCTATGCAGATTTATTACCACACACAGGTTTTTGGAAGTTGTTGGTTGCAGAATTCATTACATTCTGGAGAAGTCTACACTCTAAATGTTATTTGAATATCAAGTCTTATCAAGTGAACCTTGAATATTTTGCTCCACGCAGCATCACCCCAGACCAAACAGTGTCTCCAGCTCCTGAAGCATATGGGTGTACCTGTCATCCAGGTACGACCTGCTCAACATATTTGTTCATATTTCTCTCTTACATCATGTATTTGAATTATTATTTTTTTAAATCTCTCTGGCTTTCTCTCTGTCTTGTGCTCCAGGCTCCAGGGGATGCTGAGGCGATGTGTGCCCAGCTGGTGAGAGAGGGGACTGTGGACGCTGTGGCATCGGAGGACATGGACACACTACCGTTTGGAGCCAATATTGTCATTCGCCAACTAAACGCCAAGAGGGACAGGTAAGAATGTGTTGCTTAAGGGATTGGATTGGAGTCAGATTTTATTGTATTTTAATCCATTCCTTAGTATAATTCACATTCATGCTATACTGGCAACTGTTTTAATGTAAATCTATGCTCTTGTTCTTGTTTGTCTTCATCTTCTACTTCTTCTTCTTCTTCACAGTGATGTCACTGAATATTCTTTAACCAAGCTGTTAGAGAAACTCCAAATTAGTCACAATGAGGTGGGACTGAAACTTTTGAGATGTCTTTGAAAGTGCAGAATATCATGATTTGTAAAACCACTTCTCGGAAATACTACAAACAAGTCCTTCTTTTGCAAATTTCTTCCACCAGTTTGTTGACCTGTGTATTTTGTTGGGCTGCGACTATTGTGACAAAATAGCCGGATTGGGTCCTAAGAGAGCTCTGACGCTGATCCAGAAGCACCGTACCATTGAGAATGTGGTTTTGCATATCAACAGACAGGTACAGATGGACAACCAGTGGTTTTGTTTTTCGAGTCCGTTTTCATTCTGCTTTAAAAAAAAAATGAAGGCTCTGATAAGACACTCATAAATGCTGCCCTTCAGACGCATCCTGTGCCACATTTCTGGAAATATAAAGAAGCACGGAAGATATTCTTGGATGCACCACAAACATTAGCTCCTGAACTCACCTGGACTGAGCCAGATGAAGAAGCCTTGGTTGGGCTTCTCTGCCACATCAATCACGTTAAGTATGTACTTTTTGCTATAGCACAGCTAAATGATGCTTCTCCATTTCTTTCAAAGAGTTGTGACTGTATGTGTTGATATGTTTTTAGGGAGGACAGGGTCCGTCGACGAATGGAGAAGTTCCGTCAGACGCGAGAAAGTAAACGGGGGGAGAGAGAACAGGAAAAGGCAGCAGGACGTAGCAAGCAGACTTGCATGGAGGACTTCTTCAGAGTTACCAGAAAGAGGGCGAAGGTGGGCACAACAAAACCTATACAAATATACTTTTAAAGATTATTATATGTATTCAGAACATGATTAATTTGAAGCAAGCTATAATGATTAAATCAACTATTTAAAACTACCTTTTGAAATGATTGGATCAATCACAATTCCTGCTCCATGCATGCAGTCAGTTATGACCCCCCCCCAAAAAAATCACTGTTCATTTTCATTAGTTCCAAATGTGGTGTGTTGATAAGTCTAAATAGTTTTCTCTCTCATCGTCTAGCCTGTGGAAGTTGCAGACTCTGTAAGCAGTAACACAAAAAGACCAAAGTCAAAATAAGATCACCAGCATCTCCCACTTTCTGCCTCCACCATTCCATCACCCAAGTTGGAAGATCGGACGCTTTCAACGCTGTCTGCCAGTCCAGACATCTCAAACAATTTGCAGACAATTCTGTGATTCTGATCTTGAATTTCTGCCACGAGGAGATTTTTTTTTAACCAGCTATCATGTTTCAATCCTGTGCTGAGAGAGTTTGGCATCTTCAGCATCCATGCCAATAACTTAATTCTGTACATTTTAATTTTATCTTCTGTTTTATCTTCTGTTTTCAACAATTTCAAGGACAGCAGCTTTACATGTTGAATCGTGGTTTTGTACTGGGAGAAAAGTGCCTTCCAGTCACCAAATTTAGAAGATGCCAAAACAAGTGTCTGACTTTGTCTCGACATGGGAGCTCTACCCCCACTGACCATACAATAATTTGCTCTGATCTTAACAGCAGTGTCTGCAACAATGCAGTTCACTGAGCAGTTCTTCAGTGTATCCAGCAGTTTCCTGCAGACCTACCAAGAAAAGCAGAGCAGGCGGTGGACGGCTATGAAAGGGAACATTGTGATGACTGTCAGGGAGGCCTTCCCCCAAGCCAAAACTGAAGACAGGGGATGCCTCATCACTAGATATTCACTTAGCACCTGTTGTGTTCAGAGAGCCAAAATGGGGACCCAAGGCTTGCATTTTAAAACATGCACTAAAGTCAAAAAGAGACAGTGAGATGTTTAAAATGAATGAAGAGCAGAAAGAAATACTTGTAAATAATACAGTATAATATGTTTTACATTTTGTTTTATACACAATGATGTTGTGGGTTTCTTTTTTATTATAAAAAAAAAATCATGTTGAAATGGTTTTGTTTGTGTTATATACTTGTGTGTAGTGTTATCACAGCACCATTTTCCAAGATCTTTTCTGAAAGTAGTTTTGCTTTTAATCAAAAAACGAGGCATCATTCCAAGCCGACAGATGGCGCTTGCGCGTGTGAAGCTTGTCTGCTTCACACGTTTTACGTGTAGAAGAAGTAGTTGTCGGTCGTCCAGTCTCCACGGCCAGGAGGTGTCTGGCCGCCGCCGTTGTACCCGAATAGTTCGCCCTGAAGACACCCGCCCTGCCCTTAGTCCCCTGAGCTGATTTCGTCCCCCGGTGATACCAGCCCGCTGTCTTTGGCCATGGCGACGAGTGCGAAGCGAAAACAGGAGGAGACTCATTTGAAGATGCTCCGGGAAATGACTAGCCTGCCCGCGAATAGGAAATGCTTCGACTGCGACCAGCGCGGCCCGACCTACGTTAACATGACAGTGGGCTCCTTCGTCTGTACCACCTGCTCTGGGATCTTGTGAGTTTCCTTTTGGCCGAAAGTCTCATCTTTAATTATTCACAGTGTCCACCAGGCAGGGACAAGATGCCGCGGTCGGTCATGGATTTGTTCCGGTCCGTAACTGACTTGGCGGTACCGTTAGCTCATTAGCTAGCGTTTGTAGTCGGGACAGGTAACCTCGGTTCTGCTCGGCCGTTGGGCTTGGTCGGGGAACTTATTGTCGGTCGTTAGGTTTGTTTAAAGCTGGGCTTCAGTGTGACAGGGCGTGGTATTATACATACCTTTTAGGCATTGTGAGGGATGGCTTCAGTGCCTTTTTCGCCCCCCTCTCTGTGTGGTCAAGGTTAGCACGCCCAACGTAAAAGGTTCATATACCTAACGGTCATAGTCGACCACCTCTTTTAAAAACAGCACTCAACAGAGGAACTACTCTAGTTGAACTTTAGCAGGATCTCTGACATGACATGTCGCAAACACACAAACGCACCTCTAGATAAGCCTCATACATCCACGAGATAAGCAGGAGCAGGGTGGGTCCCACTACTTGGGAATATGAAAGACGAAGTAGGGCAGTGGGTCGTCTAATGAAACCACTTCTTGTTCGGGAAATCGTTACGAAATTATAACCAGGATTGAGGCAATGCATCTGACTCACATTTAGTTGCTACAGAGGCAAACTTCTTAAAAACAATTGCTGTCAATGTGTTACGTGTGTTATTCTCGTAAGGGGAGGTGTTACAGTGTATAGTAGCTGTATATGTACAATATTTAACTTGTAATTGTAAGCAAATTGTGTGTATTTTTGTATTGTGTTATGTTATTATGTGTTATTCCCTGTTGTATGAGTCTGTGCCCATACCCGTTATTAAACTGTACAGAATAAGGACAGTAGAACGCCAAATAGGGTGATTTACTTAAGCTTTTGAATGCATGGAGAGTGTTTTACCAGTTTAAAATACAATCCTTATATAGAATTCCCAAAACACTTAATGAGTAAATGAAAACGGATTTATTTAGCAACAAAATGTGAGACTTAAATGTGAGATGTCTACCATATTGTCTATATTAAGTACAAAATCTAAACATAACAACATGATTCACCACACAAGTGTTCAGCCTATTGAAGTCAGTGCTAGTCGAGGAACTTTTAGCGAGAGTTACAGCCTTGAGCCCCTTTTATGTGGACGGGTCTGTATCAGCTTTGCACATTTGGACACTGGGGTTTTCCCTCATTCTTCTTTGCAAAACTGTTAAAGCTCTGTCAAGTTGTGGTGAACGGCAATTTCAAATCCTGCCATAAATTCTGGTTGTGACGGTGGTCTGGACTCGGACTTGGCCACACCAGAATATTAACATTGTTGGTTTTCAGCCATTTCTGTTATAGATTGCATCAGGTTTTCCTCCAGGATGTGTATTGAGTGTCTGATTTAATGCTATCCTCATCCCTCAAAGCCTTCCGTGGCCTGCAGCAGCAGATCATGATGCTGCCATCACACAACTTAATGGTGATGATGGTTGGATGTGTTTTGGTTTATTAGACAATAGAGCCCACATCTCATGGCAAACACTAGCCCAGATGTGAAGTAATTTTTAAATTTTTGTTTCAGCAGCAGTTTTCATTTGCCAATCTGCCATAAAAGGGAACTGGTGAAACAACGGTTTTCGACCGCACCGTGTCTTCCAGCTTTGCAATAGAGCTCATCTGGACTGCCTTAGGCCTCTTGATGGCCTTCCTCGCGCACAGACCTTCATATATTGAGAACAGCCAGCTCAAGGCAAATTTACAACCATTTAAACATTATTATTTTATGATTGACTTTACTATACTTTTAAGTGTTTGAGTTACCTTGTTAGTGTTGAAAGAGTCTAAGGATAAAGGCCTCTTTGGCACAAACAAGTCATCATTCTGTAATCTTGCCACATATGTTAAGGCCCTTAGTCTTCATTATTTAGCTTTTGCCAGAATACCTACCAGGTAGCCACTACTTACTGACACTGTACAAGTATGAATGTTGTTTATCTACAGTGTGTCACTAATAACAGTGTGGGCAATCTTTGTACTTTTGAAGTCTTTTGTAATTTCAGTCACAAATTTAATTAACTTGTGCCATTTATTTTGATGTTGAGGAATTCACATTTACTATTAGATTTAGATTAGATTTAGAATAAAAACTGTGAAGACAATGGTCTTCAAAACTGTTTAACTAGCAGTAAATACCCACCTCTGATATTTTGTTGGTTTCCGTCTGTCAAATGTCCCTACTTGCACTCCGTTCCCATCTCCCACACATAAAGTACTCTTACAAGAAAATCTAACGTGTTACTGGGGTTTTTTGTCTACTCATCCCATGTCACATGAACAGCATTGGGGTTGCATCCAGCTTCTCTTGTTCTTAAGCTAACATATACCTCCTCCACTGGCAGGCGAGGACTGAACCCCCCACACAGAGTGAAGTCCATCTCTATGACAACATTCACACATCAGGAAATTGAGTTCCTACAGAAACACAGCAATGAGGTATCGTGCATACGTCACAACAAAGGAATCGCCACATTGATAAACATACTTTTTTTTATAGTCATTCTCACCTTCATTCAGGAGGTTCTTGGTATTTTTCTGAACCCTGCATAGTCAACTTAATTGGCATTCCTCTCTCCCCACTTTTTTTCTCTCCCATTTCTCATCATCCCCTCCCCCTTTACTTTCTCTCACCTCTCTCCCGGCTCTGCCACCACCCCCACCTCAATCCCCTTCTTACCTCCCACTCTCCTCATTCCTCTGCCCCCCTGTAGGTCTGTAAACACATCTGGTTGGGCCTCTATGACGACAGGACATTAGTTGTTCCAGATTTCCGAGAACCGCAGAAAGTAAAAGAGTTCCTTCAGGAAAAATATGAAAAGAAAAGATGGTAACCTGATCTCATTGATGTTTTGTTTGCTGGTTTGATATGTTTTGGGAAGAGTAAAACCTGTTAAAAGATCAAAAAACAATATTCATTGCCATTATTCATCCTTTGGTTGTACATTAGCTAATATCTTAAGGTCGTTAAGTAATGTTTGCACTTGTTACGATCAGCTGTAAGCAAAGGAAATGAGAGTATCGTCTCTTCCAAAACACATTTTTTCCTTATGGATTTGATAAGCATATGTTTTAGTTTGATGCTCTTCTTTGTCTAGGTCTTTCTGTATCTGCGTGTTAGTTTCCTCTTTCACTGCACTCGGTGGTATGAGAGAACATTTTAAACATTGTGCTTTATGAAGCAAGGTCCTGTTTGATTCAAATACCGACCTTTTCCCCAAGAAGCTCAATCAAATAAATAATATTTATCTGTATTACTCACACAGTATCCAGGTTGGATCAGTTATAAAAGCTGCTTATGTTTTTCCCTGTCTCCTCATTTGTGTGTTGGTGTTATTCCCTGGAGGTATGTGCCTCCAGACCAGGCAAGGGCAGTAGCAAGTGTCCAGGCCTCTGTATCTGGTTCCTCCGCCAGCAGCACTGGTAGTACTCCAGAAGTCCAACCTCTCAAGACACTACATCTCAACAAGACCCCACTGCACCAGGTAACATAAATGTACATTGAGGCTCTATTTGTCCATGAGATATACATCTGTAATGCCTTTTGGTATTTGTTTGGAGAACGGTTTTAACTCCTATTTTTGGCTACTGCCCAGTCACCAGGGTTAGACCGTTTCCAGGCTCATAGCGCTGCGCAGGAGAAGAAGTTTGACTTGCTCTCTGACCTGGGAGGAGACATCTTTGCAGCTCCAGCCACTCAAACTTCCAGTTCTTCCAACTTTGCCAACTTTGCACATTTTCCAAACCATTCGGGTAAGATAGTTTTCTTTCAAAGATCCCAAAAGGTCCAACATTTCACCCAGACACTCAACACACGTTCATACTGATGTTTAGCATTGTGTAGCTTTGGTTTGTCGTCCATCCCATGCATTCCTCTGCCATTCTTATTCTTCCCAGATTCATTTTATGTGTTCATTTTTCTTTGTGTATAGCTGCAGCACCTCAGGGTAATTCAGATACCAACTTTGCAAACTTTGAGGCATTTGGAAACACTGCAATTCCATCCCATCTGAGCACATCACCTCCCTCAAAGTCCTTTTCATCAGGTACCCCCCTCCCCACCATTGTCTTTCCTCCACCCTGTTCACGACACGACACACTCACCTTCATCTCAGTATTTTTCTTATGGATTCCTTATCCACTGTGTCCACTGGGCAAGCCCTTTCAGACAGTAATGTTGTTTAGATGCTTAGATCATGTCACTGCATGGCACATGTTGGTCATCACTTACTGTTGAAAACTTGATGGAAACAGATTTCGGTTTTGAAGTTTTTTTTTTAACTAATTCTAAATGCAGAGAGCATTTCAAGGTGCTTAATTTTTAGTGATGTTGGGCACTGTAATACATCCTTTCAATTTGAATTAATTTGACTCAGAAGCACTGTGAAGGGAGACACCCAGTGGACATTTGGCCCTAACCCAAAAAATCACACTCTTCCCTGAAGCATTTAGTTATTTATTTTGTCTTTTTAGTATTTGAGTGCATGTGTGTCTGTATGTATATGTGTGTGGCACTTGATCTTTGAGTATTTCCCCCCCCGAAATGTGTTGAAAGGGGGAGGTGTGCCGATCCCGTCGAGGTCTAGTGCCATCCCTGCCCCGTCCAGCCACAGACAGGATCGCTACGCTGCTCTGGCTGAGTTGGACAACGAGCTCAGCTCTTCTGTTACCTCAGGCAGCAGTGTGCCAGGGTGAGAGTCTGACACACACACACACACACACACACACACACACAGTAATTTTGTTTTAGCACTGTTAATAAATGTTCACTAATGTTTATTACAAGTCTAAGAACACCTTTCAAACTGGTTTAAAAAAGGTATAGTTCGAAAGGTCAATTCATTCATGTGTTCTTCATGTCTTAAAAGGATGTAAAAACAGCGTTTACCTTACAGGAACTTATTTGGACCAGTGCTTGGTTCATCGCCAGCCCAGAATGCACCTGTGTTACCCAGCATGCAGCCTGGATTTGGAGGTGGTTATACTGATAACTACTACAGTGTTGCATATAGAATCATTTTCACATGTAATTTTTTTGACTCATTTTGCAAATTCCTCCCGCATTTCCTTTAGCCGTCCCATGCACAAATCCCTTTGTTGCTGCAGCTGTTGCCCCGGAGATGGCCATCAACCCTTTCCAGGCCAATGGCAGAGCTCCAGCTGCAGGTGTGTGCACATTTAAAATTTAAATAGACATTTGTGTTACTTTGATTTAACCAAGTTACATTGCCAAGTAGCTTTGTGATTTGCCAGTGTCTAGAATTTACTCCTCCTTGTGTGTGTGTGTGTGTGTGTGTGTGTGTGTGTGTGTGTGTGTGTGTGTGTGTGTGTGTGTGTGTGTGTGTGTGTGTGTGCGTGTGTGCGTGCGTGCGTGCAAATTTGTGTACACAAATTTGTGTGTGTCTCGTAGCCTCATTTGGCACTGGCTCTATGAGCATGCCCTCCGGCTTTGGGAATGCGTCTTCCTACTGTCTTCCGACCAGTTTCAGCGGAAACTTCCAGCAGCAATTCCCTGGCCAGGCTCCTAACCCTTACCCTCAACCTGGGGCCTACCACCCTCAGTCTAATGGTTAGTGTCTTCCTACACCCCTCTGTCCTCTCACCCGGCTCCAGCTGTGCAGTATCTCTGTGATTAAGGCCACATGCAACTTTTTCCTCAGCATGGATTTGTGTTAACTTTATCTACATGATTTTAATCTGCATTGGAGACTTGCTGCAGTGAGTTAAAAGTGTGACTTGTCAGTGGCAGCTACTGCACAGTGATAAAAGGTTGCTTTAGGGTTGTGGAAAGCTCTGGACCAGAACCACAATAAACAAACCTGACATAAGGCTTGATTCACACCTCAATGCAATCTGATATGCTGGGCTTGGCTCTCTTGTTGATTTTTATTATCTCCTCTTGCAGTTAAATCTCATAATTTAGTTAAATGTAAAAAGGTTGTTTAGCTTTGATTCTTTATAGCCTGCTCGTTATGGCATGTTGATATAACAGCTGCAATTAAATATTATTTTTATGACACATTGCTTAACTGCTGGAGAGAGCAGACTCAACCTGTTGAGAACAAATCCATTTTCCCTATATCACCCCTAGGCCCTGCATTCCCAGTCTATGCCCAGAACAAGCCCTCCATGATGCCCTTTGGACAAGCCATGGCTGGCCCTGGCATGTCCAGTAACCCATTTATGGTGAGCATGTATTGCGCTCTGTTTTCCCAACTTTTGGGGTTAAAGAAAGAATGAAAGGATGTACTGTAGGGGCTTTATCCGTTTAACAAAACAATTGTACTGATTAATTCTGCTATAAATTTACTGCTATTTATTAATGTATCATTTTGAAGAGATTATTTGTTTCTAATGTTTTCTGTTGTTGTACTAAATCTGACTGCCTCTCTTGTTTCAGGCTGGAGCCCCAGCTGGGTCATTTCCTTCAGGCGGTTCGACCAACCCTTTTCTGTAGCACCACTCCCAGTCTTTGCCACCAGTGGGCAGCATGCAGCACATATACAACTCATCCGTTCCATCATGCAATTAGTGGCAGTACTTTTTTAAAAAAAAGACTTGTTTTCTTTTCTTTTTATTTTTTTTATCCCCATAAAAAATAGTTTACAACACTAGGAAGGAATACAAAGGACATTATTAAGGACTAAGGGACTGTTATGGGGGGAAATGTACTTTTTGGATGATATACTTTATATGCTTTTTACTTTTTGTTTATGACTGTAAGCTCTTTGCATACCATCATTTGTAATCACAATTAAGTACATGTTATGTATAACGAGGACTGAGTTAACGAGGGTGAGTATACACATACCTTGTGGAAAACCCCCAACTACAAATGATCTACATAGGTAGGGGTATAGACTTAAATATTACTAACTGGTTCCATCCAAATCCACGATGTTTGGTTTGGATCAACCATAATAATGCAGGTATTTAATTTCAAAAGGGATTTATTTTTGTTATTTTAGCATGATTGCGGCTGTACTGCAACCCAAAGCAACCAAACCCACATATTTTTTTTAAATTTGAGTAATATCCCAAGCAGGTGGATGGGAAACGGTATTGATCTGGACTATTAATCATCCTTTTATCAATATTGCCAGTATCTGTGAAATTTTGAATCAAAGGGTCGGGGCTTTTTGGTTTGAAACCCGGGGCAGCTCCTTGAATATGAAGCCAGCATAGACTTCAGATGCTTTAGCCCGCCAGCTAAAGGGACATGCATGTCTACTAGAGCACAAATGGAGGAACGAGACAAGAAGTGCAAGCTTTAAGATGATATATCTGTATCCTGTCACCCTACCTTATTATAAATATTGGTAACATTGTTAAATATACTCAAAGTAACCTCTCCTGCTTTCAGATATTCACTACATTCTATGAATATGGTAAAGACAAAAGGAACGACTGTAAAGAAAACTTTAGGGTTGTGGGTGTGACAAATTGTGTTGCTTCAAATTTAGTCAAGCAGTTATTCACATGGTTGTTGGGAGTGACCGCTTTACCAGACCCTGCCTGGACAAAAAAATGTACGTTTTACAACAAAAATATTTATGAAATGTTAGTTATGTTGTATTCACTACACTCCCTTGACACCTGTCTCCTCCTTTGCCTTTCTTATTAAAAAGTGAAGAACACGAAGAGGAGAAATAGGGATCATCTTTCAGTTTGCTCTGAATTAAGGCAAGGAAAAAGGACAGATCAATGTAGGGATTATTATTATTATTATTATATTACATAACAGGATCAGCCTGGGACTGAACTAGTGTCTCACTTGTGCCACCAGTGACTAACAATGAATTTGACAATGTGTTTCTTGTCTTTACAAGAATAGGTAAAGTAAATGTGTACATATATAAATATATGTATAAATAAATTAAAAGATTTTTTAACTACAGTTTTGACTTTGTGTCGCTTTTGATGATTCCATCATAGGGGCTACAGTGAATCAGGTCTGTGCCGTTGCCATGACGACACGTTACCATGACAGCACAGAAACTTCGACATGGCGTCCCTGTTAACAGACCCGTTGTTTGAAACGTCCGGACTCGGTTTTCCACCCAATAAGAATTTTTATTATTTGGCTGTCACCAAGTCAGGAGTAAGTATTGATATTTTTGAACTGACATTAGACCCGGCAGAAACGGCTATCTAATTAGCAAGGCTTGGTTTAGTAAGTTGGTCATAATGTTGCTAACTTGAATTCGCTTCCCAACGTTAACAACGCGAACATTAACGGCAGCTAGCTTAACACGACCGCAGGACTCGTTAGCTAGCAATTAAAAGAAATGTATTGAAGCTAACGTTAACTGGTTAACCGAAAGATATTTCCCTCTATTGCTCTTGTAACGTTACCTCAGAAAATAATTTCATGAAGTATGTTAGAGATATAATGTTTCAAGTTTCAGGCTTCAACGAATAAAGTGTGTTTAGTCATGTTTTGTATAAAACCAATGGTCATGTTTTGTATAAAATGAATGGTCACTTTCAGGTGACATGGAGATGGTGGAAGATATCTCCAAGAATTGTTGACAGGTTCTCCAAGCCTGGGGAGCTGAAGGAGTCTCACCAGGACTTCCTAGGAGACACTTGGCTGCAGAGTGAGGAATAAGTATTTAGGACTTTTTATAGAGCTGGACACATCACAGAAGTCTATGCAGGTGCAATGACAAGTTGTAGGGGGTGATATGTCTAAGAAGAGCACATAATGAAGTTAATTATGGCTGAATTACATTGAGCTACTTTAGCTTATAGAAATGCATTGTACAGTGCAATAGTTTTTTTTTAATTCAGATTGTGTCTTGTAAATATTTCATGTGAGAAAAAATGTTCCAAATGAATGTTTGAATATGGATGACATGTCCAATAATGGGCTTCTTCTCAGGTGAGGTCAGTATGGTTTTCGGTCGTCGAATCTTGCAGTACACCAAGGCTTTGTGCCAAGGGCGATATGATTATCTGGAACACCTGTCTGACTCCTTACTTCTGCGGATAATAAATTATCTAGAACTAGAGGATGTGGGTCAACTTGGACGGACGTCACACAGGTTCAGGCAGGTGAGTTCCAGAGACGCACAAAGAGAAATGTTTTGCAAAGTAAACTGTATCCTGTATCCCTTTAGAAACATTAACTCTGTTATTTAAGATTTCACCATTGCATGTTTTGTCTTAAGTAAATAATTAGTTATTTCATCTAAATTATTCTAAAGTAAAATGATATTCTTATATTGGAAATGTTATGTTTATTGTAATATTCCTTATGCTTATGAATTCTGCTCCTCAGCTATGTGGCTCAGAGGAGTTTTGGGAGCAGGCAGTTCAGCTGCGCTGCAACACAGTGTCGGCAGAGGTGAAATCTCTGGCACTTGAGATGGGCTGGCGCAGCATCTTCTTCACCAGCAAACTACAGCTGCAGAAGTTGATCAGCCGCAGGAGGCTGAAGACTGAGGAGCTCGAGGAATGCCAAGTCTCTGACCCCGATACAAAGGCAGAGGAATTTCCTGATGAAAGCTCAGAGACTGACCAGACATCCGTTTCTAAGGAGGCGTCTCACCATGGCATTATCCCAGATCCAAGTCTTGGCACTGAACCTGGTACTCGCTTTGACACCAGCTCTTGCTGTGATGTTGACGTTAACCCTAACCCTGAACCAATGGCTGGCTCTGATTCTAGTGTACCTTGCCAGCAGTTTGACGACAAAAAGAGCTGTGTAGTAACACCGGTGCAGAACAAAGAACTGAGCAATGGTAGCGGAGACTTCCGTGCACAGCCAGACAAGACAATGACTTAGTCCTTTTTTTCAAATATTGCAGAATTCCTGTGTTTCAGGCTTACTGTTGGATTGATATGCCATTTATACACAATCCTCTTCCTGAAACGACTTGTGTATTGATTATATTTGTCAAATGTAAATAATATTTGTTTTATATGATTTGTCAATCCTTTACATGATATTTAGGGCCATTTTGATTAGTATCTGGTGTTGTACATCAATAAACAAAAAAAATACAACATGATCCTATTAATTGTTTACTGTAATTTAATATACAACTTTACTTGAGTGGACACAAGCATGTGTTTGTGTTATAATGCATGCTTTGTGACAAATCAACAACACTTAATAGATGAATAATGTAAAAAATAAAGACAGAACTGTAATATATATTTGCAGACATGCTATCTATTTGATAGGTCATATGGGTTAGTTACAGTTACATCATGATCTGGTTTCGGAGAGGACACAGATAATGACTTTGAGTTTGATAGGATTAAGAGTGCAGTGCACACATAAAACAGTCCCCTAGGGGGCAGAAGGTGCTAGTGGTAATGGTCCAGCCTGTGCTCAGCTCATATTGATATCATGTCCTGAGACAGTTTGATCCGGGATTAGCCAGGTGTGCGCAGCAGTCCACCTGTGCTTCTGGCCTGCACTGTACGTATCTCCTCGAAGGGACATTTCACTACTACTTCATTTTGCAGTCTTAGCAGGTGACTCTTGGAACTAGTTAAGCTCTGCCTTGTGTCCAGAACATATCCGTAAAGTGTAGGAGCAGGAAAAATAACCCAGCGAGGGGAAGCAGTTAACTGCCCCTTTTTGAGAAGAGCTGGGTCCTGCCAGGGGATGAATATTTATATGCAACTACTTCAGTCGCTGACTCTTCTGGCCTGGTTGTACCCCCTATTGAGTCTGCAGAGGCTTTGCATAATGCAAGTTTTGAAAAATCCTCCACTTAACTCCAAGCCCAAACCTAAATACTGGGACATAATGGTACAAATCATTATAGAAAGGGTCCTCCAAATCAGGTATCCATTGTTCCATGTTTGTCCTGCTCTATGTGGGCTGCTCATCTGCTGTCTGATCCAAACTCATTACCATATGGTAGTCTGCATAGCATATGACCCCAGATCTGAAAGTCAATCAGTGACCTTTGACACACTCACCATCCAGAGACAGAACAGAATCATTCCAATCACACCCCTCTAGCTATTCCAGAGTCAGCCTCTGCACCCGTGTTGCACCCAATCACGACCCAATCAGCTTGCAACAAGGGAGAAGAGAACCCCATAATGGTTTTGGCTTGAGTTGAATTGGTCATAAGGCCTTCAGCTCCACGCTCAATATTTATGCAGCATAATCTAATGATATATTTAAATGGCAACAGTTTTATTTTCATATCTGTAGGAAAACGTATTACCCCTGCATAATAGGACATTAGTGTGGTCCTGCTTATAGTGTCCATATGTTTTCATGTGGTTGTTTTGTATTGGTATTAATAGCTATTTAATTTCCTTATGTGAGAAACTGGTTTGAAACTAGAGCCAGACTGTTATTGGGTTTTAGTTGTTTATATGCTTTGGAGTTGCTCTGAGAAAAATCTGTTTATTACAGTTAATTTCTACGGCTCCCCTGGGTATACTCCCCGCCCATGCCTCTTTTTGTGGAAAGCTTGAGAGAGGCCATAATAGGATGGAGGCAAACCACGTAAAGACCATGTAGTGAACCATGTGGGAGATGGGATGAGTATGCTCTGCCCATCTTAACCTTTACTCCCGCTTCAGGCCGGGCTAATCCGCCTAAGGTTAAAGGAGCAGACTGCTAAAATAGCAAACATCCAGAACAGAATAGAAGAGTCACAGAAACTCCTTCTATGCATGTATATGTATCTCTGCTTGATATCTCAGCAACTCTTCTAATCTCCCTTGTCACCACTGTATCACTTTATCCCATATTGCTTTTTTTTTAAATAACAGTTTGTTTAAAGCTGGTGCCCATTTATTGGAGGAATGCATTAATAATGTGATGAACCCTCAATGACAGGCTCACGGTTCATAGTGACGCGTGAGCTCCCATCTTACGACTCATTGGTTTCCCTGACCTGGTGAAAACCTCATGACCTCTTTTCATCCACTCAGGAGGCTTAAGTGCTTTGCTGACGCGATGTTCAAACATATTTTACATTTGATGTTTATGACAGGTCTCTTTAACTGCCGACAACTCTTTCTTTATACATTTTAAACCTTGAATCACAAGTTGGTGAACTATTAGTAAATATGTCGTAGGTTGCATTAAAATCTTTTCTGTCCTCGACATAACCGACCACATCTTTTTTTCCCCTTTAGGGACAAATCCAACCAAAATCAACATTTGTGATCTAATTTCATTGATTGCTTTGTTTTTATTTCCAAAGACATTTACCCACTTCCACATCGATCGCTCTGTGTGGGTGTCTTCCTTGCCTTTAACTCAGCAGCTCCCTGACGGCAGGCAAAGCCCTTGATCTTATGCAGGGCACTTACAGCTTGAGACCATTTGAGAAAGGATTAGCTAATATTATCTAAGGTTTATTGTTCTGAATTAGCCCACATAAACGTAGCTGTAGCGTGGAGTTCCTGCCAGCAGCAACAAAGGATGTAAAGTGTCAATTCATCATATTGCAAATGTCAAACTTAAGACCACTTTTCTGGTTTGAGTAAAGTGCTGCGAAAGTGAAATGCAAATGTTAACATTGCATTTTTATAAACCAAATAGAAGAAAGAAGCTCAGGTGCCACGTTCATTCTCTGTGTTGACTTTTTTTTAACAACCAATGCTACACGACATTACCTGTCATTTAAAGTAGAAATAGGAAAAAACATAAGTGTTCTCGATGGAGGTGGAGAAAGCAGCTATTGTGGTCTTGTACTCACTAAGCACCACATCAGTTATTTGATCACTTGTGGTTGTAATGTTACCACACCCCACTCAGCACTCATTTAATTGCATTATGTACTGAATCATTTATACACTTTTCACGCATTATGCACTTCCCACACAAAAAAATGACAAAGGACTCAATAAAAGTGTTACTCATCAAGCTCATAGCGTTCAATCCTTTAGTCTTTGTTAACATGAATAATAGTTGAACAAGATGTAACGTTATTCCCCAGAGAGTTTGACTCCACACACAGAAATACACTTAATTTAGTGTGCGCATACCAAGTTTCAAATTACATTGCAGAGATCTCCACATGCCACATAAATGTGTGTTAAGCTCTGATCCACATCTCTGTTAAACGACTCATTGAGATATTGCTCTGCTCAGTGATGTGAAAAATGTTTTTTGAGGTTATAAATATGACCTCACTTATTACAGCATGTTGCAAATACCTCCAGAAATGTACTCTTAAAGTAAAGCCAGTTCTGTATCCATCCAAATATGTATTCCCTCAGTTCTCTCTGTAGTGGCGGCCTTTAACTTGCATGTACATTTTTCTTTTTAACAGGACAGTAACAATGTTATAATTTTTTAAATGTTCACAAAGTGGTGATCATTGATGATTGAGGGTAAATAATGAGAATGATACAGCAGACGGATTAGAAGTAAGCCCTCTGAAGTTCCCGCCCTCTGAAGCTGAGACTGGGAGGAGACCATATCGTAGATCCACGGTTTACTACAATATCGCATTCTGCTCATGGCTCCAAATACAATGTTATTATCTATTCATATTCTATAATATCTAACGTTTATGTCCCACCAACCCAATGGCAGTTGCTAAAGTTGTCTCACTCTTTCTAGAACAGTTAAAAATTAATTTACAGTCTTGTACTGTGTCTCAGTATGAAATGGTCAAAGAACCCATTGGGCCACTGTCAGACTACCGAATACCACGGACAAATATAGAGGTCTACAAAGCCTCTTAAGACAGAGCCCGCTTACGATTCCCTTTCCGTGCACAGCATCCTTGAATAGTCCACACAAAGATCCTTAAGCCAAAATCCCTCCCTGGTATTTAATTCTAAATGAGTAATTACTGGGTGTGTCAGTGTGTCTTAGGTTTGCAGGTAGGCTGGGAGAAGGAGCTCATTTGCAAGCTGGCTTTGGAGCAAATTGCACTCTCGCACAGACACCCATTCTGTAAGACGCTGAGGGTATCCGTGGGGGATCCGCTGAAGAACACTTAGGGGGGACCGACCACATACAGCCGCCAAGATGTGTGACATGGGGGGCCTGGATAACTTGGTGGCCAACACGGCCTACCTAAAAGCCCAGGGGGGTGATGACAAGGAGATGAAAAAGCGCCGCCGCAGCTTGTCTCTCCCCAAGACCGACCAATGTGTCGCAGTGCGAGCTTCCGTTGAAAAGGACTTTACATCGCTCTGTGAAAGGCAGCCTATAGGCAAAAAGTATTTCCGTGACTTCCTGGGAAATAACCCAGAGTTTAAGCTCGCCGCTGATTTCCTGGATGAGCTGTACGAGTGGGATCTGGCCGAGGGTGCAACAAAAGACAAGGCACGCCAAAACATCATCAGCAAGTATTGCAAGGCTGACTCCAAAAAACCTCTGACCTTTCTTACCGGGGAGGTCGCCGACAAATGCAAGTCTGTGACAGATGCCAACTTTGAGGAGGTGATGAAAACCAAAGTCCAGGAAGGTGTAAGAGATTTTTTGAAAAACAAGCCCTTCTCAGATTATCAGGCCAGTCCATTCTTTGATAAATTCCTCCAGTGGAAAGAATACGAGAAACAACCGATCAGTGATAAATATTTCTATGAGTTCAGGACTCTCGGCAAAGGAGGCTTTGGAGAGGTAAGCATGCCAAATGCATCTACATACACTTTGATAAATGTCTGTTGAAATATGTGTTCTGGCAAATTGTCTATCTTTTAACACTTTCAGTTGCAGGACTCTCTTAGGGTCCTTAGTAATATTTCCATCAGATTTTGTATAATATATGCAAAGAAAGTGAAGAACAATGATAATTAAAGTTAATATGCATTCAACATATTTTGGAATTGTAACGATGGGGCGACAGTAGATTGCGAGAGATCATACCTTATATAATCATGAGGATTTACCATGACTCAAGGTGACCATGAAGTCATAGGACATATGGGGTACACCTCTTTTAATTTAAGAAAATCATGACTAATCTTTCATATAGTAGCACACAAAGCCAGTAAGTATTGCATTAATAGAACTTTGTTCAAATACTGGTCAATCAAAGCTTTTTTATTGTCTATTTGAGATCTTGAAGATGAGACTTTAAAAAATTTCAAGAGAAAATTGTTTCAAGCTTGATGATCAATAAATCTACTATCAACCCTTTTCTGAGTCAAGCTCTGAGCAACAAGCTCGGGCATGAAGCCCAAAATTAGATAAATACTAATACATCGTAAAACACACTATTCCAGAAGTGTAGAAAGATTAATGTTATTAACAGTATATTGTTAATTAAACTGCAGAGCTTTGATACTGAACTATATTTCCCCCCTGCAAATTAACCTTTAATTAGCAGTAAAATGAAGCCAGAACTACATGTTTGTGAGATGTGAGGGAGACAGGTGAGGGAGACAGGTGAGGGAGACAGGTGGCAAATAGGAGGCCAAGACACAGCTGGCGAGGGTCCAGCTCACTTCTCCAACCAATTTTCTTGCCTTCATAGTGATTCTATGTCAGTATTTCTGGGCATTATTTGTGATAACGGGAATAATGAATGAAATATGTGATGGTGTGATGGCATAGATTGATCATTTAAAGTATCTTCAGTAATAATACTGAAGCTGATACCCTTTACATATTTATATTTCCCCTAAAGGGAGCTTTCATTCCAATTTCAGCGGTCAGATTTGAGTTTAGCCTGTTTGTTTGGCCTGATACAAAGACACTATGACTTGTTTCTGTGGAGGATTGGTTCGAATGAATTAAGAGCGAACAGATGTAGATAAAAAAAACAAAGTCCTTCTTTTTAACAGATAATCTGTCTTCCCCTAGGTGTGCGCCGTTCAGGTGAAGAACACAGGCCAGATGTACGCCTGCAAGAAGCTGTGTAAAAGGCGACTGAAGAAGAAGGGTGGTGAGAAGATGGCCCTGTTGGAGAAGAAGATCCTGGAGAAGGTCAACAGCCTGTTTCTGGTCAACCTGGGCTACGCTTATGACACCAAGACCCACCTGTGCCTTGTCATGACCCTGATGAACGGAGGAGACCTCAGGTACCACATCTACAACATAGGCTACGATGGCAAGGGCGCGGACAAGGGCATCGAGATGGCACGCATCATCCATTACACGGCGCAGATCACCACCGGCATCCTGCACCTGCACGAAATGAATATCGTATACCGCGACATGAAGCCCGAGAATGTGTTGCTGGATAGCCAAGGACAGTGCAGACTTTCAGATTTGGGTCTGGCCATTGAGCTCGTACCAGGGAAGAATGTCACCCAGATGGTGAGTAAATGTGCACGCAACAGTGAAAAATGCATCAGTTCCATTCACCAAGGTGAAGGGTTTAGTAAAGTCTTCTTCTATCTGGAGTTAAAGAGCACACCACTGGTTGCTAGGTGATCTACATCTCCACCCACTCACTCAGCTGAAGATGAGGTAGGAGTTAAAACTGATCTCAGGCTTGGACAGTCTGTCCCTCTTGGTGAGGTTTTGACTTTAAATCCGGACAGGGATTACGTGAAGATCTGTACAATGAGTCTTTGAATCCATTATGTAACTCATTTGATCCTTCAGCAGTCAGATTATAGATTATAGCCCAGGCCACTATTTGGTGTAGGGGCTGGAGACCTTGGAGGTCCAGCACTTATTCAAGTAGCAGTAAATGCGTAGAGGGTCTGGTTGCACAGATTTAGATATTCCTGTGGAGACCTTGAGAGAGTTACCTTGGCTGTTGTTATGAAGCCTGTAGCTTGTAAGTCTTCTTCATGCCTTGAGAAAGTAACACAGATATCAGTGAGTTCACAGTGACTGCACAGGGGAATTACTGATAGGAGAATCTAAGAATGACTCGGTTGTTTCTTCCATTTCTGCCTCATAATGCCTACAGTATATCACACCTGCACTAGACTACACATGAGGAATCTTGCAACAGGCTTCCTACAGGACATGCGGTAGCAAAAGAGTAAGCCCTTGGCTCCATGAAAGTCCAGTAAGCTCATTATCCAGTACTCTGATGCTCCTCAGCCAGCCAAAGTGACTGGGCTAACCTCAGGCAAGGCTGGCTTTGGTCCCCTAATCTTCTTAGTGGGCATTACACAAGTCTGTCCCTGATGAGATTGACAGATCCAGGTAGAAACCTATGCTGAGTATATTTAGACATGTTAGTTTGCAAACAAGTTAACTTTAACCGGGCTGTAAAATAACGATCTGATCCTTGAAACTAAGACCAGATTAATCGTGTTGATAACCTGTGTGATCACACACGGTAGAGTTTGTCCCTGACTGACCAGACTGTGCAGGTGGATGTACACACACCATATCTTTGAAAGCTTTGTGAGTTCAGAAGTGAAGAAGCCTCTTGGATGACGTCTTCACAAACCTAAAGCGGGTCCAGTCGCCTACGATAAAGCTTTTAAGGATTAGCATGACCTGGATGACTGTCACAGATGAAGTTAAAAATAATACAGTTAACTATTAGGATGTAAAGGTTTGGCATGTAAACCTGCTGAAGTTTGGTCAGTGGAGGTTGTAGCATCCTGCCTTGTGTTGAGTCTGTCATGTAAACAGAAAAAGAACATTTGTTTTCATCATACCCATTTAGCGCTTCGCCTGTGATCTATCGATCTCCCAGAATTGTTCCTACAACGTTCTTTCCTCAGGATTTACTTGCAGTAGTAGAGAGTGAGCTCTTGGCTCTCTGCCCATTTGTAGCGTGTGTGTGCATTCATTATTAAATTAGAGGCATCGCTACGTATTGTCTGGCTCTTACGTACTTCCGCTGGTGGCTATGGCATCCAGAAATGGCCAGCCTTTATATAAGAGGCTGGACAACTCGGACAACAACTGGTCTGTGTGTAGACACACACGACTCTTGACAGGTAGTAGGCTTAGCATTAGGATTAGGGATGCAGGTGAGGTCACTCAGGGAGAGGGGGGGGTAAGACAGGGAAAGGTCAAAGTTACACAGAAGGAGACAGAAAGAGAGTAAAGCTTCTAGTAACCCTGGCAACCGTCCCATGTGAGAATTCGATGGGGGTGTTTCAAGGTTATGTCTCCCAGTTTTAAAGTTGCCCTTCCACAAGAACTCTCGTTCTATGTGCTTTGATGGGATTTACAGATTGCACCTCATATTCAATCCCTCCACCTTCTGTCCCTCCTCCAGGCCGGTACTGGAGCATACATGGCTCCTGAGCTCCTGACCAAAACCCCCTATAGGACATCTGTGGACTGGTGGGCCCTGGGCTGCAGTATCTATGAGATGGTGGCTGGCTACACGCCTTTCAAAGGCGCCGAGAGCAAGAAGGAGAAGGTAGAGAAGGAAGAGGTACAGCGCCGCATCCAGAATGAGGAGCCGAAGTATGACCACAAGTGCTTCGATGCTCCCACCAAAGACATCATCCAGCAGTTCCTCAAGAAGAAGATAGAGGAGCGCCTGGGCATGAAGTAAGCGGTTCTCCTACTTTTATGTAAGCCGTGATGCTGTGTGCAAAGTGGTTGTGTAAAATCATAATGGGTCGAATTTTGTGTCAATTTGTATATTTGTCAAACTGACATAAAAAAAGGTTCCACTTTTGTTCTTTAAGACTGACATTGTGGTTTTAAAAGTACATGTTTGCCTCCTCATTAGGAATAACATGGAGGACCCCAGGAAACATGAGTGGTTCAAGAAGATCAACTTCCCCCGCCTGGAGGCCGGGCTGGTGGATCCCCCGTGGGTCCCCAAGCCCAACGTCGTCTACGCCAAGGACACCGACGACATTGCGGAGTTTTCCGAGATCAAGGGCATCGAGTTTGACGCCAATGACGATAAATTCTTCAAGGAGTTCAGCACAGGCGCCGTGCCCATTCAGTGGCAGCAGGAGATGATTGAGACGGGACTGTTTGACGAGCTCAACGACCCCAACAGGAAAGAGGGCGGAGGAGAACCTGATGGAGAAAAGAAGTCTGGCACGTGTATATTGCTGTGAAAAGCCCACGTTTTTAATATCACATACCAGAAACAACACGCAATAATTGGTTTGTTTTCTCAGACTGATGCACGAGCATCTTTGTTGAGAGAGGTGTTGAGCATCCTTCTCTTTTAAGGATGCTCAAGGAGATGCATAGCTTTGAAGGCACGGTTCGGTTACCTGCAATCACATTTACTGCTAGGAGTAATTATTATCTTAAACTGTAGATTAGCAAATTAAAGGCTTTCGTGCCATAAATTGTATATTAGAAGAAGAACAAACTGTCTGAGAAATACATCTTCTAACAGTTTGCAGTAGAATTAACCCGCTGAAGTAACGCCGTTGCATCAAACGTTAAGCTTTAAACAAATTGGTTCAAACACGTAGATGATATATTTTAGCGTCTCCTTGGATTGTGAAAAAGTTACAGCATTTCATAGCACTACCCCCCCGATCTTATGCCCTTTATGGATGCCATCATACAGTCACATTGTTTCTACAGTGAGATGTGTTAGAGATAGTTTCCAGTGTTTAATGTTATATTTGATGATCTTAAACCTCATAATTAAGGATGCAGATTTACATCCGGTTGGGCTAACCTCCTGCCTACCGTTTTTAGTTTGATTAAAAACTACGCAATTGTATGTACTGTATATAAAGAAATATATCTATCTATCTATGCACAGAGTGAAAGTCAAATATGTAAGTCATCTAATATTTAGGATTTACTGAAAAGAAAACGGTTCTGAACACCTCTTCACTGAGTCCCTCTACTGTTGGTGCTATGAGGCTCAACTGAGTGAGAGATGGAGGCTGTGAAGCCCTGGGACGATGGTGGAAAGATGAGCGTAGGAACAGCAGTTCTTTGCTGCAGACGACGGAGGAAGATTTAGAGAAGTTGGACCATGAATTCCTGTACCAGGAATGTGCAGATTGTCCTGTCCATGGCCCAGAAAACATTGTGATGCTTCAGGGCTTTTTTTCTAGTTTGAGATGAGTCACTCGTCACACAGATCCTAAAAAAAAGGCTCCACTGTTGTGGTCATAAAGCTGAGTATAGAGACTTGGATTAGTACCAAAGAAAATCTTTGTAATTCTTGTTCACTTGTCTGTTAAGTTTTTAAATTTCCAGATGTTGGAGTTGAGTTTTTACAGATATAAGATATAAATATATATATAAATATATACATATGATCCATGTACTTGTAAATATACATTGAGAGGAATTGGTACTCTAGAAATGTCGGATGTAAAGCAGCATTTTCTTTGGATCTGAAATCATTTGAATAAATTAAAAATATATGTCTTTTAAAATGTGTCTTTTTCATGAATATGAATATGTTGGTTGCATACATGGCACAACACAATGCCCAAAATTGTACCATGTTACGCATATTCTCTCTGCTATATATAGTCACAGAGAAAACGCTGCTGAGGGTGCAGGAGTAAAACCTAAAAATATCAACTGCATTAATCCCCCTTCAGGGTGGTGACTACAGTCAGGCTGTGCTCCAGGCCGCTGCAAATTGGCAAGTTCAACTCTTATCTGATAAGGCGATAAGCAGTGTTATCCTTGTGCCTTCTTTGCTTAAATCAGTTTCAAATCCCCTCAGGTACTGAAGCATCTCAATGTTACTGCCAGATGACAAGTCTGAGCAAAAATCAGAGCTACAGGAGGACCCTAGATACATTATGAAACACACTTTAACATTTGATTTTTTTTATTTATTATTAATTTATTAGAAATAATGCTGTATGAATAAAATTAAAATACACAAACATCTAAAAAAAACAGCCAATTGCTTGTGAATGCTGAAAAATATGCCCATTTATTTTATTTTTTCTTTGCACAATAATAGCAAAATGAACTTCTAGTACAACACAGATACACCACGAGAGATATTTTCCAGGTCAGATTTTCACATCCAAGTAGTTAACAGCATTTCCCAATTGATATTCTTTAGTGCTTTCAGATGTTGTCAGATGAAAACATCTGTTTGGTATTTTCTTTTTTTTCACCACTTGTTTACAGAGTTCTGACTCAAGGACAGGACGAGTTAGACTAAGGTGGATTCGTGCTGCAGCTAAATCCGAGAGATTATCTCACCTGTAGCAGGAGTTGGAGACTGCTGCTGCAGCCTCAAGGTGATGTGGAAGCCAGATGGGTGAGGTGCTGTGAACCTATGGCAGGCAAGTGTGATCTGCTGCAGCCAATGAAATCTCATTGTGTCTACTGTAAAGTTATAAAGCACATGAACATGAACTTTGCATTCAAATTCCTGTTTTTCGTGTAATAAATTATTTTATTTATTGTAATTTCCAACAGAAACCACCGTTGGACAGTTAGACAGTAAGTTAGGAAAAATTGTACCACATATGTCTTTAATGCACCACATGTATCTAACAGTTATAGGAGTTTTTTTTTTTTTTTTTTACAATTTAAAGGTTATCTTTAAGATACTCAGATCATTCATATGGCAGCAAACATCAGTTTGCTTTGCAAAGTTAGGGTGGAGTAATGGCTTCCTGCAGAAAATGAAGCTCTCCCTCTGTGTGTGTTGTTGTCTGAGCTCCTCTGTGCTTTGTTTATAAAGCCGGTCTGAGGTGTTTTCCTGCTGAATTGGACTACTGTCGCCACAGGTTGGATCGACCTATTTTGTACACCCCCAAAAAAGCACAGATGCTGATAGAACTGGTGATTATTGAGGTTATTTATCAATAATAGGAGACACTCACACAAAGTGGGCAACCACTGTCTCGCCCCAAACGTGGGCAAACTGACCTTTATGTTCTTTTAGAAAACAAAGAAAGTCATTTTCATTGGTTAACAGATACATATGTATGGGAGCTATTGGATATACTTGAAAACAAGCACCTCAAGAGGTCAAAGGGCCCCCTACACATCTGTTCCTCATTTGAGACACAGATCTTTATCAGAATCTGGGTGTAGGAGATGGAGAAGATGGACTTGTAAAAATGATTAAAAAAACAACCCATTTTGTTATGTCTTTAACTTCCACAGTCACGCAGCTTTTGGGTGTTTAGTCTTTCTAATTATGTATTTTCACAGTCTCATACTTCAACAGTTATACTACAAATGGCACATGGCACAATTCAAATACGATCGGACGTGAGTGGCTTTTAGTGCAGTAGGGGTGGGTGGTGCTGCAACATTAAATGTTGGTTTCAATACCAAGTAATACTGAGCCAAAGTTACCGATATTGATACTGATATTGATAATTATTTAAAGCGACTTATAAACTTTCAGTGTGTCATGATTTATCAGGTGAATGTATCATCAATAAGCAACATTTTTACATTTTTATGACCAACAAATTATTTGTCATCATTAGATGAGTGGAAGCATTATACCCGACACCTTTGAGACCCGGGTTTGATCCCCAACTGGAGCCTGAATACAGTAAGTAATCAGAACTTTATGAATACACTTCTAATCTTTAAGTTGAATTAAGACGTAGTATCGGTAGGAGGGGACTGATCTGCCCCTCTGTCCCAGGTACCCCACTATGTCGCTCCAGGTACCCCACTATCTCACTCCAGGTACCACAGGTACCCCATGTACCCCACTATTTCACTCCAGATACCCCACTATCTCACTCCGGGTACCACAGGTACCCCATGTACCCCACTACTACACTCCAGGTACCCCAGGTATCCCACTATCTCACTCCAGGTACCACAGGTACCCCATGTACCCCACTACTTCACTCTAGGTACCCCACTACTTCACTCCAGGTAACACAGGTACCCCATGTACCCCACTACTTCACTCCAGGTACCACAGGTACCCCATGTACCCCACTACTTCACTCCAGGTAGCCCAGGTACCCCACTATCTCACTCCAGGTACCCCAGGTACCCCACTGCTTCATTCCAGGTACCCCAGGTACCCCACTATCTCACTACAGGTACCCCACTATCTCAGTCCAGGTACCCCAGGTACCCCACTGCTTCATTCCAGGTACCCCAGGTACCCCACTATCTCACTACAGGTACCCCACTATCTCAGTCCAGGTACCCCAGGTACCCCACTGCTTCATTCCAGGTACCCCAGGTACCCCACTATCTCACTACAGGTACCCCACTATCTCGCTCCAGGTACCCCAGGTTTCCAACTATCTGGCTCAAAGTACCCCACTACTTCACTATCCCCCCAGGTAGGACAACATAGTCAGCTACAACAGTAAAATGTTACTTACATATTGATGCATCAGTATTATGAATCTAATAATGTAATGTATTATGATATATAAATATATCAGTAACAGGGGGATTCCTTTCTGCAGAACCAGAACTTAAACTTTTGACATTTTTGTATTAGTTGAGCAAAGGAGCTGAATATTTCTTCCACCACTGACAAAAGCTACAGATGATTAAACAAATATACAGGATCATTTTTTTTCTTCAAAATCACTTTTATTCCACAATTTATTTCATCAGGTCTTAAGGCACCCTGAAGAGATGTTACAAGTTGGTCTTTCAAATGCGGGTTGCTTTTAAGACTGTGTAAACATAGCTTTGAATAAGATAATTTCCTGTAAATCTTTGCTCAAATTATTTCTTTACAGTGCACAGACATTGTGTTTTGTGACAAAAATACAGTGTGAATTAAGTAAATATGGTAGATAGTGTATATATATATACATTGAAGAGTAATAGATTGGCAGACAATCAGATCGACAGGCTGAAGAAGAGAGAAAACGAACGAACAATCTTTGAGACCCAGATAGATATACAGATCACGTAAAGATATACAGTACATAGTTACAGTGAACTTTTTATTTCCCAATGCTCTCCCAGCACCTCTTAAAAGCATTTATTTATTATTTTTACACTGTAACTTCTTGTGTGTGTGTCGCCTCGGCCACAATCACTACGCAGCACCCCGCAATGTGTCTCGTCCTGGAGGGCTCACCCCTCATGTTGGCTATTGCAGTTAAGAGGTGAGTAAACAGGAAGACGGGCAGACAGACAGACAGACGAACATGCAGACAGACAGACAGACAGACAGACGGCACAAGACTGGTTAGTGGCTACGCGGGCCACAACACAAAGATTCTATCTATAATTCCCTAAATATGGCAAGGATCACAATGTATTTATATGTAGAAAGGGACTCTGTTATCGTCATTTCATATACAGGGATACAGTGGCTATACTTGATTATCAAGGTACGTTCCTATGAAGTCTTTGTGATGTGATATGTGAAATACTCTGGCAATGTGCTTGGAGATGTCCTACTTTCTCAGTTATACTATACAACAAGATAAAAATCCTCTCAACACCAGCAATAATACAGTTGTTCATACAGTTTGGAGAGATGAAAACAAAACTCTCTTCCTGACAGCAGAAAGATCTAAAAGACATAAAAAAAAGAAGTTGTATCAGCAATTACACAACAGTAATAATAATAATAATAATAATAATAACTGAGTGAGGATGAACAGTGCAACGGGTGAATGGAAGGATGGATGGGGTCAGGAGCAGAGCCTGTCTTTGATCTCTGAGGAGATCATGAAGGAAAGAAGGGTCAGAAATGTCAGCAAAGCAACATTCAATATCTGCGTCTAAACCGGCTTTCCCATCTACGTCAAACTGCTCGGCCACATCCCCCAAAATGCCCTCTTTGTGACGTTTATTTGACACTTCCTTCCTTTAGAAAAAAAAAAATTCAACACAAATCTTTAGAAAACGTGGGCAGCCTCTGCATCGGGTTTTTCCTTCGACCAGCTTTCTTCTCTCCTACTCGACCACCTTGATCCTGAAGGTGACGCGACCCAGGAACTTGTCCCTTTCGTCGTCGTTGCGGAGATTGGAGCCCTCCACCCGGCACTCCACCGCCAGCTCCTTGTTGTAGTCCTCCTTGGTGAGCAGCAGCTTCACGGCCACCAGGGGCTGAACGTAAGTCTCCTGTATCGGGAAAGAGACAGCCGTCCGTCAGCAACACATCGAGGTGAAGGGGTTAGCCGACTTGATCCGACTGGGGAGAAACACTTACATGGGCTTTCTTGCCATAGTAGGGGAAATACATCTTGTCAATGTTCCCCTTCGGGGGGAAATAATGCATTGGCACCTGGCCGTCTTTCTGCACAGAACAACACATGTTAGCCGCCGCATATGTTCACATGAAATGAAATGCATCTTATTATTAATAGCAAATGAAACATTTTTCCAAGATCACGAGACAGGACTTGAAAAAAAGGAAAAGCAATGGCTCTCTTGTTTTGTTAGTGAAGGGATTTAAATGAAGTAGAAAACATGATGCGTTTTGTGTTAATCTGCAAAAGGACACGTGTGGCTGAAATTTGCACATATTAGATTAAAATGACTTGAAAATGGCACTAAGATGGGTTTAGAGGCACCTGCATAATGACTTGTTACATAATAAAAATGTAACCCCTACCAGCCTTATCCTCATAATTTACATATTATCTTACCCTAAAGCCGTCAGAGACAGCATGCAGAAAGAAATCGGACACAAAACAAACAGAAAGAAGGAAAAGAAAATGAAAATATTGACACTGTCATGGACATCAGGGTTTTTGAAAGAAATGAAAAAAAAAAAAAATACACATACAGGCAAGTACAACATGAAGAGCATAGTTTGGAAAAAACTCTTTACTTTGACTGAGCAGTTGACGTAGGGACTCCCAGGAGGCATCAGGCCAATTATCTATGACGTGAGGGAAACGGGAGAGAGTTAGACAGTGTCAAAGGTCTGCTGCATGTGAACCAACATTTTAAATTAAACCAATTCAGAATTTATTTTGGAAACTGTCAGAGTAAACTGTGGGAAGGAATAAAAGATTGAAAGACACAAACGGAAAAAGATGAAATTGTACATTTGTAATGCGATTCTTTTAAAAGTGGATTTAAGTCGTGTTCGTGTGGGTGAAAATGCAAATTACCCTGTTCATTTTCAGCAGGATACAGGGTTTCCCCTCTGAATATCCAAAGTTTGTGTCAGAGAGGCCAGAGCAGAGACTCAGGATGCTCCTCTTGAAGCGGCAAGCTCTCTTTTTCTTGTCGTCAGTGTTGTCCTGCATAAAATACTCTCCTGGGGGGCAGTTCTCGTTCTTTTCTTGCTCCGTATCATTATATCCTGAGAGGCAGAGAGAATGGAACAGAAACATATTCAGGTAAATGAAATGAATGATGGAAAAAGGATGGATTTCAATTGGTTTTAATATTAATTTTGTGGTGTATGAAGTGCACTTACCTTGCAGGAAGGACTCCAGGTGATTGACGTAAAGTGCATAATCGAGGGGATCAGATTTATTGAATGACATATCTAGTGAATGTGGACGAATCACCAACCCTGGAACAAAGACATCAAGTATGATAAACAGAGTAGCGTGGTAAGTGATGCCCCATTAGAAGAAAACAAAATGCACAGCCGTCATCGGGCTGGAATTACAGCTGGCTAGAGAACATTCTCTCATCCAAACAAGCTCCGACGCTGAAATCATACAGGAAGAGACTTCAAAATAGATCAATACAAAAAAAAAAAAAAAAGTAGCTGCAAAGGTAGCACATTATTGTGACAGCATCTCATCGGAGTGAGTATGAATAATGAATGCCCCCAAAAGAGAAATGCTACAGTAGCTGAAAGCCCCTGTCCTCCCCTTATGTTGTTCGTTGAGAGACACAAACCTGGAGAAGGAACGCGATCCCTGTACTTCGGCACATAGTCGTCCAGAGTGAGCAGCATCACCCACATGGTCAGGGCGAACATGCCGGCCAAGAAACAGTAGAAAACCAGGTAGAACAACAGGACGAGGGCTGGAGGAAGTTAGAGGAACAGAAAAGAGACATAATGACTGAGGGAAAGCGTCAGAGAGGGGCGTCATGTATAATTAACAACACGCTTTAACCACACACGAGTTTGAATTCTGATTTCCTTCATCTGCAGGCTGAAGATATCGTCATTTGAGTGCATAATCTCTTCGAGGGAAACCATTTTGGATCGAGGAGGGACATGGCTCCACGCTGCCAACAAATCTGAGGCCGATCTTTTCCACTGAGACCCCACGGTTGCAAATCACACAAGACTCAGGGTTGATGCTGCAGCGTTAAAAGCCTATGAAGCCTAATTTATGCACAATGCAGGGGAGAGAAAATGAGCCACAGTTGTGGAAACATCTGACTCAAAATGGTTCACCAACATCCAGCTTGTACAGCACAAGATGCCCTCTGAGTTGAGCAACACAAGGGGGGGGAAAAAAAAGGAAAAAGGGATGGACCCCTCAGCTTCCTGTTGTACATCCCCCCACTTTTCTCCCAGTCCTCTCCAACAGTATCCCACAATGCACCTGCCCAGTGCGTGAAAGGGAGAGAAAGAGGAGAGAGGGAATCCCATTTGACCTTGACAGGCATGCTAATGTGGGCGGCCATGCAACTGCAATGGAGCATCCCACTGCACAGCAGCACAGGGGCCCAGGCAGCCTGACAGCCCGCGTTAGCCTATAGGAGCCGGCTGCTGGAGGGAGGGCATTGTGCTACTCACTTACTCTGGAAATAACGGGGGAATCATTACATAAAATGTATGGCTTGCTATGGATACAACCCAGGAATGCTGCAGCACACTCCTCAGATATGGGGTTAGGTAATGGGGGGGGGGGGGGGGGGGGGGACAGCTGGGGTCTCCACTGTGAATACAATTCCCTGATAATCCTATTAATGCAGATGTTAAATATTAAAATCTCAGCTGTTACAATCAATCATCCCCTGATTGGGAGCTAATTACCGCCTCCAGCAGGGAGAGAGAGAGAGAGAGAGAGGCCAGTGGAGACCTTCGAGAGCATCACTGGTGATCATCTCGTCACAGGCTTCTCCTCTACACCTTCATGTAGGCCGATGGTGGCTCCTCCGCTCGACCAATCTCTATATGGCAGTCATTTTAATTCATGCACAGACATATATATAGGCTATAATAGGATATATAGCGAAGGGCATCTTTTCACGATTTTAAAAATGGGGAAGAGAGAGACCCCCGAGAATGTCAGAGCGTGATCCCCTGATTGACTGCTGTATAACGGGGATCCTTACCCCAGCTGCTGGCCGTGCGACCCAGCACCTCCCCGGTCCTCGGGTTGTAGAAGGAGTCCTTCCAGCTGGACGCGGTCTCCTTGCCGGCCGCTTTATCCTCGGTGCTCGCCATGGTGACAATTTGTTGGTCCGAAAATGCGGGTTCCTTTTTTTCCCGAACAAAATGCAAGAACAGGGGGGCAGCGGGCGATGTAATGAGGCGAAGAAGCCGGCGGAGCGGCGGTGAGTGGAGTGGGCGGCGTAGAGAGAGAGAGAGAGAGAGAGAGAGGGAGGGAGAGAGAGGAACGCTCTGGTGGAAGAAAAAAACCGAGAAAGGGGAAGGTGAAGAAGGAGAAGAAGAAGAAGAAGAAAAAAATCTGTGACGTCCACACGAGCCCCGTCGTGGCAGCCGATGCAATGCGACCAGATGGATGTACTTCGGCTAATGACGGAGAGACGCGCTAACTAATGTAGAGCGCTGTCTCTCTTACCATCAATTACATTAGAATGACTACATGCGCCTAGGAACAGACGCGGGGGTCTCCATTTTATTTAAAGTGGCCTTTATACAGGCTGTGGGGTCCTTCAGACAAAACGCAATAATAACGCTGAATGTCGACTTCTATGCAATCACATTATTATGTCAGTCTGATTGATCACATCCTCTGCAGCAGTGCTTTGAGTCACCAACCCAATATTGTATATATATATATATATATATATATATATATATATATATATATATATATATATATATATATATATATATATATATATACATCAATGCAAGTGATCAGCGTGTTTGAAGCCCATGAGGAAGCCATTTGTGACTGACTGGTTCAGCGTAGATATTTGGAGCATTTGCCAATCCTTGTTGCTATGGCAATTGAGCACTGCTCGAATGTGTGTGTGTGTGTGTGTGTGTGTGTGTGTGAGAGAGAGAGAGAGGGAGAGAGAGGGAAAATAGCGTGCATCACTGTAAACAGATGTGTCACAGCTACCACAACATGTTACCAAACAACAAATACTTTATTTTACATAAAACCAAGTCTGAACACACAATGCATGTCATGCCAACCACTGACGAGAACTGAGCTGAGAGAGATGGAGACATACAGTAGGTGCTAAGGCAGCAGGGTGAGAGGCTGAGACAACATCAGCAAAAAAAGAAAAAAAAAGAGAAAAAGAAAAAGAAAGACAAGAGCTTAACTTCCAACCCCGACGCTCCAGTGAACAATCCCAGTGTGTCACACAGGCAAGTGAGGGGAGAGAAGAGGGAGTTATATAATGACCCCTGATGCACGCTTCAGCTCATATGGGGGAGGGGGACTGGAGTAGTGGTCGTGCTGTCAGACTGAATTTGTTGCAAGGCAGTCCACCACACAACTCAAACAATGGCGTGCCAAGCACAGTACCAGCACACACACACACACACACACACACACACACACACACACACACACACCTATTTTACTGATTAGAGTGAGAGCCGCCCTGATTCATGCACTAGTCCTGTCTGTCTCACTCACTCTTGCACATTTTCCCGTGTGAAGGCATCCCAGTGCAAGCCAAGCCCACTGGCAAGAAACTGCCCATGTTTGAGTGAGAAAGCGGGGAGAATAACAGCGAGATACAGGAAGTGGTTTGGGATACAGGAAGAGGAGGGAGGGGTTTTATTTTGTGCAGAACAGCTATACTGTACGGATCTGTGGGATACACACAAAACTTCTGCTCTTCCTCTGAAGCGAATGGCACACAGTCCTCCCATTGTTTAGGAAAATCCCCCTTTTTCTGTGCACTCAATTAGCGCCCCCTTCACCATACCAGCACCACGAGCAGCAAAACACACCCCATTTGTTCTCAGTCACTCCATCCACAAGCTACCATAGCAACCCTCGCAGCGAGGTCGGTCTCATCAATGGGAAGCAATGCCTTCACTCACCCAACAGCCTTGCCTTTCTGATCATTCCCCGGGGACGAGAGAAGGGCATTTCCCCAGAGTCGGCGTCGAGGTAAAACCCTTTAGGCAGCATCTGTTCACTCACCATGTCGGTGACACCTACTGTATGCCTGACATGGAGGCAATCTCTGTAAAAAATGAAAGACAAACAAGAGAGTGTCTTTCTGAGCTTTATTTCACATCTGCAGATGGACACACAACCAGTCATATAACATGTAAAAGGCTGGGAGCCCTGAGTCTCCCTCTGTCCCATCTTACATGGTCTTGTTTGTCTGACCTTTGTAGGGCACGACCCTCAACCCTGGACCCTACAACTGTCTTTCTGACGATGCAACAAAGACCCTGAAATACTGTAGACATAATGATGTTGAAGCCTGCCAAGAATAAAGAATGTGTTTGCATTTTCCAACTCAAATCACTGCTGATCATTAACGTTTTTTTCAATATTTGCTCTTTGACATCATACAAAGTACTCGATTTATGCAAGCAATGTGTTAACGACAATTATTATCACTCAAATGTGTCGCTTGGATGACATCTGCCCTTCACGCACTCAAACTAGAAACGGAATGTCATTTGAATCTGAGGTGTTAATTTTTGCGTGAAGCATAGTGTCAAGAAGAAGAAGAAAATACATTAAGTAAAAACTCTAGAACACCCAGCAAGTAGAATGCGTCTTGAATAAGATTCAGTTTACATTTTCTTCATTATTTGTCATCATTTTATTCAATTTGTCACTTTGTCATCAGAGTTCATCAGGTCACGTTAAAGACTTGAGTCAAAACATTATATGACATCAACACGGCTGTCCGCCACGGAACAATTCAACAACAACTTCTGACTAATAACTGAAACAATAGATACAAAACACAGAATGACAAGAAATACATATGTTGTGTATCATAACTCGAATCCCTCTTACAGTCAACAAACAGGTGTTTGCAAATTATACATTTCCAATGAAGATGTGAGTCGCATCAAAGAGGCAAGAAGCATTTATAAAAAAGTGCCAAAATACTATTATCCAGTAGAATTCCCTGACAGAATCAAATATACTCCTAGTTGTTTGTTCAGTCATGTTTAAAACAATATTATCACCACATTTCATAATTTTATTTTGTACACCAGCTCAAATGTATGATTATTAAAAATTAAGCTGCTCCGGTTTCTCAAAAGGCAACATGTGTGTGGGTGTGGATGTTTTCTCGACAGGACCAACATTTTCTTGACATGACAAAGAAAAAAATCAAGCGGAAGCAGCTACCTCAAGAAGGCAAAGCTATACAATACCAGCCTTTTTTTTTAAATCTTGAAATTCTATTTCGTATTCAGAGCTCTTTATATCTTTGTTCTCTCCTCACAGCCGATCATGCCAGTATCTGATGTGACTGATTTCAATCCTTATGATCATGTGTCATGTTCATAAGTCAAAGAGCTCTAAAGCGATTCATTAGCACCCCCATGTGGGGAAATGTGGACGTAATTTACACGTAATATATATAGACACACACCATATTATCCCAGGTTGATATTTAATACTATAATATGAAGAGGCACTAGTGGCTTGCGTGAATAATAAAGTTGCTATGGCGTGAAGAAATCTAGTAAAACTGTAACTGTAGTAACATTTAAAGGCTTTGAAGGTGACACCATCTCCAAATCGTATGTTTCAGAGAGAAAGACAGCTGATGGTTGCTTTATCGTACATTTATTTTGTATAAAAAAGGAATGTCCGCTTCCACATGACCTAAAATAATCACATCTATCTTCCTATTTGGTCAAACCTTGGCTCTCCCCGTGTGGTCATCCGGTGTCAGGGCTTGTACCAATTCATGGAACGCCGGAGAGCTCGCTCCCAGCTCTGGAGGACGGAGATGTATTGCCGACTCACACTGCCCTTGGGTACTCCTTGGGGCAAGAAGGTCTTGTCGGTGATCTGCAGCTTCTTCAGCTCTTCCCTGTTCCTCCAGAAGCCTGCAGTGACAGTGGAGGACAGACAACATGAACAGAAACCCTTTAAAATGACCAATAACTTTTAAAACGTTGCACTGAGAGTGATAGAAATGAGTCTTTGCCCCCGAACACGCTGCAAAGTGGTGCTTTTACATAACTAACAAAACTACTGGCTGCTGATCCACTAAGAACTAATGTTTCTCACATGATTCCCATTATTATTCAGTCACGAGCATCACCTGCCTCTGGCCTGTAACAAAACATCTTGTGTTCAATTGTATTAATCACTGACTAATGTAAAACAATCCAATTACATAATGTGAATAATTAAATGGGAAAACAGGTTACATAATAAAAGCTTCTTCTGCCAGCGCCAGTAATAAAAATAGACTTTTGATCATCATTTTTCAAATGCAACTCAATGTCAAGACCAAGTGTTGTGATATTTTTAGAGGAAAAACAAAGAGCCATGTTGAAACGCATTGAAGTGTTTGCGTCGAACGGTTTGACACGGTTGCCTCCCTCCGTCTCTTTGTAAAGCAGCCTTTATAAGACACACAGCTTCACACAGCTGGCTGTTTCACATAAAATTAAAATATTTCTAATTTGAAAAGCACATAGCATAATGTACATGTGGTGTGTGAGCTTGTGTGTGCATACCGATTGCAAGTCCAGCGACAAAAGCAGCCCCTAAACACGACATTTCGTAGTGTTGCGGTCTGGCTATCTTTCTGCCGATCAGGTCTGCAGTCAGCTGCATGACGAAGTCGTTGGAGGAAATGCCGCCATTCACCCTGAGACCGAAAGAAAGATCATGCACTCAATTACACTGCAGCTCACTTTACTCTAAAGAGTGTTAGAGAAATATACACCTCTAATGCATTGCCAATAAAAGCTGCATTAGTAAAGGCAGGATACACAAAAGTCCACTCTGTTATTCCCAGTTTGCTGGCTGATATCCAAATCCTACAATCACATATTGCAAGTAAGCTGGGATATCAAAGAGCTAAATGCCAATATTGAGTTTTTATCCAGGAAGCTTACATTCCTACAATCAGATATTCTATAATTCACACAGTGGATGAGGAAGAACGCACCTGATCTTTGTGATGGGAATGTGACTTTCCCTCACCATCGTCTCATACAGCTGCTTGTTCCTGCAAAGAATGAGACGGGTACCAGGAGACAAAAACAGTTAGCATGAATGAAAGAAGAAGGTCAACCAGATACTCTCTTTATATAAAGCACCTGAAGGCTATGGACTCCAGAATAGCACGGACCAGATGACTTTGAGTAGTAGAAGGTTTGAGGCCCATGAGGGAGGCGCAAGCTTTGGGGTCATTAAGAGGAGCCTTTGGGTAAATAAAGTACACATTACTATAACTGAAAAACAGACCTGGTTCCATTAAAATCATCTCAGCAGACTCTGATTTACTGTTTTACACGCTCTTGATGATACAACCAAGAAAAACAAGCATTCAATTCCATAACCACATGCATTTAAACCATGAGCATTCGGGGCACACACTTACAAAAGGCCAGTTCACAATGGAGGGCAGAGAAAGAAACGACACATAACAACGTTACACAGAGAGAGAAAAAAAAGAGTCAAATCCATGCTTTTTTTTTGCTTTGGGTGGATATGGTTATGTACACATATGCATATAAAAAGGTAGATTTGTCGACATATTCTATCTACATCTACCTGCAGGCCACTGAAGGAAGGAACAAAACACACTCCGTCTGAGTCGCTGACGCTGTAAGCCATGTCACTGGTCTTCTGGACATCAGAGAAGAGCTCTGCAACAACACACGCCCTCTGAATCCATCAGTCGCCAACAGACTCGGTGGAAAGAAGATGATCTCTTAAGGATAGACATCTTTAAATGATCACAGCATGTTGTTTGAGATATAACCTCATAAAACAATCGAAAAAATAAAACCCTCAGCTATTGTAAACGACTCATGGCTCACCCAGCTCCTGTGCCCATTTGATAGCAGTGCCTGTGTCTGCTGAATTGCCCTCTGCCAGATACACCACCTCTGAGCCAATCTTCCAACCCACCAAAGGGTAAAGACCTACAGAGGAGAAACGCTGGCTTGTAATGTGCCTGTATGGACAAATGGATAGAATAATCTTAATGTGTGTGTGTATGTGTGTGTGTGTCTTTACCCGTTACGGACGTGAGCGGTTGGCTCCCGGTGTTGATGTCCATGAAGGTGCCCGTACCCATGGTGATCTTGACATCACCAACGTCAAAGCAACACTCTCCAAACATGGCTGCCTGCTGGTCGGCCATCTTTTGAAAACAAAACCCTAAATAAGATGAGTCTTACCGGATCAACACATGCATGTGTAAATCACCTACGGTGTGATATAAGGGTCAATCCAAGTTTGAGTAAGTGGAGGACCCCGTGTTAGATAAAGTTTCTATAGCATTATTCAAAGCAGGGCGAGCCATTAATTCTACTTTCTGTTATGTTCGTGTCACACGTTCCCTGCTCATGGTTAACTGCTCAACTGTCGTTTTACAACATAATGGCCATGACATCAACTTGAACACTCTGGCAAACATTTAAGTAAAAGGTTACGGTCAATGTTCTTAATAATTATCACTCGGATAAGAGAGTACGTGACACCACTGACGTTGACGACTCACCACTGACTTGATGGGAATGGACACTCCGAAGATGGACTGGTCTGTGAAACCAAAGTCATGGCTGGTGCATCATGTGGGACAGACGAAAGACGCTGCATCATCTCACACTCGTAATACACATGAGTGGAACATTTCATGAAATGTATTCATTCTTTTACATGTTATGTCAACCCCTTACGCAGACAGAAATCTGCTTTTATCAGGGAGTTTTTCCATGACTCGGCCAATCAGACATCTTCAAAGCAGTTTAAAAAGAAACACTTAAGTCTGGTGTTTCATATAGTGTGACTGAAATAAGAATATTCATACCCTAGTACTAAATATCACAACAACTTTGATTAATCTCAATCACTTCTATGACCTCTGATCCCCACTTTGAGAACCACCGCCTTAAAGTGATTTGTTACTTCTGCCAACTGGGTAAAAGGTAAAAGAAAAACATAAAATGTACAATTGTGATAAAATGCATGCGTTTACCGGCTAAGACATGATTCAAGTGTGAGACGCAACTTGAAGGAAATTGTTGACTCACTCTGTATTTTCTACTTTGGGGAAAATAGAGAGAGGCAGAGATACAAGATAGCTGAGAGGGCCACTCCAGCACATCTGTCAAAACAAAAATGCCACATTAGGGTGTGAAAAAACAACTTGGCACCAAAACCAGGAATGAACTGTGAATAAACACAGCATATACCAGACCTGATAGGTGTCGAAAATTCCTGTTGCACTGGCATTAGAGTAGTCTGTGGCATGGACCTGCCCTGAAACAGATTTGGTGACACAAATTTTTAAACAAAAAACGTGCATGGGTCATTTTTCATAGTCCTCCTCTCCCACACACAATAGCAAGCCAATCAGTAATGCAATAGGACAGGAAACACAAAGAACATTCTGTCCAGGTCTTAACATTTGTTAACACAGTGTGAAATCCAATCCACTGGATGGATTATACATTACTGTACTGCTTTCAATAGCATTCAGACAAACACATTAAAACACCTACCGTTGGTGAGTTTGAATAGGAGCCAGGTGTCGATTGTTCCAAAGCAGCAGTTGCCATCAGCTACTGCTTGACGAACCTAAAGAAGGAAGAAACATGATGAGGCTGGGAAGAGTTGCTTTAATTATTTGCTTTGGTTTTCCTTTTTTATAATAATTCCTTGAACACCCGTAGCATGGGAGTCCTGCAAAGATTGGAGTTTCGCCTAGTTAACTGCTTTAAATATCAGTTTATTGTAAACACACCTGCTTGTAGTGTGTTAGGGCCCAGACAAGGCGAAAGGTTACATGTTGAGTGGAGAAGACGATAAGACTTGCTGCAAGTGACCGCTTCTGCCTGGTCAGGAAGTAGAGCATCTTCATCATGCCTTGGATTGTCTACAGTTGTCATAAAAAAACAATTAAAGCCAAACTCTATGAAGGGATGTTACATTCAGCCCGATTCCCACGGCTGCTTGTTGTGAAACTATTTTTTTTTGTTAACAAATCATTTAGAAGTTCTCTAAAAAAAGGCAAAGCTGGCAATGACTCACTTTCATTGTGCAAGATCTGTTCCAGGAATTCACCAAGTCTGCACATCTCTGATCCTGCCAAGTAATGAAGTTATGGAAAGGAACGCCATTTTTCCTGTCAGGGTGAAAGAGATGAATAAGCATTAACCTAAAATGGGGACAGGATGTAAAATAACTGTACGGAGGCTGGTTAGAAAGCAGTTCTCCTACAAGTCATGTGTTTTCTTGAAGGGAATTTTACCTGTTCCATGTTGTGAAGGTGCCTCGTTGAGTGGCGATGCCCAGGGCGTCTATCTGACGCATTTGCACCCCTGCATCTATATTACAGCGGCACAGGCAAACACGTTAAACTGGTTATGCAGAAACAGGAAGTTTGTTTTTTAAATAGACTCAAACATAAGAATTATTACATCCTTAAAAGAATCTATAAAATAAAAGAAAGAAGCTTTTCAACAATTTAGATGTTGTTGTTGTTTGTCAGTCTTCCGATATATTTATTATCTTTGAAAACATTTGAACACAAATTGCAGTATGACAGGATTTTAACAAATGTAACATGTAAAAGTGATTCCCAGGAAAACGGTGCAACTGTACCTTGCACAGCTCCTCTGACCGTGGCGACAAACCCTTCCCATATTGCATCTGGGTCCATCTCCACATATCCCACTTCTGGATACAAGGGAACAACCTGGAAGGAATATAACCAGAATAAGAAACATAAAGATCAGCCTCAGAAAAAAACTCGCAGTCTAGTTTGTGCGTATGTCACATAAAAGAAAATGGTGTGGGTGATGTATTTGGGGGATGTGAAGCTAAAAAAAGGACAGCCAGAAGGTGATGAATACCTTGGTGCTGCATGATCCTCGGACTTTTGCCTCCTTGTCATAGACGTGACCTCTGATTGACGTTGTCCCGACGTCCACCGACAAAACGAAGCTTTCCTTCTTGAACCCGTTCCTCTGACTCCCCATCGTACAACCGTTTGTGGTAGGCTACTGCTCCTCAACGCACTCCGTGGTCAGCTCATGTTGGTTTTGTTTGCACCCGGAATGGATGGCATGACCCGACCCCCTTATCTGCGCGGAGTGAGTTGTCGTGTGGAGGCTGTAACCTGACCTTCGGACCGCGGATGTTTTGTCCAGTTCTAGTTCCACCTGTTTGAGTCAATTTTCACGTTTTTTTGTTGTTGTGATTGTCACGTGCAGAACAATTACAGAGTTAGAAGTGTTGGCAAATGTAATCTTAGATCTTAGGTTCCCTTTGTCCGTGCTCATCTAGTAGCATGAAAGAATGAAGTCACGCAAGTAAAAGAAGGAAACCCGAGACATAAATTAGCGCAAAGTTCAATATAAAGGGCTAACGTGTAACATAACCCATTGCTGCGGTTTCATCGAAACACATGGAGGCTATTACACTATGTTAAAAGCGTAACGTTATCTAGGTTCAGTTATTCTCTTAGCGTAACATTAAAAAACGGTATTTCCTATATCGCTGAAACATATTTCGAAAGTACCGGGCGTTGACCAACCAAAGTACCGAGAATTGACCAACCCAACAGTTTCTAAGCTAACTGGCAGCTTAGCTAGCTGTGAGAGAAAAAGGAGTAAACGGTTAACCTAGCTGCTGAGAGAAACACTCACACATATGTATTCCATCGGTTTATATTGTTCGCCTGCTACACAATATTTACCAAATATTTGCTCGTAGCAATGAAGTCGCTGTGGCTGGGTGATTCCGAAAGTTGTTGTGGGTGAATTGCGCAAAAAACGGAAATCCCTGTGGGGCACCCGTAGTACAGGACACAGGCGCATGCGTACTGCGTAATTTAGTGCAGTCGCATGCGGATGTTTTGAGCTAAACACACGTGCGTTTAACTGCGGAGACTGGGTTCCTTTGGTTGCGATCATACACAACATGGCAAAGGCAGATGTAAGAATTTCGTAACTTAACATTTGTATTAAGCGGGCTCCAACGTGCACTGAGACGATTGTTTCACGCTAACCGTTGTTTGGTCTTGTTAGCTTAAAAGCTAACAGTTGTAGTCAGCTGGTGATAATCACACGAGTTCTACCTACAGGCAGTGTTTCAAGTGGTTAACTTGTAACGTTAACTGGCAAGCCTAGTATTTGACTTCAAATAGGGCTGCATTACTGGTCAATAAATCAAGTAGCCTTGAACTCTTATGCGCACTTCCCATTGATAATGCTAATTAATAATATGTGGCTTTCCTGCTCATAAGCACATGCAGGGATTTCATTAATGCGTTTGCGTCTTTTTCAGTCTGCAAAACGCAGTACAAGGCGAAGCAAAGCTGCTACCAGTGAAGAGGACAACGTTAAATCCGGCAAGTCATTTCTTGTGAACAAGTGGGAAAATTACAATAACAATGCCTGTTTGGACTTAGTAATTGTAATAAAATGTAAATAAATAATTAAATATTTTTCAGAAGGACAGACTGAGAGTGTCCCTTCAAGTGAACAAGCAGTCAGAATAGTGGAGGATGCTCCGAAGGAAGACCAAGCTGAACAAGGTACTGTACACCCATCACTTATGGTGTCTGGTTGAAAGTCTGAGCTGTATTAATAACGCTCCATGTTTAGATTCTCAGATGGACACCGTCATCGAAGTAAAAGGAAATGCGTCCACTGTAGCTGTGTCCTGGGATGAGAAGAACGGTGAAGGAGAAGTCGATGATACAGAAAAGAAAACCACTGCAAGTGATCAGATGATGGACAGTGGTAAGGATATTTACAAGAAAAGGAATATATGTCCTCCGCAGAAACATAATCATTGTTTCTTTTATCCTACATGCTCATCAGGTCAAAATCTGTTACTTTCTAAATTTGTTTTGTAAGTAATGGAGTTATTGCATCAGTTAAAAACTGTATCTTTACAGTATATATTATGAACACATCCACTATAAACATGATGGTTTAGACAACTCCCACTCTTTTAACTGTGAAAACTCACCTCCTCAGGCTTCAATGGAGGCTGCAAAACAGTTTGTAACTGGTTTCAACTGTCTTCAAATAAAATCACTGATTGTTTTCGACAGGAGAACAGACCCCCATCATCTCTTCAGCGGATGCAGTCGACTCCACGGAGGACGTTCCCACCGAGAGTGCGGCGACAAAGATGGAGGAAGAGCTGCAGGAATCTGGAGGTACCGCCAAAAGTGAAAATACAACACCACACAGATGTGTGAGTGAAATTCTGAGCGGTGTCAGTAATGGAGCTTTGTCTTTAGAATGTCAGAAGGACATTGTCGCCGGAAGCACAGCCACAGTAACTTTAACCTGGGAGAAGAAGAATGAGGAGGGCGAGAACGAGGATGTTGAAAAGGAAACCAATGGAGGCGAACTGATGATTGTTGAAAATAAACCAGGTAAGGCTGTTTCTATCTGGTCTGTCCTACTTGTGGTATTATAGCAAAACATTTAAACATTCATTATGAGTGAGCAGAGAAACTGCCATTTGTACTCACTTTAATTAGTTATGACATGATTTATGACATTTTGTATTTGGTTGCAGTAAAAGGGAAACGGAAGTCATGCTCTGCTGTCGAGACCTCCGTGTCAAAGAAAACTAAGCTCATCAATGATGGTAAGTAAGCAAAATGCATTGTTCTGTATATAATCCTAGTAATATTCTCACCCGCATGCATTTCACTTATCTTATTTTGTTGCAGGATTTTGTCTGTATGTCGGCAACCTGAACAACTCTAAAACCTTCGATGAAGTCAAAGATTCATTAGCAAATTACTTCATGACAAACAGTCTTTTGGTACAAGACATCAGGTTAGACCGCTCCAGGTGAGTGTGCTGCTTAACTTAACATTTACTGTATTTTTCTTTGTCTTATCCACATAGAAGTAATATTGCTGCTACTTATAATACTTTTCTTTTGTAGAAAACATGCACATGTAGATCTGGCCTCAGAGATGGACTTGACCAAGGGCTTGACGTTCAACGGGAAAATACTGCACGATAAGCCGATGAAGATCGCCAAGGCAAAGGTTAAAAGTGCGGACAAGGTGAAGGCTCCAGTAAAGGATGAAAAAGGTAACTCAACTAAATAGAATTGTTTCATTACACATTTATATAAACTTGCCTGTCATTTTAAATATGGGTTACGTTGTAGTACTTTAGCATTTAAAATGCAAGATGGCAATTCATTGTTGAGTTTATGAAGCTAATATTCACATTAATAAACACATTTGAGTTTGAGTTTTTTCTTTAAATGCTAAAAAAATAGATTGATGGTGTGTTGATCTGGGAATGTGAAACATGACAAAGTCCAAGGAAGTTGCTATAGAATGAATGTCTGACTCGAGGCCTGTCCTGTTTGGCAGACAAAGATGGCAGATGTTTGTTTCTGAAGAATCTCCCGTACAACGCAACAAAAAAGGACATCCTGAAAATCTTCTGCAAGGCCGTCAGAGTCAGGTTTCCTGGTGGGACTGAAGGCCCCACGAAAGGGTAAGAGTTTAAAATGTTGTTATATATCTTCTTATTCTTTGTATATTTAGAATCACCATACTGAATTAAATTTCCTCAACATTCAACAGCGTTGCCTTTGTGGAGTTCAAAAATAAATCTATTGCTCAGAAAGTACTGGAGCGAAAACAAGGAGTCAAGATCCAAGACCGGACTTTGATTGTGGATGCTGGCGGGAAAACTGAAGTGCCTGAAGTTGCCAAAGCCAAAAACAACAAAGACTGCAAAGACGACAAAGACAAAAAAGACAAAAAAGATGACACAAAAGGTAAATCATTGGACATGTACAGGTATACTGTCAATGGCTGACATGATACACTCAATCTGGACATTTACCTGTGTTGACAAAGGTTCTGTCTTCTTTCTCACTGCAGCAGCTCCTCCAAATACAACCTTATTTGTGAGCAATTTGCCTTACAATGTACAAGAAAAAAACCTCAAGAAATTATTTGAGAAGTCCGTCGGTATCAGCATTCCGAAATTAGAGGGCCAATCGAGAGGGTTAGTACATGAACACTGGCCTCCTATCCGTTCTTTTCCCAATGAAGGAAGTATTTGAATATTCTCAAGAAACATCTGTAATCCCCTGCAGGTTTGCGTTTGTGGAGTTTGCAGCTGTGGCGGATGCTGAAAAGGCCTTGCAGTCATCCAAAAACACGAAAATATTGAAAAGGGCCATCAAGGTCGAATTCAGGAAAGCGCAGGAGAAATCTGAGCAGGCAAAAGGTACGTAGGATCGTTCACATCATATTATTCATGAGTCATGATGAGTAATGAGAATGTGCCCCCCCCTGTAGTCCTACTGAAAACCCTGATCGTGATGGGTCTCGCTGAGAAGACGACAGCAGAAACGCTGAAAAGTGCTTTTGAAGGGGCTTTCAGTGCAAGAGTCACTGTAGATAAAGAGACAGCAGTTTCAAAAAGGTAGGTAGCCTGAAGTTATCTTTTTTGTGCTCAATTGTAATCTGTGTTTTTCTTTTTATTCTGTAAGTCTGCTTTAAACTGACTTGTTTTACATGTTTCTCAGGTTTGGTTTTGTGGAATTTGAGAGTGAAGACAGCTGTAAAGCTGTCAAAGAAGCCATGGAGGACTGTGAGATAGATGGCAATAAAGTGACCGTGGCTTATGCAAAAGCAAAAGGTGTCACCAAGCCACCTTCGGCACCTGGTAAAGCGCCTGCAGCTCAGGGGGCTGGCAAAGGGAGAAGACGCAGCAGAGGAGGTACGTTTAACGGCCGTATTAAAAAGTCTCATTATAGTTGAGTTTCAAGTTGCACCAATCAGTCCTCAGCTATAGCTCAATCACTTTATTGAGCCTGTCTAGAACCCAATAACATACAGCACTGACTCAATCAAGCCTTAATACATTCTTCTTTAGCAGACACTTATCTTGCATTCACACATATAATGGTTTGCCAGATTAATTCCTCAAATCGGTTGAATTTTTCATACAGGGAAGCCTGTTTTTTAATTTTCTACAAACTCCAAGATTTGGTTTTTCTACGACTTTGGTTCTTGAGTGGTTTAGTTTGATGGTGTTTGAGTAAAAAAAAATACAACTTTGATTTATTCATGTATTTTTCCAGGTAAAGGGCGTGGAGATGGCAAGCCACAAGATGCTGTGAAAGAAGTGGAGAATAAAGATGGATGTTCTTCAACAACCTGAGAGCTAAAGACTATTTGAGTTTGGTTGAATGTGTGAAACGGTATGAAATGTGCACAGTTTGTCATATTTTGTATTTTACACCTTTTTTTAACTTCATAACTAATATGAAAACAGAAAACAACCCTGTTTTGTCATGTGAAAAGTTGATTAAGATTTAATCCAAATATATGTTTCAAACCCCACCAGCTGTGTCTCTGAGTTCTGTTCTAACATCTGTGATGAAGAAGATCTAGGGACTTGAAATGTCAGCCGGACTATTTCTTCACTCTCTCTGACCTGAAATATCATCACAGCTAAACACAATCAACCATATTCTCCCGCCAGTGTCGCTAAATGTTGCGTTACTGCATGGAGATGGGCGGTAAAGCCCCCCTACCCCGGTCCTTGCACACGTCGATCTGTTGCAGTACTAGCGTGTCCTCTGGTGACCTCACATCCTGTCCCCCCACGTCCCACCCCGTCCACTTCCTTCCTCGGACGGTCCGGTCTCAGCGCAGCGTGGGTCACTGTTGTGTCTGCGCGTGCCTTCACACGTAACCGTCGGACCCGCGGGGCTGCGGAGGGCGCGCGGGCAAGCCTGTAATGCAACGTCTCGCTCGCCGACACCGAAGAGGCATCGGTAAGTTAGGACGCGTCAGCGGCGACTGTGTTTCGATCCACGGCGGTGTTTTAATGTGACGAACGGCGACTTACGACCCAGTTTGTAAAACACATGATTGAAGCTGCGACTGAAAATGGCTCCTCGTTGCCTGGTGCTGGTCCAATGTTTGTTTTTCACTGATGGGAAAGTTTCTCTCCTTTTCGCGTTTAAAACGTGACCAACAGAACATGAGGTTGTTCGGTGTCTTTAAACAAATATCCACCTGTTTGACTACATGTTTTACAACTTTGGATGCTGTTGGGATTTATTGCACTTAAAAGTTGAATCACGATGAACATAAACCATTGATTGCAGGATCATCTGGAGTTTCTAATGTACATTTAGAAAGTTAAGTCAAGTTGCTTGCCTCAATTCCTGGATTTGGACTGAAATCTGGACTCCTTTGGCTTCTCCAGGACTGCAACATAGTTGTTTTGAAGCCAGCCCTGTGTAGCTTTGGCTCTATGTTTGGGGTCTTTGTCTGACTGGAAAATAAATCTCATCCAAAGTCCCGGCTGGCTTTCAATCTGCAGCAGGGTTTCCAACAGGATTTCTCTTTACATTTCTTTTACTGCTTTTATAGTAGTGTCATAGCTCCTCCAGCCTCCCAGAAGCATCAGCACTGCCACAGATGCTGGCACCACCCCCAACCTCCATGGTGGCGGTGATGAATATGCTTTTATTATGAATTTACAAAAGACCATAGAAGCTCCTTATACTTCTAGGTTTGATTTGTGTCTTGCATTTCTACCTAATTTGAATACATTTTATTTAATTTTTAAACAAACAATATTTTTATTTAACCAGATGGATCTTAAACAAGTCCCAGAAGTGTTTGCTAGAAAACAGAACCTCATATGTGATGGTGCTTATTGACAGGGGTCAAACATTAGTGTGGGTGTGACTGCTGCTGAGCATAAACGTTTGTGCACGGTGCAAAGGTTTCCATGCATGACAGCATTTCCTGCACTGGGTCATTGCTTATCACCCCGACACAGTGTGTCACTCCGCTGTTAATAATGTTGTCATTGAGTTGACAGGTTAATGTGTTGTCAGGCTCCCTCTTGAAGTGATTGGACATGTGAGTAGACTGAGGAAGGATAACAAGCATAATGGAAAGTAAAAGACTCACCGACTACTTGTATTTGTTTGAGAAGTCTTAATGGCCTTGCACAAGTTTGCTGACCAAACAGAGTCTGAAGGCATCTTTGATAAGAAAGCTTCCGTAGAAGTAAAACACAAATATAGTAAATAAAAGAATCACTCTTTTCTTTGCAGTTGTTTCACTTCTGACAGAATGAAGACGAAAGAGGTGAAGATTATAAACCAGGGTCTGGAGGATGAGATGGTAAATATCACTTCCTATTTTATTGATGCTTTCCCCCTAGAAGTGCCTTGAGCGATACATCGTCAAATGCTTTTTTTCTCTATTGCATAAGAACATTTGGTTCTCTTTTTTTTGTAATAGTAAGAAAGTGTTTTAGGAAATTACTTAGCTTTTAAAATAACCATCTAGAAAAAACTGTTGAAAAGCCCCTTTTCCATAGACTGCATATAAGAGTTCGATGTAGTCACAATGATGACTCTAAATGAACTCATAACTTACTAAAGTTGACCATCTTGCTGTATAGCAGAAGACTTGATACTAGAAATAGAAGAGAATGTTTACGGATCTAATAAATCAAGTGAGATTTTCTCATAGACTTCTATACAATCAGACTGCAGCCAGAGGAGGCCCCCTGCTGGCCATTAGAAAGAATGCATATTTAAGGCTTTTCTGTATTGGTTACACTTTTCAGATACTTCAGGCTGCCCCGGGGCAGCTGTGGCTACATCATAGTTTACCACCACCAGTATGACTGTGTGTGAATGAATGGAACCTGGAACCCTATCAGAGCACTTTGAGTGTCTTGAAAAAAGCCCCATAGAAATCCAATCCATTATTATTATTATCATTATTCTTCTGCAAAATACACCGTGGCTGAGTTGATGGAAGTGCACCTTATTTGCATTTCTTATTTTTGCGACATTAAAAAGTTTAATCATTCTTTTGGAAACAAGGCTACTGTTGGGCACCCTTCAGTGTGTTAATATGTGTGTGTGCTGAGCAGGAAGTGTGGGGATACCAGCCCTGTCTGTGGAAGATGGTCCTGGTGGGTGTAGGTGCCGTGTGCTCCGGGGGTCTCCTGCTGCTCCTGCTCTACTGGCTGCCTGAGTGGGGAGTTAAGGGCACCTGCACACACACCTCGCTGAGGGACGCACACACACTGCTGCTAAGGACCCGGGTAGGAAAACAGCCTTTCTTACCTTTCTTCACACAATTTATGTTTTAATTTTGTTTTCATACAAGGAACAATAATTAAAGTAAATACATTTTTAAATGTTAAAACAAAGAAACAAAAATGATATCTATTTGTTGTAGCTTTATATGTGCATGAATATATTTTTTCTATCACAGAATTGAGTTCACTCTTGTGCTGCTGCTCATAAATCCTCCCGACATGTGTTAACATTCTTTGGCACACATTCTGTATTACGCCACAAACGACGGATTCGATGTAGTACAACTTGTAACTCAATCCTCGACAGGATGAGTTCAGCCTGTGGTTTCGAGCCAAAGTACACGTGATGTCGGCTCCGGGGAAGAAACCCTTCGACAGCTTGGATCTGCGGCCCACGGCCCAGCTGCCAAACGGAGACCACGGCATCGGCCCTGCGCACGAAGAGCATCATGAGAAGTTTAGACAGCATTTTCAGGTGCCCCAGTGGAAAAGTTTTTTTGTTTATTGGCTCGTTTTGAAGTGTGTCTGTAAAGCTGTTACACGTCTGACCATCTCCTCCCCCTCTTAGATCCACTACTTCACCCACCACAGCACTAGATACTACTGGGATGATGTGAAACAGAACTTTGAAGTGTACAAGTAAGAGTCCCTCTGAAGAACCATTCGTTTGTATTTGGAAATAGTTTTTTATTTATATGCTAACTAAATTATATATATGAATACATTATTGAATAGTGGGTACAGTATGCATCATGTGCATGTATCTCTGTGGCTGTGAATGTGTGACTCATCCAGGGGCCTGGAGGATGTGAAGGTGACCTGTGCAGGTATCCACTCCGACCACAGTGCTGGCATTTCTCAAACACAGCAGGACTTCAGGTACATGCACACGTATTTCATGTTTTGCTGTCTTATTTAATCATTTTAAGCTCAAATTCCTTTTTTAAATTGTATTTCATCAGGAGGTTGTTTTTCGGGGAGAATGAGATAGCTGTAAGGGTGCCGTCTCTATTCAAGCTGCTCATAAAGGAAGTGAGTTATTTGTGTATTATTTACCTCTGGCTCTTCTTTTAAAGCATCGCCATCCCCAATGCTAATCCTTCACTCGTATCTTCTTTCTACATCAGGTCTTAAATCCTTTCTACATCTTCCAGCTCTTCAGTGTTGTCCTGTGGAGCGCTGAGGACTACTACTATTATGCTACAGCCATAGTTTTTATGTCTGTGATCTCAATAGCTACCTCGCTGTATACCATTAAGAAGGTGAGTCAGACAGTAAAGGCACTTTTTTGGGGGGGAGGAAATGCCCTCAATCATCTTATCCAGAGAAGTCTGTACTCGGCGTATTTGTCTTTCTTATTCCAGCAATATGTGATGCTGCATGACATGGTGGCAGCGCACAGCCTGGTCCGAGTTTCAGTGTGCAGAGGAAGTAAAGGCATGTTTCATTTTCTGGCTATAATTCAGGAACGACTGATGTCTTCATGTTATTATTGTGTTTAAGTCCTATTATTTTTTTAGTTATTCCCTACATGAATTGTACTGTTGATCCCTAATAGCATCCTCATGATCCCCTGCAGAGACTGTCTGTATCATCTCATTTTCGCTGCTGGCTTTTCTTCATGTTGTTCCTAGATATTGAACAGGCCATGTCAACAGATCTTGTGCCCGGTGATGTCATCATTATCCCAGCAAACGGCATGATCATGACCTGTGACGCCGTGCTCATCCGTGGGACCTGCATCGTCAATGAGAGCATGCTTACAGGTTGTATATCCTTAGATAGATGGGTTTCAGTACTTTCTACTACTAATACTGATAATTCATTAAACAAAAAAAGCATTTAGTTGTATTCCATGGCAGCTTTACCAATTTAGAGCTATATTTTCATTGGTTATTATTATTTGAATAGTGCACAAATGTGCTGCTCTTGTTGTGTTTTGAGTGATTTTTACGTGATGTTAATCCTCTGTCCAACTTCAGGAGAGAGTGTGCCAGTTACAAAGACTAGCCTGCCCAGTTCAGGCGAGGAGGCGGCCATGAGCTACGACATGGAGGAGCACAAGAGATGCACCCTGTTCTGTGGTACCCGCATCATCCAGACGCGCTTCTACACTGGAGAGCTGGTGGAGGCTGTCGTGGTTCGCACAGGTGGGATCAAGAAAAAAAAAAATGATAGAATGACGGCTAAAGTTGGAAAATTTATAAGAAAAAAAAGAAGAAAATAATGAAATGTCATTACTAACATGTTCTCTCAGGATTCAGCACAGAGAAAGGCCAACTGGTGCGCTCCATCCTCCACCCTAAACCCACAGACTTCAAGCTGTACCGCGATGCTTACCTGTTCTTGCTGTGTCTGGTGGGAGTGGCTGGGTTCGGATTCATCTACACCATCATCCTCAGTATCATGAACAAGGTAACATGAAGGAAGAAGCTCAGATTTGTGTCATTTATGTCCTGATGATGCTGTTTTCTCAAAAGAGAAAAGACATCCTTCCTCTGTCATTGGTTGTTCCTCCTCCAATCTCACCCAGGTTCCAGCTAAAACCATCATCATTGAATCTCTGGACATCATCACCATCACCGTGCCCCCGGCCTTACCGGCGGCCATGACAGCCGGCATCGTGTACGCGCAGCGTCGTCTGAAACGCGTCGGCATCTTCTGCATCAGTCCTCAGAGGATCAACATGTGTGGTCAGCTGAACCTGGTCTGCTTTGACAAGGTAGTCTCGACCGCAGCTCTCATTTCTTGTAATGTGTTATACAGATACGTTATACAGAGGAATTTCAGGGTCTGTTTTTATAAACCATCATCATTTCCAGGAAGCATGCTGGACTAAATAAAGCACTTAAATAAAGTTCATCACATGTAAAAAGAGGATGACTGCAGGGTTTTAATGGTCTTCAAAACCACAAATTAAAATTAAAAAGGAAGAATGTGTGCATGAGTGTGTGTCTGTTGAACATGTAAATTAAGAAAAGAGCAAAGAACGGTTATTGAATGATTTTGCTTTCATGATTTAAACAGAAGACTAAACACCTCTGAGAAATGTGGGTTATTAGAATTTACCTCCTGCTCCTGCACTGTTAACTGTAAGTATTATGTTATTGCATTATCTTCAGACTGGTACTCTGACTGAAGATGGTTTGGACCTGTGGGGTGTTCAGACAGCTGAAGGTGGCAGGTAAGAGAGCAAAATATAATTACAAAACAATTTGTCAGGTATTTAAAGTTGAGAGCACCAACATCGTTGTGAACTCAAATCAGTTAAAGATCACTATCTTCTTCTATGCAGTTGTTAATATCATTGCTCACAGGATGTTTTGAGTCTTATCTTGCCCTAGTAAAAGGACAGTACATGTAATATTTAATCCCGCATCTTAATCCAGTATGATTTCCTTTTCTCCCACCTCTTGGTTGCAGCTTTTCTCCCCCAGAGGCGGACGCATCTAAAGAAAGTCTGGTTAACACTGTGTTTGTGGCCTGCATGGCTACCTGCCACTCACTGACCAAGATAGCGGGCGAGCTCTCTGGAGACCCTTTAGACCTCAAGATGTTCAGCGCCACAGGCTGGGTAAGCAACCATCTTCACCGTTTACACCCAACACGCTCGCTCACTGGCACCACAGCTAGCTGGGATACTGCTCTCTGCATGAATTATGCAGCACCACGCTTACTGCCTTGGCAGAGCCAGTTCTTCTTGGCTAAAATGCTTCACGTCTGGCACCATGGATACTCCAGCACGAACAGCAGACAAAGCCTCGGCTTTTTAAGAGGAAGCTGGGAGGTTGGATTCAGCTCAACACATTATTAAGATATCATATGATCTCAATATTGTTTATTTTTTGTTAGATCCTAGAGGAGCCCACAGAAGAAGAAACAGCACTCCACAATCCCATAATGCCCACGGTGGTGCGACCTCCAAAGCAATCGGTCCCCGATCAGAACGACCCACAACCCACAACCCTCAACACGGTACAGTAAATCATAATGGTATAATTATAATTAAATCTGTCTTTCTTCCCCTTCTTTTTCATGAAAACATGCCTCATTCACCCTGTTTTAAACTGTGAGGTGAGTGTTCAGAAAGGTGCCCTTAAATAAAAATAAATTATTATTATCATTATTAGTCTTCACTGTCTTGCCGGGAGTTAATTGGTAATATTGATCCCGCTGTCATGTTTGCATGCTAAATGTGGAGCTACTGCCGGTTAGCTTAGCTTGTTTATTCCGTCTCTACAAAGGCTGAAGTGTAAAAACAACACGTTTCGTTTTTACACGGAGAAACAGCTGGAACCTTTCTTGGTGAGTCGATCAGGTTGCCTGGCAACCGCACAGTGACGACATGCCTAGCCTCTTGTTTCCAGCCTTTATGCTAAACAAACCATCATCTTGCTACTGCTTTATTTGTAACGCAGAGACATGAGAGAATGATCTTCTTATTGAACACTCTGTTGTTCCTGTTTTCTGTTCAACATGAAATAAAACTCATGTAATCAACGTGTCTATTGCTCTGCAGTCCTGTGAGATTGGGATTGTGCGTCAGTTCCCCTTCTCGTCGACCCTGCAGAGGATGAGTGTGGTGGTCCGGAGGCTCGGAGAAAAACACATGAACGCCTACCTGAAAGGAGCACCAGAGGTTGTGGCCAGCCTCTGCAAACCACACACAGGTTCTCCTCTATGTTGATGATCCTTGGCCATCGATGCAACAATAAACAACAGTCTCTCAGCGTGTTTAATAACGGCCTCTATGTCTCTTCCTGCCTCTTAAACACACACTTTCATCTAGAAAAATTCCAGACTGACACGACTCCTTCGTTCCTTCAGTCCCACAGAGCTTCACAGCGACTCTGGAGACCTACACCCGGCAGGGCTTCAGGGTTATTGCCCTGGCACATCGACAGCTGGAGTCCAAAGTCTCCTGGCACAAAGTCCAGAGCCTCAGCAGGTACCAACCCTCCACAGATCACACTGTACAAGGAGGTACTGGCAGAGACCCCAGAACAGCGTGTACTTCTCCTTTCCATGTCTGGAGGACTTCGCTCCAAACAGTGTTCGAATGACATGATCGCCTCCTTGCCGGTCAGAGACTCTGGTAACCTGTGACGAACACATTAAACTGAGAAAATGGAATCTTATACTTGAACAACAACTGTTGTCATCATTACCGCATTGCATTGTGGGATATGTATGCCGACATAGTATCCAGTGTTTGTGAAATGGAATATTTCACGAGAAATAGTGTGCGATTTGCTTACTATTGGATTCACATGCTTAAACATCTCACATTTGCATGATATTAGTGACAAAATCACGTTGTTCATGATAGTAAAATGTATGATTTGTTGATTTAAGGGACCTGATAGAAACCAACATGGAGTTCCTTGGTTTGATCATCATGCAGAACAAAATAAAAGAGGAGACGGCCGGGGTTTTACGCGAATTACGTCACGCTAACATTCGCACCGTGATGGTCACAGGTAAATCAAGTGATTTGATTCACTTATACTCCATGTTTTAATGTAACGTCACCATTGCATTGATGCCTGATATGTTCCCCCCTCTATTTCCTCACTGTCATTCTCTGTTAGGTGACAACATGTTGACGGCCATATCGGTGGCGCGGGATTGTGGGATGATCCGTGCACATGAGAGGGTCATTATTGCAGATGCGGTGCCTCCTAGGGATTTCCACCCTGCTAGTATCACATGGCATTACACTGAAAACCCCGCTCACACAGACAATCAGGTGAGATAAAAAGCCTTGAAGCCACTGAGTGAAGAATAATAGATGGATGATGTTTTTATTATCTAATAGATGTATTTTCTATCATGGTTGGAGACTGTTTCAGCCTGGGAAAGTCAGTCATTTTAACTATTCTTGATAGGCTGCGGATTCACCTCTCTAATGTTTGGTTTAATACCAGTTTGAGTCTCTCTTTCAGACTGTGGAGATAAACCTTGATGACGGGCTACATGACAAGCAAGTCACTCAGCAGGAACCAAACTATCACTTTGCAATGACTGGCAGAGCCTTGGCTGTGATCCTGGAGCACTTCCCTCAGCTCGTCCAGAAGGTACAGCCACATCCTCACACACACCTTTATGTTTTCTATTAGCTGTAGTTTACGTGTCTGTGGCTGTAATCCTGTGTTTCTCCACTTGGCGGCAATGCAGCTTGTGCTCAGATCCGCTGTGTTTGCTCGCATGGCTCCAGACCAGAAGACTCAGCTGGTGGAAGTCCTGCAGAGCATCGAGTGAGTCTGTTTTTGTTTGTGGCTTCACTTGTTATCTGTGGATGAGCTTAATTTCCATCTGCTGGACTTCATGAGATTTAAAAAAAGATTCAGCACCATTGGCAAATGTACTCCTTTCACCCTCTGTTCTCCTTGTAGTTACACGGTCGGGATGTGTGGTGATGGTGCAAATGACTGTGGAGTAAGTGTGGACTATTTTAATTTAATATGCACAAATTATAACATGACAATATACTTTGTCCTGTCTCATACAGGAGTCTCAAAAGTAAAAGGCAAATGATTGTGTAGGCGGCAGTGGAATGTACACTAAGTGCTTTTATACAAAAAATATTATCACATTTGAAAAAATGTGATTTTATACATACAATTTTAAAGTTGTAAGGCCTACTCCTTATTTTATAATTAAAAAGCTAACAAATTATAATTTTGATAAATTTATGCTTCATTATATGCTGCATGTAAAACCTTGCTTTTCAAAGAAACTATTATCAAAACTGTAAAATTATTAATTGAAGCCTCAAAACTCCACTGACACAAAAAGAGGTGTCACATTGAAACTTCTACCTTTTCTTATTTCAAAACTATATGAAAGCAAAGTGATTTAATGACGCTGCGTCTCTGTTCCAGGCTCTAAAGAGGGCTCACAGTGGGATCTCTCTGTCCGAGCTGGAGGCTTCTGTTGCTTCACCGTTCACCTCCTCCACCTCCAACATCTCCTGTGTCCCCAACCTCATCAGGTAGCCACTCACTCGCCAGATTAGAGAATTTCACATTCCCAAAACGGTTAACACGTGTTTTCAAGCAGATTTTCCCTTGCTTTCCTAAGGGAGGGCCGAGCTGCCCTTATAACATCATTCTGTGTATTCAAGTTCATGGCTCTGTACAGCATCATCCAGTACCTCAGCGTCACCCTGCTCTACTCGGTAAACTCACTGCTCTCTCACGCTCACACTACACAACGTTACACAATAACTATTACTATGAGAAATAACTATTGTTTCATTTAAATTGTTGAATTTTTCATTCATTTACCTTGAATAAAACGGTGAACATTTATTTCAACACTGTATTTTTTCTGAATGAGAATTGAGGGAAAAAGTGTGAGTGAAGGCTTTCAGTTAAACACACTGACTGTGACACAATGTGAGTCTCTAGATGGAGTCATCGTTGATCCATTCCTTTTTAACTGTTTATTTACTCATCTTGTAGATCCTCAGCAACTTGGGAGACTTCCAGTTCCTCTTCATCGACATCGCCATCATTCTCATCATTGCCTTCACAAGTGAGCAGCATGAAGATTAAAGGAGCTTTTACTTTCAGTTTGGGGGGTTTAGATAAAAAAGCAATCAAATATAATGACAGTATTAAGTAAGTATAAGTACGTTTGTCTTCAGTGAGTCTGAACCCGTCATGGAAGGAGCTGGTGGGGCGCCGCCCGCCGTCCAGTCTGATCTCTGGCCCGCTGCTCTTCTCAGTCCTGACCCAGATCATCACATGCCTGGTCTTCCAGGTCCTGGCCTTTCTCTTGGTACGACAGCAGAGCTGGTATGAGACGTGGACGCCTCAGTCAGAGTGAGTAACGTGTCTGAAATGAGCTCCGGCCAAATGGCGAGTCGGTAAATCACAGGTTGGTGAATGTATGTAAATGCTACTATATAAAGCCTTTTGTCTTAGTCTCTGTCTTTGCTGACCTCTGTGCTCTCTTTCTAACAACGGCTGCATGTGATCCTCACTGTACACGTCACACTAGTTCCAGATCTGTGTCATCATTTAGAAAAAATAAAATAAAAAATCTGATCGTAATAATGAAGAGAAACAAACTGTCAGGCTTTTTTCATGTAGTGTTTATTTTTCTGTCTGGGTGATTACCGTGGCTGATTTAAAAAAAATATATAAAAAATAAATAAATAGTTTTGCTACTAGTCTGCCTTGTTTTTATTCCTATAGTATCTGCTTGGCAAACAAATTTTCTATAACGTATGAGGTTTGTATTAACTCTCCGCTCCTCTCTTCTTATAGTGCCTGCAACGTCTCCCGCTCCATACTCTCTCATGGCCCGAATGTAACGAGCCCTCACGACCACAAAAACATCAGGAACTACGAGAACACCACCCTCTTCTACGTCTCTTCCTTCCAGTATTTGGCCGTGGCTATCATCTTCTCCAAGGGGAAGCCCTTCAGACAGCCGAGCTACAAGAACTGTAAGATGTCTTAGGATCCGCTGAAACGATGATTGTCATGGAAACGACATTATTGCCAGCACAGAAGTAGATTCAGCTTGTCAGGCACATTTTGAATTGTGGTATTATATGCAATGCTAATACAACAGTAAGAATATGGAAGAGGCATGTTTTAAAAAATATATTATTAAAGATTTTAAAGATAGGAATCTGGATAGATTTAAGAAGTAAATATCATTCCAATAGACTTTAACTTTAAACTGTTTTCCAAATGTTAATACATTTTCCTGAATGCATCCATCCTTTTTCTAAATCCATTTTTAATTCATATATAATGTGTATGCATGTGTGTGTACGTACACACACGGTGTACGTTCACAATAAGACTTAGATCTGGTGTCGTTTCTGTATTTTTCTTTCATAAGGGCCGTTCATGTTGTCCTGCCTCGGACTCTATACCTTTCTCTTCCTCATCATGTTGTATCCTGTTCCTGCCATCGACAGCTTCCTTGAGGTAAATATAGTTTTTCTGATTTTATTGTACATTCTCGGTGCACTGCCTGCTCTAAAAGATGGAATACATTATCCGGTTGTAGATGTTAAACAGTGAAGATGAAAGTAGAGGAATTGCTGCATTAAAAAGCGGTTTGAAGTTGTAACGGTGGCTGGGAGGTTGCATGATGTTGGTGTGTGTGTGTGTGTGTGTGTGTGTGTGTGTGTGTGTGTGTGTGTGGTGTGTGAGTGTGTGAGTGTGTGTGTGTGTGTGTGTGTGTGTGTCAATCAATTGATTAACCCCATCAGAATAGACAGACATGCTGCCCTTGTCACACTCCTGGAACTTGAGTCAAAGGCATTGGTCAAAGGAAAAGTACATCATTTTGGAAAAAACATGATGCTCATTTGCACTCTCGCAGAGTTTACTGAGAAAATTGAAGATCAATCAGGTGCGTGGGGGGGTGGGAGGTGGGAAGGGACCAACGACCACCAATTCTGACCCAACATAGAGTTTTAAACATATAAACCATGTGAGGCACATCCCTCCTGTCTGACAGTATTAGTTACAGCTTACAGATCCAGTATTCAGCAGCTGTTTCGCTCAGTCTCGTTCATTTAAGGCCTAAAAACACTGGAGGAATATTTCTGCTTTACTGTGAATAAAAATATGCAGTCTTCCACTGTCATCTGCTGCTAACATCTCAAACAGTGAAACAGTATTGGGTCATTCCAAGAAACATGAGAAGTTGTGCCTTTTCAGTGTTAAGAGCATATCTGGTACTGTTGTATTTTTAAGAGGGCTGCTGCATTTTGTTTTAGAGTTGCTTCAGTTGAATTCTTCCTGTGGAAGAGAGAACCCGAAATTTCCATCCTTTAAAAAAAGAAAAAAAAAGAAAAAATGATGTGTGTGTGTGTGTGTGTGTGTGTGTGTGTGTGTGTGTGTGTGTGTGTGTGTGTGTGTGTGTGTGTGTGTGTGTGTGTCCGTTGCATTCATTGCTCTTTTCCTGCTGCTCTGCCTTCACTCAGATCGTGTGTGTTCCTCATGACTGGCGCATTACACTGGTCATCATTGTGGTAGTGAATGCGGCCGTGTCTTTCATGCTGGAGGTACGCCTTAGAGACATCACCCCTACAACTGCTCTGTGACCGATCTGCTCTTGTAATTACAAAACTGTGGATTGCATGCATTGATTTGCTGAATCTGTGCTCAGAAATGCACGAGTGCATAATGAATGAAATCAATGAATCATGTTTTTTTTTTAGTTTCCTTTTCTGTTATTTCTCTGTGTTTCTGTGGCTTTGACCCAAACATTGTGACCAGCTGATTCTCAAATTCCCCCTGAAATCTCCCGTAGAGTTTGATCCTTGACATCATCTTGCCGAGGCTAGTTTTCAGATGCAATCAGGGGAAAAATCACCCCTCAGAGCCGCCCTCCGCTGACAAACCTCAGGTTGGGAAGCTTTTGATTTCACCTTTATTTTTCCTGGTTTCACGTCATTGAAATAATTATGAATATTAACTCTTAACTGTCTAATTCTCCATCTTAATTTTGACCTCTGATCACTTTTTTTTACATGAAATTTGAAATTGTATTGACTCTGGAAATCTTGAGCGTATTCTGGTCCTGCTCGGTGTTAAGTGTCCTGAGATGACTTCTGTTGTGATATGACACTATAAATAAAATTAAATAGCACAGAAACTAGCTACCATAACTTCAATGATTAAAATGTTGCACTTGTGTCCCCAGGAGGTCAATGAGCATTGGGGCTCGTCCTTCCTCTCCTGGTTGTTCTGTTTGAGAAACAAGCCCCCAAGTGTGCGCTACATGCAACTGGCCCTGGAGCTGCAGGACGAAGCCGACTGGCCCCCCGGACCCTCCACGGTTACCTACGCCAGCGATCCCCCATCCAGCATCTCTGCCCGCCTCTGACACCAACGTGACCAACGAGCAAAACTACTGCATGAATCTAAAACCGTAGCTTGAGTTGAGGTCTGAGATGTGACGGATGTCTCAGAGGATATGTGTGGGATGGGGACTGGAGGTCAGAGGCCAATCCAGGAGCCTCCTAAAGGTGAGGCCTCCTACTCTGACTGACGGACACTGTGAGCAGCTCAGACATAAAGTTCTTTTCCGTTTTGATTAACCCCATCAGAATAGACAGACATGCTGCCCTTGTCACACTCCTGGAACTTGAGTCAAAGGCATTGGTCAAAGGAAAAGTACATCATTTTGGAAAAAACATGATGCTCATTTGCACTCTCGCAGAGTTTACTGAGAAAATTGAAGATCAATCAGGTGCGTAGGGGGGGTGGGAGGTGGGAAGGGACCAACGACCACCAATTCTGACCCAATATAGAGTTTTAAACATATAAACCATGTGAGGCACATCCCTCCTGTCTGACAGTATTAGTTACAGCTTACAGATCCAGTATTCAGCAGCTGTTTCGCTCAGTCTCGTCCATTTAAGGCCTAAAAACACTGGAGGAATCTTTCTGCTTTACTGTGAATAAAATATGCAGTCTTCCACTGTCATCTGCTGCTAACATCTCAAACACTGAAACAGTATTGGGTCATTCCAAGAAACATGAGAAGTTGTGCCTTTTTCAATGTTAAGAGCATATCTGGTACTGTTGTATTTTTAAGAGGGCTGCTGCATTTTGTTTTAGAGTTGCTTCAGTTGAATTCTTCCTGTGGAAGAGAGAACCCGAAATTTCCATCCTTTAAAAAAAGAAAAAAAAGAAAAAAATGATGTGTGTGTGTGTGTGTGTGTGCGTTTGTGCGTGTGTGTGTGTGTGTGTGTGTGTGTGTGCGTGTGCGTGTGTGCGTGTGTGTGTGTGTGTGTGTGTGTGTGTGTGTGTGAAAAAGGATGACGAGTTTGCATTAATAAGAGAATGAAAAACATTTCTCTGTCCATTGATTTATTACAAAATGAATACGACATTCTTTGTTTAATTACACCGTTAAACATCACTAATGTACTGTACGTGACTGATAATGTTTTACTCAATCAAGCAGAATAATTAATCAAAACGAATCAGTGAGACGATTGCTGCTGTGAAACTTTTATAACACTTAACGTTTGATTTTTATATATTTTTTAATAACTTTACATACATGTGAAAAAAATGTGAAATATATGACGATAACCACCGACATTTCCTCTTTATTATCACGGAGAAAGAAAGAAATAACATTAGGGAACATGTTTTTGGAAACTGTAATACAATATTTGTGTCTTTTTTTTTCACCAAGATGTTTGGGTGACTGTCAACAAATATCCCTGTGTTTGCTCTGCAGAACTCCCATCACATTTCCCAATAAATCTGTATATTGAGCCACTCTTGCGTGCTTCGTGGGGGGCTGACCCTGGTCACACTTTTTCAGCCAAGACTTACTGATCAATTATGGGCTTTCCCAGCCTCCTCGCTGCCTGGCATATGGGTGCTTAAAGGCGCGAGAGTGGAGGAGAAAGACGGGTATCATTTCATGTGGAGATCAGGGCCTATAGGCAGTGAATGGGTGGATTTAGGGGGGACTCTGAATAAGGGTAGGGGGTTCCCGCTTGTACCAAAGAGAAAAGAATCTCCCACAGATCAGGGAAGAGCCTTTTTGGGAATATTCATGATGAGGACGAGGAGGCATCATGAATTCATGTGTGTCTCCCTGACTTGCGTGGATCATCTTTTGGGTAAACACCGGTGTGTACAGAGCGGGGATGTCTTGCTTTGGAGCCGTGTTTGCCATGTAGTTTGGTGGATAGTGTTGCCTCTCCACAAAGCAATATGGGTTTTTGTGTACTCTCTGCTGTATTCCTTTTGTGCCGGCGGAGCAACAGATGGAGAGTGGTGCAGAGACATAAAGCAGCTAAAACACACAGCCTTTCTTCCTCACAGCCAGCTACTGGCTCAGAAAGATTTTCTCAAGCTTGCGCTCAGACGTGTGCTATTTCAAAAACATTTTGGACTTCGTCTCCTTTCTCTTTTGCCCATACGTTTTTTTGTCCGAGTTGTGTACTTTTCAAGATCTGGGCTTATGCCTAGCCTTTGTTTCTTTTACTCGAAGCAGTCCCCGCAGAGAGATCAGGCTCCGCTTGGAATAAATTTGTAGAGTAACGGCCACTGTAGCACACTTTTTGTGCAGCAAAAGTTTCCCCCCCTTTCAGGTGCTTTCTTAATTTGTTTTCACTTGTGTCTTCATAAAGTCTGCGAGCAGATGTCCGTCTGCTGCAGCTTCTTGGAAGGTGGTTGGACACTCATGAGGCTCTCGTCTTGATTTATAGTCGGGACACAAGGCCAACCTGATGCTCACTTACGGTTGGCCTCATTTTAGAGATGACACAAAGGCGACCACGTCTGGTAAAAGGTCTGTGACCCACCAGACGGCCACAAAGACCTTCTCCTCCCTCCTGTCCCGTAAGCATGGGCTTCTTCCCCGGCCCTTCATGGCATCCCTGTCCCCTTTTCTTTATCAGGCCTTCCAGGCCTGAATGGGCTCTGTGGTTGGTCAATAAATTCAGTGATTCAGGGGGTGGACAGATGCAGCCGTGTTAACGTTTGTTCACAGGCTTGTTGGAGGGACGGGCCCCGCCCCGCAGCTCTTTGTCCCCCGTGGTCCCTCAACAGGTTAGAAGTCAATGGAGGGCCTTGTGCGGAGGTGGCAGGGGCATGGATGGAGCCGCCTCTCACATGGCATTCACACAGGGGGAGGACCGGCCCCGGATCACTGTGACACTTGTTAGTGTGGGGCCACACAGCATCGCTGGGTTTACCTCTCTCTCGCTCGCTCCCTGGAGGGCCCGTGCGATATTCAGCGCTTTAAACAAACTAATGGTTGAGGCTTGCGGGGTTGGGTCGGGGTAAGACGATCCGCACTCAGAGGCCTGGAGTGACCACGCTGAAAAGAAGTGCACAAGTGTATCTTACAATCTCAGTTTACAGATCAGACTCACAATAAAAATGAGGTCAGGCCTTCATTTGCTCCGCAATCTGTAGCTTAAATTTATACTAGAATGGAATTAAATGCACTTCTGTGGCCCCCTGAAAGCTGCCACACTGTTGCTGAGTTATAGTCCGTTTCTGGGACCCGGCCGGGCCAAAGCATGGGAACGGCCACGCTGGGGAGAAAAGAGACACAGGGACCCATAGATGGAGCAACACACGAACAGAGGAGGGCTTTAGGAGACAGAAAGCAGCGGACAGAAAAAGACGCACAGAGACTGAAGAGGGACTTAGAGCCATGACTGAAGCCTAACTGTCATGAGAAGATGAGAGTTGCCATGGCCACCCAGGAGCCACCCAGCAAGCATGTGAGCAGGGGAGGCTCGGGGGCCTGGGCCCGGGCTGATGGATCACATGCACTAACCAGGGATTATGTGCATAAGTGATGAGCACTAAGCCGGCAGGTGAAGAAGGGAGGCCCTGGGACAAGGAGCGCGCCATCCCTCAGGACAGCTCCCCCTGTAAAGACCAGGGACATTTTCCCAAGTGAGGCTGATCTGCCGTGTGAAGGGGACTCAGCCAGAGGTCCTCGAGTGCTGAAAGGCCATCCCCCAGGCTGCTTTCACAGCATAAGTGGCCAAAACGCTGGTCTTGTGAGTCATCTTGAGCGGCAAGAATGGGCCATCTTCACATTCATAAATCCTAATGCAAACACACTCACGGATATGGACTAAGCTTGGATCAGGATAAGCACCACATCAGCGGGGCTCTTGTGGAAGCTTTTTGGCGTTGCGCCGATATAAGACAAACAATTCTGCGATATTTTATTCAATCTGATTGAACGTAGTTAACTTTACAGTATATATTTGGACAGGAGCCTCGTTTTGCAGCCAGGAACAACAGGTTGTTTTGATGCAGGGAATCAGTGCTCATAATGTCCATGACCGTACAGGAATGTGTTTGAACCTTGATGGCACAAAGAAATCACATTCCCATGGTGCACCGAGAGAAAATACGGAGTTAACCAACCTCCCCCCCAACACCTTTTCAAGACGTTAGTATCCCTGAACATATTAACATGTAAATACACTTAGATACTTTGACAATGCGCTGAAATGCATATAATCTACATGCTAACTAGCCCTTTAAAGACTTTCCGCTGTTGAATGTGGTTTGGGAACACTTTCATGTCTGGGTTTTAAAAATTAAATGTGAGGCCTCTCTTAGAATCTCTAAAAGCGTTTTTCAATTTGATGAGGGATAAGGCGATGACTGGGTTCCCTTTTCAAAGGGGGAGACCCAGAGTTCAATAAGACTTCAGTTTCATTGCCTTTGCCTCCAAGTTGAAGATCTTAATGGTGGAATTTTTTCCTTTTCTTAAAGAAAGAACCCACCACGTTAGGTGACAGATGGCAGGTTGTTATGGTGAAATACCAGTTGCTATGGTCCCCCTTTTCCTCCGCAGCTTCACTTGCCTTAGCTAAGCATCCTCTCTGCTGGTGTACTGACTTGGAATAAGCTGACTTGAAACTCCTCAGGTTGTTGTTGACAAACACGAGCCGCGATGAGTCCCTTAATCTCCCGCGTCTTTATCCCCTCTTTATTGCCGTATAAACAGGGCTGAATGCGCTAAAAAAATCATTCTTCTCTTATCTCACGCAGGGTTTAATCTAACGCCCTCCACCCTTTTTACATCTCTGCCTCCGCTAAATTCAACCATATTTTTGATTCAGCGTGTCACCATGACGACCAGTTATTTCCCATCCTTGAGCCCCCCCCCCCCAGCTTCAGCTCCTCTTCTCCATTGATACTGCTACCTCCCCCTTTCCCCTTCTTTTTTGTCCAAATAAAACAAAGCACAGAGTGAATGTGCTCTGAGGTAGGTAAATGTATTCAGTGACATCAGCCAGGACGAGTCTATTCTGCCGGATTCCTGTACCACTTGTTTCCAGCCTTGTCTGGGGGCCGGACACTCTGTTGGGCCCATTGTCCCACGTGTATTCCACACAGGCCCGCAATTAATGGAGGCCTTGTCTAAGGCTTCTGGAGCAGAAACTGCTGTTGGGGAGGGGGACAAAAGGCAGACAGAGCAAGGGGCTGGGAGTTGCTATGGGAGGGCCCCCACCTCCCCTCTTTAAGGGGGAATTCAAAAGGAGAAGAAGGGCCGCAGAGCGAGCGGAGCGCTGGATGAGATGTCTAAGTGATCCCCTCTGTCTGTGCCCTCCCCTCCTGGCCTGAGATGTTTTCATACCAGCAGTTGAAAGGGAAACCTTCGCAGTATTTGATGATGAGGATGGTCATTTTACTGCCACACGAAGGTGGCGGCTATGCGGAGGAGAATGCGGCATGCAGGGGGCACAGCTTTTAGACCAGGTGAAGATGGAGAGGAGGATGGCAGCGGTGTAGAGGCAATACGAAGAGGTTTATCACATTTAAACCACATTTTTTTCTTTTTAATGTAACCTGTCAAATTTGTCTCCAGCATGATATCTAATTACCAGGTATAAGGGCTCATCTTATCCACAATTAAATACATCTTAAATCATGAGATGAAAGCAATCCGCTCAAGTGCTTTGCTTTTATATGCAGACGATTCAACTATGTTAGTTCCTCATAGGGATAAAAAAGTTTGGATTAAGGAAAGACTGACCTGGAGATTTAGATCAGAACTGAAAATAATTTGTCTTCCCCCCCCTGTTTCCCTCCACGTGTGGTTATCAGTCACATGCTGGACCTTGATAGATTTCCATCCCTTCCTTGGCTGTGCGGAGCCTCCTGTCCCACAGTTCCCACACTGATATAGATCAGGGCTGCGCTATAAACCTCATGTCCACATCACCATCCTCACAATAAAGGGTTGTTTGTGACAGAGCAGCAGGCTCGCTGGAAACGGGACTGATAGGATGTAATTTATTGTTGCGTGGCCTCTCCTCCAGAAAACCCTCTCATCTGCTGTGAGCAGAACCTCGTTTCAAAGGAGCGTCTTGTTAAAACATCCAGTTAGAAGATTAATTTTATGAGAACAGTTGGCCAGACATAGAGCATCACTTTCCCACTGGATGTTACCTCCTCCTTTCCCTGCTTTTACTTGGTAAATTCAGTATGCACTTTTGTTTTGTGTCTTGTGAAATACAATGAGAGCAATCCCCACAGTCTTCATATCCTGCGATCTTTAACTATTCTTTTTATATATATATATTTTTTTAGGAGTAGCTATGTGACAGATTGACCCATGTCGACTTAATTTGATAACGACTCAGGTCAAGAAGCCAGCGGCGCTTGAAGGTGTCACGCTCGCACTGAGAAGAAGCCGTGGATGTGAGTGCTGACCTGGCTTTTGGGGTCATTTCACCTCTGAGGATTTTGGTGCTTTAAAGAGTGTTTGAAGTCTATCAGAGAGGATAGAGGCATCCGATGTTAAACCTGGACAGATGGAGAGAGAGAGAGATCTCAGTAGACGTATCAGTGAAACTATGCAACTAGCTCCCATTTGTACATACTACTAGAGCTCCTCATTATTTTTATAGTGTATTTTATATAATAATCTAATCTAAAATTTCTTGCAAAAGCGTTGCCATTTTATGTTTTTGTTCTCAACAAATCCATTATTTTATTATAATTATAATTGGAAAAAAAAGTTTCTTAATTTTAGTCCTCGCATGTAACAACCATAAAACCACAAAAAGCTGACATTTATTAGCCATCTTGTAAACTATTGTATTTTATACACTTCACCCTTTCCATACCATAGAAATGCTGATTTTGTAGAGTACCTTGTACACTAGTAACTCAACAAAAATTATTAAAAAAAATAAAAGATATATAATAAAATGGTGCTATGGAACAATAACAGTATGAATTTACAATTTAGGCCCAAATGTTGATTCCAGAGAATATGCATATTAGATTTGTCTTTGTAATCAATATGTCCAAAAAGTTCGAAAAAAAAGCAGTGACGTTAATTATGAAAAATAAAACAGAGTTAACAGATTTGCTTTTTATAAAAGTCTGGACAAAACAAAACAAAATAAAAACAACTTTACCAGCAACGAAAATTAATGGTTTTGATTTTTCACAAAACAATTTTATCTGGCTAAAAGAATTTGGAGACAAACACTTCCATAAAAATATCACCAACTTGTCACTCTTTAGCTTTGTTTCCTGTGATAACAGCAGAGTGGTCGGAGCTCATGGCAGCTGAGTGTGACAGAGATTTTCTTCTTCGCTGGGCTTCAGGCCTGGAGTGTGTCAGAGGATGAGGCCTTTATCTCTGAGTCTGAAACACTCGATGACCCCTGAAAAAGTGTCTGTCTGTATGTTTAAAAGACACACACACACACACACACACACACACACACTTGTTGTCTCATGAACTCTGAGTAAAAATAGCAGGTCATACATTTGGCTTCTGTGTTTGCTGTACATCTGATAATAAAGATGCATGTGTATTTATTATCAGTTGTCTTTATTCTCAAATGTACAGCAAACACAGAAGCCAAATGTATTTTCTGTGTTTGCTCAGCTGATAATAAAGACGCATGTGTATTTGAAAATATATGATGATTAATTTACATATTTGTGATGAGTAGTCTTTGATTAAAATGTTATTTTTTTCTTATTAATAAGTAACTAAGAAAATGCTCAATACAAAGTGACCATATCTATCACAAGGCACAATAGCCCAAATTAACTTAAAATAGTGTGAGGGTCAAACATCGAAACAATACAGTAATATACAGCAGGAATTTGTGTTTTATTTGACCAAAAACCATTCAAACAGTGAATGTATTGTCAGATGTTATGCCTATTTATAATTAAACAAATCAAACCACCAAAGTTATTAATAATTTTGACATGAATCGAATATTTAATCTGTTGTTGCAACTTTTATTTTCATTAAAGCAGAAAAGGTGTGCAAAGCAGCTATTACTTTCCCCATTCATTAAATCCACTGAACTACATCTCCCACAGCAACGCGTTTCCTCGCGCTGTCGCTACTGTAAGACTTCACTTAAAGCGAGTAACTCTTCTTTTGCTAAATGGTCTCTCAGCATCCTGACAGGTAACCAATGGGAGCGCTTTGTCGCACGAGCCCGCCGCCTCCCCGGCACCGTGTCCCGCGCGCCCATTGGACAGGCCGATGAAACCCGGGGAACGAGCACACGAGCCGCTCGCGTGCAGGCTCGAGCTCTATAAATAAACCCCAAGGCGCTGGACGCAGGAGTGAACTGTGGACGTCAGCTTGGCGAGGAGACAGAAGTCACTCGGGACATTTGTCAACAGTTGAAGTGCTGCGCTGTGCCGGAGAAGGCGGGTGTCACGGGACGGACCTTTATCATTCATTATTGATTAAAAACAACTTTTTTTGGACGGGTTTTACTTGTAAAACTGAGGATGCCAGCCGGTACTTTAGAGAAAACATCTCCATCAGCCGTGGCTGCCACACCGGCGAGTGGGGACTCCATGCACGAAAAACCCCGGAGTGTTACAGAGCACAGAAAGGTGAGCTATCACAACTGAGCATTTTAACTAACATATGTTTCAAAGCTGTTATTCCATGATTTTTAAACGGTCCTTTTTATCTATTTTATAGTCCTCCAAACCAATCATGGAAAAGCGGAGGCGCGCGCGCATCAACGAGAGTCTTGGCCAGCTGAAGAGCCTCATCCTGGAAGCCCTCAAGAAAGATGTAAGGATGTCAACACGAATTATTATTACAATATTGAAATACAATGAAATTAGGAGCCAAATTCAGCATTTAATCGTCTTCTTTTTTCCTCCTCTCCCATTAGAGCTCCAGACACTCCAAACTAGAGAAGGCAGATATCCTTGAGATGACTGTGAAGCACCTCAGGAACCTGCAGCGACTTCAAATGACTGGTATGTAAGGACCATCATGCTGACGTGTCTAATTTGAAATAAAAAAAAATGGTGGCCCACCTACGGCTGTTGTGCTTGCCCTGTAAAGCTCATTATTTCAGTAAGGTTTCAATTATTTAATGATATGCTGTAAGCTCGTTATCTCTTCCTGTCTGTGTGTTTATATTAATCCTCACATGTGTCTGTTCCCCTCCAGCTGCTGTGAACACAGACCCATCCGTCCTGGGTAAATACAGAGCCGGGTTCAGCGAGTGTGTGGGAGAGGTCACCCGTTTCTTGTCCACGTGTGAAGGGGTGAACACAGACGTGAGGACTCGTCTCCTCGGCCACCTGGCGGCCTGCGTGACCCAAATCCACGTCGTCAACTTCTACACGCCTCACACAGGTGCTCTGGGAACCGGACAGACCGGTACCCAGATCCCGGCCGCCTCCGCTCCGCACGTGCCTTGCAAAAGTGGCTCAGCGATGCACGCCTCCCCAGAAGCGATGAAGCTGTACGGAGGCTTCCAGGTGGTGCCAACGTCGGACGGACAGTTCGCTTTTCTCGTTCCCAGAACGGCCCTGGTGCCTTTGGGTGCACAAAACAGCCATCGCATGTCACCTGTTGCCCCTCGGGTCACCTTAGACTCTGTGTGGAGACCGTGGTAGGAAATCACCTCGGCTGATTTTTTTTGGTGAGGGGGGGGTTGAACTATCACACAATAAAGCCTATTTTTGTACATTTTGTAAATGTTTTCTAAAACCCTACTTGAGAGGGATGTTTACACACACATTTTGTGTTTCTTGATATGGACATTAGATGTTTCCTGGCCTCTGTGCTCACTGTGATTTTCTTTGCTTTTGATACAACACGTTTGCCTCAGCAGGTCAAGAATATCTTTGAGAAGCTCTTGAAAAGCACTGTATTTTTTTTAAGATGAATAAAATGTTTACTATGATGTTTATTTGCTGCTATGGCGTCTCTGTCATTTCAAAAGCCCCATCACGCTGTCATAATGATATCCATTTATTCAGAGGCAGGGGAGCCTGTGCTACCTTTCCAAAATGATTAGACGTGGAATGTCTTTTCAATTAAAAGTCCTGTGTACGGCAGCCATTTGAATGCAGCCGCCCTGTCCACACCTGATCATCCCCTTTGCAGTCATAGGGAAACCTTCCTGACTGGAAGTAAACACCTCTGTAATGAGGTAAGGAACCTGAGAGGATGTGTTGAGCACAAGAGGCATGCTCAAAGGAGGAATGCATGCAGATGGGAAATCATGCAGAGATAGATCAGGGTTTAATTGTGAGGGTAGATATAGGGCAAGAAGACTAAATACGATCCTGGTGATTAAATAAGAATTGTGATGAGAAAGTGATGATCAATAACTGACAAAGCGGGCTGCAGACCTGATTTGATGATACAAGTGTGTTCCTTCACACTAGTTTAGCAGCGGCGGCCCTGCAGAGCCCGTCCAATTGTTGTCCACTTAGTGGACAGTTGAAGAGCTGACAGTGCCAGCGTGTGTCTTGAGCGTGGTGCTCACACAGCAGGCCACAAGTAGAGTCTGACCAGAGGTCACAGGTGCCCCTCATTCACACTCCAAACACAACGCAGCTCCAACAGCATGCTGCCCCTTAAATCTGGCAACCCATCAACAGACCTGGCAGCCCGTCGTCGGCAGACAGGGCCTCCCTTTGACCACATCAAACGGTGGCACCTCCACCTCCAAATACACTCACTAAATCCATCACCATTTGGGTGTTCCTGATTTCATATTCATGGAATTTAAGGGATTAGGTCGTAAGAGAAATAAGTGCAGCAGCTTTGTTTCTGAGTCATTTTTCTCCCTCAAAGGAACCGAGAAACGGGTGCAAAATACTCTGCATCCACAAGTAAGTATCGCTTATGTTTGGCAAACAGCAAGTAATGCAAATTGTTTTGAATTCTGCATTGCACAGGAATCCAAGTCAATGTGAATTAAATCATCTCGCGTACACCAATAGTCGTTGAAGCTCCTCACTTTGTGCAAATGATACAGTCAATTAAGTTTACACCTCTGTTTTGGCAGAGCTGAGAGAAGACTGGCAGTAAGGAGGACTAAAAGACAAAAATAACAGCTCCCCCTCCTATCAGAGTGTCTTTTGAGAAGATCCTGAACACAAAAACAAAGACAGGCCCCTCAGTGGCTCAATGGCTTCTCTCTGTGAGCCTCTCCATCTTCATAAAGGGCCTTCCCCTTGTTTATCCAGGAAGAGGTTTAATGGCCGGAGGGGGGTGGGGGTGGTGGGGGGGACCATGCTGTCACTTTCACTGTGCTAAAGAAGGCTTATTGTTGCCCGCTTCCAAAGGTCCTGGTTTTAAAGGCCTTTTGAGAACTCAGACCAAGCTGTTCAGATAAGAGGACCAGTGAAGTTCTGACAGATCCATCCTATCCACACCTATGTAATGGAGAACATGGGGTGGTTTTGATGTTGGAGCTTCAGTAGATAGACAGAGGACATGTGGCCTGTTTACCAGTTCCCCTCCTTCCATCTTTTGTTTCCAGTTTGATGCAGTATTTTTTTCCAAACGTTTGTAGAGTTGAGGCCGGGTTGGCTGTGCTCCATGATTGATGGCCTCCCCTCACAAACACAGTGACAGGTCCCCTGCTTGTGGAGAGCGTCTCCCCCGACACTCACCGGAAACCCTCGCCGCCCCTCCACCACCCGGAGGGTGAATTGGTGGCGTATCGGTCTGAGGGTTGTTATGGTGCCTGATGGGGGTCGTGGTAGTCAGTGGTGGTTCACATCAAGGCTAATGAATAGATTATGCACTCGATATCAATAGTGAATGAACAATGCTCTTTGTGCCTTCACTCCAATTCATCCCTTTTTGATTTAGCTGGTTGTTTTTGGAAAAAGTCAACAACATACTGGTGGAAGCGCAGCTTCCGGAGAGGGGGGGGGGGATTTAGGATGTGTGACACAATAACACTGAAAGCGGAAAATTGATCACTTCGGAGAGCCACACAATGTGATGATGGTGTGACTTTTCAAACAAGTCACTCTGGTTCTACATCACAAGTCGCCACCTATTCAAAGGAGATTTTGTTTTTGAATGTGGCGGGGGGGGAGTGGCGGGGGGGGGGCTTGTTTTCTCTGCCAACGAAGAAGACCATAAAGATACACTTCACTGCAGGTGTCCCTTCGATGTAAGACATCCCATAATGGAAATGGGGCTTGGGCTTGTCTAGCTACATCCCTAAATAGAAATCCAGTGGGAAACAACAACGTCATATGTACAACTATCTGACTGCTCCATGGACTGTCATGCAGTTGCTTCAGATTTTCTTCATGTTCAGGTTGGTTTTGTGGAATAAGAGCTGGTCATGCTTTATTATTGTGTAATAATGATACTCGTTACCCAGAGAGGTTGGAAGGAAATATGATATAAAATGTTGGATTTCTATGTAAAAACCTGTGGAGCTAACATTAGCTTAGAGTACATTAGCATATCATCAACTAGCGTTAGCGTGTGTATGCCCTTCTGTCTCAAATCGCTTTTTTGTTTTTCCAAAAATGATATCATATTTATTAATTTATTCATTAGTGGTAACAGTTTTCCTGCTCTATAGATCATTACTCAGCAATTTGCAGACAACTTTAACTTTTAAATGCCAGATTATGAGAATGTCTTTGGCTGGTGTCTTCCATTTGGGTTAGTTTTGTGCAGCAGAAGGACCTCAAATATTTTAAACGTATCTTTAGAAGTCTAACAAATCAACGCTGTTTTAAAAAATACAAACTTGGAACCAGAACATGACAAGCTTCGGCCCTGATGGCACATTTTTCATGAAATGTCATGTGAATGATGCTTTGCAAGTTCTTACTAAACCATAACCTGTGACGCGCAACAACATTTTAGTACGTTGTTCCATTTGTGAAACAATAGAATTACTTCTGCTGCTGGAAGTTGGAGTGTGGGCGGTATTTTTGTCTTCTCAATTGTTTTGCAGCAGCAAACGCTAAGTTTTGCAGTGACCCTTTAATATGGGTTGCATGCATGCATAATGAAAGCTCTATCTGGGGAGCTGTATAGAAGTATGAGAGGATACTCCACGGGGGCCATAGTTCCTGATTCATCCTTCATAATTGTAATGTGATGATAAGGAGCTTATAGCCTCTTGTTGTCCTCCAATAGAGACGGACAAGACAAAAGCCGGAGTACCATGCAAAAAACAGATTACCATTCTGGTGACATTTCTGCGTCCACTTAACACCCACATCAGGTCAGCTGTTCTTAATTTGGTCAGCAAGAGCAATTTAGCCTCCGCCCGGGTATCTGGGTGCACCGAGGGGTAAATATTGACCCTTGTTTGTAAGCAAGGCTCACATTTTGAGTGTGCAAAATGGTCTATTTGTGTCCTTGAGACGTTCATTGGTCATTGTGGAGGTCATTGTGTCATGGAGGATGTATCTCGAACTCTCATAGGCTGAGAGAGGGGATCTAATAGACACCTGCCCTCATAATAGCATCTGGCCATGCTTATCATTTCACGAATGACTGAGCTCATTTAAGTGAAGCTGAAACCCCCCCCCCCACCCCTCAAAAAACAAAACAAAACAATGAGCATCATAATCAAAGTCGAGATTAATGTTCTGATAATTACTCTGATAGTTCTCCTCAAGACATACACCCACCAGTCAATACAGCGTTGATATCATTCATGATGAAATGATGATACACACGTACACAACCTGATCTGAGTTTACATTTTCAGATCAAAAAACTCTCCTCTGGAATTCTCGCCCCGAGCAAAGAGCCTGAGATGACCTCTAGCCCACTCTTTGTCCCGAGGACTCTGACCAGCCCTCGCCACCTCCCTCTTCACAGGCCTGTCTAAATTCGGTGGGAAACCCCCCCAGTGCTTTGTGTTGTTTTGGACATTGTGCGTCCCACCAGATAATGTCTCCACCCCTCTTGTTCTTTCCTCTCTCCATCTAAAGAGCTGCTGTGCGGAGCGTGGTGCCTGGCCCTAAAATGCCCGCTAAGCAGGACACGGAGAGATGGGATCTAACCACGGGGGTTTCAGAGCTGCTTCTGCCTCATGGCCTCAGGACGCCACCCCGCTGCTGTCAGTGTGCCTTGATGGATGCCCATGGATGCTGACAGGTGTTTGAAACTATGCTGTACTGTACATGTATGTTGTTGCTCAAACCCGACTAAACAACCTAGAGTTATTCAGTAACTTCAAAGTGATTTATAGCAACACGTCACCATAGAATGGCTACATAGCAAAAGGTAAAAAATAAATAATAATTTTGTCCAAAAATAATTTCACCAATATTTTGCCTGGAATAATGTGGTTTGTTGTGACACTATTATTTTCTGCTTTTAACTATTCTTAATGATCTCTATGAGCCCTGGCACCCTCACTGAATAAAGATATACATTTAATGACTTTCACACTTCTTGTTGCTCATTAGCAAACAACCCACTACTTGAAATGTCAAATCTCCCGTTTATACCATACTTTTGCTCAAGTGTGGATTAACTCCAACTTAATGCCGTCCCGCCGAACTCTGGAAGTAAGACAGCCACCACTTTTTGTCATGTGAATTGTGATGTCATTCATCTCGGACTGAGGAGCCAATCGACCCCCTGGCCTTTAACCCTTATTAACCCGGGGTTAGAGTGCTGTATTCAAGGTGTTACCATCTGTGTTCCTTGCTGTGTTGAGGCTGCCGTCCTTTCTCACTGTCTATTGTCCCTCCCAATGCTTAGGAGCAGAGGAGAGATCAGAGGGTCTCCATAAACTTTTGAAACCCCTAGATGACAGGAGGGCTCATGTTTACAATCTTGCATAAAAAAAAATAAAAAAAACTAAATTATATATAAACACACACAAAGGTAATGGTGAAATATAAGTACCATTTTGATGTACTACTTTTTACTCCAGAGGGAGATGTTGTACATTTTACTGCACTACACATGTGTAACAACTATGATAACAGGTTACTTCATGATAATTTTACACACAAAAGCAATGTCCAGCACACATGATGTAATGCTAGATTACAACAGTATATAGCCTCAAAATTAGCTTCAACTTGACCAACTGCAACATACATACATACATATTGCATACATATTAATGCATTAGCAATAATAATCCAATAACATAATATATAATAATAGCCATTCTACCTCTACTGTTAAGTACATGCTGAGTGGACTTCGGCACTTTTACTTACATAAAATTTGGAAGTGAAGTGGATTTTACATGGTGATATGGAACTCCAAAAAGGAGACATATAATGCTCATTTTCAGGTTCATACTTATTTTAGGTTACTACTAGAACATTTTTATTTCACGTTTATATGCTTAATGCTACACTCTGTTTGAGCTCCTGCCCCTCCCTCCCAAAAAGCCCAGTTGCTCTGATTGGTCAGTTGGCCCACTCTGTTGTGATTGGTCTCTCACTTAGTGTGTTTGGCAGAAATGTTACCATAATTGAATAACAGGAGTTGTTCTGCTAAGAAATAATGATAAAAATAAATTCCAACAGACTATCATTTCTGCCTTTCCCAAGTGTAAACATTTGAATTCAAACAAATCATCTGAAGAAGCAAATAATATATTTTATTTCACATTGGCAGCGGTTCATAACCATTCCTTAGTATTCTGCACGTGTTGTCCTGTGTTGATTATTCAGTTTGACATTGCCGGTCTACAGAAACAAGGGAGTCAGGAACTTTCCAGAAAGTTTCCTTTTAGCCGTGATCTTAAAAAGCAACGGTTTGAACTTTGAACTTGACAAGAAAAGGGTTCATCCACCTCTCTTATCATTCAGCAGCATGTATATTTACTGGTTAGAGGTTTGTTGCTGGTGTTGACTGTCAGAAAACATAATGTACTTCTTTGTATGAGAACACATTTACACAGAAAAAAAAAGAAAAGAGAAATTACTGGCCAAGAATCTCGATTATTGTCTCATTGGCACACTGAGGCTCATTTTTCAAAATATGCTCTGTAATGCTGCCGTCCTCCTCCTGAAACCGCACCTTCACTGTGAGGGGAGAGCATTTATCTGCCTTACAGTTGATGATCACAGTGTCACCGGACGCCTGCAGGCTACAGCTGCTGAGGTCAGCCATGTCGCCTTTGGACAGCGGACACACCAGCTGATCCTTGTCCACAGAGACGACCGCCCGTCTCCTCAAGAAGCTGGGGCTCTCGCAGAGCACCCTGTCGAGCATCTCCACGGCGTAGCCGTTAGTCGTGACCCAGTCGTGCAGATACCACATGTGGCAGTCGCACCTCCAGGGGTTCCCGTGCAGTCTCACTGTGTGCTGGATGGCGAAGGGGTCTAAAAGGCCCAGCGGGAGGGTCTCCAGCAGGTTGTCGGACAGGTAGAGCTGCTGAATGAGCTGCTGGTCCTCAAACAGTTTGGCGTCCACCTTGCTCAGGTTGTTCTTGTGTAGGTGGATCGCCTTGATACTGAATAGGTTGTGGAAGATCATTTCAGGCAGCTGGGTGAAGTGATTTTCAGACAGGTCCAGATTCTCCAGGGCAGTTACGTTATGAAAAATGTCCTCGGGAAGCACGGATAGCTGGTTAGAGGACAGTGTGAGGTCGATCATTGATGTCAAACTCCCCAGAGAGGACAGCTCAGTCAATCTGTTGCCCTTTAGGTTTAGCTCTTTCAAATTGGAGGCCTCGAATCCAAACACTTTATCGCTAAACGTTGTGAGAAGGTTTCTCGGAGGTTCAGCACTTTCAGGTCGGTTAACACAACGAAGATATCGTCAGCGAGTGCTGATATCATATTCCCCTCCAAGTGGAGCTCCACCAGCTGGGAAATATTGTGAAACACATCCGACGTGAGGTTGCCGATGAGGTTGCTGTTCATTTTCAGGATCTCCAGTCTTGCCAGACCAGAGAAATGTTCCCCTTTTATATGTTCAAGCTTATTTTGGGACAAATCCAGCACACGTAGATTGTGTAGGTTCAGGAGGAGATACGTCGGCAGATCTGATAGGATGTTGCCCTTCATCTGCAGGGTTTCGAGCTGTTTAAGAGAATCAAACATACCAGGAAGCACTGTTGTGAACCTGTTGAAGTTAAGCAGGAGTTTAGTCAAGTTCCCTTGCTTTGAAAAAGTCCCAACATATAAATGCTCCAGCCTGGGGTTCCCACTGATTTCCAGCTCCTGAAGCTCAGTCAGATGTTCAAAAGCCTGAGAGTGAATACTCTCCAGTGCATTATTTAGGAAGATAAGCTTGGTGATTTGGGGGCTCCCTCCTAAAGTGCGGGGGAACAGGTATGCTATGGCTGTATTAAGCACTATGAAGTCCTCCACCTGCCCGGACGTGTTCCTGGGCAAAGATGTCATCCGTTCAAATGCACACAGTGTCTGAACTGAATTGAAACACTGGCAATTGAATGGACAAGAGGTTTGTGACTGCGTGTTGTGACAGAGAAGCAGCACCAGGAACAAAAGGGCCAATTCTTTGTCCATTTTTCACTGTCAAAACATGAAGAAAGTTTCATGAATTAACAGTAAAATCAAAGTTGATATATTGCTTCATTTTGAGAAAAGAATACATGTCTATCTGCTGTTTGTACACAGAGAGTATTTTTCTATTGGAGTGAATGAAATCCAACCTACCTCTGTTACAGCAGATTTCCCCCCGTGGATCCACAAGCCAGCAGACACAAAGTGCAAATGACAAGTCTGAATTAGGCAAGACCTTTGGTCAGCCGCTGGTTCCTGCCACGGTTTCATTTGCTCGCACCAAAAAACGTGGACAATCCTTTTAACCGGCTGACGGAGCCGGAAATAGTTAATGTCCTTTTATGTCCTTCTATAATATACTCCATTTAGAAAAAAAATGCATCCTGTCTGTTTTCAGTTTGTTTTATCAGAAGCCTGTGGGCGTTGAGTCACTATTTACCAAAACAAAGCAAATAGATCTGAGGAAATGTGCTGTCACAAGAAAAGTAGGCCACTCTTTCCAGTCATTATTTTTATCCATTGGAGATAACAAATACTACTACAATTTCTACTATTTCTAGTGTGACAACTACTAATAATGGTATTCATTTAACCTGGAAGTCTTCAGAGCCACATGAACCCTTTAACAGGAGAGTCTGCCAAAAGAGCAGTGCTGACTCACATGCAGTATTACACAGTACCAGAGAAACTTCCAGGGTCAAATAGACCTTGACCATTAGGAATTATTTATACACTTATGTGACATTTGAAAGCCTGGTGTCAAGGCTGTGTTTCATCTTGTTTATTCCAAGCCTAGTGTGTGTACATTATACATTACAATATATAGATTATATATGATTATTTATATTATATTAAAAGACATATTTTGCTATGAAAATACAGCACACTTTTTAGTGTAAATACAAAATGTGAACATTCTGTTATTTGACTGTGCATTGCTCATGCAGGTTATATTCTAAGGCTGGAGGTTTATGAGGAATGCTGCAGGAGACCGCCACCTCCTGTTAGGTGTCGACATGCTCCTCCTGCCCTCAGTCAATGGCATTCCTGGATCCTCCCTCTCCTCTGAGGTATTCCTTGAGGATGCACAGGTAGACAACACTGTTTGGGATCAGATCTAGCACCACAAGCCTCAAGGAAGGTTTTTTTTTTTGGAAACTTTTCAGTGTTTTTAAAACTCTTTCCACTTTCACAATTTTTTTTTAGTTTCTGAAATCAAACAATGGCCAATGCAGGCATACAGCTTCTTGGCTTCACGCTGGCCTTCCTGGGCTTAATCGGCTCGATAGCCTCCACAGCCATGGTGGAATGGAAGGCTTCTTCGTATGCAGGTGACAACATCATCACGGCTCAGGCGATGTATGAAGGGCTGTGGAAGAGCTGTGTGTCACAGAGCACCGGACAAGTCCAGTGTAAAGTGTATGATTCACTTCTACAACTACCAGGTAATGTTTGTTTTTTATTGTTTTGGATATGATCATATCATCAGACACAGCATCGTGAGCACATAACAGTGTATTGTGTCTTAAATCATCTCTCCTACAAAGATATGGGAAGGGAAGATGGGAGAATAAATTATGTTTTTCTCAAACAATGCTAGATTTTGCTTCAAAGGTGACTTTATGGAATTGAAATAATTCATTTATGAAATGTCTCAATTGTATTCATTTAAGATTTGTGGGCATATATGCTGTAAAACAGGAATGAGTAAATCTGTGGTCATTCAAACCTTCCTAGAGCTTTGAGAACGTGGCCTCCTCCTGTTCCACCACTTGCATGCAGAGACATGTCAGTCAAATACCAGCAGCTGGCTCTTCAAAGAGAAAAGTCTTCTTCTTTTAAATCAATTCCAAAAGTACACAAGTTATGGATAGTGTTGGATTTCAAATGTTAATGCAGCCTAGTAAATTGATGTTTAATGTCTATATCATAAAGCTGATACAAGCTTCATCAGAGAGGACAGGAATGTTTTGATTACACCTCGGCTGGAGGCGACTCATGTCCTCTGCACACCGGCCAGTTGGGGCCTGTTGTAAACAAGAACAACATTGAGGTTGAATAAAGAGATTTTTTTAGTTTTTATTTAAAATACATTAGAAATTGAGGCAGCTAATAACAAGTAAATGTTGTATGCAATGAGTGATTAGTTGTGCATTTAAGAAGCATAGATGAAGTAAGAATACGGATGACTCAGGGGTAAATAAAGAAATCAAAACTGCTGAAACTGAGCGATCCTGTGCGGTGTCTTTGTCTCCAGGGATTGTACTGGGCACACGAGGGCTCATGCTGTGCTCCATCATGCTGAGCTTGATTTCCATCTTGGTGGAGGCCGTGGGCATGCGGTGCACCACCTGTATGGCTGACTCTCTGGAGAAGAAGGACAAAGTGGCTCTAGCTGGAGGGGTTATCTTCATTATCGCTGGTCAGAGTCCATTCAGTTCACACATGCACACCCACATCATCCAGCCTGGCAGATCTATGCTTTGGCCAAAAAGATGTTGCACCACATTTCATGTGTTATGCTTTGACCACTATTTTGCAACAAGTCTAAAATGTTTTTCTGTTCATGGTTTGTCAGGTCTGCTTGCCTTGGTGGGAACGTCGTGGTACGGCCACAGGATAGCCAAGGACTTCTACAACCCGTTCACTCCAACCAACGCCAGGTGAGCTCATCTTCTCTGACACTTCAGTCACTTATTGTCAGGTATCACGGTGGCTGTAATGTGGATGTTGTTCTCCTGGGTCACGTAGTATTCCACACTTAAAAGAATAGTTTCAGTGTTTTTTTTTTACTTTAATAAAAGTACCAATACCTCTCTGAAAAAATAAATTGATACAAGTAAAAGTCCTTCCCTCAAGATGGTGTAAAAAGTACAAAAATCGAATCAGTTAAATATATTTAAAGTATCAAGAAGCACTTAGCATTATATTTTATAAATTTATCGTATTTTGTTTTTAAAATCTTAATCTGCAAAATAGCCAGTAACCATGAAGCAAATACATCTATGGAGTAAAAAGTACAGTGTTTGAAATGTGTAGACCTAAGCCTATAAAGTAATATGCAAATGAAGTAGGCTCCGAGTACCTCAGAATTGTACATTAATGTATTTGATTACGTTATATCCCTAGATGTTTTGGAGAATATACAGAAAAAATAGCTACAGCATTGAAACCACATGCAGAGATGTTTGAACGATCCATCCGATCGTTCCTAATATAATATAATCATTCTCGAGGACTTGTAATCCTGGTAAAGTTGAGGGGAAATTATTTTCTATCTTTTCCAAATGTCCACACAAGTTTGACTTGTATTTTGAATTGCATTTTGAATTATTCACAGGTATGAATTTGGAAGTGCCCTGTATGTTGGATGGGGAGCTGCCTGTCTCACCATCATAGGAGGGAGCTTCCTCTGCTGCAACTGCTCCAGCAAGGACTCTGGGAATTCCCCACGCTACACACCATCTCACTCTGCAGGCCAGCCGGGCAAGGACTACGTCTAGGACCATCACTCCACCTTCGCTCAAGGACGCTGTCTTTGCAGGGAATTGTCTGCTGCCATTCAGAATAAAACATTACATTTTTTTTTATACAAGGTGCATATTATATTTGTTGTATCTTTATATTTGTTGGGAGATTCACTCCAGTTGTAAGCAGGCCATAGAGCCCACAGACAGCAGAAATAAGAAAAAGTAACACATCTTTAGCATCCCTCCAGGAAACTTCTACAGATTAACAATGGATATTAATATTAAAGATTTCAATGAATTTGACACATTTGTTGTAAATCTGTGAAGGCTGTGACAGTTTCATTTTTGTTATTTACTTTGTTTGGAATCTTACCATTGTCTTTCACTTCATGTAAAATAAAATCCTCATTGCTTATGTTTTTAAAGTATTCAGTTTTGGTTTGGTTTGGTTTGATAGATAACTCAACACTGGTGTTAATATCTCATAGAAACCCCAAATAATGTATTAGTATCTCTTTGTACTTTTACCGTGTCTGTGTAACTCAACCAGAAGCTTAAAAACAGGTCACAAATATGTGAACTACATTAATAAAGTTTGAAAAGTAATTTACCACTATAGCATTTACAAAATATACCAAACAGGGAGTAAATAAACTATATAAAGTTTTGGGAGGCAATAATTGTAAATATAATTATATATTTTTAGTTAGATATAAGTCTGACCTCATATATATATGTATATACACACAGACACATGTTTCTTCAAATATAATGTTAGTTTTCAGACTGTAAAAAGTGGAAATAGTTTAAAAACTAAATAGGGACACAAAAACAGGAAATCTTGGTTTCTGTGAGAGTTAAGTTGGTCCTATGTGTGTGTGTGTATGCAAGTCTGCACATGCATGTGCCTGTGTGTTAGAGCACATCCCCCCAATTTCAAATACCAACAGCTATTTTCTTAAGAAAGATAGATCTTTCAATAAAATATATCAAAGGTTCCAGAGAAACACAAACAATACTTGTGTACACATATCCACTCAAACAGGATGAGTAACATCCAACATTTATTTAAAAGGCAATTAAGATATTTACAGATAATTACAATGAAAAGTTAAACCTAAGCATTTTTTTCATTTTTAAAAGGAGAGTTTTCATTGTCACCAATGTATCAGTAACTGCTGCAGAAATGTGTTGCCTCGGGGAAGACAAAGCAAATTCATAGAGGAAGAAAAGAGGCCAGGGAGCGGCTCCTCACGAGCATACTGCAAACCACCGGCTCTTGTCTCAGCATGCCTTTACAAAAAGGGACAGAGCAGACTCTCTCTGCTGAGGAGACTCTGTTCTTTTGGAGTGCAGGGAGCATCTTCTATGGAGTGGCAATGAAGGCTGGAAGAGCCCGGCTTGGCCTGGGATGCCCCCTGGATCCAGTGGAGGTGGAGGGAGAGAGGAGAATGATGGCTCAGCTATATCATGAAGAACTTGTCCCACCCCCTGCTGGACACTTTGACAGCGCTGGGCAGCTCCTTCAGTGACAGACTGCTTCACCCCCGGCCTTCCTTCCTGCTGCTGTCACACTGCACCATAAACACCCAGTGAACTGCACACACAACAACAATATCAATATTTAATATGTGCAATGATATCAACTCAACCACTAAGTCTGTCTATGAGTATATTTTATCTATATTATATTATGTCTACTGTTTTATCTACTGCATGAACAAACTCCATTCTGCCTCTTCCAACACACACAATGATTCTGCAGCAAAGAGCGCCACCATCTGGGAATCCTCGAGTCTGCTGCTCTAACAACAGGGATCATTAAAAGTAACAGAGAAGCTGCCACGGTTAAAGAGAATCTATGATGATGTTCTATGGCAAGCCGTTTTAACATTTAATCGAACCACACTCCTATCTGTAATTATATTTTAGATATTCATAATAGCATGTAATTAAATGGTAATCAAAGATATCCACAATATATTCTTACAAGTAAAAATTATATTTTAAGATATCTACAACTTTGATTGTACTAGTCAAAACTAAATTTAAGTATCTAAAATATCTAAAAATCCTTAAAAAGTATAAGTGGCCGTTTTATCATTTAATAGCTAGACTGAATATGTATTGCAGATATCTGTAATTCAATTCTTCCTAGGCAAAAATAACATTTCAGATATCCACAATTACATTCTGGATATCTAGAATAAACATTCTGGATATCTGCAATTTAACTCTTACTAGGAAAAACTCCCATTTCAGATATCTTCAATCCAATTGTTACTAGTCATAATTTTCATTTCAGATATCCAAAATGAAAAACTATTCCAGATATCCAGAATGTAATTTTGAATGTCCAAAATACATTGTGACTAGTAGAATTAGTCTACTAGTCATTATGGATATCCACAATTCGTATTATGACTAGTAGAAATGTAATTTCAGGTATCTACAATCAGAATTATGACTAGGAACAATACAATTGCAGATATCCACAAATGTATTGTTGATATCTGTTGACAGGTAGACAGGACTTTTTAAGGATTTTTAGATATTTTAAATTTAGTTTTGACTAGTACAATCAAAGTTGTAGATATCTTAAAATATCATTTTTACTAGTAAGAATGTATTGTGGATATCTTTAATTACCAGTTCTTATGGATATCTAAAATATAATTACAGATAGGAGTGTGGTTCGATTAAATGTTAAAACGGCTTGCCATAAGCGTTGCCCAAAGGGAGTTACCACAGAAACACAGCTCCTGCTTGAAATGCTTCATTCTTGCCATTTCTTCCTTAAAGTGGTGATGTCAAGGAGAAATGCATGCGTCAAACAAAGCAAGTAAAAACGGATTTGCAGCATGGAGTCGCCGTGTTGCGAAGACTGTTTTATACTGTGCAAATGTACATTTTCTTTGTATGGACTTCCAAAGGAAGAGGAGGAAAAAGTGGGCAAAAATATTTTTTATCAACATTCCTCATCAGTACTACTCCTGCTGCTGCTGGTCATGATGATGATGCAATCTTACTGGTTTCATTGTGAGTTTCTTTGATTGAACGAATGATTGCATTCCCTCATAAGCAACAAGCACCCGGTGGTGATGATACTGTACATGGCTGCCTCTTCAGAGACACACATTTGATGATAGAAACTGAGATTTAAAGGGAAACAAACACATTCTTTAAGATATGACTTTTTTACATTATAGTAAGTAGACTTCATCATGATGTCAATAATATCTAAAGGTGCCATTCAATCAGACTTCTTGATGTGGTGATGGTCAGATAATCCAGGAACATAATGTGGACTCATACAACTATATTTAAAGGATCTAAACTGTCGACCAAAGTCCTCAATAGGTTCATTGTGAAATTATCCTGGAGCAAAAGCAAATACGTGAAAAGTGATCGTGCATGGCCACAAGAGGACAACAGAGGACAAGTTTTGGATCAATTTCCCAACACCTGGATAACCAAGAATACCAATAGTATAGTAGGTTATACAGATACACTAGTAAATGCTTTACATGTAGAAACTAGTATATTATTGGAATTCTTGCTTTCATTTGCTGAGTTTGCTCCAAAAATGTAGTATATAGTACTATACCCTTTTTTAGATGACTATATGGCTCTGACTCATGCTCTACCTAATATTCAGATCTACAAATAATATGCATTTCTGTTATTGCACTGCTGCAGCTCAGTGTGAAGAGAGCAGCTTAAATATAAATGTGTTGGATGCTTGGAGTGGTCTGGAATACTGCTTTAGTAGTAAGCAAACAACCGTGACAGTGAATGTACTCAGAGTTGACCTTTGCTCCTCTGCACACTTTAAGCTTAGACAGCTCCAACAACAGTCTTAAATTAATTGCCCAAATCCTACTTAAGTAACTACATTCACAGCTGATCCATGCATAAAAGACTGTAGGCATCTTTACATAATCCACAGTGTCAATCCTATTTTATTTTTATTTTTCAGCAAATGAGCCATAACATATGGAGATATGCTGCAATAAAACCCATTTCAAATGACATCTTTATGGTCTTTGTAAAGCAACTGGATGCTCAAACTGATGAAGGGCATCAACACTGCAGCACTTAGAGTTCCCCCTCCTTAGCTTGAATCTGGGCCAACTCCTCTAATAAGCAGAGTGCAGCTTCCACATATCAGTCAAAATCAATGAGAGGGTACAAAATCAGACAGAAATCAAATAGAAAAATCCACCATCCATCAAATCCCCTTATTTTTGCCCTGTTGTTATGCTTTTTCTATAACCATATTAGCAGGTGTAGAAGATACTGCAGTGCATTCACTGAAATACATCTAAGAGCTCCTTACCTTGTCAGATGTAATATAACTTATTACTTATAACTTAAGGTATCCAGCCACTTCATTAGGGATGCTGGATGAGAATATTGTCCTCAGTTCTTATTCAATTATACAAATGATGATGGATTGTTACACATGAAAGTACACAACAGTAAACAATGTAGATAATGAGCTTGTACAACAGTAAGATGCTACATCCATTGCTCAATAACATTGCATTTATCACTATAACAATCACATGGGTTGTGTGTTTACTTTTCTCTTGTTATTTTAATTATATTTTGCTGATAAGACTTCTGTACTATTACCTGATTTTGAAATCATGACTTTTGTCACTCTTACTGTAGTCAAATATCTGGATACCTATTCCACCGGTGCTTTAGCTAATGTTGTTGTCTCTCCCGTGGATAACCAGAAGAGGTCGCCTCTCACCCGATTTTAAACACACAACATAAGATCCTGAGATCTTCCAGTGAAAGCTGCACATTACCTCCCAGATCAACAACAACCTGATATATTGATCTGCTCTGCACACCACACATTGGACTAGTCCATTTCCACATTGAGGTGGCAGCGGCTCAGTCCATGTCAGCCAGGCATGGACCAAGTGGGGAGTGTAGACTGGTAGCGGGAGAGGTGCCAGTTTGCCTCCGGGGCACTGCTGAGGTCCCCTTAAGCAAAGCGATTGGGGGTTCCTCACTCTGACATCGCTCCATTTCTGCATGTAGGTCTTGTTTGTGCATGTGTGTGTCTTTTTGGGCCTGTGTGTGTGTGTGTGTGTGTGTGTGTGTGTAATGTGTGAAATTAAGAACAGAGGGGGAAAAAAATAATCTAAATTCCCCCCTAGGGTTCAATAAAGTATGACTTTTTTACTACGACATATATAATTATAGGAAAATCATTATAATATTGATATTGATTTGAGATGTGTGGCCCAGTCTTCAGATCTGTCTGTGACATATTGAATCTGAAGCATTAGAGATTTGACTATTTTATTGTTGTTGTTGACATACAAGGGTAATGAAGACAACCTGCCTGCTGACTCACTTGTCAGGATTGTTACTGGATTATTGTGTGTCATTTATTGTGCTCATTTTTAACTTTTGTATTAATGTGGTTCTTCATAGGAATAAAAGCACAGAGTGAAATTGATTGACACACACACACACACACACACACACACAGGCCAGATGATCCTTGAAGCTTAACTAATGAGATCAGCTTGACTAAGAGATTTTTCATTCGATTTGGCAGGAAGTCTAAATCTTTCATGTGTGTAGTTGTGTGTGTGTGTGTGTGTGTGTGTGTGAACTGATTAATATGCATGCACGTGCATCATATCAACCTAATCAACTCTCATTGAAACTCATAGCGGTACAAGTGGCCGTTGATCGACATGTATTCAGACTCCACTGACCTCCAACACCTGGATCACTTTCTGTACAAAATGATGGGCGTCTCCATGGGAACCAGGGTTTCCTCCTCCATATTTGTCAGGAGGAACACAAGCAGTGCTTTTACGTAGAGAGAGACGGATGTGTATGCAACGTATGCTTATGATGGACAGGGGGTTAACACAAATAGACACCATTTTATCTCAACATTTTTAATTAAAAAAATTAAAAAATGAATTCATTTGAATTACTCTGAGCACAATAAAGGGTAATGACACGACACAATGACAGCTATTAGCTACCTTACATACAATGTGATAGAACATCGTAAAATTATATTAAATAAACCTCAAGGGAGATAGTCAGTGCCACCTTAAAAAAACGACATGAATCCAAACAGATGAAACCAGCTGCAACAGCAGTGCATTACTCTCTTCTGCAATAATCAGACAAAACGTCCCTCGACTCAGCAGCAACAAACACGAGGCCTCTCTTGGCATTCCACAGTCAGAGTCCAACACACACAAACCTTTTCCAACAAGCAGTCGGCCCCTCGCTCGATGCTCGACTGCGATATGAAACATTTTGCAAGCTTCTTTCCTCTCCTCGCATCTTATTGTGTGGAGTATTTCCACATCCTCTCTCGCTCTGGCAGATTTTGGATCCCTGGCAGGAGTATCCAAAATATCCAGACCAGGGAGTGTACACAACTCTGATTTGAACACGGAGACGCTGCCAGTTGTTGCTGCTCCCGCTCCCTGCCTCCTCCCATCCGAAGGAGAGCGGGAGCCAATTGAATTCAAGACCCGTCACCTCAGTTTTCCTGAGTAACGCCACACCCTACCTCAAGAAACATATTCATGCTAGATCAACGCAGGTCTTGTCAAGATAAACAACGTTATGAGGCCGTTAGAGAGAAAGTGTTTCCCCTGCTTTGGTTTTGAAACAGAATTTCATTTGAATCTTCAAACAAATCTTCCAAAAATTCTTAAACACACGATGAAATGGGACAGAAAGTGTACAATTTTTTTGCACCAACATCATTTTCCCTACTCTATCATAATAATTTTGCCTTCCCCAAATTTTTATATCGCAACATAGAGATTTTCATCAACACGTTTTTTTGTTTGTTTCACTTTTCACTAAGCTTCTCATACATTTACATAATTTCACATCCGGCATTTCTTTCACACTTACATAAATGTTGTGGTGCATGTGATGTTATATGAGCTCATCCTTTTCCCCCCTCAGAAAGCCGTGAACATGTTTCTCTTAAACAAATGCAGTAAACTCTCCACGTGGCCGACACATGGTTCTGATCATGAGACATGGAAAGCCAGGAATTATCTCTTTCTTCCAAATACAAGCTGCCTTTACCTCTCTTTAAAGCTGCCGGCTCGTGGATTTAAAACATTATTATTTTGTGTTTAGTCTTTGTTCAGTACTACTGCTCGAAGGCATACATCTGAATGATGTGTTTAGAACATGTTTAGATAAACAGCAGTACATTCTATAGACATGAAATGTTCACAGGTGGGAAACCAGAACGGGATCATGACATTTTCTCTGCACTCTGCACGTGATATTGTGAAGCTCTCTGTACAATATGATACCTGCATAACTTCAAACCATCAGTTGAAACCTCTGTACACCATGTTTACAGAATCACTGGCTGATTAACTGTTCAGGTGTGATTTTCAGGGGTTTGCTTCGCTGCAAATAGAATTAGGGAACAGTGTGAAGGAATCTTACATGAATGTTTAAAGTATAATATATATATTATTAAAGGTTTACTCTAAATGTCATAAAATATTAAAAATATCAGTCCTGGTTGCTCCAAATCAGGCTTATGATTAGATTTCTTTTTTTTTTCTCCATGCAGTCATATGAAATTCATTCTAATTAATGAATTAGGTCTGCCAGACATAGACCACCTGGCATCAGTAAAATGGAAAGTAAGTTTCTTTATTACTGAAAGGCTACTTTTAGTTTATTGTTTAGGCGTCTCTTTTGATTTTCATTCTTCACTTCCTTTCCCTTATTATTTGTGTGAAACCACTCGTGAGATATTTGTAAAAATAAAACATATGTATTTCAAACATTCACTCACAGTAATTTCCCCCCTTGAGTGTTTAAACACCGGAACTATGACATGTACAATAAATAGGATCACATGATATTTGCGTGGTCTTTTACATGCGTAAGCGTTGTTATGACAATTAATAATGAGTAAAGTGCCATTTATTTGCCACTGAGTACATATGGTGTGAGTTGGCCTGATCAATAACTGTTATTTGACAGTCATGTAGGCAGATCCACTGTATAATAAAAACAACAACACTCTGAGGCACTCATGTTGAAAATATACCATATTGGTGAGTCACGTAATAATCCTGATTGAAAGGATTCCTTTGTGTCAGGAGTCTGAATCAAATCGATTCTGTCCTGTCAAATAGCTGGCAACCATGTGTCGAGTATGAATTAGAGCATGAAGTCCCTTTTCTTTGCTTTGGGGATTTTCCCATGTCATTCTGCCTTGAGATATGAAGGTTGAAGGAGGATGAAGGTGATGGGTCATCATCGGTGATACCGTTATCAGATCTGCACCCTGTTGAAGCTGAATGACAAACTTCCAGCAGCTGTTTGTGGCGTATCCTGAGAATCTCCTTAAAAGTCAGCATTGGGTTGCACATATAGTTACATAGGCATAAGTTAAAACTCAAATCTTACAGCTCGTTGGTGTGAAGTCGCCAGTAAAATAACTGGCACTTCACTTTGAAAGGTGGGATAACTTTGAGGATGAGCGAAGCGTGAAGGATTGCCGCCCTCGGACATTTATGATGGCTTTGATTTATGCTCATGTATCTCAAGCAGAGATAAACAAGATGCAGATGATTTCCCTAATGTGTAAAATTAGTTTTGTGGGGTGCTCAAGGCACATCAAAATGCAGGCTAAAAGCTGAACACATGCCTGCATTCATATCTATACAAAACAGCCTCTATAACAGGTGTTTTTGATTCCTATGACTGTGTAAATGTGTATCAGTGTGAATGGTATCCCTTGCTTCTTTTGAGCCTGTAGAGTTGTGCAAAATGAACAGTAAAGCTTACATAAATGTGCGATGTGGCTCAGGTAAGCGTCTAAGTCGATTTGGAGTCCCGCATCGAGAGATGAATTATTGGTCGCTAACGAGGCCGCTGCTAATGGAAAGAACTCGACAGACAAAACCATCAAGAGCAATTTGTTCTTAAGTAGTCACGGGAAGATCAGGGACACAGTGTGTATGCAGTGTTCCCTGTTTGATTGAATTTACAAAGAACATGTGAGTGTCACCCAGAGGACAGACCTAACATTACATGGCAACAGGAAGCTTTGAGCACACTGCTGCTGTTCTTTCAGTCTGTAAAGGGCCAGGACATATTATCTCCGTCTGACACTTTGATTTGACGCATCCACCCTCAGCATGCCTCGGGTCTGTTCAAGGCAAGCTCAGCACGACGGAGACTACTTTCAAGAAAAACAGATAAAATGCAACAAAGAAAAATGCCAAATCCACTGAAGTGTTTAGGAAAATCTATGTTTAAAGCCAGGTTTGGTCATCTTGAGAAACTAGGGGACAATGCCAATCCGCATCTGCTCTATGTCAACATGATTCTCTAATTCTTGGGATGGTTTTATTTTGGACAAAAGATGACCGACATTTATTCAATTATTTAAAAAAATGATTTTGTAATACATTTACAGAGAATAAAAAAAGAAGACGAAATGTTCATCTCAACAGAGTTTATCCTACCGGCTAAAGAAATGAGTATCAGATCTTACTTCCTGGTTTTATATTGTATTTAGATCAATCTTTAGGTTAGTCATGGGTGTCATAGGCTATTTTAAATGGAGACCAGTAATGATCCACGAGGTATGCAAGTTTACAGGTTGATTAACCTGATATAATCTTTTCAAATCGAGTAATCATGCCGACAAAAGTGGGAAGAATTAATAATGAATCATCCACAAGAGAACGTATGTTTCCTTCCTCATTGCCTATGGAAAGTGATCCATCAGACATGTAAATTATGTCTACATCATGGAAGTTGCTGCCCTGAAATGAATATAGTTTGTATCAGGATGTATAATAGGGTTCACAACCATGTCAAGTCTGGCTGCAAGGGTCAGAGTTAGAGTCAGCTGCTGGCAAAGACCTAAACTAGGCATAAGGACTTCTTTGAGAGTCTTTTTTTAAATTATTATTATTAAAAACTTGTGTTTTATGTGCTGGTTTATTTGTCTGTCAGGTGCAGAAAAAGTCTGCCTTTGTTTTCCATACTTTCTGTAAGCTAGCTAACAAGCAGCTGTTGGTAGCTATATATATATATATATATATATAAATATTATAATATATATATATATATATATATTAGTATATATATATATATATATCCCAAAATCTTGAATTGTTCCTTTAACGTCGTCATGTTCTTTGTGAGCACATCTGATATTCCAACTCTGTGTTGGTTACTGGTTGTTTCTTCCCTGCTGTGGCTTGGACAGGACGACCAGGGGAGAGAGCTCAGGTAGACAGCAGGCGTTCTGTCCCCGGCATCGATTATGGACCCCAGCGAGCGCCGGTTGCTAAGGCTAATCTTGGCCTTTAAGCCGCGGGTCACTAAGTGTTCATTCGAGAGTGATTCATTCTTCATTGGAAAAATAAAAGCGGTTTGCTGCTTTGTTGACAGCCTGTGGTGCTGGTTTCACAGAGCCGGTGGAGATATCGCATCAAGAGACCACACACATGCTGCATGACAGGCTCGCTGGCCGGAGATTGAAGTTAAAGGAATCCCAGCAACCATTTTGGGATACTTGGATGGGAGGTTAATGAAAGCGAACACGTTGAAATGCGATGGTGTCAGTGAGACTCGACTCCTACCATCCAAATGTTGGTGGAGTCTATTTCATTATAATAACCTTTCATGATGGAGTTCCTCTATGACCACAAACATGCCCATTTGCCATTAGCCAATACATTTAGTCTCAAGAATGTAAGTAATGTTTAAAATAGCGTGCTATTATTCTAATCTAATACATGTTCGGAGGAATATGCTAACATACCGCAATGGCAAAATAGGTTGTCCAAACGAATCAATTTGACAGATTGTTTCTGATCAGCTACCTCAACGGTTAAAGCTGCAACAATTCATATTTTTTTAAATAATCAATGCATTATTTTTGCATTACATTTTTGCATTTCAATTGTTTTTGTATCAAATGTGAACGGGATCAAAGAGATATCATCCAGCTGTTCCCTCAGCACTGTGGAGTGTTTTAACTACTTTCAGCTCGTCGTTTTGGTTACACAGGCCACAACTTAACTCTTTTGGTTCTTTCTTAATCTTCTCATCAGCTTTGTTTCCAGTCGCAAGTCAGCAACACAGCTCCGATACGGCCACTGTACCCGGCAGACAGGAACCGTGACTAGCTGGTGAACGAAGTGGATTTAGCAGCTGCAGAGCCAGATACCACCCTCAGGAGTTGGCCACGACCAATACATAGAGCTAAAAGGAGAGCGAATATTGTTCTTACATTTGTCTGCTGGTCAGAAACACAACTTCAAACTATGCTCATATTGCGCCATATCTGCTGGATGCCTAAACAAACAACTGTTTACTTTATAATGCAGCTACCGGACTCCAGTCTCCAATGTCAAAGTCAGGCTTTCCAGGCCCCTGAATGTGTGTGAAAGGGTGAATGTAGACTGAATGTAGCGTAAAGACTAGATAAGTACTTAAGTGCAGGTTCATGATTCTGCATTGTCCTAATGTTTGCTCAGTTGTCCTATATTATAACACAGGAATTAATGATAATGTAAACATCGCTCCTCTAAAAGTAATAAGAAATATCTAAACAGTAAAAATATCAATTTCTCTATTAGTTGGGATATCTGAAAATAAATTACTTAAATGGGATATATCACACTACTGCATTGGTTTAAACAGGCTGTCTGTCTTTGACCGTGTTCTTGAAGGGAACCAGGATGTACAGAGTATTATGTGGTCAAGGGTGTCTGCTTTAAATCTCACACCCGGGTTCAACCAAGGCAGCGTGAACCCAAAAATGACTTATGAGATCTTTTCTCGGACAGAAAGTGGATCTGCATTTCGACTCCAGTCTTTTGGGGGGTGGTCTTGTGGTTTCCACCCTCTCCTGAGTCCCGAGGAGGAATGTGATCTCTCAATCCACCCGGATCTCCCTCGGCAGACTGTGAACTGTGTTCGAACCGTTTGACCTGAACAGGGTTCATCTGCCCTCACAGGTTTAAAGTTTTTTTTTGTGTACTTGTTTACTTGTACACAAGATCATTAAAGAATGCATTGCATCCATACTTGTTGAAGTTGTGTTGTAATCAGTTTGCAGTCTGGGAATAATAGATTACCACTGGAATACTGTGTGATATCTTCTTTCCAACCTGTGGATCCAGTGGTGAACATGGTGGATCACAGCCAGCGGCATACTGTCTCTAGCAGACGTGTGATGTTATTGAGTTTCCTCCCTCTTGTCTCTTGTCCAGGTTACTGCACCTCGGAGCAAGCCGATACAGGCGGCAGGACGCGGGCCAGTCCTGGAAATCTGTCAGCTGCAGGTGTCAATTGCAGGGCAGAGATAGCAGGGGCCCTCCGACAACATGGCCAGTACCCAAATAAGCCCCAATGATTTGTCTCGCGTACGGCGCTGCCCTCTTTCACACCTCCCCGTCGCTCCTGTGTGGAGCAGTTGTTTGCCTCCAGCTCGGGTTACACTTGTGGTTGTGGCTCGGCGAGTCTTGTGAAACCAAAGCGATGACCTGGAATTTTATCCTTTGACCCCTGTGTGAAAGGTGCACTTGTGACGAGGCTGCACTCACATGATTGGGTCCTTTCTTTTTTTCTTTTTTTTCAGTTAACCCCCTGATAAAAAATATTTACGAGCAAGAAACACAAGCAAAAACAACACAAAATGAAACTATACCTCAATGCCATAAACTTTTCTGTCTCCCATTCAACATTTCTGGACAAAACACGGCTATATCACATATAGGACATACTCCTCAAACTGGCTTTACCATCTCATTCTATAGAGAGAGCTTGTATGGTGGGAATGTGAGCCATAGTTCACACAAGGCAAACAGAGTGCATAATATTCAGGCTTTCTTTACTCAGGGTTTCTGAGCAAAGGATCCTTTAGTTCTGTAAAAAAAAAGTACAACATGAGCAATCTGTGCACAACAGCAGCAGCATTTTCACATTCTTATGACCACAACATGACAACTTCAGCATCTTCCAGTTGCCACGCAGAGGACTAGAAGTAGTCACGTCGTTTTGTTTACAGCAGTACGTGCAGCGACCAGAGGAACAGAGCGAACTCAACAGATAAAGGACACAAGGTCAAGCAACCTCACTGCCAGACGGTATTGACGTGGCAATAAATATTTGTTCATCGGTTTGTAACGCAATCCTGAGACCAGACAATAACGACGACGCTGACAGCAAGCCCCCTCAACATTGGATCCTGCATGCTTCACTAGCTGAAAGTTTTTGGTCAGGTTTTACTACATTTGGGGCTTTTTTTGGTCGCTGGGTTTCAATTCCTCAAAGTTATTATCCATGGCTCCACTGTTTTCAGATTTCCACGAATCTGATGGACCTCACGCAGGTTTTCTTCACGCTGACATTGTTGTTTTGGCCTTTGGAAACAGTGAACTCATCACATCACTGGTGAACGACTGCCTGGCGCTCTGATGATGCTGGAAATGTTGGTGTTTAAAGAAATAGTGAAGAATATGAACTCCTCTGATTTTGTGAAACGTGCCTGTTCACGTTCTTGACGACATTTCGATGAAACGTTTCACACTCTTGTTGCTATCGGTTCAATATGAAGCTACAGCTAGTCCCAGGTATAGCTTAGCTTAGCATTAAGACTAGAAACAAGAGGAAACAGCTAGCCTGTACCAGCGCTAGCAGCACCTCGAAAGCTTACTAACTAACATGTTATAAACTACTATTCGCCTTTGTACTGAGCCAGACCAGCTGTTTCCAGTGTTTCCAGTCATCATGCTGAGCTAAGCTACACAGCTGCTGGCTGAAGCTTCATATTTACCATGCAGACATGAGAAACATACAAGTAAATAGGCATATTTCCCAGAATGCCCATACATTCGTCCCACTGTCGCAAAGAGAACATTGCAGATACGCGAAGAGACACAGCAAAAGTATTGCAGCACATTAAAAAAGTGTTGAACAAATTGCAAGAAAATCCCTGTATATAAAGCAAAACTTTAGTTTCATGGATAAATCTCTTTCGCCTCTGCAGGCTGTTCCCTCAGAAACAACAACAATTGGCGTGTAAAGAAGAATCCAAGTAAAACATCAAAAGCTTCGGAGTAATATGGATGAGTAAAAGCGTACCATCTGCTCTGTGAGTGACACTCCCTTTTTTCCATCGGCATTCCTGAAACTAGCAGCACATATATTTTAGCTGTCAGAGGAAAAAAAACAAGCCTCGTGAATCTCCCACACAACCCTGCAGTGAGGGGCAGACATCCACTGCTGGGGGGTATCACATTTGCTTAGTTGCAGTTAAAGAGTTGAAAACACCCATCTGTCTGACATTAACGCAGGTTATACATTAACACGTTTTTTACAATACCTCCACTGCGCGCTGCGTCTCTGTTTGTTCCCTCACCTGTTTTTTGTGAGGGCAGATGTTTCCCTTTTAGAACCTGCAGTAAATCATAAATTGACTGAAAAAAAACGAACTCATATTCCAAACATGCCTTCGTGAGAGAATAACGTGGCATCTCGTTTGTTGGCTAGAGAGCTGAATTCTCTTAGGTTCTCTTAAACCGCAAACTTGCAGGCAACCACCTTCCCCCTCTTCAATTAAAGAGAATCTTTATAATTTAGAGAATTAAATTATTATTTCACCACTTTGCAATAACAATTGGTCATTTTGCACCAGCCGAGGCTGAGTGAATCACATCTGTGCCCGACGGTCAGGTTACACAGTAATAGATATCAAGGCGACTGCCCTTATAATACACTTGTCCACCATGAGCACTATCTCCTTGAGACGTCCAATGACGGTCACTGGATAGCTTGCATATTAAAGGCACGCAGCGATGTTGCGTGGTTCATGCTTCAGATGCAAACCCCTTTGCTTAAGGTCAAGGGTGGATCTGCGGCACGAACATGCACGTAACGCTTTCCTCATGGTTACCAGCAGCCAGCCCAAACCTGACGGCGATTTCCACAGACAACAAGAGCAGATAAAAGATTCAAGTGGAAGTGCCAGACATCATGCAGAGGAAGCACTTGGAAACGATTACTATAGTTACAATGTAATTTGTTTGTGTTTTTCTCCTCTTCTCTGTGTTTCCAAAGAGGAGCTGATCAATGCCGGGCGATTACACTTTACTGCATTCATCATTTGTGCAATACTTTCATGTTTTTTTTTTTTAAATGGTAGCATATCACCTTGTGTAACACATTAACTTTGTGATTGCAGAGAGAAAGATCTATGAGACGTTATTTTAGGGGCTGCACTAACGTTATGAGGAGGGGAGGCATCAGAAAAGGAGGAGGGTTGTGTATTTTTCCTTTCTGCTGAAGGGTTTACTGAGTTTATGGCTAGAAAGAAGTTTATCTCTCCAGACAGCACATCATTTGTGTGGTACAGCAGCACCTTCATTTTATTCCGCATCTTAACAGGAAACACGACTCCTTCACAGAAAAATATGTGTAAAAAATGCAATAAATAATGATTGAAATGTTCATTAAACAGGAATTATGACTTTATATTTGCCATTCTTTTTTAGCATTTGCTGATTCTACTCTTATTGAAATGTTGAAACATTCTTTTTTTAAAGCATGCCATTGAAAAAGACTAAAATAAGTTTGATTAATAAGAAGATTGCAATTGCACAGTAAAAAAAATAACAAGGGTGTTGAATTCTTTTTTTACTGGAATCTTATGGATTGTTTTATTCACTTTGTTTAATTTTTCAGTGGAACTTTTATTGCATGCGAATACGTAGTTTAAATGGTTCGGCTCTAAGTCCATATCGCTGCATATAATTGGCGATTTTGAGGCTATGTGGAACTGATTGTGTCAATAACATGTCACACTCTAAATAGGAAAATCGCATCCTAAATGCTTTTTTGCAGAATGCAAACGATTGTTAATGGTTACGACAGTAGTGTTGCAAAGTGTCTCTTATTCACCCACGTCATTTTCAGCCCCGGAGCTGAAATCGCCTGCAGTCACATACGTCTTTGACTGACAATAACAGCACACATATCTGTTGTATAACCTTAGCAAATCCAGAATGAATGTGTGTTTCCACTTTCCCTCCCTTTTGGTATGCAGACTTCTGGCATCTTCATGGAATCTTCCAGCTGCCAACTCTGTTCAGATCATCTGCAAATTCTCACTGACTCACTAGCATGGGACGAGACGAACCTATTGCTTCTTCAGAGGTCACCAAGCTATCTAAATCACAAATCATATCCGGATTAGCAACTAATGAGCGTGCTGTTCTTATGAAAAACCCTCATTGACTGCAGCTGGAGGCCAGGCTAATATTATTAGCTTTCCTTATCCCCTAACCTCAAAGGAACAATCAGTGACTTATCTGCTTTTGTGCTCACTTTTAATATGTGGGATTATTTTTAACCAAAAATATTTTTTTATGTTGAATAAGACAAATGTTGGGGTTTCCATTCACACATCTGTGTGAGGATGCACTAAAAAAAAAAAAAAAAAAATGGTGCTCAAACTGTGCATGTGAATGTTTTTTCCAGGATTTGTCAATAAGTTTTTACCTTAAGTTGTGAAGATGATCATAAACTTGCCACAGAGTTTATTTTCTGCAATAATCCAAACTGGAAAAATCCCATAGCTTCCCATAGGCTTTGTCTGGAGGGAATCAGTGACATTATCTTGGTGTGACTGAAACAATACGTCATCCCAGCAGTAATCTATACACTGGAACATGTTCAGCACTTCTTTTGACACGTGACCTGTTTTTATCATCACATAAACAAGAAGCTCATTATTTGATGTGGTCTTATGTTGATTATCAACATGAATCAATACTTTTATTCACAAAAAGTCAGACTTCAATTGGTTGACAGCTGCCACTTCCTTGCTGCTACAGTAGCAGTTGAGGACAGTGTGTATAAAACACAGATGCACTGAACACATACTGCAGGCAGCAAGAGGGATTTTCAAATGTTATATAACAAATAACGATTTGCAACTACCTGATCGGCATATTTTAAGAAAACTCACACTTTTTCAGCAACATTCCCTTCCACATTGAACTCTGGGAGCTGCCTTTGTTCCGTTAGGACACTGTGCATGTATACACATCTTCAGCCTGGACCAGCACCGCAGCGTCCCACTAACTTCTAATTGGATAACTTCATCAACTTGTTTGCGGCTGATTTAATGACATAAAACATCTGCTGTGTTCTCTTCACCATTTTCATGTGGCTGATCTGCGTCTGGCCAAATGCACCATCGCCTCAGCAGTGGGCGAATTATCTATCTTCAAAGAAAATGTTCACAGTACAGGTGTGTATCTCTTTCTTTAACTTTATTTCATTTCTCATCATGCAAACAAGGCAAGGTTGTGAAATGGGAGAACCACTTACAAATGTTAACCTTGTCTTTCCTTTCTTGTCCCTCCAGCTCCTAAAAATGACGTTCCCATACAACAGAACTGGATTATGTGTTGTGGGAAATATATCTTTTCATACATTACGTTTGTTGACGTATCGCAACTAAGGACGCCAAGCTTTCACCCAGAAGACTGTTTGTGTCCTGTGTGAACCAAGTGTTGACTCAACATTACCAAGTCATGGTTTTGTTGCCACAACATAACTGATAAGTTTTGTTGCCTCAAACTTACTAAGTACTTTTGTTGCATGTTTGTTTTCATTTTACAACAATTAACAACGTTAACCTTTATTTAAAGGGTAATCAGAGAGAAAATACGTTTCCCTCAAAACGTACTGAAAGTGCAGTTTGGTTACATGGAAACCTAGTTCTGTAGGAGACGGCCTTGGTGTTTCACTTTGAGGACTCGTTGGAGTCGTCCGGCTTCAGGAAGGTGAGACCAGAATCCTGGTTTTCCATCACCTGAAACCACTAATAGCAGGGATCGTCAACTTAAATATTTGACTCGGGTGAATGCTAAAGATAAATAAATTAAAATTAAAATGCTGCGTTGAATTGTCTGACAACACGTTGATTTTTACGGTAGACTTTAAGCACAAATAATGTGGCTTTCATTGAAGTGCTGAAACTGAAATTTTCAAGGAAGTCAACTTCTCCGGGTTAATATTGTGTCCAAAGATTAACCAGTGGAGGATACCCAAGAAACCCAATAAAGTCCCTCATTCTTTCACATCTACACACACACACACACACACACACACACACACACACACACACACACACACCACCTTGTTACGGTGCAGCCCCGCCCCCTCCTTATCCTCCTCGTAGAGGCTTAGCTGTAAAATAACAGGGGAATCAGCCACGGTGACACCGAGTCCCCTGGTACTTTTCCACAGATAACACGAAGTGAGTGTTGCAATATGTGTTTATATTGACTTTGCACATTTATTGCCTCACATTCCACAGATCCGAGGTAAACCGCTCTTAGTTCTTTCTCCAGGATAATAGCGAATAAAATGAAGATTTACCCTCGTTAGACCGTTGCTGTCAACAAACGCCCCATTAAAATATTTTCTGTAAACTCCTACGGGGAAGTGTGTGTTTTGTCTAGACAAGCCCTGGGCAGTGACACATCACTTTCAATATGTCTGGATGCACAGAGGGGTCAGCAGACCATAACTGCATGTACAATCAATTTAGCCACTTACAAGTGAAGATTATGTTTTTTGAAGTGCAACAAAGCCACCATTCATGGATCCAATTTGAGCTTTTTATTTGAGTTTAGACCACGAGGACGACTCCCTGGCCTCAAGTGGCCTGAAACCAACAAGATGATCCAGATATTGTGATTTATTATTGTTATTATTTTGGTCGGTGTTGACTACCGCTGCAAACTGGCCTGTTGCTTCTGCAGACTCTCTCAGGAACTCACTTTGGAAATGTTGGATTGTAAAATGAATGTTTTACAATGAATAGTCACTATTAATCAGCTTGATGGACCCTATCTTAACAGATCAAATGTCTTCTGAAATATCAACAGATAGCAACCCAGTTGCATAAAAAGAAAATGGAGCATTGTGCATTTTTGTAGATAAATTGATAAACAGAAATACATTTCATAATATGTTTATATCAGTGCTTAGCGATGATCTGATCTGAGTCCAATTAAAAGCACTTTAAAAAAAATGTCTGCTACTAAACTGATGACCAAACCAACAACAGCAGCAACTAATTATTTCATTATCGTTTAATTTGATTTTCTTGTTGATTATTCAAATGAATTATTTTCCGGTTCATTAAAATTTCAGGAAGTATTAAAGTATTAAATTCCTACATTTGATGTTTTGAAATAGCTTATTTTTTTCCAATCAATATCTTAAAAAAAATAAAAAAATAAAAAAACTTTAATAAACTATTAACTCATGATTAAAATTAAAATGCCAATTAATAATTATTAATTATTTTGAGTAAATATTTCTGGTCTCATGTCCGGTTATTCACAATTTAGATTAGACCTGATACCAAAAACACAACACTTCAGGATATTCACACGTAGAATCTAATCTCTGCTGAAAACATTTGACCCCTCCCCTTATCACTGCAGGTCGGAAGTATTTTGGTCACCTGAAGTTCAGGTTATTATGTAAAAACTGCAGACCAGCAGTTTAAATACTTCTTCCTAAGTTCGTTGCAGTCGGCCTGAAAGCAGCTCAAAGTTCACTATGTTTAGCTCGTATGGATGCTCCATATTCGGTGTTTTGGGTCGTGTGCAGCGTATGCTGAAAAGTGACCCTGTGCTTTGTGGTATAAATAGGTGAGTCAGGTATTTTCTCGGTTTACCACAAGTTGGATCACAAACAAGCATCACATTATTATTATTATTTTTGTTGCAAGATAATGAGACCTCCAGTTAAATTGTTTCTCTCACTCTTCTCTTCATGCTTCCCAAATTCAAGTGCACGCTGTTGGTGAAGCACGCTTGCTTCTTTCCCCCTTCGGCGATGAGCCTACAAAGCCTGGGCTAGTTTTAGTCATATTTTACTGATGTGACCTTTGATCCCTGTCAGGCAACAATGTGCCTGGGTCATGTTTTGGAACAGGCACGTTGATATCCGTCTGTGTCTCGGCCCAGGGTCAGCGGCATTCATGAGGGGGGGGAGGGCTTGTTAACACATAGCACAGCCTCTTTTAGCCCACCGAGAAGGAGAGAGGCAAATGGCAGCAAATTAGTTTCAGGGCTGGTTGGTAAAAAAAAATCCCATGCTGTGTTTTCATGACATGCATTCTTCAGATGGGCCCTGCAAAGAGCAAAAAAAAGGGGGGCGGTGGCTGTTTATGTATGCGACATGTGTCATCAGAAAGACAGTATGTTTCTGCAGCTTGTTGTTTTTCAAAATGATTTTTAAAGGCGCTTCTTTGCCTTTGGAGGAGTATTCTAAAGAAAACAACCCTGGTGACGTTATAGTGACGTCAGTGGGGTTATTTCCGAGTGGGCTCGGTACAATTTAGAAGTGTGAACTTGGAAGGAAGCGAGAATTTACCTGGCAAGGAGGGCCTAAGGTCGTACACTATCCATTATTTTTGAACTAAACTTTAAATTGGTCTCTTGAAAACCCTACAACATTGTAGAAGTATAATAATAAATCAATGCAGTGCCTGTTCAATTGCTCTGAAATGAGCCACTTAAGCCATCTCTGCGACCAACAGCAATAACGCACACCTTTCTTCCATTCAGCAGATTGAGGCGACACACTGTTTTGCTCGAAAAACAAACAAAACAAACAAAAAGCCAGACATTCATCCCGCAAATCTCTTCAATTTACAGATATCTACAGCACACAGTGTTTCACATCTGCTCCAGCTTATCCGCCATCGCAATGCAGAAAACCCCTAATGTGACGTTCAAAGATGGTGCGGCGATGAGAGCAGGAAAAAGGCTGACCATTCAAATCTACGCATCCTCTTGCCTGCGAATAAACAACCCGACCAGGAAATCAGAGGATTTCTGCCAAGACTCTCCTACTGACAGAACATCTTTTGTCTCTTCTCATTCAGACCAGAAAGAATCGCATGCTTTTGAAAGGATGTGAAGATGAACAAACCCACAGAAACTTGGGCCACTGAAGATAACCGCAGGGGGAAAAAAACATCAAGTGTGAACACATTAACTAGAAATAGACCTCTCGTTGCCATAGCCACCTGCACAGCTGTTATTTAGACCTGTAGAGCAGCGCTGTGCATTCATACTAAATATGACTGACACATCATGTCTGACCCTGATCGTGTTCCTTGCAAGATTCACATTTTGATTGATGCTTATTGGAACTGGTTCATTAATGGTTAAAAATAAAGGTTTTCGATGGGCTGGAAGACCACTACTGATACAGGGCATAAGGTAATATGCAAAAATAAAAGTGGATCAGTGAAGTCGAAATATTTGATTTCAAAGTCACAGTTCTAGTTCTCAATGGTTCTGTTTTTTTCCTCGTCTAACCTGCCCGAGTGTTTGTTTAGTAAAGCCCCACTGCTAGAGGGAAAGGTGACGTCAGCAGATGGCAATTCTATATTTAAAAAAAAACACAGGAAAAACTTTCGTTTTTCACAATTACATTTGGCTGAACAGGGAGGGAAGTATAATAGGGGGGGGGGGAAATCATGTTACATTTATGTGCTTCCTTATAATGTGCCATTCAACACAACGATAATTTACACTTAACAAGAATGTTATTCTCAAAAAATATATATTAAAAAAAAAAAAAAAAAAAAACGCCTGTCAAATGTATTCCCAGATTGAAGTCTAATGCACTTTGCAGGGGAGCTGAGGTTATGTATATATGAATAGGTGCACAAGGCACACAAAACCTGTAGGAACAAACCACTTTCCTTAAAGGGAGACAAAAATAGTAAATAATAGAAGTTTTGTGCCAACTTGCAGCATGATGTGGAGCTAATCTGGAGTCATCAGGTCAGATAGAAGAAGATGCTTTCACAAACTGATTCTTTTACATAGTGTAATATATAGCAGTCTTTGTTCATTATGTTATATAAACATTTATTACATACAGTAGTTTTCCATTTAGTTATTCTGGAACTTCTTGTTAGTTATTCATTAGAGCAGTTGGTTCCTGATTTGTTGATTCATTAAGTACTTATAATAGGATTTTATGACACTCAGCTGAACATGCTGCTGTGACGGTGAGACAGGAAGTGGTGGGAACACAGACAAGTACACGTGAACCTTTTTGGAGAGCTGAGGACTTTACGTACGCTCACGCAAACAAACTGTGTGACATCAAAAACAGGACATCAAGGCTGGAACATACCCTCAGATCAATTCATCAGTACAAAAAAATAAATAAAAAAATCCCACAGGAAGCCAATCAAATACTTGAGATAGAAAGTTTTCACATAAAAACGCACATTGCAGGAAATGCTTTTCATCACTTTAACGTGTGCTTTCTAGTAGGTGTGCACCGATTAAACGTGGCCCCGGGCCAAATCAGAAACAGCTAAATCAACGCAGACACTCACTGGCTCACTAAAGTGGAGCGACGTTAAAACCCGGTCACGTGACACGTGAGATGGAGAGACGTTAAAGAGGAGAAAACAAACCGGGGCCGTTAAAATCGCGAATGATTAGAAGATGAGGTAACTGACTTTTTCACAACTCTTCGCGGAACCATGGGCAGGTTTTGCAGCGACAACATGCGCTCATATTCCCCAACGGTATTTATAACTCGGTCAGCTGACCTTGCACTTGGACGCGTCCACTACGCGGGGGGGATCAAACCACTCGGAAACAGACGAATTCGCTGCTAAACAATATTCCATTCAAACTACTCTATTGATTTTTTAGCAGACTGTGCGGTAAAGCAGCAAGGTGTCACACTGTGCGATATTAACGGAAGATGGGTGTTGAAATGACGCAGGCGGCGAAGAGCGCGTCCCCCGCACCGCAGATAATGGTACGCTCCTCGGTTGAAATTCCGAGAATTGAGCTGTTGTGTTTCTTAGAACTGGATTCTCAGAACTGGTGATGCACAGAGTTTCGAGGAAACTTTTGCAAGGTGACTTTTTTCCCTTCCTATTTTCTCAGCATTAGGTCAGGAGTGTAGTGAAACAGGAGACGCTCTGAGGCTGCAAGCCTCTCTATACTTTCAATATGTTGTTAAGTTAACGAACTGATCTGAACTATGACTTTGAACTACAGCACTTGCTCTCTGTGTGTGTGTTTTAACGTTAGACGGAAGGGCGACTCTTTTTTTATTTTGAAGGATTTCATGTGATCACTTTTATGTGTAATAGCTGCCGTCAGATCGGAAGCGAGCAGCGCTTCTGCAGCGTTAAACCTTTGGCCAGTGCGGTTGTTGTTTTTGTTGCAGTTATAGCAAGTTTAATATGTTGAGACCTTTGTTTTTTATTGTATTTGTGGTTGTATTTGAAACAACGTTTGTTAGAGGCGCAAGTATTGGCGCAACAGGACGAGTCGGTATGGTTCTGTCACCTCGTATCTCTCTCTCTCTCTCTCTCTCTCTCTCTCTCTCTCTCTCTCTCTCTCTCTCTCTCTCTTTCTCTCTCTCTGTCTCTCTCTCTGTCTCTCTCTGCGCATTTCGTGCGTCGAGAGAAACAATCTTTTCATTTCACGGCGCTTTTTCCAAAAAACAACAGTCCCGATCTCAAACACACACGGGACGGACGCGACGGCTTAACGCCTTCTCTAAAAACTTGACGCGGACGTGCGCCGGCCTGCTCGAAAGTTCCCAACAACCACTCCTCGGAAATAAATAAACATCTCTCGCGAAGTCTCGGTTAAAGGCCAGCGACGTTTAAGAGCTCCGTTCGGGAGATTAGTTGAGGCGGGATGGGGGAGTAAATGCTATAATGGGTTAAATGAGATGACCGAGTTCTACTTATATCGGGGAACAGGAAACCTCTCTGTGCTGCCGCTGCTGGCAACCTAATCTGAGCAACGAGGACGGAATGTGCTCGGCGTCAAACACGCGTCCGACCTGCAGGCTGCCAGCGGTGATTAGTGCGCGCTGTCGCGGCTCCGCGGGCCCGCGGACCCGCGGGGTGCACGACTACATGTCCGCGGCGAAATCACCACGAGTGTTGAGTTTTGGTTTTAAAAAGTGACATGTTCAAGAATGCGGCCGACATGGAGGCCCGCCGAGCACTAACTCCTGGCTCTCAAATGTTTAAGAAACTCCCATTTTGATTTTTCTCTTTGCAATAGCGCCGCTCTCCGACCAAACGCGCAACAGGCGCTCTTTGGGTCGAGGCTTGTTTTGATCACAGAGCCCCGAAGGCAGGAGACTCGTGTGACAGCATGAGCCGGAGGGGTCGACTGTTTGTTTATTCATTATAAGTTATTACAAGTCCATTACAATGTGTTTTTGTCTGCTTGTTTCTATTTTGGAAATAAATGCAGATACAAATGTATTATTATTATTATTATTATTATTATTATTATTATTATTATTATTATTGCAATTCCAACTGACATAAGTCAGAGTCAGTGTTTGCATAGATTATTGTGCATATATTATGATTTAGTAGTGACATATTCAGAAAATCTGGTGTTGGTCATGTTGATGCCAGTAAAGCCACATTGTTGTTTTTCTACCCAGCCTACACGTGTGCCTCTTCTTGTTTTTACAGTGGATCACTTTCACAGTCGCCGATAACGATCAAACTGTTTCTTATCATTGTCCCCGCTCAGATTGTGACAGCATGGCCACGACTGCAGACGGCTGCATTCAATTCACACGGCATGCAGGCGACGTCCTGCTCAACTTCAACCGCCTGCGCAGCAGGAACATCCTGACTGACGTCACCATACAGGTGGACGGACAGCTTTTTCATGCTCACAAGGCCATCTTGGTGGCCTGCAGGTAAGCACCATCATGAGATCAGACACATGACTCTGTCCAGCCAAGGACTGCTACTTCTGCGACCATATTTCATTTTTTTGTTTTTAGTTCAGTGAATCACTGCCCCTGTCCTCATCCCCTGTTCCCTCTCTGTTTATCTCTCACAGTGGCTTCTTTTATTCTGTGTTCATGGACCCTAAGAACGCAAGCCTCAGTGCCATCAGCTTAGACCCCAAAGTGGACCCCAAGGGTTTCTCCATCCTGCTGGACTTCATGTACACATCCTGTCTGGACCTTAAGGACACTTTGGTCCTGGCCACCATGAACACCGCCATCTACCTCCAGATGGAACACGTGGTCGACACCTGCCACAGGTTCATCAAGTCAAGGTGAAGGAAAATAGAAAACGTGACGAGGCGCACACTAATGTCTCGGTAAAAATAAATTGGAGGGATCTGAGCTGGTGTTGATAACTTGTCGTTGAATGCGTTTCTGCAGGCATCCGATTGAAGAGGTGCAGATCAAGTCGTCACATCTGGCTGAGGAGATGCCTGCTTTGAGGACTGTTGATGAGAAAGAGCCGGACTTTAGTAAAAACCACATGTCAACCTCATCCCCTCTCCAGGAGTGCAGGGGCTTCATCCCTAATGTGTTCAGGGGCATCAACACCTCGGGCTCTTATCACGTCTATGGGGACCTTCACGCCCCTGCTGGGAATCTGGAAGGTACCCATAAGATCAGCGACCTTCCTAGAGGAGGCGCCATGTCCCAGAAACAATACTCACAGGTACCTGGCGCCAATGTGGCTCACAATGAGTCCACCGCCACCATCTCCCAACGCGTGCCCTCCATCTCCAGTTTCCCCACCACTATCAACCAACCTGCAGGAGCTCAAGGGAGCCTTCAAAAGCCCGTCTCTCCCATGGAAGAAGAAGGCGTTGAGCATCCGCAAACCAGCTGCCTGGGTTCGTCTCCAGGGTTTAGCAAAGGTGTGATTTGCAGCCCTCAAAGCCCCCTGAGATCTGACTGCCAGCCCAACTCGCCCACTGAGTCCAACAGCAGCAGGAATGCCACGCTGAGCCTCAGGCAGCCCTCAAACTGCCCCAAAGACACCAAGGCCCGCAACTGGAAGAAGTACAAGTTGATCATCATGAACCAAACTCCAGATGAAAATAAAGGCAGTGCTGATACCATTGCCACGTCCCCTACACTGAGCCAATGCAGGAGCGCCGAGGCAGAGGGACACAATGAGGTCCAGGCCGAAGAGGGACCCGGTGAGCACAGTGAAGAACTCCTCATGTCTCAGAGCGTCGACAGCTGCGGCAGCAGCACCTGTAGCAGCATCAGGTACACCTTCCAGCTCGTTGTGAGAAAGCTGCAAAAATGGAAGTGAAAAAAAGGGACTTTATTCTAACTCTGAGGTCATCTTTCTGTTTGCAGCTACCGCAGATGCTCGTCCTGTGGCTGCGACAGCCCCCGCTGCATGGAAATGGGTCACCTTTCTCCTGATTCGTACAGCCGAGACGACGCCACCAAACTACACTCAGAGTACTCCTCCTCAGGCTGTGGTGAGTGTGGTCCACAACTTGCTCGTCGGTTATAACAACTGATTTGACAGGAAACGTGTGTTAAACTCACATTGGTTTTATTTTGCATCTTTGCCCAGAAAGCAACATCTACTTCTGCAACGGGTGTGACTGCAAGTTTACGGAGGAGGATCTGCTGAAAGAACACATGGCCCAGGTGCACAGCGACAAGCCATACAAGTGTGACTGCTGCCAGGCCGCCTTCCGCTACAAGGGCAACCTGGCCAGCCACAAGACCGTTCACACCGGTGAGATGGATAATTCCCTTTTTAAGGTACTGTTCAGCAGACGTGATGGACGCGACTGTTTGACTCACTGCTGATCTTTTCCTCCAGGTGCAAAGCCCTACCACTGCAGCATCTGCGGCGCCCAGTTCAACCGGCCAGCGAACCTCAAGACTCACACCCGCATCCACTCTGGAGAAAAGCCATACAAATGTGAGACGTGTGGGTCCAGATTTGTCCAGGTGAGAGGAAAAGGACAGCTTTGTAGATGTCAAAACCGCTGCTTTTGTTTTTAGTTCATGTATTTGATACACATGTTGTCGTTTTCCTCCAGGTGGCCCATCTCCGCGCCCATGTGTTAATCCACACGGGAGAGAAGCCGTACCCTTGTGAGATCTGTGGAACTCACTTCCGCCACCTTCAGACGCTCAAGAGCCACATGCGCATTCACACCGGAGAGAAGCCTTATCATGTAAGCCTCCTCGTCAGTCCCTTCCTCCTTATCCACTGTGTCTGCCGGCTAAAAAAGGGAGTAATCCCTTCTCCCCCATGATCCATGTGCCTATCAATAGTTATAAATCCTGAGTGCTAATCCTGGATTGCTATGAACCGCAGCTGTGGGGGTTGGGAGATGGAAAAAGTTCCTTATTTGAAAAAAAAAGTTAATTTTTATTTCTTTTCTTTTTCGTCAGTGTGAAAAATGTGACCTCCACTTCAGACACAAGAGTCAGCTGAGGCTTCACCTGCGACAGAAGCACGGCGCTGTCACGAACACCAAGGCTCAGTACCGCCGGACCCCCAGCAACATCATCACAGGCCTGGTGAACTCCTGCTGAGCCCACCACGGTCCCTGCAGTTCTTTAGTGTCGGCTGCCGTGTTGTCAAACGTTAAATAGTGTGTGTGTGTGTGTGTGTGTGTGTGTGTGTGTGTGTGAGCTTGCGTGTTTGTCCTTTACGCATTGGTAAATGATGCACATCTCTTTATGTAAGCTCTTTGGTATTTCAAAGATTGTAGGAGTTCATGCTTTCGTGGTGAATGTGGAACAGAATGTACATTTTAAATGTGAATTTGAGACGAAGGTATTTCTCTATTTCGCAACTCACTTAACAGAATGTCAGCATTGAAGGACAGAAGTCGTTCTCCTTCAGATTGAGAATCACTGTTACAGTTGTGCTTTAGATTTCTATGGTATGAATTTTCCCAGCAATGTGGTCACAGTTTTATGCAGTTATTTTTCATTATGTTTTTTTTTTTTTGTAAATAAGATAATATATATTTTCAGATTGCCATCTGCTGGCAGAGTACAAATATATTTACGTTAAGTTTGTCAATAACACAAGGGCTTATTGTTTTTGACATTTCATAGGTTTTGGTACGTATTGTAATATATACATATTGTCATCCATTTAAAAAATTGCTATGTACATATTTCTATTTTCTTTCTTTTCATTCTAGCCTGTTGGTATTTTGCACATGCTAATAAGGCTGTTTTTCATATATTTTCATACTTTTCATTCAAATAATTCTTAAAATGTTCTTGACAGGTTGAAATTGCTTGTTAGACATCGTGCCCAGCACTTGCTAATGTTATTATTTATATCAAAAAATATTTCTTTGCTGTATTCTTTTACATTTTGGTGCTGTGATGATCCATGTTCCCCAGCTGGATCATTAATGTTCAATTGCATTTACTCTAACCATATGTATTATCGTGCACTTGTACGAAACGGTGTATGTAACAGTGCCTTACATTCACACTTCTCTGTTTGCTACCTACCCAGACTATTAATACGTTATAACTTTTAACTATATGACAATCCTGGTAGTTATTAACTGCTGTCTCGTGATGCATTTCCCATTTGGTACATCGCCCTGTTGTCATGTGTATGCATGTTTGGTACCTTTGTTCTGGTAACAGTGTAGCTCTTAAAATGCAGATGCACCAGGCCTAAAGCTAAAAAAAAACGCTCAGGAATATTAGATATGTGTAAGCAAATGTCTTTGTAACTGCAGATAATATATATATATATATATATATATATGTCACATGAAAATAAAAAAGCATCATGTAGCACTTGTTGCAATAATTGAGTTCATTATTTTCCTGAAGTACACTTGCTTCTCTGTGGCGCTCCCTGGTGTTCACTCTTATGAACAATGATTTATTCTTTAACAGATTCAAAAACATGATTCGTAGCCCTTTGCAGTGAGCATGTGGAGGTGATCGAGCCAATCACTTAGTCTCCATTTGTCTGTTGGGAAAAGTGCTATTCTACAGGATATCATCATCAATGATTACATGAAGTAATACATAAATTCATACTAAAAGATATATATTTGAATGAGTAAATATTCTAAATACATGTATGAATGCTCAAAGAAATACAGAATATGTATATAATAAATACTGATAATAGAATTATAAATTACAAAATTACCTATTTTGTATACTAATTTACTTTTTTTATTAGATTTTACACATCATTACACTCAAAATAGCTATTCATTACTGCTTCTTCTGTTCGTTGATAAAGCAGTCATTTTCCAAAAATCAGTTAACTGAAAAAAAAAAAACAACAAAATAACTTTCCTGGACAAATTATTCAGTGATGTCGAGTGCCCCCTGCTGGCTGACAGGGGTTTATAGCTACAAAGTGCCTATTGTTCTCAGAATTTTTAAATCTTGTGCAGCAATTAATAACTTTATTTCAACACTTATAAATAGACAGAGACAAACAATTACTTTCGAGCAATTAAAAAAAAAAAGGAAAAACTAATCTTTTTTTATTATTCCTTCAAGCAGATACAGTACAGAACCAAACGTTCATTATCATCACGTTTCCTCTATAACAGGCCTACAGTTGTGATGAAGCAAATCGAGGATATAAAGAATGGGCCATTTGCCACAGAAACGTATATCTGATAACTCTACATGGCAAAGAAGTAACCCGTACTACTGTGCATTATCATGATATACCATGAAACAGATTTATGCATTGCATTTGGAAGGCAACTGGATGTTCTGTCTTAAACAAATCCATTCTGCCATCAACAGGACAAACTATTTGGTCTCAAACATTATGGGTGTTTCCAGAGACATTTGTGATGAATACCATTTTTGCAGAGACTTCTACTACTATGTGTCTTTGATTGACAAAAAAATAGTCTATCTAAGCTAATGATGCACTTCCAATGCAAAGGCAACCTATGATGAAACATAGTGCAGACAAGCTGTGAGCTCTTCTGAGCATGAACTAGTTGATGCCAAGTAGTTGCTCGGCAACTCTACTTCTCATTCATACCAACATATTGTACACACACACACACACACTCACAAGCAGACAGTAAAGTATTTTACACGCAGAAAAATGTAACCAAAAATATGAATGGACATATAAACGTAATATAGTGTACTTGTGGTTGATAAAAAAACAAAAAGGAAGGTAAGTGAATGTTGTTGGCAGCTGAAACTCAACCCTCTTTGTCTAGGATGGCTTTCACATCAGCAAACACCTAGAAGAGAAAACAGGTGAGAGGACAAACACACAGACTGTTCTGTATTTAAGCTCATTTAAATTAACCAGCAATTCATACAAGTAAGACGTTATAACTATTTCTCCATTTTGATTAACTACTGAAACTAATTCCCTTGCAAATCCAAGAGAAGTTTTTTGTTTCAAGAGCCTCTAGTGTCCAACAGAGGAACTACAGATTGAGGCGTTTCCGCTGTGGCTTCAATGTCCAGCTGAGGAAGTTTTTCCTTCTGCCTGACTAGAGGATTTCCCCCATTCTACCATATGTGTGAGAGTGACGCTTCAAAGCCTGAATGTAGTGTCAGCCCTCTGTTCCTCTAAATTGTTCTCTAAACAAGTAGAACTACTTGTCAACAGTTTGACTGCTACTGTGGTAAATGCTGCTATCTGACAACCTACCCTCTTTTTAAATATCCCACCTCACTAAAATGTCTCACAACCCAGTGTTCAAGCCAATGTGGAGCCGACTTCAAGCTGCAATTCATCCGATTGCCACTACAAACTGAAATCATAAGACAGTCATTAAACTGGAGACATTGGTGTTAAACCCCTCTTGTGTCTCATAAAAGGGCTTGTTTGCACTGATTGACAGGTTTATCACACCTCCTTCTAGGCTCCGCCCCCACAAAAAACTTCTCTTCAGAAATCAATAGGCACTCATAGATGCTTTCCAACAGGCGATGCCATGGACTCACCTTATCCACAGAGTGAGAGGCGTCTACAGTGCGCACCTTGCCCAGTTTCTCATACAGTTCAATGATTGGTCGTGTAGACTGCAGGTAGGTTTGGATCCTGCAAGGAAAATATGTCTGGTTATTGGGGGCAGATAACACAGGGGACTCAAAGAAGACATAAATGAGGTCAAAAACACACATGAAGGTATCCAACAGTCAGTTAAATGGGTCAGACGAATATATACCAAGGAGATATACTTGTTGTACTCTGTTAGAGACAGAAATCAATGAGTAGTTAAAGACAGGAGGGCATTATTCTTAGATACCTTTTCTCCAAGCTTTCTCTGTTGTCATCGGTGCGTCCACTGCTCTTCCCTCTTTCTAGACATCTGTCGATGCAAACCTGTGGACAAAAATGAAAGATTGTGAGCTGTTGCATCCCAAATACCAGCTGGAAGAGTTTTCTTTCAACGCTTATCATCTTATGAATAGGTTGACATTTAATCTGAGTTATTAAGTGCTTCTCTATGCGAGGCAATGTCACAAACAAGACACTAGCATGTCTCTTGTGACCGAACACAAAGTTCTTACTTTTAACTTAGACAGCTTCATCCTCATCCTCAAGATAACTTGGGCTTTGATGCTTTCCCAGGATGTTTCTACAGTTCAGTTCTTCAGGGTGACTACTTCACTGAGTACCTTTATCAGCCTGTACTTGCTGTAGGTCTTCAAAAACCTAAAGCAAGTTCAGTCATGATCAAGCTTTCAAAGATTACCAGGACCTGGATGACTGAGAATCGTCACAGACAAGCAGGAGGAATGTTAGCTTTCTAGTTTCCATGACGCACCTTATTGCTGCAGTCAAAGAAAAGCACAAATTTGACATCAGCTTTGCCATCCATAACTGTGTTCCACCCTTGAAGGTTATCCTCGTTGCGGGGGAAGCCGTCTATGAGGAAACGGAACCGTTTCTCGTCTTTCTGCATGGTCTCTTCCATGGCCTTACAAAACAGAAACAACACAGAAATATTTTACTACTAATATGTCCCATAATACTACTCAAATGACAGTAAAAATGACAGTGACATACAAATTATACTCAATGTGCTGAGTTTAGTTGTAAAACAAACTGTATGACGGCCCTGACGAACTTCAGCAAAGATTTTATACATCTAGTTAAAGTTGGTATATACGAGATTGGGAGCATTTCTTCAGTCTTTCAACGTCTCTCCAGATAGCAGGAGTTGAGCTGGTGGCTCATAGTTTATGGTGCTGATAGAATGGTGTTTACCTGAGGCGGAACAGGAGTGCAGGTGCGACACTTCTGCTATTATGCTGTGAGTCGGGACGCCATCATCAGCATGCAAGAACATTCACTAAAAGCATTCACGGCCAGCCCGGATATGTCAACAAAGCACAGATTAGCTCGGATTACATCATAAACACAGGACGAGTTACTCGGCTCAGGTAGGAATTACTCCACTATATCGTTACACAGCAAATAGCTGTTTGCTGCTAAATAAATGCTCTGAATCCCGTATATTGCATCTTTAATAAATTACTTAATTTATTAATGTTGTATCCAATTGTCATTTTATATTCTATAAATTATGTAATTGACTAAACAAGAACAATCCGGCCCAGATATTGGGATACAAAAATATGTGCTTAAAGTTTAAGCTAATTTTCACTTTCTAGTATTTTCTTGTGTGCCGCGCAAGCAGACAAACGCAAAGCTCATTCACAGCCAGAGCTAAGTGCATACCTTTCTGAGCAAGCCAATGGTGATCTCAACAGGGACAATTTTCCCCTCCTTGATGTAGTTGTCAATGAGCTGTCCAAACTCTGACTCTTCTCGGGCTCGCTCCGCCCTCAGCAAGTCCCCAGCTGACAAATGGGTGTAGCTGTAGTTCTGAAAGGCACAAACATTTCTTTTAATATAAGTTGATCTTGTGTGATTAAAAAAAATGGTACCTCAAAGCAAAGAACCACACAAACTATTCATCAAGAGTAAATTTCTCTGGTGAGTAGAAGGTGAAAGATGGTCATTAAAAAAAAAGGTTTTTAGATTTCTATTAAAACTAAAGATCTGTATTTGAGAAGACGGTCTTTACAGACATGCTTAAGTCTTCTCACTCATGGGCAAGGAAGAAGTCAGTACTTGTGTACTGAATGAAAGGAGCCTCTATGCCACCATTCAGGCCTACCCACCAAACTTGAAGCACAGCAGCCAACACCCAGTAACATCCGTGACCAGAAGTAGTTATAAAGTCTCTCATAGAAGCTCTCTCTCTCTCTCTCTCTCTCTCTCTCTCTCTCTCTCTCTCTCTCTCTCTCTCTCTCTCTCTCTCTCTCTCTCTCTCTCTTTCAAACACACACAGCAAATAATCCACATTGGCCCCTAGTAGTGCTGCAGCTCAGTGAGCATTCATGAGTTTGACTGACACCTCAATGCAGCATCCTTCAGCTGACTTCTGTGGTTTTTTTTGTAATCTTCTTGGTTGGCAGGTTAAACATAATACACAGATAACTGTTATTGTTATAATATATTATTATCAATAATAATATAGTCTCTAGACCTACCCAGTTGATAGACTGATCTTGATATCTGTTTATGCTTTACTATCAATAACAATATAGCAGTAACTGCCAGCAATCACGTGATACATAATTATTTGAGTGCATGGCAGGAACTTCAAAACAGGCAGAAAGAAAATATAAATGTTGTGGATGGAAACTGTAGTAACATTTTCTTTCATTTACAGTCCACGTTGAGATGAGTTACACATGTTGAAATAGGACTCATCAGCCCTTACACCTGTTAGCCAATGTGGTAACCACAAGCAAGAACATTTCTATGTCACAATCTGTTTTTGTTAGTTCAAAGTCGATGGTGGATTGACCCAGTCCACTCCACACACTGACCATTTATAATCTAAATTGCAGGGATGAGTCAAGGATAGGGTTGTAAAGTTAAGGAAATGTCAACAGGGTATCTCATACTGACTGTCTGTAATATGAGGCTGATACACAGCTCATTACATTTTTATTCAGATATTATAACTGGGGGTTTCTGGAGAATTAAGAAAATTAAAATGGTACATTGTAGCTCCTGTATTCCTGCATTTGAGCACATAAACTGTATGCTATACCCGGTGTGGCTAACTACCTAGCTGGCTAACACTCATTTTAGAGGACAACCGGAAGTCAATGAAATCCAAACATCACCTATTTAAGGCACAACAATCCTAAAATCCGCCAAATACAGTTTCCAACACAATATGCTGAATCCTAACCATCATAGCCGGTAGTTTTTTTTTATTCTCCTTTGTCTCGCCATCTCTCGTAACGTTACCTCCACGATTCGGGAGCACTGGGTCCCTTTGCCGGCGCCAGGCCCGCCCAGCACGAACACAACCTGCGGCTTCATCCTCAGCGACACCCGGTTCAAGAAGCTCGGCACTCTCTGAGACACGTTACCGAGCAGACGGCCGAACATAAACCGGCACCGGCAGCGACACAAGTGAACCGGCGGGGTGGGGACTGAAATAATACGCCAAGCTGACCGGTGAATGCGTGTCAGTATCGGTGGGAAGGAAGTCGATGAACCAGACGACACCTCTTCCGCTATCGACTTAAACGACCAATGAGGTTTCCGCATAGGAGTGATGCAGCGCGCGAAGCCACGCCCACATGTACTTGTGTTTTTTTTTTTTTTCTCAATGCAGAGCTCGGGTGACGCCCCTCCCCTGCCTCTCTAGCATCAGCACCTCCGAGCTGAACAAGGCGGCTGGAAACAAGGATGCTCTCCGGTCCGCGATGCTCTCCAGCTCGAGGAAACGTAGCGACGAGAAGACCGACCGAGAGGCGCTCGACCAGCCGGATATAGTCACTGCTTTCTGCACGGTTATGCTGCTTCGCTGCCCCCCATTCATGATGCACCATTCATGCATCCCGAAGAATGGAAGCACATTGCGAGGAAAACATTAAAATAGCACCGTGGTGTCGCCTTCACAGGGCACGTTTGTCGCTCGCTCGGTGAAGCCTCTTTTCATGTAGGTCAAGGTGATGAAGAAGAGCCCGATTTTGTCTTCTGAGGGCGCCGCGTGAATGTAGGGCTAACACGGGGAAAGCCGAGCAAACAAAAGGCATCCAGCCCCCCTCCTCTGACGCACCTGGCTGCCCTGTCGCCACTTGACATGACAGCGACGAGCCGGCAGCAGAGCAGCAGGATCGAGGGGCACCGACGTGCAGCCGGACGTGTGGTCTCGACAAGGATCAGGGGAGCCTCCGGACGCACGGCGGAGAAGCAGCAGCAGCCCCGGGGAGGCCGGATCGCAGTTTCTGGGGACGAGCGCCAAGGGCAGTGCGGCAGTCAGCAGGCAGACCGGGGGGAGGAGGCTGCGGAGATCTGTGATACTTACCCCCCAGGCCCCACAGCGCTCTCACCTCCTTGTCATTCTGAAAATATGATGGTGGGCGCTTTTGCGTTAGCTCAATGGTGACTGTGATACTCCCAATCATTGTCTTTCCTTTTTTCCTCCTCCCCAACCAATCAGTGATGATGGGCAATTAAAAGAGATTAGATCTGCTCTTCCAGGCAAGGGTGGACCCCGGAGGGGACCGATGTGCGTACTGGCCAGGTATCATTTGCTCCCTTCTTCTCTGGTTTTGCTCATTTTGCTTGTCGCCTGCACTATGGGCTGTATTCAGAGCATTGCATGCAAGCCCCGCATCAGACGGGAGAACATTGTGGTGTATGAGGTGTCAGCCTCTATTGACCAGTGTCCCACCATCATTGAGGAGAACTCACCGATTGTGCTCCGTTACAAGACGCCTTACTTCAGGGCTTCGGCGGGCGTTGTGATGCCACCAGTGCCCCGCAATGAAACCTGGGTGGTGGGATGGATCCAGGCGTGCACCCAGATGGAGTTCTACAACACCTATGGTGATATTGGCATGTAAGTGTATAGCAGACCTTGTCAGCCGTGAACTCTTTCTTTGCCACCGAATGAGCTCAGTGTTGTGGATTTAGGTGGGTATAGTGTTTGAGTGTGCAAAACGACTTACATCACACACTCAGACCACAACGCTGCACCTGCACGCTGCAAAAGCAAAGCCTCTCATCCTTCTCACTCTGCCCTCTCCCGTCCACCGCCGCAGGTCCAGCTGGGAGTTACCGGAGCTGCGAGAGGGTCGGGTCAAGGCCATCAGTGACTCCGACGGTGTCAGCTACCCCTGGTACGGCAACACCACCGAGACAGTCACCCTGACGGGACCCACGTCAAAACCGTCCCGTCTGACGGTCGGCATGAACGACAACTTCTACCCCAGCGTGACCTGGGCAGTGCCCATCAGCAACAGCAACACACCCATGCTGACCCACATCACCAGGGACCAGAGCTTCATCACCTGGCTGGTGGCCATGAACTCAGTCACCAAGGTAGGACAACAACAAAAAACCCAGAGAGCAGCCTGACATTGGAGATGAAACTGTTTGTTCCCACTTGCATTGAACTCATAACTTCATGTTGTGTTATTTTTCACAGTCACGGATATGTTTTGCCCATTTTTAAATGAAAAACTCTGGCTTTACATCTTTAGAGACCGCTTTTGCAAAAACACACACAGACTAACCGTGATGTCATCATTTCCTCCTGCACTCTTCCTTTCTGGTTTAAAGTTACAAAGAACCTCATCATGAATCATAATAATAATAATAATAATACTTTTATTTGTTGGCGCCTTTCAGGACACCCAAGGACACCTTACACAATATGAATAAAACATGAATAAAAGTAAAATCAAATAATTGTCTTCGAGTCTGCTGTATAATGTAATAACTCATCGGGAGTCCGTCCAGCTTAAAATGTGTACAAAAAACACTTATGTATTATGTATTATCTTTGTGGAGGACCTGCATTGTTCTGCAATTCTAGAGAAGGTTGCAGCTTGTCTTCCTCATTGTTGTTTAATAAGTAAAGAGTAGAAGAGACCCTATCTAGGGAAGCTGCTGTTGAACTTCTATATTTAACCAAACTTTCTTCTGTGTCATTTAAGATATTTAACAACTATTTAACAAACCACCATTTATTTCTGAGGATGTGCATTAACTGACCCGTCTATCAGCAGGAGAGGAGATAATGCACAATCAACTTAAGCAAAGCACTCTTCAGGCACCTGAAATAGACTGCACCCCACACACACACACACACACACACACACACACACTCACACACAGAGTGAGTACTATTGACCGTATCAACATTACGCTGCTCTCCTCCCTCAGGAGCGCATCGTGTTGCAGACGGTGCGGTGGCGGATGCGTGTGGACATCGCTGTGGACCCCGACATGCCTCTGGGCTCTCGGGCATCATTAGTGGGTCGTCCCTACCAGGAGCAACCGCACATCCTCAACTACCAGGAGCCCATCCCTCCCAACGCACTGGGGAGGCCGAATGCCAACGACGCCCAAGTGCTAATGTGGAGGCCACGGAGAGGGGCACCACTAGTGGTCATACCACCAAAATAAGAGGGTGAAATGGTTGCACGGACAAACGTATAATTTCTCCCTCTTGCAGAAAAGAGGGCATGATATTGATGACGTCATGAAGCCTATCAGAGAAAGAGAGAAGTGATGGTTTCACTGCACTCACGATGCCAGTTGCTCATTATCCCTGAAAGATTAAATGGACCATTATAAGAAGACGGAGTGGATATTACATCAGCAAGGTGTTGGAACGGAAGTCTACAACCAAGTGTCAAGGGCCCGGGTTGTATCAAAAGCTTTTTTGGACTGCGTTTAAAGAGTTTTGCCTGCTTTTTAGTGAAGAAGGAACTCTGTTTTTAGACGTATCGCAGAGGTATTAGACCAAAACGAGAACTGCATCCCGCATCCTTATGTAGATCTTATTGCATGAGAGAGTGAGAGTGACATGAAAAAACTGTCCTTGAGAAGTTTAAGAATAGCATTTGTTTTGTATAACTTGATACCTGAAGACATTTTGATTGAAAAGTCAGCCAAAAAAAACAAAGAAAAACAACCCCACGGGCTGGTTAAACCTCGTCAGTGCCAACAAAGGCCTTCAGCACACACAGCACCAGAGTTAAAGGATGTATTCCGTAGATTTAAAAAGAGACAAAGTATTATATGAATATTTTTAGGTTTAACTCATGCATCGATCAGATTGTATTAAGAGCACCCACCTTGCATAAAAGTCTGGAAGAAGAAAAAAAACAAATACGCTGCAGTTTTCACTGGAGTTTTGCTAATACACCAAACTGCATCAACATATCACCTCCCCCCGCCTCTGATCGTGCAGCTGACACTTTATTCAGATGGGTGACTACCTGTCAGAGAAAGCAGCTGGGCCTATTACAACATTAAATAAATAATGTCAGCTTTGCCCCTCAATGAGCGCAGCATAAATGACTTGGAACAGTGCCATAAAACAACTTTAAAACAAGAGGGCGATCGCTGGAATTGGGCCGAATTGTACTCAGGTAGATTTGATGTGGCATTAATCAGGCCATGTTGCACTACCGAGTTATATAAATCCTCCTACAATCAGGGAATCCAAACACACTCTTAATAATATTTTACTTGGTGTTGAATTAAACCAGACTGCATTTTGAAAAACGATTGATTTGAAGTGGTGCCATTATTAAACACTGGTTTGTACGAGGTCACGTCAGAGTTTCTCCTCATATCATTTACCAGACTATGAGGATGAATAATCACAGATGAAGTGTTCCTGTGTCGTGGCACGTCCAGTGGCTTCTCCTGGGCTCGGTCCAAGTCCACTGCCTGCCACTCCACACGGGAATCACATGACTCATCCTCCATCTGTGCTTCACTCCAGGTTCGAGCGTCACCTTCCCAATCTGCCTGCTTGTTTTCTCTGTCCACCTCATCACAGACACACACACTATCTCCACCTAAATACACTCATTTGCTCTGAAATCCACAACTATGCAAAGATATCTATAACTGTAAACAGAACCAGAAAGAGAGAGAAAAAAAAAAAACAGGCAAATTAGGAAAAATGTGTATTTTTGTTCATCTGGCGCAATCTCTTTCGTACTTGTCAGGGTCATTGTTGAATAAAAAGTGGCTGTTGTAAATGTAAAATTTTCAGAATTGAAAATAGGTTATATTAAATCAGCGTGTCTACATTTGGCACCGCTGCTCATTCAGCCATCTGTTGCTATAGAGACCGGTTTGGTTTTCCAGAGTGCACTGCAACTGGAACTGAAAAAAAAACAGTTAACATTTTTTTATAAATATTCATGGGTGTGCCCTGCTCTGTGTGTGCATTAGTGTGTGTGTGTGTGTGTGTGTGTGTGTGTGTGTGTGTGTGAGACAGCTCCAATGTATCCATTCATATCACTTTGAAGTAAGAAAAAAGATCAAGGCAGAGCTGGTTGTTTCAGCATCAAAAAGATGCCTTCATTTATTCATTTGTTCGTACATACAGGCCTTTATTTTTGCATTTAAATAACAGTATAATGAGTGCTTTTGATATAAATACTCAGACTGGTAAGGTCAAAAGCAGTCATCTCATCTCGTATAAAAAAAGGACATGCATCCTCTCTGACCAAAGGTAACCCCTCCTCTTTGCAGCAAGTTTGCTCCTCATTCCACCACTAGATGGAAGCTCTGTTGAGGACTTTCCTCTCTTGAGGCAAGAATTGTCAGCACCATTAATAAGCTACTTTTTTTCTCAAAGTAAATTACACCCCTTTTCCCCATATCCCATAACACATAATTACGCATACAGTATTTTGAACTATAAAATATTGGTTTCCAAATAACCATGAGGACATGATTTAAACATAATCTCCTCCTGGTCCCTGAAAATTACACTCATAGTCGGCTGCATTTACACTAGATAATTATGTCCCACGGTATGTGAGATTCACTGCACAGAAAGTTAGCTCCACTGTACTTCTGTTAGCATTTTATAAGAAAAAACCCACCAGAATACACATACAAAGCAAACGCAGACCTATTTCATATTATTGACCTCCGTCTGTTGTGCATAGCAGCCTTTTTCCCTGAGGAGTGATGGAGAACGTTCAGCATCACCGCCACTTATTTTCAAATTCCTCACACCAAACTCACTGTCACGGCTCATGGAGTACTCCCCAGTCACAATTGTTCGGTAGCACACTTCCCAGAGTTCTTTGTTCATACTTTGATGGCGCTGGCACTGGCAGGCTTGCGCTCGTTGCTGTAGAGAAATGTGGCAGAAATAACCAGCACTGCCCCGAGGAAAAATACACTGAGAGAAAGGCAGGAACGGGAAGAAAAGGGAGAAAAGAGAAAGGCATTACAAGGGAATTCAATACAAACAAACCATTCTATACTCAGCTCATGTTAACAACTATAGCCTAGCGGCTCTGTGAGGCTGCGTTTAGACACTTTGAGCTAAATGCTAATGTCAACATGCTAACAGGCTCACAATGACGATTCTGAAATGATGCTCATTTAGCATGCTAACATCAGCTAATTAACACTTAACACAAAGTGCAGCTGGGGTTTATAATCATAAGCCAAAGTATTGAAGAAACTGCAATTTTAAAAGTCTCTACCAAATTTCATCGCATAGATGTCAAGTTATTTCAGCAGACTCACAATGCTATCCGTAAAGTCACGCAGCTAGCTAGCATGGTGAAAAAGAACAGTAGTTATTAGTTATGAGTTAGCAAAGCAGAATATTAAACCTCTTGGGAGTGTGCATGAGGTGTTTACCCTGTAGGTTTGAAGTCTTCCAATAGGAAGTACGATATGAGCGTGGACATGATGATGGACAATGAGGTGGCGAATCCTTTGAGGATGTTGTCTGCATATTTAATGACCACAGCGATGACCAACCCGCCCATAGCCTGCAGACAGAGAATGAGAGACAAACACACAAAACATGAGGACCACCACATGCCTTTCAATGACAAATGACAATGAAGAGACACATAATGGTCCAACCTGTAAGACAATGACTGTGCAGGTGATGGCGTTGTAGCCCTGAAACATGCCAGCCTGTCTCACCCGCTGGCCGTCATACACCACCATTCCTACGACGCCGAACACGAGGCCGAACACACCTGGGAGAGACAGGGAGGGGAGGTTTTCCTTCAAGGTATAGTCAAGTAAGCTTAAAAGGAAACATTAAGGCAGAAATATTTTTGCCTTGGAGTATCAATGTAACACAAATCCCATTTGGGACATTTAGCAATGCCACAATCCTCAGCCACCTTTAAATGTGTAAAGAATTATATTATTATGTGAGATATCCAGCACGAACCATTCAGCTTTAAAAAGCAGAATGGGACACTTTTCGTATCTGTAGCCTCTGGGAGGAAGACCGGACCTGTTTATCTGGCTTGTGAGGCTACAACAAAATAAACACTGAAATATTTTTTGACAGTTATTTTTGTCAGGAAACGAGCCATTGTAAACTATTTCACACAACAAACTCATTATTGAACAGTGCCACGTAGAATGGATCCTATTTATTGGCGTTCGTGAGAAAGACTGGCATTATGTATTTGCTGAAATATTCTTTTCCCCCCTGCTGTGTGATTCTTATTGCAATAAGTATTTTAGTTCCACATGAACTCTCCTGCGATACTGTAAGGCACCCGAAGCAGTTACATTCAGAACAAGATGAACAATAAAGCCAGAGATAAGACAATTATCTAAATCTTTTTTTATAATTGTTATAATAAAACCACTATTCATTTATTGACTTGTATCTGCAGCGACGCCTTCTCATATCTTTAAAGATATGGATTGGAGTGTTGATAAAGATTGTTCATTTATTGGGTGTTTTTATGACTTTATGTGATGCTACTGAGACAGATTTGTAGGGTCAAGCTACTGAATCCTAACCCTGATGACATCACCAGGGTCATTTTCTCACACTTTGTAAACTTTTATCCAGAGCAAAAGAAGATGGCCATCTCAACAATACTCCACTATACAGTATCTTAACATAGCTTATAGTTTGCTGCTATATTTATGCTGCGAATGTCGTACATTGGTCCTTTAGGAAATCATTTAGGAAATTATGAAACCTTCGATCAGTATGTATCTATTATTGAATCAACACATATCAACTCACCAAACCAACCGAGTACAGGTTTACTCACCCAGCTGTATGTTACGGACCCACACACTTTGCTTAGTCTCCTTGAGGATTTTCTCAAAGTAAACTCCAGCGAAGCCGCTGGACACGCAGGCCATCAGCACAGCCATCAATCCCACAAACTGGGAGCCTGCGGACAGGATCTTCTGCTCCGAGTCACCTTCAGACTCCATGGGCCACTGTGGAGGTTAAAACACAGATCATTACATGCACAGCCACAGAAACTGACGATCTGGAGTCATATAACTCACAGATACACCTGTGAGTGTCTGCTGGTACCTGCACTAGAGTGATTCCAGCCATGAGGAAGAGCAGGGAGAGCCACTGGTAGAAGCCCAACCTCTTTCCCAGCATGGAGACAGAGAACAGTGCAGTGGTGAGGATCTTCAGCTGGTACGTGACCTGTGTGGAGCACAACACAAGACCTATAAGTACGCTACGCTATGCCAGGTAGTCGGTGTGTAAATATGACAGGAGTGTTTCAGTTACATCAAACAAAGCAAACGTAGAAAAGTCTCCTGTCTAGTATGCTTCACCGGTGGCTGTCACATCAGGTCCTTTATAGCAAATTTGACATCGTGGCCAAATGATCTGTCAGGTTTGTCACGTGATGCCACGTGGCCCCATAAAACTATTTCCCATAGAGTTCCATTGGGAATGAGCTGGCATTGAGCAGCTGCCAGTTTCTCTCTCTCTCTCTCTCTCTCTCTCTCTCTCTCTCTCTCTCACACACACACAAACAGACACAGTGAACCAGCACATTCATGTGTTACCTGATAGGTAGCTGCATCCAAATTGGATAAGGCAACATAGAGCAGATTGTTCTGCAGCGTGTAGATCCCTGCAGGGATGGCCAGCTTCATGGCCTCCATGGGCTTGTTCACAATCCCCTCCTTCAGCAGCCGCACGCTGAAATCTGGCAGGGACAGAGGGTGTGTTGAGACAGAGAGAATCCAACAGTAAGCCTGGTATTAAGAAGACGATCGGGGGACTTTTTTTTTTAGATCTTATACCTGTGTATCGGCCAATCTACGCCTGCAAATCAGAAACAAGAGACGAAGCTTGCGCTAACCCTCCCCAGCCATCCTACTCACTGCTCTCCATGAAGACGAGGAGTGTGCACACAAGGATCTTGAGCACCTCGGCCGAGACCACGGCGGATGAGGCCAGGTAGCGGGGGCCGTCTTCCTTCAGGGTGCGGGAGTAGCGCATGGTGAGCACCAGTGAGGTGGTCTGCAGCACCAGCACCCCCAGAGACAGATACTTCAGCCTGTAGGAGTGCGGCGAAGAGAGCACCATCGTGGGAGACTCCGTGCCAGAGTCAGTAGACAAGCGAGGACTCTTTGGGGAAAAAAAAGAAGAAAAAGAATGAATGAGGTTCAGTCTGAGAAACGAGGCATACAACCCTGCAGCTGCTTCAAAGAGGGAACCAACTTCTGCTTTGGGAAATCTGTCAACAAAAATGAAGAAAAAGGGAGCTTGAACGTAAGCCCTAATGCAAGAAAGGTGGAGGAGAGAGTCTCTCCTGAGAAAGTAGTGAGATTGAGTGTGGAGCTATGAGGACTACTGGTCAGTAGTTAAAGGGTAGTTAAACAGAAGGTCCAGCCTGAGGCAGTGTGGGGCATTCCTGTGACGGGCCTGCAGGCTGGCAGCACATAAAACAATAATGGGGAGGGTGGGGGGGGGGGGGGGCATGCATTTTACAGTGCAACTCAAAGTACAAAACAGCTGTAATGTTCTCTAGATTTAATATGGAAGCCTGGCCCCCACAAACAAACACACAAACAGCTGGGTCAGGGAGGATCGGTGAATCATTGGTGAAGCTGAAATTTCAGGTCACCAGCAGTTTGGTCACAAATTCTTCTTTTCTGGTGTTTTACATTTCATATCTGGTAAATGACAAACCCATTGTTCCTGAGTTCTGCCTATTTTAACGAGAAGAGTTTTTGTGTGTTTGTGCTCTCTCTGACGTCCCTCAGGGGAATTTTCCCTCTCAGTCAATAAAGGTGAGCTACATTTTACCTTTGGTATAACAGTCAGTGGTGGAAGATGTACTCAGATCCTTAAAGTGTCTAGAAATACTCAATTAAACAAGATATCAAGAAGATAGCAGATAGCATCGGTAGCCAACAAGTTTGCGGTCATTTTAACTTAAAACATGCTGCTGTTTGTTAAGTGTCTAGCTGTTATTCATACCACTTTAAGCATTAAGGTTAGGTTGAGGGTAATGAGGTAATTATTACCAGTCTTGGTACGGTGTCCCAGAGGCTTGAAGGGGGACATTCTTCACTGTTTTGCCTTACATTTCCTGAAGGAAGCATCTCTTCCCCCGAAAAGCCAGTTTCACTTTTCTTCGGCACTTCATCCAAATTATTTGAAACTGCTATAAATCCAAGGTAGAATATGATAGGCCAGCCATACCAATCTGTTCTGCAGCAATGTAACTCCTGGAGTCCGTCTGCATTACAGCCCTCTTCAAGAGGTGGGAGGAACTGAGGGCCATTCACTGTCTTTTATGAGGTTAAGCTGAAGAGTGCGAGCGGTGTTTACGCAGAGCTTACTGATCAGAATCAGCTTTTCCCTTCCTACAGTCGACTCATGACTCCATGCTTTCGAGAAGGCAAACTAGTTATTTGGTGAACATAACGGTGTACATCTGTTTTCCACGCTTTCATTGAGAGACAAAGTCCACCGAGCCGTGTCGTAAAAAAAACGGTCGTATAATTCTTATGATATGTATCCTGCTTTAGCAGAACGAGCATGTACAACAAGCCATTAAGGCCAAAGACGTTTCGACAGTACGAGAGGTGTGGTGCGTTCAACACACTGACCTCCTTATGCAGCAGCTCTGTTTATAGCTAAGCTGCACAATCCCTCTCTGTTTGTGTGTGAGTCTCTGCTTGTGCGTGTGTGTGTGTGTGTGTCCTGCTACACACACTTAACAAACTCTCCTCTCTCTCTCTTTCCAAGCATATTTTAAGAATACGGTCAACGTCCATTTTCAGGAAGATTTTCTATAAAAACCATTTGTACTTGACAGCTGCAAGAATATTGAATATTTAACATCTTAATAAGCAGCATACGTATGAGTAAAGATCACAACGTTTCCAAAGACACCAAACATGTCGTGCTTAATTCCAGAGATGCGTATATTTACCTGCTGTTGGAAAGGAAAAGAGCCCAGATGTTGTAAATTAAATGCAAATGAGCTGCATCCAGGCCATGTCACCACAATAAGTTACAGCAGGTTTAATACAGAGTACATTTAAAGCAGGAGATACACAAAATGAAATATTCCCATACTTACAATAGGAAGATGCAAACAAATGCAACAGCAAAGAATGTGCAATCTGCATCAGTAAAACAAGTAAGAACACGGGCTGTTGAAAAAGATACCATAGAGCAGGGAAAGGACATTTATTCACTGTATTTGTGTACAATTTGGATGTACGTGTACTTATATTTCCATGTTATGCTCCACTTCTAATGCACTACATGTTGGAGGGAAATCTTGTACTTTAAACTCTGCTTCATTCATAGCTGTAGTTCCTACTATTACCTGTGTAATTTTACATTTAGGTATTGCTACTTTTATGTACAGGCTCCGGGTATTTCACTCACAAAGTGCCAAAAGAACTCATAAGAAGAAGTCATAATCACCGCCTGCCTCTATTATCCACCATAAACGCCATAAGTGACCCTCAAATAGTCACCCCTTGTCTTCCATACTTGGAAACAAGATGTTACATTTCTTCCCGAAGCATCACCTGACTTCGCTTGAAGGACGCTTCTTCTGCCTCCTTCCCCTGTGGCATGGGGGACAGCAAGTCCCCATCAGGGTGGAAAGATGTGGACAACCGTTTATGAAGTGAATGAACATGAATGTCCAGTACATGTTTCACCCTTGACTGATCAGTTATTGTGAGCGTGAAACACATCTGAATAGAACGGATGGAGCTGTTGCTCCATAAACAAGGCAACATTCACTAAAACTGGCTTTCTGATATGTGTGTGTGTCTTCCATCACCAGATAAACCACATGGTGTTCATCTCTGTATATTCAACCTCTTCTTTGTTTCTCAGCATTGTCACTAACCAGTGTGTGAAAACTATACAGTCACTCTGTGACCAAACAGGGAGGAAGTGTAGTAGTCCACTTCTCTTCAGCAGAGCAGATGTAGCATCAGATAACAGAAAACAGATATGTGGTGGGCTCGGGTCAAAGAAAGCGGTGTCTGTGCTCCCTGTGAGGGTGGGGCGTCCACCACGGTCGGCCCTTTGAGACAAGTACGAGCACTCTCTACCTGATAATTCATGGTGTGCAGCGGGAGGTAACACAACACCAAAGACTGCAACATGCTGCTGAGATTGAGTCTAACAAATCATTCACCTGCAAACAACTGGTGATGTGGACCTAAGTGGAGTGTAAACCTTTATTCTTTTGTGTTAATGGGAGTTCACTTGAACAAATATTGAATATCACAATGTCATCAGGACGTGGATCCGGCAAAAAGAAAAAAGCAGACAAGTGGATGAGTGAATGAATTCAAACAAACTGCCAACCCCCCCTAATTAAAGGCTCGCCTGATGTTTATTATAAGCTTTATACTGTGAATAGAGATCAACCTGTCAGTGAAGGGGTCATGACAGGCTCCCGACCATAATAAACATTCCAACTTCTGTCCCCATTCCCGAAAGATCTCCTACACAAAACTCTCCATCATACACAGCGTTTACCTGTGGGACCGGGTCTCAGCTGAGGACGTGGATGAAAGGGTCCGGACGCTCATTCGCTGGATAGTCTCTCCTTTATGCTCCTCTATACATTTATTATAACAAGTTAATCCGACCGCTACGTATAGACAGCACTATAGCCAGGAAACAGATACAATCTCTTTCAGCTGTAAATTAGAACAAGCGGCACCCTGAGTGTCCCGGAGACCACTTGAGTCGGAGCCTGCCTCCAACCATGATGAATGAAAAAATGGACATGTGGGCTACTGACCGCATGCTACACACGTTTGCTGACTCCTACTGGAGGAAAAAAGTCACTATAGTGATTTTTAGTCAAATAATCCTTATCTATCAAAATGGTTACAACCAAATTTCTACACTAAAAAGCTAATAACTGAACATAATTCAACAGCCAAGTAAAGACAAACTCAATGCTTCACCTGTGCAGAGGGTGTAACAACGAAGAAAACGGGTTTCAGAGGTTTACTATGTGATATTGTCGATGTTCATGAGGTTTTATGGAGATTCTTATAATTTTTTTAAAAATGTCTGATGGAATGTATTTAGTTATTTTAAACACGCTCTTGCTCTTGCATATATAGTATGTAAAAATGGCATTTACATTTTACCGACTAAACCAAATGTTGTTAACTGAATTAAATCGAAAACTCTGATAATGGTGCAAGTAAAAAGAAAAAGAAAAAATACGGGAAATAATGTAATTTGTATTGCCTTATATTCCATATATTTTTTTTTAATTATTATTGTTTTTGTATTATAGTTTTTTGAGGGTATGACGATTAAAACACGGTGTAAAATGTAAAGCTCTAAAGTTGCAACAAAAAAAGTGAAACGTGTCGTTTCGCTCAGAGGTCTGAAAACATTGGTGTTTTAGCGTTGAAGCACGGCAGGTGGCGCTGCAGCCCAGAGTGACGTGACGCGCGACCTTAAACTGTAGCCGAAGAAGAAGAACACGTGTTTTTCCTGTGTTTCCTCTCCTACCACAAGCAGTTACTTGTTTAATCCGGCGTAAATATGGTTCGTAAATTGAAACACCACGAACAGAAGTTGTTGAAGAAGGTGGACTTCATCAACTGGGAGGTGGACAACAACCTGCACGAGGTCAAAGTGTTGCGGAAGTATCGCATCGAAAAGAGGGAGGACTACACCAAGTAAGCCACGGCGTCGGTGTCGGTGTGGATGCTGCTACTGCTGTTTAAGTCCAGATGAAAACACGTTGGCCGCTTTTATTTTGAGTTTAAGTCATGAAAATGTAACCGAAATAGCTAACAACGTTTATCTTATTTTACATTGTCAGCTACACTACATGGAATACTAAGCCTATAACTCATACAGACTGTTAATGTTTTTAACTCGGCTGTTTTTGTGTGCGTGTGTGTCAAGCCGCCCTTTAAACATTGTATGTTGTAGCAGCTGACCAGTAAATAGTATAGACTTCTGTTCAGTGTTATAGCAGTGTAATAGTAACAGTGTTTCTCGTGTGTTTCAGGTACAACAAGCTGAGTCGTAACATCCGAGATCTCGCCCAGAAAATCCGAGACCTGGACGAGAAAGATGGCTTCAGAGCTCAGAGCACACACCAGCTATTGGAAAAACTGTGAGATTCTCCTTGTGATACTGTTTACCTTTACAGAACCACTTGTCTGTTACCATTCAGTCAATACCAAAATACGTGGGGGTCAGGTCCGGGTCTCCTTTAACTAACCCTCCTATATATCACAAAGAGTTTTAACCACAGTCATTCCCAATGAACAGGAAAACCTAGAGTTGAAATATCCAGTTAATAACCTACTGTGTTATATGACTATCCTGGTAACCCTGGAGACCCAGACTTTATTGAACTTGCCTCAAGGTACTGGCGCTTGTTTTCCATTGTTGTCTTAGTTATCACAATAATCACACTGATCATTGTTGTTTCTTCACACCAGGTACAGTATTGGTCTCTTGCCCACCAAACAGAATCTGTCCCTCACAGAGAAAGTCACAGCTTCTTCGTTCTGCAGGTAAATCATCCCACAAACGTGTAAATCGGGTACCAGCATATATATCGCTGCTGTTATTTGTCATTCAATTCAACTGCGTGTCTCCTGCAGGAGGCGGCTGCCCAGCATCATGCTGAAACTCCGTATGGCTCAGAACCTGAAGACAGCCATCACCTTCATCGAACAAGGACGTAACCTTTTATTAATGCATCATTGCAAGAGTTTATTTTGGGGGTGACGTTTTGTTGAATTTCCTTTTGAAAGGTTAGTTTTGTTTATGCCCAAGGGTAGACATCACTTTGACCTTGACTCCGTCTCAGATGTGCGTGTTGGCCCAGATATCGTCACAGACCCAGCAGTTCTCGTCACAAGGTTAGTGCCCGTGTTTTGTTTTGTCTTCTCAGAATTTGTGCTGAACCACATTAAGCAGCAAAGGGCATTTCACACAAATTATCTGCAGAAACAGGAATTGCCAATATAGATGCATATTGAAAAAAACTTCTCAAATGATCAAATGTTGACACTATTCCTGTGACTTTTTCCAGAAATATGGAAGATTTTGTCACCTGGGTGGACTCGTCCAAAATCAAGCAGCATGTCATGAATTATAATGATGAGGTGAGTTTTCTGTTCACGAAACAAATGATTATCCTTCTGGGCTAAAGCATGAAGCTGATGTTGTACAACCACTGTGTTTCTTTTGCAGAGGGACGACTTTGATCTGGTGGCATAAGTCTGTCGTCCATCATCCATTCATCACCCTGGAGAACGGGGAAGGGACACAAACTCTGCTCTTGTAGCTGTGGCATCAAGAACTCTACAAGAAGAGGGTTCATGTGTGTCAACATCCGGGCAAACATACTTGGGTGCAAGACAAAAAAAACAAGTACTGCAGGGCAAAGACGTCCTCACACTGTTCATTTGAATCTCCTATCAACTTGGAAAATGTTGGAGGAAAATAAGTGCTCTTAGTTTAATCTGAGCAAGAACAGAAGGAGTGCAATTCCAGGTTTTATGTAGCTCAGCAAACAACTCTCTTTTGATTTGTGACTCAAATCTGATCCATTAAGCATCAGAACATCTGGATTCAGCTGAGACTATTCATGGCTGTTAACATCAACTGCTGCTGCTGTTGTGTGTCTCATCGGTCCTTCTCCTGTATCTCCACCTTGTTTGTTCTATGTGTCTGTGTCTTTAAGTCTGTGTATATTGCATGAAGAGGACTGCCGCTGTCTATTCATATTGTAACTTGTGCCATAATTCAGTTGTAAATTAGAACCACAGTTTGATAAATATTTAATATTTTCAAAAAGACTTTGTTACAATGTAAACTTTGTGGACAATAAACATTCATTTATCACAGTATTAAGACTTTTCTCAAAATCTCGGCATATTCACGCCTGGTTTCTCCTTAATGCTGAAACCCTGATAGATCCCCCTATTTCCAGTTCATTAATGTTACTGTGCTCTAAATATTCCAGTAAACGGAGGTACATGAACTCACCGTGAAGCATTTGCTTGCATACATAAGAGATCTCCCATCACAGACCCATAGCTCAGTTATACTCCACACGCGGCAGAAGTCAAAGCTGTATAAAGCACAGAAAGAATTTCTCCATTTAACTGCTCGGTTCCTCAACATGAAACGCACTCAACCTCCTGTCAAAGTCTTTGTTTGAGAGTCCCATCAGAGCCACCAGAAACGCACGTAGATGATGAGCGTGAGGAAGACCACCGACACAGCAGCCACCTTGGCGTAGGTGGAGCGGGTGTTGAGGTATTTGGCGTCGCTGCGGTACTTCTTCGACAGGCTGGACAGATTGCTGGCTTTTGTGTCGAGAGCTGAGGGAGGTAAAGCATCGAGATGAGATGAGCTGGACATTTTTACTTGGCAAAAATGCAAATCGATTTACAGGGCGAAACCTCTACAATAAACTGCCCACAAAATTTGACTCCTACGATGTACAAACAAAACCTCTGACACATACGCCGAACAACAGGTAACCTTGTGCAGGTATCCTTCCTGTTTTTATTACTGTACTTACCAGAAAGAGATTCTCCTCTTTGCAGAACTTCCTCGATATTTGCCACCATAATTCTCTGGACATCCTGTAGCTCTGTGTTTATTGTGCCAAGGTTCCTCCTGGCCCTGCTGTCAATGTACGACTTCTTTGTTTTCTGGATGTATGTGTCTGGAACAATGCATGTATGACATGAAGCTTAGTCAAGGGTTTTTTTCTTTTTGCAGAAAGTGAAAGACATTTCTTGAAGGATAATAATCAGTCATACCAAACTCGATGAAAGAGTACGGCCTTGTCACTGTGGGTACCCTCCTTCCGTACTGGTCGTGGAACTCATTGTGGAGGTCTTCCAGGTATGCAAAGACCATCTTTTTGGGAAAGGAAGCCTCACAGAGGAACAGGTAGCACACACCCTGTGCTATTAAATAACTGAAAACATATAGCATACATTCAGTCTGAATCAGCGGTTATTCCATGCCTGGCAATATACAGTATGTATATACAATATTACAAAATAGAGAAGCCATTTGTGATGAACAGGAGTACTTATGGTGTAACTTACTGGAAGTTCATGTCCCCAGCCTCCAGGGTACAGCGGTCTGGACTCTGAGCATTCAGTTTACGGCAAAGCTGCTTGGCTTGGCTCTGGTACTGCTGGAGGTCTCGTCCTGACTGACAAAGTTAAACAAAAAAACAGTTTGTAGCCAGAACTGCCATACGCCAAGTTGTATTAAAACATCCCAAACAGTCCACATGTTTGTTTTGATTGAGAATCAATACATCTGACAACTTAATATGGAATTAATGCTACACACACACACACTAAAGACTGAATTCACAATTTTTTTTTCTGTAAAAATAATTTACATAGAATGACAGCACAAATATAACAACGTACGTTGTTAATGACCTTTATTTATAATAAATAGGACAAAATAATTAAATAAACTACTAAACTGTTGCTTAGAGTATTACCGAGTTTTATACCATATTTTCCAACATCCTACCAAAAATCAAATAAAAGTATTTATTCTTGTCTGGGGAGATCTAAGCTAGCCTTCGTTAAACATCCCGACTTTTGAATGGAGTTTGGTATGTAGTCGTGTTCCTATAGAGGCTACGCGGGGAAGCTAGCTCTCGTTCCTACCTGTTCGTCCTCCTCTATGGACGCAGCGAGCGGAAGTCCGTCCGATACACGAGCGATTATCGTTAGCGACGTCATACTGACGTTCGTCGACAATCGGCGGCGTCAAATGTTGTTTTTTTGGCAGACACGGTTAAGTTTAAAAACTTTGATGTGGTTTCGCTGTCAACTCTGATGATGCAGAAGGAAGGAGCTGCACGGAAGTTCCGGGTACGCCGCAAAATTAGGTCCGAGGTGCAACTGGTAAAAATACAACTTCGTAGTCAAATCTCCGTCGCATAAAGAGGTAGACGCTTCTAAAATGGCACGGGATTTGGACTTCGGATTTTGTGCTGAAAATAATAGTAATTCCTGAAACGTATATATTTCCCGACAGGCATCTTTGTTTTCTAACGGTTCTTTTTATGACTTGAACAGAGTATCAGGCCATGAGCTCCGACCAGACAGCTGGCAGACGGACCGACTGCATCTCGACTGCTTCTGGTGCCTGCGCTGAGCCGAGGGGTGCAGATGCGGTCTGGGTCCTCCGTCTGGAGTGAAGCCTCCCTGAACTAAAAACCAGAGGGATCATGGACAAACCGGAGAGGTAATGCTGTCCCGTTGCAGTGCGTTTATTCCGCGTTTGTTTTGTTTACTCCGTCCCGCACGACGCTGCCTCGGCGTTTCCTACCGGCCGTGCAATGGCTACTCTTTTCGCAGCTTCTTTTGTTATTATTTGTTTAAGCAACCCCCGATCGTTATCCCCTCGCCCTCTCCGATGTTTGAAATGGGACGACGGTTGCAAATGTTTGCAGCCTAAAGAGAATGCATCCTGCTCTCCCCTCTCCTGTCCCTTAGCTTGCCTAACATTAGTACGCGGCAGCCCGGGAACGCAGCGTTTACAGCCTGCAGCTTTATTAAAATGTATTTTTTTAATCTCTATACATGTACACATGTAAGCTGACGGCGAGGTGTGTGGGGTAGCTGACTCTGCGGTAGGGGTCGGACCGTATCGTGCGGGGATCGATCGGACCGTATCGTGCGGGGATCGATCGCTCCGCATCCTCGAGATGCCGGAATGCAAAACGCCACCGAACGATGCGGTGAAACGCGCCGGTCCGTCGGCCACATAGCTGCGGGTCTCACGGGTCTATCCCACGGCGGGGATGGGAGTAATTTAATACAGTTTAATCCCCCGAGCGCCGCAGAAACCCCCCCATTCACTAGAGGAAACGAGCCGGCGGCTTGCTTGGCACACTGGCATCCCAACAGCTTGAAAGGCCTTATTGTTGCGGTGCAGCTGGCAGCGCCGCGCGCACCTTCTGATTGGTGTTTTCCCCAGACCGGCGCGTGCGTGATCCGCAACCCGGCCAGACCGTCTATTTGACTGGCCTTTTTTTTTCCCAGAATAGATTAGGATGCCCGTGTCTTTTTTAATTCCAGGGTGGGGCTCTTCATGACTAATTGATTATGAAAAATCAGGGATTTCCAAGCTGGAGTTGATGGGAATTCTCTCCCTGCGAAATGAGGACTATAGTTTGCTTCCTTCCCTCGAAGAGATTATCCCTTTTAGTATAATTACACACTCGTCTGGATGCCTCGAATCAGGACAGATGCTCCTCACATGATTTCCCCAGGGACAAAAACCTGAATCTGTGATCTGAGGCTTTAATGCATGGGAGTCTTTGCTCCCAAAATAAGTTTGTGAATTCCTGAGCTGCACCACTTTGTGATTCACTCGTACCTGCCCCCCCAGATACACCTGTAATGCTCAGGGGTGAGGAGGAGAGCAGCTGAGGAGATGGGCTGCACCTCTGCCAAGCAGGTGTCTGCCGTGCCCAGCAGCGAGGAGGGCCAGAGCAAAGCCTACAGCAACGGGGACCTCCTCTCTGGTCAGTTCCTTTTACTCTCAGCACGTTTCCAATGTCATCGGGTGGTGTTCAACTTCCCTGACATCCTCCTTTCATGTGGGGTCAGACTGACCTTGTGATATGCCACCATTCATCAACATCATTCACTGCTGAAATGGAAGTTCCAGACACATAAATATCAATATGGGTTCAAAAACAACAACAAAAGATTAATTTGTCGAGAGTTTTAAGAGTATTGAATAGTGACTGTAGCTCTCAAGATGATGCTAGAACCGTTAATTGGGGCTAACAATGAAATTCACTATCAATGGATTACTGAAATGTTAGAAAGCTACCTGTTAGAAAAAAAATCGACTTTCACCGTTTCATTTAAATTCCTCATTACTACTAATAATGATCATATTAAAAGTAATAATGGTTATAACAAAACAGTTCAGAGTGCTGGAATGAACTTCTAAATTCCTCCTGTCTTCCTGCCACCATAATAACATGCACAGAAATAATCAGAAGCTGTCCATCAGGCCTGTTGTAACCGTACTCTCACTCCTCCTTTCTGAGTGCGTGGGAGTGAGATGGGGGAGGGGGGCGGCGCATGTACGAGAGAAAAGATGGAGAGGCAAGAGACAAGAGGAGAGTCGGGCGGATGGCTCGTGTGTTGGCGGCTTTGCCAGCCATTGTTAAAGGAAGATTTAGTCTGGAGCGTGAGAACTCAAGCACATAATTACTTTGCCAAATGCTGAACTGTGAGAACTATTAGGAGGATTGTGGCGAGTTGGTCGTCCTCTGCTGCCGGGGCATTAATCAGGAGGGATGTGCTCCTCTCTGCCTCCATGTCACAGATGAGTACAAGATGAAAGGAGTGGAGAAAGTCAAGTACATCAGTGGAGAAGAGGGAGGCGTGGACGGCCAGGACAGCACGGTGTGTGGCTCTATTCTGCTCTTTCTATTCTACTGTATGTCCATGATGGGACATTTGCAACTGGAAAAAATAATCAAGTTGCAATCAAAATGAGTTGTGAGATTAACTTTGCTCACATTTCTTTTGTACCACATGTTTTGGATCAGCTGGTTGATTGTGTGTGTGTTGGATGTCCCCGCAGGAGAAAAGTGCCCTCCTTGGTAAAGGTCATCACATGGATGAAACGGGGTCAAACGGAAACGGAAAGATTCTGTAAGTGTACATGTTGTGTGTTGAGTCTGTTCTGTTCAGTCAGCATATAAAGTTGTACTGCCGGGCTCTAACCCGCCGGGTTCTTCTCCTCTACAGGAGCATCCACTCCTCGGAGAGTCAGCAGGAGTTCTTCAGGATGTTGGATGAAAAAATAGAAAAAGTAAGAAACGGCGGCCCGTCGTTGGAGCGTCGCTTTTTTTGTTTCTGTGTTTTTGCACCAAAAAAAAAAAAAAGCTGCTGAATAATGGAGGTTAATCCTATCACCATCAAATCTGTAGCAAGTGAGGACACAGCAGATGACAAAAAAAAGCCTCAATCTGTCATGTCCTGTGCTTTCCACTGTTGTGGGCTTTAAAACATTATTTTTAAAGTAAGTGTTGTTAAAAACATGTTGGGCTGAGTGCTGCTGGAACAGAGGGTTCAGATAAACGGGGCCTGTTTACGAGTCCTGTTGTTTTATGGTTGAAAGGCTGAGTTAAATGATATCTGTATCAGAATATTAGACTTTCATTATTATTATTATTATTATTACTATTACTAGTCACACGTGTCTACGTTTTAAACCGCCGTTGACTGCCTGTTGGCTCCTCGCTCGCCCACGGCCCGTATCCTTTGAGTTAACCTCTGACCCCCAGCCGCTACTCTGCGCCAACGAGACTCCACGGAGGAAAACGGTTTCCTCTCTTGTAGTGTTTTTTAACAACTAACGAGACTACCAGCACACACACTGCTGAGTGCATCGCCATAAGTTTAGTTCCATATTTTACTCAAGACTCACATTAAGCTTTATAGTTGTCAATAAACTATTAAAACACATTATTCCTTCATGACATTGAACACCATCCTGCAGCCAGAAATACTCAACAGCTTATGATAAAAAAAAATAGACCCCAACAAATAGACTGTTTACTCACAACAGTTTTATGTCTTTAGAAGGAACAAAACTGTCTTTGTGGCTTCAAACGATCAGCAATTGGCCTCTTATTTAACTCATGTTTGACGTATCTGTGATGAGGTGAGCTCAGAAAGAAGGTTAACATGGAAAAAACACAATGGAACTTAGAATTTATTGTTTCATTGTTGACTCTTTGTAGTTTATTTAACGTGTCCGATTTTTTCTCCGTTTCTCTTCTCTTTTTTTGGTGAGAGTATGATGATATGATCACATTTTGTTGGAACAAAATTACTTATTGTAGGTTTTATGTCACACATGTAAAACTCAAATAAGACATGTAACATGTAATATCCACTAAGATCTCTGTTCTGCTTACAGGGCCAGGACTATTGCTCAGAGGAGGAAGCCATGACATAGCAGCGTGGTGGCGTCCATCAGCCCCGATGTGAAAGAACAGCCCCGATGTGAAAGAACAGCCTTCGCAGTGTTACGGCTCGACCATACCGTGTGTCAGCATGTATGAATACGCCTGAGAAAAATGATTGCTGACTCGACAGAAGCACCTTTGCCCTCCTGCTCACTACTTTATTCCCTGCTCGTAGATCAACCGAGAGACGACCACCAAAATCAAAGATGGCTTAGCATTTTTAAGTGTTTTACTTCCTTAAATGAAGCCATTACAGGCTAACAGAAATCATGGGATTTTAAGACACACTTTGCTTCTTCTTTCCCTCCTTGGATAAGGTCAATATACACGGCTGTTACTGCAACTTCCTGTAGTCGTTTAAAGCGTTCCGACCGTTGCACATATACTTTTTTTTCCGACAACGGGAGCAACCCTGTGCTCTGGTGGACACTCGGAAGTGAAAACGTCATTTTTTTAATATTTCGTCCTTGAATGCCTCCCTGCACAGTCAACAGGTCGGACACTTCCTGCATTCCAAGACACAGTATGAACCTCTTTTCTACAGTACGTTGGCCAGTACAGTGCGTCCATCTGTCCGTGTCCTGTTTCTGCTACGACGTAGAGTATTAATGTTAAATAAGGCTCAGGGTTGAAGTGTTGTGATCTTTGTCTCATGTAGTCGAGTCCTTCCTCTCATTAAGACACCGTCGCACCGTTAGAAAGCACTCACACTTCATGCACTCACACGGCAGGGGGTTACTCACGCCCCCCCCCCCCCCCGCCGCTCCAGTATCCGTCCCGTCGTCGACCTACAGGCCGGACACGCTGATGTCACATATACAGTCTGATTATGTATTTCGCTCACCAGTGTTATGTTTGTTGTGTTCAGTTTTTATGTTGAATTTTTTTGTTTTTGTTTTTCTAGGAAAATAAAAAGTGTTTTCGGTAACTTATCCGCATTATCGGACAATATTGTGTTACTTTAAACAGTTGTGGTGTTAATACCCCACCATGAGGTTAACATTGAATATGCTGCACTCCATCATACATACCCATAATGCAATGCAGTTGGGAATCAGAACCCAACTGATACAATGGTATGGCAGAAAATGAAATGAAAAATTAAGGTACAGAAATACTAAAGACATAAATATTCCCTTTTAGAAACAGTTACTGTGTTAATATGCACACTATGATTCCAAATATGTAAATATTCTGAAATCGATACGCCGTGTCATCAGCATATTCCATTTGGATATTCAGAATACCACACATTTCAGTCCGTGTTCCTTTCAAAATAAGATATTTCTGTTTTTAAGGGGATGACAAGCCCAAGCTAATAAGATTTGATGAACATGACACAAATGTTTTATTAGGAACAAAAATGTTTTTATGTGTTTTCTATTATAAGAAAATCAAGCATCAGTCAGGCATCCAACACGTTTCCTGGGTTCCCACTTGTCCGGTCCGACTCAAATGTTCCCGTCTACGGTCAAGTGTCGGCTTGTGTGAACACGTCCCTGAACGCACTGAGTCAACTCATCTCTCAAACATAGACGGGTTTGAGGGAACAGACCTCATCCTGTCACAGTCGGACCTTTGACGATGGGTCCCAAACCAAAATGACCAAGACTTCACTGGTTGAATACAGCGAGTTGTTTCTGACCGTGAGAACACAGAAGGGCACTGTGGTTCGGTCCATCTGCTGCCACGTTCTTGGTACACCTTTGACTTTTTTCCACACACAGAACACCGAGGCGTCTTCACGCTCCAGCTGGTCAGTGCTTCTGCCGTCTCTTCCGGTGCTGCCGGCGGCCCTGATCCTGGAAGGGGCCGACAGGAGGGTCCGGGGTCACCAACCCGTCGGTCATCCTCTGGTAGATCAGGGTGGAGTCGGCAGCTACAGCACACAGCAGCATGGGGAAGCCTCTGTCCAGCACGCGGCGGATGCTGCAGCAGAGAGGAGGAAGCTGCATGTTTGGGAAGACGACTTGTGATGGTAAAAAGTGTTTGAACCAGAGGAAAGGGTGCGTTTAGGAGCTTATTACCTGCTGTGGCTCAGCGAGCGGTGAGAAGGCAGTGGGAGGATGGTCTGCGTGGGTGCTCCTTCCTTCTCCCTCCCTTCCAGCAAAATCACCTGCAGCTCTAGACTCTTGACACACGACACCTCTTTCCACTGACGCACTGCGGAGGACAAGTGGCACAATGTAGAGCGAGAGAGCGGCAGCCTGACTGAACCGAGTGGAACCAGAGGAGGACTTCACTGCCACACAGGAGCAGATTTAAAGGCTGATTCCATACTTTTTTGGGGTTGTTGTTCAAACTTTAAAGACAACTAAAAGTGATTCAATTCAAATGGGTTTGTCATTTCCTCGTCATTATTATTTGTTAATTGTTGAGACTATTTCAACCGTTATGTGGAGATAAAACTTACAGGAAACACAATTGATCCTTGTTACAGCACAACTGACTGAGGAACATAACTAAATAAATAAATAATGACACATCAGACCCGTCTATGCTTTACACACAACAGTAATGGCTTCTGGTAACTTTGAAACTCACCCTCAACGAGATCCACGTACACGAGGAAAGCTGCATGTACTTGTTCACTGTCCTCGACCTGCAGACTCTTCATCTGCTCATACTAAAACAAGGGGGCAAGGACAACGCTGGTTATTGCATGATTTGGTATCGGACCTGTGAATGCAGCACGGTGGTCCTCGAACACGCACCGTCGGATGCTGAAGGATCCAGTTCGGAGGTGCAGGTTTCTCTGACGCGTCTGCTCTGTTTGACGCCTCTGACATCGTACTTTCTAAACTAAAGGGCTCAGACTGTTTTCTCATAAAGCAGCTCTGAGGACAGGACGCACCGCCGCTGGCAGCGACATGTGGGACTTGTGTTTTCAGCCTTTTTTGCCGGCGTGCTACAGTGTAAATCCTCCGGGTGGAAACTGTGACTCTCATTCTTGGATTCAGCGAGGAACAGCAGCTGACTTCTCAGGTTGAACCAGGGGCGATTCTAGGATCAGAGCTTAAGGGGTGCTGAGCACCCAATGATCCCAAACAATGTTCCCCTAAAAAAAAAAACCTATACATTTTAACGTGAGCGGGCAGGAGAGAGAAGTAGATCATACCATACCATGATGAGGTTGGGGGGTGTTAAAATATTGAGTTGAAAGTTGAAGCACCCCTAAAATTGGGCTAGATACACCTATGGGTTGAACTAAATATATATATATATAATGTTTTATATATGTATATGTATATATAGTTATATTGTATAGTATTATTATACAGGTGAGTAAATTAAACCTAAGATAAAAGTTTAAAATTGCAGACATAGCAGTTAAAATTGTACAAATACTGTTTGTGATGAGCTCAGTAAAAATGGTCAAATGTATGAACAGTGTCTCTATGAGGTCAGTACAGGTACAATGGTTGACAATTTTCATGGTGGTCTCTCTCTCTCTCTCTCTCTCTCTCTCTCTCTCTCTCTCTCTCTCTCTCTCTTTCTCTCTAAGCAAGGCTTATACCCGTTTGAGTCTGCAGAAACACCAGGGTGCCCTTTTCCGTTGGAAATATGCCTCCTGGACTTGTGGGATTCACGTTGTACTGCATGCTTTTAGCAGGGACGCTCTTCCTGCACACCAACACAGAGGAGCCGCCAGCTGATCATCTCCTCCAACCAGACCAGCGGGAGTCCTCTACGCTGAAGCCCACAGTGCTGATCACCATCCTCGCACGCAACGCCCAACACAGCCTCCCTTACTTCTTGGGATGCATAGACAGACTGGACTATCCAAAGGACCGCATTGCTGTCTGGTAAGATGAGTTTATTTTTATTCATTTGATTATTTTATTTAAGTTCTTATTTCTTGAAAACATGGGAAAATTGGTTTGTAGATTGTAGTTTAAGTTTAAATTTAAAGTTTGGTTGAATGCCGTTCTTCACATTGTACAATTTTCATCAGTAAACGAGTCATTCTCAGGCAAGTGAGACAAGAAAGAAGGTAAGCACACAGGAGTGAAAGCAAAGAGGTGAAGTCTGTAATGCTCCTGCTGATCTCAGGGCAGCCTCCGACCAGAGTGTGGACAACAGCACGGCCGTGCTTCACGAGTGGCTCAAAGGAGTTCAACACCTTTACCACGCGGTGGAGTGGCGGTCCACGGAGCAGCCGAGGTGAATCACCCGGAGGAGGAACTCCATTTATCATCCATAATCCTGAAGCTGTCAACCTGATACCATGTTTTTTCAGCTCTTATGTAGACGAGCAGGGCCCCAAACACTGGCCCGACTCTCGCTTCACCCATGTGATGAAGTTAAGGCAGGCAGCACTCAAAGCTGCCAGGCGACTTTGGACGGACTACATCCTGGTGAGCCAGACCATAATGCACTGGGAGCTGACGATGCTATTGGTCACACTCTGTCATCTATTCATGTTTCATCTCTGTCCCTCAGTTTGTGGACAGTGACAACCTGCTGACAAACCGCCAGCTGCTTTCTGACATGATAGCAGAGAATCGGACGATTGTGGCACCCATGTTGGAATCAAAGGGCCTTTATTCCAACTTTTGGTGTGGCGTGATCACCACGGTAACATCCGCTGCAGACTAAAACAGAATATATGTATTTGTTGTGCAACTTGAAACTGCAGGAAAGTGATTGCTGTTGGTCCCACACAGGGCTACTACAGGCGAACCCCGGAGTATATTCCCATCCGTAGATGGAAGCAGCGGGGATGCTTCGCGGTCCCCATGGTGCAGTCCACCTACCTGCTGGACCTGAGACGCAGGGCCAGTCAAGCATTAGCCTTCCACCCTCCTCACCCCCACTACCCCTACCACGTAGACGACATCATGGCCTTCTCTTTCTCCTCACGACAAGCAGGTAACAGCAGTGTGATGAGTTTCTAATCGGGTAGGAAGACTAGATGGATTTAATGAATTGGGAATAGGAATTATATCAAAGAGTGAGCATATTTTGTGTCAAATAGTGATCGATATTACTGATCCAGAATCCATTTTTTATGGTTTTCTGACACAAACAAGGCCAGAGCGGGCTGGCATTATAATAATGCAATTTTTAAATAGGTTTTCTTTTGTAAAATGTTTCATGAATGTGTTTTATTACAGAAAGCAATAAACAGGGTATATATATGTGTGTATATATATATACAGCAATCAATAATTAATATAGAAATGAAAGAAAACTACAAACAGGAAAACGCTTAATGTATTTTAGTGTGTAACAAAGAGGGGGAAATTCACAATTGTAATTAATTTAAGCACCCTTTTATTTCTGACAAATCTAAATTAAAGTAAAGTTATAGTTACTGTACAATATGACATAATCACTTATGAATTTGTGACCAATTTATTTTCATGCCACACCATTAGGTGAGCTTTATCTGCCACTGCATGTCGATTAATAAAGATGAATATCAGAGTGAGACGGGATCCGTGTGTTCTGCTGCAGGGGCTCAGATGTTTGTGTGCAACAAGGACCATTACGGGTATTTAGCGGTGCCGCTCCAGCAACACCAGACGCTGGAGGAAGAAGATGAGAGTTTCACTCACACGCTGACAGAAGCACTCAGTAAGCACTCCCTCTAAATGTGCATCTAATGTTCTATATAACTGATGATATGCAATAACAGAGGAATTTCGAGGCTCTCTGCCTTCGGTCTTTCTTTCTCCTGTATGATTACATTTGGTCCTTTTTTTCGCTCTCACAGCCCCGACACATGTCTCACTCCTCCGTTAAAGCCCACTGCCTCTCATTTCCTGTCCTCCCCCTCTTATTTGACTGTTTCAACGTCAGTTAGATGTTGAGCCGATCTAACAAATCCCCTAGAGACCAAATGACTGTGATGACTGAAAAATGCAAATGTACTATGCTCCATGTGAAATGTAAATGTGTAACTTCACATTCCAGTTTTCTACACCATGGAGCCTTCAAAGTACATGCACATCATGGCGAGAGAGGCAGGAAAGCTGGGATTTGATGAGGTACGGAGGGACGCGTAGTAGCTAAAGACATATCTTCCAGTTATGGAGTGTGGCTGAAGTGAACAGTCATTTTATTCTCCTCCACTTCTATAGCTTTCTGATCAATCTGAATCACCGCTCAGACCGGCGGGACAGGATGTTGAGATCTTTGGCTGTCCTCGGCGTCGGCACTACACTGACAGAAGCCGTGGATGGCATGACGTGCAGTAATAACACACATTACGCAGTGCTGGAAGGAGCTTTCAGATACTTTACTTCAGTAAATCAAAATACCGTTACAATCTAACAATACTCACTTACAAGTAACGGGTATGAAAGTTTGATCAAGATTAGAAAACGTGGTGATATTATCTTGAGAGAAGTTATTTATATAATATATTATTGGGTGATAATAATACTATTGTATCCGTGCTGCTAACTTTAACCAGCAGATAAATGAATTGTTACTTAAGATGACCTTTTGTGACCTTTGATGGAGTTGAAAGGTTTGATTTAAGATGGTTTTACCAAATGTTTATCATGTTTTAAGCCGTCTATAGTGGCTATTGACATCTACAGAATAAATCTAGCAGTGAGTAAAGATATAAAGCAGCCTTAAATGGACCTAATAGGAGCTTAAAATTGCCCTTAAGTTTATTACCAGTATTATTGTTGTAGAAAATGGACCGTGGAAATGAGGCCTGTCAAAAAAATGTCCATATCTCACAGCTGACTGTGAGTATGAGGAAATATGCCTCCCTGTGTCCTCGACAGAGCCTTGAACTCCTCTCAGCTGCAGGCCCTGGGTGTCGACATGCTGCCCGGGTACAAAGACCCACATTCAGACCGCGTGTTGACTCGAGGGGAGATTGGCTGCTTCCTCAGCCACTACCACATCTGGAAACGGGTAGCTCCGTAAATGTTTCAACCGATCTGATTGATAGTGATGTGGCAGCGTGATGGAGCATGACAGAGACTTTATGCAGTTCTGTGTCTCCCCCTAGGTGGCGCAGCAGGAACTGCAGCAGTTACTTGTGCTGGAAGACGATGCAAGATTCGAGCCCAGGTTTCGCAGCAGGCTGTCGACTATCATGGGGAATGTACAGAGAGTGGGACTTGAATGGGACCTGATGTTAGTGACTTATTTTCCCTTTTTCATCACATAATGCAGAATCATATTCAAAGCACCACAGACTTGCCCCTCACTTTTCTGTCCTCATACAGTTATGGCTGTAAGCGGCTGCAGGTGAAGGAGGCAGAGACCTGGGTGAAGGGGGTCAGTAACCTGGTGCACCCTGGCTACTCCTACTGGACCTTGGCTTACGTCCTGTCGCTGAACGGGGCCCGGAAGCTTCTGCAAGCAAAACCCCTAAACAAGATGTTGCCTGTTGATGAGTTTCTACCCATCATGTTCAACAAGCACCCCAAGTGAGTCTCGCCCACCGTCTGCATATTCAAATGCTATGCTTTGTATGCTAGTGAGAGCATGTTGTATTCAGTCTAAAGTCAGAGTCAAGAGTACATGCATTATTACAAGCAGAGGAACCTGAGGGCCTTCTCAGTGGAGCCTCTGCTGCTCTTTCCCTCACTCACCGGCGAGCCAGGCTACTTCAGCGACACGGAGACGTCTGCCATCTGGGACGACGGCGCCGTGGTAACAGACTGGGACAAACACTGGCGTGACCACGAAACTGAGGGAGAGCGGTTTCGACCCGTGGCTCCTCACTCGGCCCCTGGTGGTGGGCCTCCTCTTTCTGCCGGGGAGATAGACATGAACTCTGAGGGGGTGTGGGGGTTTGTCATGTAACACACCATGGCCAATAAACATGATTCGTCCCGCTGTCTGTGCAATGTAAAGCTGTTGGAACACATTTTTCTCATAAACTCATAAAAACTGAAATAACCATGCAGAAACTAGATTTAGGTACAAAGACCCACGCTAATCATCTCAGTTCATATTGGACTATGCTGGTAAATATTAATAATAAGATATAATAAGATATAATATATAATAAATAATAATAAGATATTTTCAATTAAATTTGCACAAACCAGTTAACCCGCAGATACTTTTGAGCTTTTGCGGCCCCAGAATAGTAGCTTAGCTTGAGATCTCGAGAAACCAATACTGGCACATAACAGTAAGATGTGCTTTTCCAAAAGTAAAATGTCTTCAGAGTCGATAGATTCCATGTAATAACTATTCAACATCAGACTAAGTTTAAGGAATAAAACATCTGTTTAACTATATTTGTGTTTCTGCAGCCGAGCCATGACAAACAAGCATGTCCTCAGTTTCTCATTTTAACTTGATGACATGTTGCATGTAATTATGACATCCCCTTGATATTACTGCATAATTACAAAAACATATGGAAGTTTCTCATTATATAACTACATTATAGTGTTATAATGATATGTTTCTTGTTTTAATGAGTCCACAGTGTGTGGAGTTTAAAGGAAAAACGTTGTTTTCACAGGATATTTTTCTAGTAATGGGGCTATTTGTCTAAGTTATGTGATATAATAGACAAATAGCGCTATATATATATATATATATAAAACTATTTGTTTAAAATTATGACCCACAGCACACTGACCTCATCAGATAAAATGATTTCTATGTGCTGAGTGTATCCTCGTACAGCAGAAGGAGAAGAAAATGATGAACAAAGCCATCAACTTAAAGATTTTTATTCTTAAAAAAAAGCACTGGAATTTTCATGTCAAGCAAACGATGGAACCATTTAATATTAGAACTGTTCCATATCACAAAATGAGTTATGAAAAGAATATTTAAACCACACAAATTATACATTTTTGGAATAAATTAATCAGCATTACAAAAGAAGAAAAACATGCTTGTACTTAGGTGTTGCACGGGAATTATTGAAACTCCAATGCTGAAAATTTAAGACACCTGAGAATATAAATATCAAAACAGCTTGTTGCAGCAATTATTTAGTTCCACAGTTCCTCCTATTTACCTTGACTAAAGCTTTGATAAGAGGATTCTTTTTAAAAAATTACATTAATGTAAAAATTAGGCATCAATTTAAAAACACATCCATTCCTGTACAATGTGCATATCTGAATTAGTGTGGTGACAAGAGAAATTATCGCATTTCCTTTCTCAGAGCGGCAGAAAAAAAATGTAATCCAAAGTGGACAATGCTCGTCTGTCATCAAGCCACATTCAGTGATATGAACAAAAAGATTTGGACTGAGCTCTTTCAATTGAAATTTGCAGTGAAGTGACAGTTTTTTTTTTTTTTTTACATTTTTATGCTCCTTTTCAGCTTATCTCTGAGGTGCAGTGAGTCTTTCCCTTGATATACTAAAACTCCTGCTGGGCTTCAATGACAGGGCTTGGATTTATCCCAGAGATTCGTTTGCTAATGTCTATTAACAACAGAAATTCATTGAGGCAGGGAAAATGAAATTCTGCTGCGACAGTACAGGTAGTAGTGATGTTGCATATAAAGACAAGATAAGGACACGGGTACATAGCAGACCATCTCGCTGATAAAAAAACAACTCATTTCGGAAATCCAAGCCTCAGTGGCTTTACAGGACTTTCTGAAAGACAAGTGTGGATGGATTTTTGTAAAGACACCGATAGAAAAAATAATCAGTGAGGTATGTTCTTATTGTGATATTATAGCTCTGACACCCAGACTGAGTCTGTGTGAGTAAACACTCCCATCTGTGAGAGGAGATGGGAGGGATTATTTCCATTTGAAGATAAAAGACAAATACATTGTGTGTGTGTGTGTGTTCCTTCGTTAAACAGTCCATGCGTTTGTGGTTACTGCCAGCAGCAACCAAAAACTTTCAACAGCTCTGAACCCCTGAAGAGGAAATGTGTACAAAATTGAGAAGCAATGCATTCACTCCAATGAGTACGAGCGTCCATGAAAATGAGATCAACAGTGAAACGGTGTAGATGGTTTGAATGACAAAGTCATCTGAAGTCTAAATGTGGAGGAGACTATGTTGAGAGGTCTATTAAAAACAAGCTGTCAAATTAAAATCCCACAATAAGAGATGGCCTGGATGACAACTTAAACACCCCCCCCCCCCCCAAAAATAAAAACGACCAGCTTCTTGTATCACGCTTTCTAAAGCACTTGGACAAAAAGGCAGTTTTACAAACCATTGGTTATCAACACATTAGCAAAGTTCCACAGTGCTTGCTCGTAGAAGCATAGTAACAGTGCAAGCCATTACACTATTCAGCCAAATACACCTGTAAGAAAAAAGTGCCATATTGCATAATGAGTATCTGTGATGAGCCCACAGGAGGGCATATATACCTATACAATGATCCAACTGTAAACATGGTGCAAAGTAGTTATGACATAGTTTAAGGCTTTAAGTCTTCACTGAGATAAAGGAATATGTTCGTGCACTGGACAGTGTGGAAACATGAAAAAAAAAGAAGATTCAAACTCTCCATTATCACACCTGGATATTATATGTACTTGAATAAATTTGAAAAATCTAAATTACTTCACTTTGCTCATGAGTGTTATTTGACATATAGGAATATTTAGGTGTCCGTTTGTTTTTTTAAATGTACTGAACAGGTTTTCAGAAATCCTCATTTACTTTCCCAATGTATTAATACGTCTTCATCACAGCGGACATTTTGACTTATCAAACAAAGGTGCAACACATCATATTAATGGCTTAGTGCCTGCAGGTTCAGACACACCTACGTCATCATAACAAATTGTTTGTATTAGCTGCACCTGTGCCTTTGCTGCCGTGACAAGTCAAAACGTGCACCTTCGGTAAAGGTCTACTAGCTTGCCTGAATTGGAGCAAAGTAGAAGTAGTTTTAGACCAATTTCGATTCCCACGCAAACAGTTATGACAGGAATTTCAACGCTACATGTAAGACTCCTGGTTTATCTGTTGCTGAAACTCAACCGTGTACAGGAACTCCTGACACACCGGGTCCTGAAATGCGTTCTGCCGTCTGGCTCCGCCCCCCTGACGAGCGGGACAAACGCTTTTACTTTGAAGGCAGCAGGCTGAAGGTCAAGCTCAACTCATGTCGTCTTTTTGACATCATTTGAATACACACGTCTCAGTTCTGTCACTAACAAAAATGTAAATAAAAACACATACACACTGACACTCACAAGCAATGCCATCCTATCAAGAGTATACCATTACCCCTAATATAAGGACTACAATTCATCACATGTATTAATTTTGCCGCTAGAAGCATTGCCATGTATCTACATTAAAAGCTTAAAGCTTATATACATTTGCATCAGTATTAGACATAATACTACTGTGTATTATGTGCCAGCATTTCATCGGTGATCTAAATTCAAAGATGGCGTGCAAACAGCTCTTCTACAGTTTGATCCACTTTCTGCAAAATCAATATTTGATCTGTAGTTAAGCTGGTTATAAAGAAAAGATTACAAAAATTGCCTCAATGATGGTTACCAATGCAATAATAATTAAGGAATGTGACACCACTAAAACTTTTTTAAGTAATGAGCAAAGCTAAAAGAAAAAAAGAAAAACAAAATCTAACAGGCTTCTAGTCACTGCCTCACTACCTAACATCACAAGTTTGTGCTACTCGTGGTAAATAAATGGTACTGAAGAGCACAACAATCTACAAATTAACCACAATAAAACAGAGGAGTTTTGGCTGATGATGAATGTACAGATTTTTACAGAAAATGTGAAAAATCCCTGCAATTTGTGAAAGTGTTTGAGATAATGAGGTTATTGTTAGGGTTGGGTTGATCGATTCAAATCTGCTTGATGATTCCCATTCTAATCGAATCCTGAGTGAGAAAAGAAACCAAAGTATGTTGAAAGTAAAATCCACATTTATTTTCAGACGGTTTATGCTGCCATAAACATATAATAAATGACAAAGTAATTATTAGTGATTTGTTTTTGGTTAAAAACTGAAAAAAATATAAATATTCTCTGCTGTGCCAAGTTGAGTGACTTTACATTTGATTCGGTTTTCTGAACCATTAAACCTCAATAATATTGTTCGCTTTATGGCAGAAATGGCTTTACAGATGTTTTGCATCAATATGATGAAGCACCTTGATTTAATTATTTAACTCAGTGGATTAACTAGAAACAGACATTTCCATCTGGTTACGTGATCTATAAAAATGTTTCCGGAAATCTGACTGTCATGATACAGGACCTCAAATATTCTTATACCATACTGCAGAAAAATGTGTTGTCATATTAGAAGTGTGGTTATTTTTCATGCAGTGATTACATTTCACTGGCTTTTTACTGTCTTTTGTGAAGCATAGCTGAACTTTTGATAGCCAGCTCCAGTCTGTCACATTAACGTTATACACGTACTTTGACACACGTGTAACCAGCAATGTAAATGAAGTGCATATAGGTCCAAACAGAGCTTTCAGGAAACGATAAGTGGAATCGAAAAGCACATTTCTTAACGTATCCCCACATCTTATAGATTTGGAGCATTCTCGATACCCAACCCTAGTTGTGTTGAGCAGGTGGATAGTGGTCACATGACTCATCTGAGTTGAAGGAGGTGTGAAGCTGCTTCAACCTCGCATCCAGCTCTGTGTGCTGTATGTGTGTGATGTGCACATTTACAACACAGCAATGCTAAATCCTAATCAGTGGATCTGATTGTAGCTGGTTAACTTGAAACCACCGTGACCTTGTGCTCCTGCCAGGAAACCCCCAACCCCAGCCATCCTAATGGTGCACGGCTGGGCCAGGAGAGGAGGCCGTGCCCTTGCTGCGGCCCAACATGGCGGGCTGGAAGTCAGGATGGCGGCGGGCGTGCTTGATCAGGTGGTCGCTGCGCATGAATCGCTTATCACACAGTGGGCACAGGAAGCGTTTTTCCCCTGTGTGGGTGCGGGTGTGGCGGGCGAGCTCATCGGAGCGGGCAAACTTCTTCTCACAGTCCGGCCAGGTGCAAGGGAAGGGCCTCTCACCTGCGGCGAGGGAGCACAAAAGAGCGGGCAAACCATTTACCACCATACCTTTGAGTTAACAATACATGCATTGGATTTTTCTGGTGACTAAAATATGTTACGAAGATTTAGGGGATGATCACTTATTTGTATTCTGTACATCTATTAACAACTAATAAGTGCTGCACCAATGCAGTACAATATGTGTATCATGTTTTCCATTATCGATTTATCTGCAGATTTTCTAGAATAGTTTATTTATCATTTGGTCGTTAAAATGTCCAAAAAGTAAAACCTTGTAATGTCCTAAATAATTGATTTTTTCAGATTGTCTGTTAAACAAAAATGTTTCACTTTATTATCACAGAACACAAAGAAAAGAAGAATGAGGGAATGTATTTTTGTATGAAAAGTGATGATTGAATTTAACGATTTAATGTATTGATTGTCAAACTAAGTTCCTTTTCTGCAGACCAACTAAACATTTAATCGACTCTGTAATATCAGACAGAATGGGAGTTTATAAATAAAATATTGGCAGGAAATATTGTGACTATATATAGCACTACTACGTTTTAACTGAGCACATTAAATGCCAAAGCAACCACACGAATCATCTAACCACTGGCACTACTTTTCTGAAATACTGCGCAGACAATAAGCATATCTACATCTCTCGTTAAATACGTGACAAAACATATCGAGGCTTTAGATTCTCCAGATTAAGTCTTCCTAAGCTACTACTAGCCTTAATCTCTTGTGGGCAACACGAGCAAAACCAGGATAAGCAGAGTAGGATGCTTGGTGCCATTTTCCAGATCACAAAGCCAAGCCACGTTGTTGTTGCTGCAGGAGTCTCTGTGGGCGTTCCCACCACCGTTTCTTTGAGCCGTTTCCTGTCCTTAATCCGTGTGCGCCTGCTCAGTGACCCTGAACACACCGATTCCCCTCATTTTGTTAAGAAAAAAAAATCACACGCACGTTTTTAATTCCAGCAGAGCTCCGTACTCTCGTTTAGCTTCTAGCATCTAGCTTAAACACATCGTGGTACACTAAAGTTATGCAGCTACATATCCAGTGATTGTCCTCAACATTCAAATATGAGTGAAAATGTGTGCATTCGCACACGGGGATGGCAGCGTGGCTCTACTGTATACGTTTTTAATCAATAGTGTACATAATGCAGACACTAATCGGTATTAACTCGCTAGCAGACGCCGGGATCGGGAGGTGATGCCCGGCGAGAGAAAAACACTTCATGACCAAACATCGAGCACTTGCTGCCATCAACAGGACAGATTTTGCCCTAAGATTAACAAACTGCACTCGGCGTTAAGGTTTCGTCTTACGTTCATTTCATATGCAAATCCAGTCGGGAGGAAGAAGAGCGTCGTCACCGGTTTTAACGTCCAGCCCAGTTTCTTTTGTTAGTTTACTTCTTTGTCAGACTCTCTGAAGGCAGTTAGCTGCCTTTCCCTCTTTTGTTCGACCCACGTTATTGTACCAAAGTCGAGGGTAAACGGGTAAAAACACTCGCTACTATCAACCAAGATCACGAAGTACAAAGGGGAACACTTCCCATGTAGCCTGATCACACGAGTACCGTAATAACGACATGGGCGTCCGCCGCCAGACATGGTAGAAGTTGGTGGATAAAGTTTGTATTTGTTTTTTTAGCTGACAAACGTTGAGCGCGTAGCAACGCAAACACATGAACTGCTGATACAACCAAACAGTTGTTGTCTCCCCATACCTGTGTGCGTCCGGATGTGCGCCTTCAGGTGGGACGACTTCCCGTAAACTCTGTCGCATCCGTCAAAAGTGCACTGATGTCGCTTCACCGGGGACCGCGGGGCCCCCACGCCTCCTCCTCCCCCTCTCGGCTGCTGCTGCCCGGGCACCGGGGTGGCGGAGGGGGTCATGGTAGGGGTGGTCGGGTCCGACAACGTGGTGTAACCGCTCTCCCCACCGCACGAGGAGTTGCTGCTCTCCGAGTAGGCCGACATGGGGCGAAACTTGCCGTGTAGGTCGGTGAGGATACCGGCCACCGCCATCATGTTGGCCCCCTCCAGCCTCAGCGCCTCCCGCACTTCCCTGTCCTCGCTCGACACTTCGGGCTCCCCGGGGAGCAGGCCCACCATGGCCGGCTGGCTGGCGGGGGCGACCGGGGTGGGTCTGTGTAAGACAGGACCGCTGGATATCGATACTAGACACTCGGCAGCGAAATAATCAGATGAAGCAGTCAACGACATTGTTATCTGCCTCGTTTTTGTGGCTTTATCTAGACAGAAAAAACAACGAAAAAAATGCGCCAGGAGGGGCTAACGGTTGTCTGAGCCTGACCTCGTTTTCATCAAACACGACGAACCAACCGCTTCCAATTGAGCCTCGTCACGGCCATAAAGCGTACCAGTAGTTAGAAAACGACTAAGCTAATCAAAGAACGGCACAATTAAGAATAATTCTGAGCTAAAACCGTGCCAATTCCTCCGGCTCAGCATGCGTGCCCCTCACCGTCTGATGGTTCATTGTGTCTGAGCCACCGAGGAGCCGGTCAAACCTACGCCCCCTGGTCCGGACTAAAGATGCGTTCACAATCTGTCGGACAAAAACTACACTGAGTTGTTTATGTGTTTACATTTCCACGAAGGCACTGGTAGGATACTTTATTTCCGTCCTCACAATACCTCAACGTTTTCCAACTTTTAGTTGATAATGCATATGTTCCAGCCACTGTCCAAAAGCTGCGAGTCACAATATTACAAACGCAAATGTAGCGTCTAGTCCACTATCACAAGGATAATTTTTTTTTTTATTATTTTTTAGCATACTAAAGTATAATTTTTCAAAATATAAATCACTACTGTTATTTCATGACGTAACATTGGGGAGAACGCGGGTTAACGCGGGGTAACAGTTTTTTTTTCAGAGGATGTAGTTACATTTCCAATTTTTCTATGTCTGTGAACGCAGCGTCAACCAGTAGCACGCAATAACTGACGTCGCAGCACGGGTGTGGACCGCGTCGGCGGGTGCATCGTGGAAATAGGTGGCAGGCAGCTTGGGTAATGCCGGGGGAAGGAGACCGGGATGGAAGGCGTGATGGGTAATTTAGTATAAACCCACTCTGAGACTGAAGACAGTGGCTGAGTGGTGCAGGCCTCTATTTCACATTTCTGACAAATATAGTTATTAAAATCTCCACTTTTCAATAGTTGTTATCCATAAGACACTAGCCTACTTCCACTGGTTTGTCTTAAGATAAGTTGGTTGTGTGGCTTATTGTGGTCATATTGACAGTTTGTGTAGCCTATGTGTGTAAGAATGTGTGTATCCTCATGTTAGTCATTATAATGGCAGGTTTTGTTTTGTAGTGCAATTCTATTGGACTACATGGGTGGTTGTTGTTACTTTGTTCTAGTCTATCCCTGCAGGTCATTATGCTGCTTCAACACGTTTGCCTTTCCTGCAATAAACAGAATCTTCCCTTTAGATGTGGCTCATGTCTTATGTCTGTCCAAGTTATTAGGGGGGAATAAGAAAACCCCCCTTTTTTTCCCTGAGGCCCGCCCGGTGCTGTGTCAAGTGATTGGCTCAGTGAGTGTTTGTAGCTCTAGCTTGGGAGGTATTTCCTGATTGGTTGCCGTGAGCACCATGGGTCACTGTGGAAGCCCATGTACAAGCGTGGTCTTTCAGTGGCTGTGAACAGTGCTTGGTTTTCATCTCGCTTACATGAAGAGGCTTGGAAGCAGCCAGATCTGCAGTGACTCCGGGTTGCTATGGCTCTGTCCTTGTTACTTCTCAATTGTCTGAATCTTGTACTCATTTTTCTCCTGCTGCATGGTGAGTTTCACGGCTTTTGTTGTGTGCTGTATTCATTAATGGTGTGCCATTTCACTTTTCATTGAAAGTAGAGTTGACTTGACGAAGGTCATGATGACAGGGACTCTGGGTGTTCATTGTCAAGCAGGCTTTCTTTGAGATTATCTTTCTGTCATATCTGAGATTTTTGATTCCAATTTGTCAATGCAGTAGGTGATTGCCTTCAGACAGAACCAAATCTCTGCGATTCAAGTTGTGCTGGTGAGAATCCAGTTTGTTGCTTACATTGCATATGCATGCTTAGTGACAAAAACCAATATTTCTTTTGAATTTAAGACATTGAATTATTTTTACTGCAAAATTTGCCTTTGTGACACCTTTCTTTGTTGAATCTTCTGATTATTACTTCACGTCTGTAGGGTTTCCTACCCCAGACTTGTCCTATCAGAGCGGGGTGAGGTATACTTACAGGTATAGCACGACAATTACCACAACCCTTCATGGCTCCAACGTTGGCAGGAACGGACTGGCTTTGGATTGTGTGGTTGATATCGACGTGGTTTCCAGTTGTCACCTCGTGATGCAGGTCAGTTTTAATAAATAGTGCTTGTGAAAAAAAAAAATTAATTAGGCAACTACAAAAAGTCAATGATTCCTGCACATGCTTGTCCAACAGATTAGAAATCCACAGATAAAGCGGCTTTCCCCTCAGAAGGAACACTCTGTGCAACGTTTAAAGAGCTTGAGGTAATATTCTGTAGATTTCATACCATTAGGAGTGTTTTTACAACATATAGTGAGTTACTTTGTATACATGCATGTGGTTGTGTCTTTTCTTTGAATGCCTGCAGCATTCCAAGCGCATGTCCAGATCATTTTTGGAATGCTACAATTGTTTTCCCTATGAATTTGATACTCCGTTCAGATGCTCCGCTTGTCTGTGTTCCTGGCTCTCAGGGGGCTCATCTGGTGTTTTTGTTTCCCAGGGAGTCACTGGAGGGAAAGCGCCTCAAGTTCTCTCTCCAGGGGGGAAAGGTCACAGCCCTCTGTCTCCAGGAGGGGGAGCAGGTGTGGGCCCTCAACATTAAAAGGGCTCTACTGAGCATGCTCCAGACGTCCCGCATGGCTTCCAAACAGGAATTGGAAAAGGAGGTGAGGGTTAATGGGGGCTATGTTTTATGTAATACATGCCCAATTTGTAAGATACATACAAACCAGCTCCTCAGTCTTTAGAGGTTTTTAAAATAAAACAACCTTTTTTAGCCTGACAAATTCCACCTCTGCTGCTACAGAAAATAACCTTGATTAACACCATCTTGCCATAATATTCATAGTGATGATATGACTCTTTCTCAGACCGATCTATACGGGACATGCACCAGCAGGTATGAGAGGAGAGGACCTGTGCTGCTGAAGACCAGGGATTTAAAACAGTGTCAAGAGTCCAGGATGGCAAACTTCTGGCCCCATTCAGTATCTTTAGCTGAGGATACAGTGAGTTTACCTCCCTTCATGTTATATTAGTGTTTTTTTTTCAGTAACTGCATAACATTGCTTTCTTGATGGGACATTTGTTTTTGTTCTAGTCAGTGCAATCCGAGCTGCACTGTGTTCAGAGGCATGGGTCTACAGTGATGGAGGAGGTGAACTGTACCGAAGCCGTTTCCATGGCAATGTGGTCCAGAACTGCAGCGCTGGTGAAGACCCAAACAGTGTCTACCTTGCTCCTGCTCAGAGCCCAGCCAGGGACTCCTTCAGGTTCAGGTTTCTATGAGTCGTACTCACCCCTTAGTAACCGTACTTCTCTACAGACACGGACCCTGATTCTCCTCGATGTTCATGCAGATTCTTTGCGCCTTGGCGTGCTGACTGACCTGCAGTTTGAGGACAAGGGGGCTGCAAGGCCAGGAAAAGCCAGAGCGTCAACACCTCAGCAAGCCAGTCAAACTGTCAGGATGTTATGCAGCCTCACCTCAGACCCACGCCTGGTAGGACTCAACAGCTTCCACTCAGCTTTTAACCATATTTATCTTTATGGAACATTTATCGTATGTCTTTAGCTGACCTGTCTAACACTTGAGGTGATGCAGTCCTTTTCATCAAATGAATGACTTTGAAGTAGCCCGTAAGCTGCCAGACCCGTTGGCTTGTTTGCTGTGTATCATGATAATGTCTGTAATACACAGGAGGCCAGTCAAACCAAATCTGGCAACCCTCATCATAGCCTGTTTACATGGGATGTGTTTAAAAGAAGCCGTCAGACCTAGAGCCGGACACACTCGTTGACATTAGTGGGAGATCTTGAGAACAAGTGTGTTCACAGTTTTGCAGGAAGCAATTGCTTCTGTTTGAGCAGGAATAGTTGGAAGAATAAATTTAATTTGTCTTATGATGTCTGTAATAAAAGTCCATATATGTGTTTTGAATTTGCTCCCAGGTATCACAGGAGTTCCTTCAGTTGGCTTTCCAGCTGAGAGATCTGACTCTTTCTCAACTCAAGACACTTTGGCAAGAAGCGTCTTTCAAGTGTCGCAACGACTGGTCAGTATTTCCTCCAGTATTGTTTAACGGAGCACTCATATCTAGTCCATGCTCGTTAGCGTTAATATAATATCTTACACTTCCACTACATTGGATTAAAGTTCAATTTAAATAGTCCCTTTAATGTCATAGAGGACATTTGGATTTGTCAAACACAGGTGTAACTGATAAAATAATTATAAACAAGGCTTTGGTAAGGTGTGGCAGTCCCTCATGTGTTCATTGTATGACTCACTGGCTCAACAATAGAACACACCATCTTTGAGAAGATTGAAATATAAAGCTGCAGGTAGAAGCAGGTGGACAGCTAGCAGCCTTTTCTTTTTACAACACCACATTATACTGTCTGGTCGATACTGATGCTGATTAACTGTTTGGACAGGCAGCCTTTACTGGATGCGTTGCCAGCCTGTGGATCTGAAAACTGCGTTGTTCTGCTGACCGACCTAATGAGGAGCAGGGAGTTGGAGGAGGAGCAGTCCGATGCTTTTCTCACCACCGTGGCCCTCATCCCTCACCCATCGCCACAAATCATCGGCTCCATCAATGTAGGAACCTCAATGTGACATTCATGGTGACCTTATCCACTCAGTCTCTCATCAGTGCTACGCTCTGTTCTCACTCCTGTTATAGTTCATGTCGGAGATATACAGAAATTTACCCAGCATCCTCATTTCTTATATTGCTTGCATATACTCAGTGCATACTGTGTCTCTGCTGTCTGTGTTAGGCCTTACTGGTGGAGGTCCCGGAGTTGCGGTCCAAGGTGCTGTTAGCTGGATCGTCTCTGGTCTATCAATTGTGCCAAAGGTCTCCAGCTTCCTGTAGCGAACTTCCTCAGGTGCAGACCTTCATTAAGACGCTTGAGGAAACCCTTAAGGAGGGCTACGAGGGAGAACAATCCACCCGAGTTCAGGTGCTTTTCAGACATCATGTACTGACACTGAACCTTGAACAATTGCAGATAAACAATGCCTTAAATTACATATTTTGTCACCCCGTCAGCTTTTTTATGCATTGAAATCAGTGGGAAACGTTGGTCTCTCTTCTACGACCCTCATTCCGCTGCTAAAGTGCTTCATGCTCGGCCCCTCAACGGCCCTGGAGCTGAGACTTGCTGCCATCCAGGCCTTCAGACGCTTTCCCTGCTCAGCTGATGTGAGTTGATTGTGACTAATTCTTAAAGATGTCAGTGAAAAAAAGATGTAAAGACCCAAAATACAATAATATCTTAGATTTTAAGTCATGTGCAAAAATACCATCATGATATCTCTTTTTTTATTTTTATATGACGAGGCCCTTTATAATTGATCCATGATGAGTCGAGGTGGAGGTGAAGCGTTGATTGGCAGTCTAACACCAGTGACTGACATTGGTTTCCTTCCTTCAGAGATCGATGCTATTGCAGCTGTACCGATCCTCCCAGGAGGATCCCGAGGTCAGGATCGCTGCATACCAGCAGCTCCTGCGCTGCCCCGACCAGGAAGTGTTTGAAGTGGTGAAGACGACACTGAGGGACGAGACCTCTAGCCAAGGTCTGATTTAGACCTCTGGTTTGTAGAGGGGACGCACATAACCGCTTCTTCCTGGGAAAAATATTAAACACTTTATTCGTTCCATAATTCTGTATCTATTAAAAGCATTTGTGACAGTGAATCACAACATTATATTACATAAACTGCAGATATATAGTTTAAAATATATAATTGTAATAGAGCAGTGTTTGCTTAGATGTTGGGTTGCACAATTTAGGGCTTTCTGTGTGTAAAAATGTTGCTTTCTTATCTTCACATATCTAGTGGGCTCATATGTGTGGAGCCACCTGACTAATGTCCTGAGGAGCGAGGACCCCATGAAGCAGGTCCTCGTCGAGTCGCTGCCTGACGACATTATCAGCAGAGACTTTGAAGCAGAGTTTTTGAAATACTCCTCCTATTCAGACTACACCGTTTCATCAGGTAACGACGGCCTCACTTCAGCTTCAAATTAAGCGAGTCAGAATTAATGTCTGAGTTTTTCTTTGTGTCTTTCAGGCATGGGAATTACAAATGTGGAAACATCTGTGGTCTTCTCTCCTAAATCATTTTTCCCGAGATCTGCCACTGCCAACCTGACGCTATATTTTCATGGCCGAGCCCATAACCTTCTGGAAGTGAGTTTGGTTTCCATTTTCCTAAAAGTGTATTAAAGTTTTTATGCAATATGATTTTAAAAGCATTTTGTTTCTCATCTAAGGTGGACGTTCACGTCGAAAATGCTGAACCACTTTTGAAAAACATGTTTGGCCACCAGAGCCACGGCTCCGATGGAGAGTCTGAGGCACAAAGTGGAAAGTCTCAGTCCAGAGAGACTAAAAGCACAAGAAGAAAACCAGATGATGGCCATAGAGCAGGGAAAAAAAACGTGTTCAACTGGTACAAGCAATTATCTGAGCCAGGCAAGGGCCATGGTAAGTCACTGTGACTGTTGTAAGACAGTTGTCTCGACTGGGGAGGATCAGTGGACCATGCATTTGTAAAATACATACAGTTAAAGTAAAGATGGGGGCTGCAACTTCCAATTACTTTTATTATTGATTGATAATTATAATTATTTCCTAGATGAACCGAATTATTTACCCATACAGGTTTAGAAATAGCTTTTTTTTGGTCTGGGCAACAGCGCCAAACCCAAAATCTATCATTTTACAAGAATTGAAAGGAAAAGCAGTGAATTCTTAAATTTGAGAAGCCAAAATCACATATTTGACATTTTTTGCTCAATCGCTCAATCAAGCTCGAACCAAAATAACCAGCATTTTAACCATTGAAGAGCAAAGAGTGAATGGAAAAAGCCAGAGAGCGTTTCAAAGTTTTCAAAACATAAGGATTTTCCTTTGAAATTATTCTTTTTTTTTTCACTTTTAATACCCTGAAAGTTGGTAACATGTATATAAATACACTTTTAAAGGATGCTTATGGAAAAACATCAACTTCATTATCAAGTGAGAACGCGTTCACATTGCAGGGGCCTTTTTATAGCTTAGGATTTCTCTTCATGTCAAATTTTGCATTAATAATACCAGATGTTTTTGTTTTGTGCTTGTCAGCTGTTTGGGAGGCGAACCGAGGAGAACCGGCCCAAGTGTTGGGTCGGCGTGAAGGTGTTTGGCAACGAGCTCAGCGTGTTCACATGTGAAGATCTCTACCATCAGCTTGAGCAGCTGTCGCTGAGCATGGCGGGGCTGACTGTCAAACTGCTCAAGGTAAACCAGAGGTAGATTGTCCTCTCGGTCGCCGGCCTCGTCTCTGTCTCTTCACCCCTTCCCATTGCTTCCTTCTTGTCCTCCAGGGCCAAGAGGTCCAGCTGAACCACAGGGCCGTGCTGATGAAGGACGAGCTGGCTTTACCGTCTCTGTCCGGCATGCCCGTCAAGCTGAACATCAACACGACCTCCCTCCTTTCGCTGCGTCTGAAGGGCAACGTCAACTACAGGGACACTTCTCACTTCTCCCTGACGGGATACATCAAACCCAAGTACTTGGATATTATCACACGTAACAGCGACCTCGGATTCCAACCCGTGGCCCTCGGCCGAGTGTAACTGCCGTCTTTATTCCCAGTGCCTACGTGGCGCTGTCTGCCAGGATGGGGGTCGACGGTGCTCTGGGTCAGTCTGCAGTGGACTGGGTCTCGGAGCTGATGAGCTCCACCAGTCTGGATGGCAGCGTTCAGCTGCAGGAGGGTCGGGACGCCCGGGTCACGCTTAACACGCCGGAGGACGTCATGGACATCATATCTCTCAGGTGAGTGTTCTGAAATCTGAAAAAAATACAATGTTTTTGCCTGTAATATAATAATATATAATAATATATAATAATATATAATAATATATATATATAATAATATATATATATATATGTTCATATCACATCTGTTTTATTGATTGTTTTTATTGTATGGTTTTATTTTAATATGTTTTCTTGTAAAGCACTTTGTGAATCATGTTCTATGAGAGGTGCTATACCAAATAAACACATAATTATTATTACGTATCATTTTATGTTTACAGTGAATGCAAAGTATGCATTTATTGTGTTTAGAGTGATAATAAACTCAATTAAACATAGCGTCTGCTAGTTAGCGTTTATGATATTGTAGTTTTGACACGCGTTTTGAATAATGGTTTCCATATGTTTGTGTGTATTTTCCGTGTTTCAGCTCCAGAGTGTTTCAGATCAGCGGAGACCACAGAGAAGAGATAAAGGGGCCAAAGAATCGAGTCCAGAAGAGCACCTGCACACCAAAGACCTGTAAGTCCTCAAACACTGTGCTAATGATATCAATCATGACACACAGACGTTGGCAGCCTTTACATAATTACTGATTAGTGAGCTTTTCTGTGCGGCTGTGTTTATGTGCCTGACATTTGATTTATTATATTTTCTTTCCTCTGATCAAATCATTCAAATCCGAATCAGAAAATTGTTCTCAAAAAGAGGAAGTCAGCTATAACTATGTGACATTCTGTGATGGTCACATGATAATAATTTGATTCTTTGCCAATAACCGATATCTGTCTGTTTCCCTGTAGGGTCCAAGATGGTCGGCTGGCAGCTGTGCTCCAACGCCTCTTACCCATTACCCACCACAGGTGTTTCACTTCCTGCTCCAGGACCTGTCTACCTCGCCGTCAGGCTGCTGAAGCTAGACAGAGGCCTCCATTACTACCTGCTGGAGGCTGCCTACTCACTGCTCCCTCAGGTACCAGCAAATACAAGGATCGGTGTAGTCTTTCAGATGACTCTCTCTTTCTGTGTCCCTGTGTGAGATCTCTTTATCAAGTCTCACAGGGGCGAATGTTGTCCCACTTGTGTTTCAGAGAGGCACCTGGCTCCCCAGAGAGGCCTCCATCCACCTCCTCCTGGCCACACCCCAGTCCTCCATCCCCAGGGATATGTCTCTGGACCTGACCTTCAACCCTCACAGACTGCTGCTGAGGATCACCCATCCTCTAAAAACCATCAGCATACACGGTAGGTCACAGGAGAAAACAACAACAACCCCTCATCAGGGTTTACAGCTGATAATGTATTGTATTTCTCAGGGCAACTTGAACAAGAGAGGAAGATCAAGTCAGGAAAGCTGGAGCTGGTGATTGATGGTGCTCGTTATTACATCATGGTAAGCATTGGGATTCATTCTTTATGGTTGGACTCAACCTTAAAATGACTTGCCGTTCATAAAACATGATTTTGTTATCTTTAGGGTTTGGCCGATTCTCAGACTCATCTGTCAGAGCAGAGGACGCACTATCACCTTGAAGCCAAAATGGCCGCTGATGGACATCCCATGATCCTCTCTGCTAATGTTACTCGTGGACTCGGCAGGAAGAGCGGCTTCTCTGCCACTGTGAAGAACGTGTTCAGAGAAACAGCATCACTGTCAGGTAACCAACTAACACGACCAAATAAATCACATTCATTACCCCTAAAAAAAACATTAAAAGTCATTTTTGCTGTGTCATCATCAGTGGCCCTGGAGCGCAGGCGGGACGGCAGCAGCAGGCAGTACTCCGTGGAGGCTGAGCTCCTGTTACCCGGTGTGGTTGGCACCAGGATGCTGGGACTGATGGAGCAGAAGGGCTCACTGTGGAGCTCCGCACTCAGGCTCAAATATGGTCTGGGAGGTGAGAGACTCAAGAACGTGTGTGTTGTAAAGCAGCTACTCACAGGTGTCAACCCTCATAACAAAGTAAAGGAGCAATTCATCTGTCAGTTCATATTTTCTGTTATACATTTTGGAAAACTTATCAAAAGCAGAATGTCTCCTGTTCATAACTTAGATGTAGTGACTTTTGAGTCTTTTTTTTTTTTATTTAAAATGACATGCTTTCTTAAGCATAAGGAATGCATTTGAACCTTAATGACTCATCAGCCCACAATAAATTGCTCCTGCCAGGAACAAATATCTCACTTGTAGTACAGCTAATTCAAATTAGTTCTGACCTTTTGACCCTTATTCAGGCGATGCCCGACACCTGCGGCAGGAGTGCTACACGTCTCAGAGACTGAGGAGCGAGAGGGACTTCGAACCTGACATACGTCATTAGAGCGGACCATGAATTCTACTGCTCTAATACAGCTCCTATCAACCACAAGGTATCTGGGGTTTGACACCTTAATATGAGCTGAAAATGTGTTTCATGTAAATGAATATTTAATGTCATTTTTCAGTTATATAGTATTGTCTTCTGGGTATGCTTATGCTGCTCATTCCTAGTTGGGGTCAAACAGTAAACTTCTTTCTGTGCGTCCACAGATACACCTCAGGCACGAGGAGAACCCCCGCCACGTGAAATCCTCCCTGGACGTGAGCTACGGCAAACACTGGGACGAGATCAACAACAAACGCACACTTCTTCTGAGCCAGTCTTTCAAAAACCAATCCACCCCAAACCACACCAGCTACACACTGGAGGTAAACAGGACTCGAACACACACACATATACGTTTAAAAAGGATTGCCTTGCATTTACATCTTCTAAGCACAAAATGCATCTTTTCTTTGTCCAAACTAAAATGAAATATTGCCTCTCCTGTCGTTCCAGTTCAGCCTCCAGGTGCCAGAGAAGAATTTAAACTACAGGACTCAGCTTCTGCACTCTCACCTGAGGCAGCTGGGGTCAGAGAGCAGCACTCACCTCAAAATCAACTACAACAACGGCTCGCCGCTGGTGGCTGGGTTTTACTTGAAGAGCCCTCCCAAAGACGCCCTGCAGAGAAAATGGGAAGGTAAAACGCCTCATGTGAATTTTCAGGTTGTTATTGTAGTCATTGGCAGTGAGGTCAGAGGTCGGTCATGTCTGTTTTATTATCGTCCAGGCACATTTAACATGGACACGCCGTGGCTGTACATCTACACTGCCCACAAACTGATCCGGCAGCAGGGCCACACGCTCCAGCTCACCTCAGAGCTGACGGCCAGCAAGTTGTTGACCGTCCGCAACCTCATGCTGGAGGCCTTCTACAGGGACAGGGGCAGAGAGAGGGAGGCCCGCCTGGAGCTCTACACCCAGGCTGCCACCTACATCCAAGTGAGGATGATTATGATTCAATTATAAATTCTATTCTGTTTTCACGATGGGGATTTTGTCTTCACACGTGCATTTCCTCCTCCTCCAGGCAAGGGGTTGGGGTGTGGTTGGGAAGCGAAGTGTGAAGGCCTCCGGCTCACTGAGCTCGCTGTGGACTCCTCCTCTGAGAGGAGACGTCTCCCTGGAGACCTCTAAATTCAGCCACACCCTGCAGATGGCCTCCACCTATGGCAAGCACAACGTCAGTCTCGCCGCTGCCCTGAACACCGTGGACAAGGTGGGTGGCGACACCGAGCCGCGCCTGTGGGAGGGGATGGGTTTAAGTTAAATACTTCTCAGACTTTATTGAATGACTATCTGCTAACTTCTTCAAGCATCTGAAAAAGAGGCAAGCAATACTGCAGATGACCTTCTCAAAGCCGAAGAGTCCTCCCACAGAACTACGGTTCGAGGGCGTCGTGGAGGAGCTGAGGAAGGACAAGAAGATGTACCAGAAAACAGCAATGCTCCAGCTCAGGTGTGTGTGTCTAATGGATGGTTGTTAATATACGATAACAAGCAAACAGCTGACTTTAACAGCGATGCCACATTGCACAGACAGCCCTTCCAGAACTTTCCTCAGACTCTGCTCCTGCGGGAGACTTTCACCGTCGACCTCCTGAAAGGCCTCTACATCCTGGAGTCCAAAGCTGGTTTCCACGGCAACAGAGAGGTCATCCACACCCTCACCCTCGGATACCGGCCGCCGAGCCCTTTTGTAAGTGTAGCACAGGTGGATTTGATAACGTGCCATGCTTAAACAGAAATAACTCAGAGATGTTTTCTTGTGGTCTTCCTCTATATTTAGGTTTGTTCTGCACTCGTCCATCCGTTCAGCTCTGACACTGTGCCATTAGACTCGGAAGTCTGTGTGACGATAACCAGCAACCAGGTAAACTACCGGCCGTCAAAAGCCAAAACACTGACTTAAAAGAGCCAAAAGTTTCCTGAAAATCAAATTCAACATCCCACATTTTTCCCTTTTTCATTTTTTATTACAAGTTGAATTACAGAGAGAATATGCATAACAATCATACACAAAACATGAGTCTCATGACCATTTAATGTAATGAGAGTTATTAAAATGTTGCGGCGGATTTGTTTGATCTATGATGAGTATGATGTAACTTCAGTGAAATACTCAAATATATCCTCCTCAGACCCAGAAAGACATACGAGGGAGGTTACGGGTCGGCAGCAAGGAGAGACTGACTTTCTTCGGACAAGTTCACGTTAACCCTTTGCATTCCAATCACCAAGCGGTAAAAGTTAGAGCCAACTTCACCCATCAGCTCCAGGTAAACCAGCCTCTCTACTCTGGAAAAATAAATGTTTTATGATAAGTGATGCAACAGCGTTGAAGGTGGACGTGCATGGACTATAGTTTACAGTAGAAAAGGCCAAACTTATGACCAGTTCCTTTTGTATTGCTGTTACAGCTGCCGCTCCCCTCCTCCGCTATAGTGGAGGGAAATGTGTGTTGGACCCCCAAAAACAACAGTGACTTTGATTATCAGGCCAGAGGGAAACTGAGAATAGAGCGACAGGAGTGCCAAGTGAGTAACATCAACTCATTTTAATACCTGCTATTATTAATCATTTTAAGTATTGCTTATTTAATCAGGATTTATGGTGTCCTTTTCTTTTTAAGCTTTCTGTACAGCTCAATGGAACGTCAGGGGCAGTTGGTCTTTATTCCTCTCTCAGCCACCCCTTCAAATCAAAGATTCCCAAAACAGTAGAGGTGGGCATGACTTCAAAGTTCAGTCAAATGATGTCATTCAGCGGTCGCGAAATAGTAAAAACTCTAATAAAGGTGTCTGAGCCGGCTTCTCACTTTGCTGTTTTTCATGTTAAGGTAAAGGCCACCGCAGACGTTTTTGCGGTGGATGGTGCAGGAAGTAGCTCAGTACATGTGAGGGCTGATGGGAAAGACAGGGTGAAGCTGGACGCCCAGATGTCCCACTCCTACCAGAGGGGAGACAGAGCCTTGGGACTGAGGCTGAACGTGTCCCAGAGTCTGCTGCCTTCTGTCACCGACCTGCATGTGAACATGGCTGTCAACATGTCTTCAGACAGGTGTGTGCAATCATGATCATATATGATACATATAAACATTGTTCAATGTCTCCTTTTGGACTTACTTACTGTGTCTGTATCCTCCAGCATGTCTCTGCATGGCTCCTATACGCAGGGACATGAGACTCTGCTGGCTCAGGTCAAAGGGTCTGTAAAAGACACCCGGGGCCTCCAGCTGGCTATGTCCGGGGACCTGAGGCACTCCATGGCTAACCTTGCTATTTTGCCTCCGGTCCTGGGGTTGGACGGGGTGCTGGGACAGTCCGCCGACACCCTCATTGAAGGTAGAGGTTCAATTAGAGTTATAGTAATTTAACTTTGCATGATGCCATGTGATTTAGTTTGGACCTCGTCTAATTGTAGGACAGCTGAGAGTCAGGGTGATGGAAACCTTGTACAGCGTGGATCTGAGACACCAAGAGGCACCCAGAGAGTCTTCGGACAGAGAAGACAAAGAGGGGATGATGGGAAAGGAATTTGACGTGGCCCGTGATTGGCTGTGTGTTTGGTGTGGGGCGGAGCATTTGTGTGTGAATGCGAGCCGCCGGCTGGGGGACCGAGGGACGGGTGAGGTCTACACCAGCCTGTCTCACTCCTTCCACCTGCTCAATGCCACAGGTAAATCAAGCTTTAATCATGACATATTTTATACCTTAAACATTACAATCTCTCCTGGCGTCTCAGTCTCGTTGTCTCCTGGATACAGGTGTACCTGCCAGCGCTGATGCCCAGGTGAGGTGGACCCAGGATGGCAGTCGACTGTCAGCCCTCGCAGAGCTGCAGGCTGGACCGGAACATCTAAAAGCAGAGTTTAATGGGGGCAAGGCAGACCAGGTCCCTTCACGTTGGGAGCACATCTGCAGGCTGCAGCATCGTGTCAAGGCCCTGCTGCAACGAGGCATATCAAGCTCCATACAAGCCAAAGCACATTATCAGGTATGGGACTATCTTCTTTTTTCTATTCCTAGCAAGTTCGTATTTAATGAACAACTTTAGATAAATGTGTTAACTTTCTCAGAATCTGTGGCCATGCTGTGTTGACTCTCCTGTATTTCCCAATGTTAGTTCGAAGCAGAGGGTCTCGACACAGGCCTGGTCCTTCACATGGAAGATGAGAGAGTGGCTGATATCCTTTTTAATGTTGGATCAAAGAACAGCACAACTATATTAGTAATGTCTCTATGGCAACAGGTGCTCCAGGGACTCATACCCGTCTCTTTACAGGTAAAGATCTATCATTTATACATGTTTATAGAATTTCTACTGCCTGTGACTGAAAATCAGAACTTCAACTGTGTCTTTATCCATCTTTACCCAACTTTACATAGATGTGGATTATTGTGTTTGTCACCAGTATTACCATGATTTAGTAAAAATGGAGGAATATATGATGAACATATGAACATATGGGGCACAAAGCGCTTAACTTTTCTATTGTTGCATTCATGAACTGGCCCTTCCTGAAGGAAGTAAACCAGTTAAAGATGAGTGGTATGAATCTTCTCATCGAACTCTCAGCAAGAAGCCGAATAATCGGATTTCGCCAAAATATTCCTTAAAAGAAGTAAACACACTATTCCAGCAGACCATGACCCTAGTATCAAATGCACCACTAATAATGAAACAGAAACACTTTTTTTTAACATTTAACATGTGTTGTTTAATAATAAGAACTCAGATTAGCATTATGGTACACCATGACATTTAATGGGGCTGGTCTAAAGTTCAGTAATTCCTCAGAAATTCTTCCATCTTCTCCTTCAGTTTCCTCCTAGGAAAACAAACTTTGACAACAGGGGGTTTTATTTTCACAGATGAACTGCACAGGGGACGCCGGTCCAGAGCGACTCTCGGCCCAGTGCTATGGAAATGTGGCGGGTGGCCCCGTGGAGGTACGAATGTTTCGCTCCTATAGACCACACAACAGGCTCTGCTACGGCCTGTCACTCACTCACGTCAGCCTCAGGGCTCAGGCCAAAGGCTGTTACAGCTCCAACGGCCAGAAGGAGCTCAGAGCTAACCTTACTCACTCCTCCGCGCTACTGCTGGCGTATCTGGGCATGCCCACCAAATCTAGTCTCAGGCTCCTGCACCGGCCCGGGCCCCAGAAGTGGACCCTGGGGATCGGGTTGGTCGTGGGCTCATGGAGAACGGACTTGAATGCGGGGCTGAGGTTGGAGAGGCCTGGGCTGTATGGCTGGCACGGATTACTTGAGTTTGTGACTCACGGTTTTACACGCAGGGCAGAGGTGTCGGGTCGGATGAGGTTGGAAAGCTGGTGTCACATCTGGGCAGAGGTCAGCGTAGCGTGGGACTCGATCACCTCAAGCCTGTTGCTGTCTGTTCGCTGCCAAGGGGTGGGGAGGCTGTCGTGGGTGCATGTTAGGAGAGTTGAGGGGGGTGAACCACATAAAAAGTCTTTAACCATGCATGGGCAAGCAGGGATGGATGGATTCAAAGGTTCCTTAAGTTTAGAAAACATGCAGGACTCCTGTCAGAGCCTCTGGTCTGTACTGCTGAAGGACAGAAAGGCTGAAGTAGACTGGACTCTCCAGCACCACTGGGCCTCTCTTGCCTCCATCATCCCAAACAGAGTCGACCTCCAGGGTTCAGGTCAGCTCAGAGACACCTCTCTCTCTGGAAGTGCCCGGCTCTCCTTCAACGCTCGTTCTGCTCTAGTCGATGTGACCGCTGCGTGGGAGTCCTCCGCCTCATTCAGGGTTATGCTTCAGCAAAACCTGGCCACCGCCGCCGTGCCGGGGGAGCTCACCGTTACCATGTCGACCGTGGCTAGCCAAACTGAACTGGAGGTGGAAAGTGATGCGTGCTCCGTGCTTCTCCTGGCAAATCGACAAAGGGGAGGAGGGGACCGGAGGACCAGCTGGAACCTTTTTGTCCAGCAGCGATGTGTCTTACTGAAGGTTAGAGAGGAAACAAGAAACGGTGCCAAGACACTTGTTTCCCAGCTGAAGAAAAGCAAAAGAAACATCTTTGATAAAGATGATTTCTTGTTTATGTATTTCAGTATATGTGATGGATGGATGTATCGATGATTCATTCATATAATAGAATCCTCTTGGTTCTGATCTTTTCTTTTTCTTTTTTCCCGTACAGACTCTCCTGCCATCGCAGACTTCAGCCAACATCTCCATCACCCGTTCCGGCTGCTCCACTGATCTCAGTACCATCATCCTCACCGACGGGGACAAGAGAGGCAGCCTGAGTCTGCATTTAACTTGTCACCCCCACCTTAGTCTGAAAACATCTGTACAGCACTCTATAAAGGCAATACAGATGCTGGGGTTTCCTGCCCACGGAGCATTCATCCTGAATGTTTCAACCACACATCTGCCTGGTGTGGAGATCGGCCTGGAGCTGGGAAGTTGTTATTTTAAGGGTCATTTGGGGAAAACGGGGTCTTCACAGACAGAGGAGCAGCCGTCTTCCTATGCTGTAAACGTGACCAACTACTGTCCTGCTCTACAGGTCAGACCATCAATCAGCTCTATTTAATACTGCTTGTGAAACCTGTTTAAGTTGTAAACTTCTTTCATCACAGTTATATGATTCACACCAGTCCAATCCATTTCCTTTGAAATTCAGTTTCCAGCTCATTAGAAGGTGACGCTACAGCTCATTTATTACAGCAGCCGAGCAGAACAACACAACAGATGATACAGCTGCTGGATAACTATCACCTTTGTTTGACTTGCTCCCACTGTGGCGAAAAACACTCAACTCTGCTTCCACCAGCAGGCAATCTGAGTCTCTCTGCACAGTTTAACATCCTCCACATGTATGTGCCACAGGGAACAGGCCTCCCGGCATCCCTGGCTCTCCGGATCCTCCTGTCCATCGTCCCCTGCCAGCTTACGATGACCTCCTCTCTGAGTGCAGACAGCCAGGACTTCTCCCTGGAGCTGGCTCAGTCCTGCAGGCCTCCACGTCTCTCTGGGACCCTCACACACTCCTTCCTCGGGCTGAGGAGCCACGGTGTGCCCCAGGTGATCACTGTGGAGGCTTCTGCAGACCCCGAGCAGGCCAGGGCCCTGTTCATTCAGGCCGGGACATGTTACATCAGAGCCCATAAAGTTGTAGAGGCCAAAGGAAGGACGCAGTGGCTCTGGGCTCTGGAGTCAAAGTGCCCACTGTTACAGGTACTGGTTTTTATAGCTGACTAGTCAAGCCTTGACACAGTTGAATGTTGTAATATACCGGGCATCACATTCATTACATTAGCGCTTTTCGCTGCATAAGACATGTCAGGATACTATAATTGTGTCACACTTTGAACAGACCTGATTTTATTTGCTACCAGTCATGAATACATTCTGTCCTTCCTAGACTCATTTGAATGGCTCAGTGTGGCGAGACACTCATGGTGTCTGGACAGCAACGGTGGACACCGATCTGGAGGGCAAAGGTGGTTTCCTGAGGCTGAACGTAAGGGCCTGGCCGGAACTGCGTGTGGAGGGCGAGCTCAGTCACAACCTTCCTGCTCTCAAAGATTTACCAGAGCTCAGCAGACTCAGAGTCAGCTGTAGGACCGGAAAACAACGGTATGACACCGAAGCCCTCATCCAGATGGAGGAGTGTACGGTCGGAGCCAGTGGAGCTGTTATGTCACACTCAGGCCTGCAGGGGTCGCTGATGTATCACAACAACTGCACAGTGCTTCAGGTAGATTGAAATGCCACATGATTATCTGACTGTTGAATCACTATAGGCCTACTGTAACTTCACTATATCACTTGTGTTTCATGTTTGTAGGAGTGGGGCAGCCCAGACAAGGTGCAGACCTCCGCCATGTTGGTCGTCTCCCAAACTCTTGCACAATCTCAGGTCTCCATGGTGATGGATAATGCAGAGTTACAGGCTTCAGTGGCTCTTAAGAAAACAAAGGTGTGGAGAATACATGAAAAAATGTGTGATTTGTTACATTTATTTAAAAAAAGGTAAATTTGTTGCCATTAGAATGAAATAAAATCCATCTTTTTTTGTGATACAAAGATGTAGCCTTGCTTTATGTATTTTCATACAAACGTATACATATCATTAATCAGTGGCATCATTTTTTCTCTCAGGATAAAAATGAAGCATCGCTCCATCTGAACCACTCTGTGCCCCTGCTGAAGAAGCTGGGTCTTCCTGTTAATGCCACAGCCACCCTGAATTCTGGGAGTCATGGCAATGGCTCGTACTATTGCCTATTACACAGCAGGGCAGGAAATCAAAAGGTAGAAGGCAGCATCGCCACCGCATTGGGATGAGTCACACAAGCCTGAATAATCATTTATAACCTGCATATCCCTTCTACTTTCTGTTGGTTTGATTTTTTTTACAGCTTACTCAGGATATGACATTTTCAAAGATGTCTGGAACAGTGAGAGTGAGGAGTAATTTTGGACACACAGTGAACTACCTGAAGAAGCTCGGAGTCCCTGCAAACAGCAGCATCCAGGTTAGAAACTCCACTCAGCTGCCAAGAAGTGACGGTTGACTGTCCTTCTTAAAACTGAACGATGGCGTACAACCTCTCACATGGCTGACATCACGCTGACTATGTGTGCAGGTCGAGCATGGCTCTGCAGAAGGGAAGACCTTGACCTTGCAGTCCCAGTTCGGAGGTCAGCAGGCGGGAGTGAGTCTTAAGATGAAATATCTCCCGATGAGCAAAGAGATAAGAGGAACCGTGTGGCACGACTGGTCACACCTACAGGACAGAGGACTGCCACTTAGTATAGAGGTAATGTTTATTTATTTTTTACATTGTATTGGTATATTGAACAGTTTTTTTATAATAGGTGAAAAAAAAACACTTCTACTGTTTTTCTTCTCCAAGGGCCTCTGTTCCATCCAGGGAGTGTTGTCTCAGCTTCAGTCCAGGGCTCAGCTCACTGTGGATGGACACAAGCTGCTCGCCTCTGGCTTGAATGTCAGCGTGGCCGACGGGCGTCTGGCCCTGCTGCTCTCCTTCTCCCCACCAGCCTCGGATCTAACAGGGACACAGCACAGTCTGGACACCAGCCTGACTGCTCAGTTCAAAGGTCAGATTACAAATTATTTTTCTTCATATGGAAGAAATTCTAAATTCTCATAACCAACACTATCATAACGATTGCATTTTGGGTCTTCATTGTCCCGCTCTGTGTCATCGTGTGGTTTTTGCCTTGAATCCTGCCATTCAACTGAAGAAATCTAAGTTTTATATTGCACGCCGCAAAAGTCATGGATACTTTGGATAGCTATCAGGGTGTGAGGAACCTTAAACCACAATGGTGATGCTCTCTGCAGGTCCTCTGCGGAGCGCCTCAGTAGACATTCACTGTCACGACTGGAGAGTCCGAGTGGTGGGGGATGCAGGAGGCTGGGGGGCACACGGAGGGCCCAAGGAGGCCAGAGTCACACTAAAACACACTGTCGAGGGACAAACTAGCCCCGCCTTACAGGTGAGGGTAACGTGCACTCACACTTCCCCTCGGCTTTGCTCCTGTGTGCTAACCATGTCTGTGGCTGTGATTGTAGGTGGAGGCCTGGGGAAGACGGACTGAGTCCCAGCTGAGGTGCTCCGTGGCTGTGAACCCTGAACTCAGCTCCTCCCTGGCACTCATCCTCCAGGGACACCACCAGCCTCATAGGTACTGTAATACCACGCACATGCAGGAACCACATCGGTCGCACAGCCTGACATTCACAACGTCTCCTGTCAATCAAACACTTACTTTAAGTGACTTTTTTTTTTTTGTCCAGCAAGGACCTGATGGTGAAGGTGGTCCACAATATCCCCAGAATGTTGGTCTACCTGCCTTCTCAACTCAATGTCCGCTCTCAGGTGAGTTCCTATCCTCCAAGTTGTTCTTATTAAATCCTATTCAAACAAGGATGAAGCAACATGCTCTGCAGTTCTGGACTACAATCGTAGTTATATGGGGGTATGACATGTCAGAACACTCTCCTCCCTCTCTCCAGCTGAACCAGTCTCAGACTGGTGTGGCCGGTTTGCTGGAGGTGTTGTCAGGCAAGAGGAGGCTGTGGGCTCTGGGGGAACTGGCAGCTCTAGAGAGCGGATACAGACAGGCTCTAGAGCTCAAACATTCACACCCACAGGTATTTCTCAGCCAAAACATCTAAACCCTCCCAACATTTGATCAATCTGTATCAATCATTATGTCTCGCTGCACCCCGAGTATCACAACACACCCACATCCTAAATATTTCCCCGATCTTCTTTGTCCGGTAGTTAAAGCCCCTCCCCAGGACGGTGGTGGTGAAGACAGTGTATGAGGCCAGGAACTGGAGCTATCAGATTCAACATGGAGCTGTGTGGGGCAGCCAGGAGTTCATCCTATCTGGTCTCTACTCTACACCTCCAGCCCTGGAGATGGGGAACCAGACCCTGAATGGTAAAATATTGCAGACCAACTCTGCAGAGCGGTCAAAGGGACAATCTTTTTTCCATTTCCATCACATTTGACATGATGCAGCTGGCTCTTTTTTCTTTCTCCTGTTGTCGACTTCAGTCCAGATCAAGTGCGTTCCCCGTCGTACTAGTTTGGAGGTGACTCTCGAGCGTTCCTTACATGGCCGACTGGACAGTGTTTTACTGGGCTGGACGAGGCATGGCAAGACGGAGCAGGTCAGACTGGCTTTTTTGTCCACTCAGCAATCGTCATATTTAGTTCTGATAAAAAAATGTTGGAGCACGGTTTGATGGAGACACGCTGGTCTCGCCTTTCTCTTTTACCTTCTGCGGTCACAAACTGTGGTCCGTTCATCTCAAGGTCAGAGCTCTGAGCCGGTGGAGTCGATCAGAGGAGACGAACGAGACCAAACTGGAGCTGAAACAGCCCTTTTCCTCCACACTCAGCCAGATGTCTCTGCACACGCTGTCACACAGCTCCCAGAGGGAAGGACGCATCACCCATCAAGTAGGCCGCTACACTTTAAAATCTTCATTTTACACCATTAAGATATGCATCATCTCAGGTAGTCAGATATCATCTTACAATTTCTTCGGTCACTTTGACACGTTTGGTTCAACTGGATTGTTTCTTAACACAACCTGATATTGATATAGTTATAGCTTTTGTCAGGATTTATTTTTTGTTGTTTTGTGTTTTGCATGCTGTATGTTTACTGTACTGGAAACCATGCATAATACTGTTGCATTGTTTAATGTGCAATTTAAGTAAAAGAAAGAGTTATGAGCTCTTCTGTGTGATTATTATTTGTATTATCAATATTATTATTATGATTATGCAGACCCATCTGTCATGGGAGAGCGCAGTCCCTGTCAATATCTCCTTCAACCTGAACAAACAGTGGCAGGACAACTCCAGCAGGGGGCAGGCATGTGCTCTGTTCTCATCACAACAGGTTGGTGAGTCTAAAGCGCCTCATGGATGTTGTGTGTGATACAACTTTATTGAGTGCCCAATTGTGTGTGTGTGTGTGTGTGTGTGTGTGTAGATGGTAGTGTCTTCGGTCAAAGGTTGTGTGTCAGTGAGTCAGGAGGTAAACTCGTATTCCCAGAATGCAGAGCTGCGATGGGACAACAGGAGCGTCAAGCAAGCCATGAAGTACCAGGTGCTCTGAAAACTGAAAACTTTTCACACTATCATGTGTTTTCTTGTCAAGCGGCTGTAGATGGCTGACGTGTGTGCTTCTGCATTGTTTCTAGAGGGGTCCTCGGGGAATGCACAGCCTTCAGGTGAATGTCGGCCTGGACAAAGTGTCTCCTGCACCCTGCCCGTCTCACACACTCCTGACCAAGATCCAGACCAACCTCAAGGACCGCATGGAGCACACAGTGCTGCTGGGCCTCTGCCCCTCACAGCCGGTGGGTCAGCACATCTGCATCGCTTCTCACTCCTTTCCTGTCTCATGCAATGATTTGTAGTGTGGGGTTGACTCCCACATCTGTAGACAAATGGAGATTGTAGCTGCATGCCGTGTTGTTATAAAGCAGCGATCGTTTGTCTGGATTGTGTACGTTTTCAGACCGACAGGATGCTGCTGTTCTCATTCTCTCCGTGTGTCTCTCAGACTTTGTCGTGGTCCGGATCCCACAGAGTGAACTCAGGGGAGGAGCTGTTCTTCACGCAGTCTCGCCTCTTGGTGACGGGACGGCCACACCAGTGCAGCCTCACCTTCGCCTTGACCAACTCCTCGACTGCTCAGGGCTCCAACATGTCTCTGTTCTCCGAGGTGAAAAAGAGTTCAAGTCTGATCTGTAGTTGCTGAATGGCTTACCTTAGCTGGCACAGGAGCGTACCCGGGGACGTCACTAGGATTTAAAGACAGGGAGGGTTAGACCAGACCCCAGGAGAAGCATACAAGAATCTTTGCGATTGCATCTTTTAGTACTGTATTAGAACTACACAACAACCAGCGAAGAAGTCAAGCTAGTAACAAGTTAAAAGCACATTGTCTTCTTCCATTCTCTTCTGTTGAACAAGAGTTACTGTCATGTTAACTTTTAGACACATTAAAGCTGCATGCTTAGAGCAGGCCCTGATTATGTAAATGTGTCTTAAAGTGATACCGTATATAATTCCTCTCTCCATTAGATAAGCTGCAGGTCTAAAGAATGTCATTTAATTACAGTACTGTAGATGAGTTCATTGCTCAGTAATGTTTCTGTCATAAAGTATACAGTAGAATAAACCAAGACTGATTTTAAAGGTCACAGTGAAATCTGACAACATAAAATAGCTACATTTTGTATGTATTTATTTTGCATTTATGTATACATACTGCATGTACTTTGTAAGGGCAGCTGCAGTACGTACTGTAAGTAAAAAAAAAAGTATGCAAATTTGTAGGTAGTGAGCCTCAATTTAATAGCCTTGAGGTAATCAAACTAATTAAAAAAACTTGTCTCAGTGAAGAACTTTAGTTAAACGATGCATGTCAAGTCACTTTCACATTATTGGGTGGCATGGTTTTATTGCATCGCTTCCAGGACTTTATTGTGACAAGACATTATTAGAATTGGATTTAGATGCACTCTGTACAGAGTGGCTGTTAGCACTGCTTCCCTCTCTCTCTCTCTCTTTCTCTCTCTCTGCCTGTGTGTGTGTGTGTGTGTGTGTGTGTGTGTGTGTGTGTGTGTGTGTGTGTGTGTGTGCGCTTTCGTATCAGTGTCTTTGTGAGGTCTAGTTTTCAGCCTGAGGACATTATTTTATTTTTTTAACCAAGTATATTAGTAATTGAAATCAAGCATGTCTTTTACATGGGATTCCTGGCCAAGAATGCTGGGTGCATTCTTATTATGAAGTTTCACATAAAAAGAACAACAGAGTTAAATCAAAACAGCAAAGAGTTAAAACTAACAAACACAAGAAATTGCACATAAAATAGACAAACAACAGACACAACAACAAATTACAGCAAACAATGAATTGGCAGGGTTCATATATTGGATCAGAATTAATTGTTAATATTAATCTGGTTTTTATAGTCTTCCATGCTAATAAAATACCTCCGCAGCTCACAACAAGATGAGTGTACAGAAACGTTCAAAGCTCTTTGAACAGTGCATGTTTGAGGGATGACATACATAATTTGTTTTCATGACTGAAGGTTGCAGCTACTGATAGTCTGTGGTATACCGCCTTACCATAACAGTTTGGAATATGTGTATGTTTGTGTGCACTTCGCAGTCTAGGATTGGTAATTGGAGTGTTGAGGTGGGGGGCAGTGCCCTGTCTTGGTCTTGGGGGTCAGGTCTCCACCTGCAGGCCAGACTGGACAGCAGAGAGAAGATCTGGCTGAACGGCACAGCAGATGGACGGTGTCTTCGCGCCGCAGCAGGTTACATGAACGGTAACTATAGAGTCATCTCTGTCACATTTTGCACACACAAACATAAATGCAAACTAGGAACCCAACGAGTTCAATCTGTCCAGGTCCAGGTCTGAATGAGGATGTCACCGTAGTAGCATGTGTGGGAAGAAATCACAGCTTGGTGCTGGACGTGCAGAAAAGAGACGGCGGCAGCAAACCGGCGACTCTGGCCAGTGTGTCTGTAGGATCGGCCAATCAGAGGCTGATGCTGAGAGCAAGTGGCTGTTTGAGGAGTCTAACTGCAGTGGAGGTATCAACGAAACAACCGAAAAAGTTACCACATTTGTACGACAACACAGCCTATACACTTTGGACATAAACGTTTGTTATTTCCAGGAGCGGATTCAACACTTGAGCTCTCAGATACAGAATAAGCTGCTCAAGAGAATCAAGACGTTACAGCATCTCCTGGTTGAATTCAGGCGGCAGGTAACCAAACTGCAACAGGATGAGACAAATACATGTAGCTTAGGGTCAAGCAAATGATACAGGGATCTAACTTTTAGTTTTCTTTTCTTAATCTTCTCTGCAGTCCAGAGACAGCGAGGTGCTCCAGGAGTTGAGCGCTGTGCTCCTCCACGTCTCCCAGCAGGCCCAGACTCTGCTGGAGCACCGAGACCGAGGCTTGTCGACTCTGTGGCAGAGCAGCTCCCCGCGTCGCGTCGTGATCGACGGCCTGCCTCGCTTCCTCGGTCTGCTTCAGCACGCCTCTCTGCTGGGACAACAGGAACTGAGGAGTGAGTTAATCAGTCGCATCAGCCACTGCCCGACAACGTCGTGATGTGCGTTTTGGGTCTATAAAAGACAATTGTGCAGTCAGAAAGATTAACGGAGCAGATATCGGAGATAACACCCTCCCTTGCTGTTTTGTTTGTCTCTGCCTTTCCTCACAGACAGAAACCTAATCACTTTAAGGAACTATAAATCACAAACTAATGTTTTTCTTCCTTTGGGTCATAATCTGATGCATGAAAAGCCTTTCTTCTGTCTCACATCCTTATCTGTCTGTCTATTTCGGGATACTTTGACCCCTACACTTCCAAAAGAGCCATCTTAATGCTGGAACTGTGGAGAAAACAAGGGTTGTGCTCTGTCCAAAGGGCCCCTGGCCACTCTGGCAGGTGTGTACCAAGATGTGAGGGGCCAGAGGCTGGAGGTGCTGTGGAGGGAGGCTGCTTCGTTGTGGACTGACGGGCTGGTGGAGGCCCTGCCTGTGCTTTTGGGGAACCCTCAGCTGAGTTCACTGGCTCAGGCCGGTGTCATTACGCTCAGCATGGCTCTGGATGTGGTGAGGAAGCTGCATTTTCTTTTTATTAGACTATAGGTATTAGACATTTCCCTTTGGCTAATTTAATGCATTTTGTGGCCCCCTTTTGCATGTAAATTCAAGACAAATTCAGGTTAAGACAAAAAAAAGAGCATGCAATCACACCTGTTTATGTTTATTAATGGTCGGTGTTCTGTGTGAACCAGGCAGGGCAGCACACCTACCACTGGCTGGAGACCAGGTTGGCGATGGCTCTGTCTGGAGTCAGGAAGCGACTGGCCTCTGTCTACAAATTGTCCCTCAGGTACGGCACATGTCTGAGACATGCGTGAAGAAAAACGCTCTTTGCTCCTCTTTTTCAAACTGAGGTTCAGAAGAGGGACAGATCCTTATTATGTCATATTCTAATCCCACCAAGAACCGAGGGGAAAACATATTTTTGTTCAATTTTAACCTGCCTGCAAATTATCAAATGAAACCAGACCGCACTAAAATCCACATGCTCTTCAGGTACAAAACATTCTTTTCAACCCAAACTTCAAACCAGAAACAAGATGTAAGAAAATGTTCCAGTAAATTATTTACAATCAAGTGTTTTTGGTTTTGTCCAGCGAGTGTTCAGTGGAGGCGTCGGTGCAGCTGCCACCGCTCCCCTGGTCCCGGGTGTCCGAGGCCGGACTGGTGGAGATCCTCCTGGAGGATTGGCTCTTGAGGCCCCTGCAGACCGTGGCCTCCGTCAGGCCCGCAGCTGAGCTTTACCGCCTCAAGAGGAAGATCATGGACAGCCCGTTCAGACGTATGAGGAGTCTCTCAGCGTTGTATGATGCGAACTCTTCAGGAGGATTCAATGGAAGTGTAATGCTGTTGTGCTTCTCTCTGTAAGACCAAGCTCTGCTGGTGGCGGATCAGTTTGTGGTGACGTTTGACGGCCACCTGTACGAGCTGCCGGGCTCCTGTCCGATGCTCCTCGCCCAAGACGTCGGCACTGAGCCTTCTTTCACGCTGCTGTGCAGTTCAGACTCAAACAACCTCCTCCTGATAGGGATGAACAACAGCACCATCAACATTCAGCACAACGGACAGGTGTGTGATTTCAAGCTTGACTATCATATAAAATTGTGTTCCTTATGAAGTACTTTGTAATGATGTATGGATACAAGGTATAGCCATAAAAATAATAATTGTAGACAGATTATTTTTTTTATTCTATTTTGGCATTTCTTCATCACAATTTCTCAACATAATACAGGAAGATTTATATTACCTTAATATATGGTGTATTCATGTTAAGGTGTATTTTTGGACATATTTTAATTTAATTTCCGGGACCCCCTGCAGTAACTCTGCGGACCCTCTAGGGGTCCCGGACCCCCTGTTGAAGATGTTTTCATGTGTCTGAAAAAATAAAGGAAATGTTTGTGTCACAGGTGAAGGCGAACTGCAACAACACCATAACGCACACCTTTCACGGTGACGACGGAGTGTCTGTCGGAAGACGGGCCAACGTTGTTCAGGTGTCCAATCAGGAAGGAGTGTCCGTGTCATGTGACCTGTCGCTTGAGGTGTGCAGCTTCACTCTCGACGGATGGTTGCATGGTAGGACTCAAACTAAAGAATTAACAAGAGTTAAGAGAGCAAATGGTCAGAATTACTGATGCTTGTTTTTTTAATCTCCACAGGCAAGTCCACTGGTCTGTTTGGGACCAATGACAATGAAGCAGGGAATGATTTCCCTTTGCCTGATGGGAATCAAGCTGAGAACTTGGAGGATTTTTTCTCTAGTTGGCAGGTAGTTTTTTTTTTTATTGAATAGATGTATAAGAAAACCCTAAAATCTTGTGTCTGCACATTCATGTTGGCGGAGCTTTGTGGACAATTAGTACTCATCAAGATGCAGTGATGATCATTGGTCTGTGTCTTCAGATGAAACCGGAGGGTGTGAGACTGCAGGAGCACTTTACTAAAGCAGCCACGAGCCCTGTTAGCTGTGACTTCCTCTTCTCCTCCCCCAATTCTCCGCTGAGCTCCTGTTTCAGGGTGGTGAGTAGAAAAACACAATTGTGTCAATGAGCAGTTTCTTTTCCTTTTATTGTGTTGATAGTCACAAACTAACAAAAGAGGGACTGTAGGAAAAGGATTTTCACAGACAAAAACAGCTGACTAAAAAAGAGCAACAATACAGAGAAAATATCTATAATATACTTTAATAGTAAGAGAAAAAGTAACTTGAGAAATAATGGTAATCGAAGACTGATATATATATATACTGGAACTAAGGGGCCAAGCCCAGCTCCTGAAAAACACCCCCACAACATAATGATTGGTCCCTCCACAGAACGTCTCCACTGCTCTAGAGTCCAGTGGCGGCGTGCTTTACACCACTGCATCCGACGCTTTGCATTGCACTTGCTGATGTATGGCTTGGATGCAGCTGATCGCCATGGAAACCCATTCCATGAAGCTCTCTACGCTGTTCTTGAGCTAATCTGAAGGCCACATGAAGTTTGGCGGTCTGTAGCGATTGACTCTGCAGAAAGTTGGTGACCTCTGTGCACTATGTGCCTCAGCGACCCATTCTTTCACAAATGTTTGTATAAACAGTCTGCATGCCGAGGTGCTCTTATAGACAAAATTTAGGGGCTGTGAATAAAAACAAGGTTTTTAAGGTCAGACGTGAATTTTGTGGGGTTGAGAAATCTATCAACAAGATTTACTGGTTGTTTATTGGGGAACTGGGATAATAAACTCTGTAAATAATGCTCAACATGTAAGAATCTAAAGAGGTGTTTGTTGGAGATATCAAAGGTTTCTGTCAATTAAAGCTGTCTAAGGGGTGGTTAAGGTTTGAAACACCCCCCCCCCCCCCCCCCCACACACACACACACACACACATCCTTCGCTCTGTGCTCCTTTGAGCTTGTATCGTTCTCCCCTCGCAGCCTCCCACCTCCCTCTTCTTTTACAAAGATGCAGGTGCTGAATCTGTCTTTATTTTAGGTCGACAACGGTCAGTTTAAAACATTTTCATGCACGGCTTCTTACATAGACAATGAATGGGAACATCCCCTCCGCTATGAACTCAGGCAGGACGCCGTTTAGTTTCCCGGTGTGTTCGGGACTTCCGGACGGCCATGAATGATGACACATTATCGGTGTAAATGCAGCGGGTGACGGTCGGATTTCTGTCTCACCCCGACTGCAGAACGTCCTCGATCCCAAACTGCTGGGCGATCGCTCACCACAACAAATCTGAAATACTCCATCAGAGCAAAGAGACGATTAACTGTAATTGGACATCAGAGTGAGACATTTTTTTCCTGAATTTTTCCTGGAAGTGTGTTGCTAAAAAGGGCAGTTAGAGAAACTGGTCCACAGAACAGCCCTCTATTGTTTCTCAGGCTGGACGTGGCTTTGAGGCAAGGATGCATCCAACACATCAAACAGCGAATCTGATGCCCAGTAGTAGTGTTGGAAAACAGGCCATTCTCCCAGTCTGCTCTGGGGATGAAAATGGGGAGAAACTGGAAAAGACACACAAAGCAATGTAATTTTCTTAGAATTAATTATTCCAATTAGGGACAAAGACAGGACCATTATTTAGATTCAAATGTTTTTCCTGATGAAATAGACTGAGTAAATTTCATTTATTTAATTGGATTTGAATTCATTCGTTTAATTCTGAAATCTGATTAGCAATTTCGGTGCTACACGGTTGTGTAGTGGGTAGCACCGTCCCCTCAGGGTTCTGGGTTGCAGCCCCCCCTCCCCAGTGACCCTTAATAGAGGATAAGCGGTTAACGATGGATTAGCAATTTCAGTTTGTTTCTGTTTTAAACACTTCTTTTTATTTGCCAAAAATGTATCATTTCACCTCTTAAATATGCTTACCTAGCCCTCCAAATTGTTTTATTGCATGCATCTGGGATTTTATTGGTGCTTAAAACAGTTTTAATGCACGTAGGAGTGAGATGTGTAAAGAAACCTCTTGTCTGTGAGCAGAAACCAATCTAGTTTTCATCGGGGTTTTATTTTTTGAATCCTCAAAGTCTGTAGAAGCCAGTAGGAGAGGGGTGCGTGACATGTAATAATAACTGCAGGATTCAAGGTTTGATAATTAAGAGTATTCTCTCATTGTAGGGTATGAGAAACGCCATGGACCAAAAGGTTAAAATGATTTATTCTGACATGAAGAATTTAGACCAGAAAGTATATTAGATGCAAAATCATGAGTCACTGACTTATTATTAAGTTTGCCTGAAATAATAATAAAACGTCCATTTATATCTTAAATAATGTTAAAGGGTAATGATTGCTGCGCCCCTAATGTTCCCCTGTATGTAACGTGCCCAGCAGCTCTGTATATATTTGTATATGGCTTCTCATAATCTCTACAATTCCATTATGTTTAAGTTGTATTTTAGATTTTGAAGTAGCAGTAGCCAGGCTGTATTGCTCTTAACCCTTTGTTGTACAGTCAATAATCAAATCTACTGCATTTCCGAATGACATTCTTAGAAGGCTTTTCATTACCATCATGCCTGTAGACGGCTCCACTATGTAAGCACAGCCTCATCTCTGTCTAAATCTCTGTCAAATCTAAGGGAGCTTCTCCTGATTATGGCTGGATTGCTGTAGTTGGTTAGGTTGCAAGCAAATTCTCAGCACTTTGTTTTGCAGTGTTTCAACTTGGTTTACACAAAACAAACACAAAAATGCCATAATCTACTGTCATCAGAGCGCTCTCTCTCTCTCTCTCTCTCTCTCTCTCTCTCTCTCTCTCTCTCTCTCTCTCTCTCTCTCAGATATACATATAAAAATGTCCCAATCACCCCTTTGGAGCCTGAGGGTTCTTCAGTATGTTAGCTCTTCCTAGGAGTGCCCTCTTCTGGACAGAGATCACGGGTGTTGTTACTGGACACTGCTGGAGCCACTCTCCCAGTTTGGGGGTAACAGCCTCCGAGTGCTCCGATTACCAGTGGATCCACTCATGTCTTTACTCCACTTATTTTTCCAGCTCCTCTTTCAGCCGTTGGTATAATTCAGGCTTCTCGTGTTCCTTCTTCCTGGTGTTGCTGTCCCGCTGCATCCATCACTACTGCTTTCATCTGTTTGTCCACCAGCATGAGTCCAGCTGGTAAGACATCATCAGTTTACCAGTCTGGATCTGGAAGCTCCCCAGGATCTTAGCCTCATTATCAACCACCTTTGGAAGTGTTTTCCATTTTGACCTCAGGACTTCCGGGCCCAATCTCAGCACAGATGTTCCTCGTTGCACCGCCTGAACCCGGGGTCCTGTCTGCTGTGGTAGACCCTTCTTGTGCTGCCATGATTAATGCCTCTGTGCTGTTCAGCGCACACCTCCATATCAGCCACTTCTTCTATCTGTTGGGGTGGTACATTCCTACATTGCTGCAGACCCTGGTGTATATATATATATATATATATATATATATATACACCAGGGTCTGCATATCCCCTTCAGTTGTGAAGGATACCATTCAACCACACTTACCACACTTATCCTTTAACTTACTTATTCTTTTTTTGTTTTTTTCCCTCTCCACAAGTGTTGCCCATATACCCTTATGAACTACCTTTTCCACGGCTTGTACATATAACTTCAAGCTCTGATTGTCTGTCCCTGTCTTCCTTGTAGAAAGAATACAGCATGACAGAAAGGTTAAAACCCCAGTTATATGACCACTGCTCTTTGTTTTTGATATTGTTTCCTTAATTCTTTCTAATCATCTTGCGGTATCTGATCCCCAGATGGCCCCATCGTCTAAGACCGGCCGACCCGATCCCATCTAGTAACGTTGCTAATGATGACACCTTCGTTTGAATACATACCCAATTATAGACCCTTACTCTAATTATCATCCTCTTTTAGATCATGAATAATGGAATCGTGCATATGTTTGGTATAAAAAAACAAAAACAAATTTGCATTACAGTCTTAATTTGAACATTTTTCTCTGTTTCGTTGTTTTCTTACTAAAAATCACTTTGGCATGGTACATATCAATCCAGTCTGTTCTTGAAAATAATGATATATTCTGACTAATCTATTTTAACATAGTTAAAAGTTTAAGGCTGGAAGGTCTGTAATTACCAGCATTATCGTGTCCTTGCCAGGTTTGTTAAAAGGTAGTATTAACACGCTCTCCCGGCTATTTGGCGTTCCTTCTTTCTTCCCAAATTTGATTTAATCATTGCAGGATTTACCTTAACACTTAGTCAGGTCATTTTGAGCATAACTCAGCTGATCCTCTCTTGCAGCAGCGTATCCACTTCCATCTAATGCTATTATCAATCCACTAATGGCGATTTCTGAATCCAAAGCATTTTCCTCGTGGTCTTCCTTTCTTTACGCATCTCTGTTTTTATTTAAAATCTCCTCTTTCCTCTGTCTACGGGTATCATCGATGTGACAACCACTGTCAAAGTTTATCCCTCTTGTTTGCCTTTTCTTTGTTTTCGCCAATATTCCATTGTCTTCTATACCGCTATTTCAACAAATGTTTTCCCATTCATCTTCTTTTCCATTGACCATACTTCTCTTGATTTAAGTTATTCCTCAGCATTCCACCATGGGACTATTTTCCATTTCCCCCTCATTGATTTTCCTGGTATGTTTTCCAGCGCTGCATTTTATATTTAGTGCAAAACTCCAGATACACATTCCTCAAAAGTTCCCTCCATCATATTTTAAATAAGCTGCTTTTCTGTTTATTTAAACACATGTATATTTCTAAACAACTTGCAAAAACACTTCTCATGACCAGGCCTCTCTTGAATATCTCTACATTTATAGAACATATTATTGATACTTGAATCATCCTGAATATTCGCCTCACGTGAACTCACCAAACGATCACAGGTTCAGGTTACGCTCTTCTCTTTCAGACTCGAGAACATATTCAGAATGTGGCACCTAGACTCCGAATTCCTCACACTCAGCAGCTTAAACACATAATACTTAAGGGGGTTATTATTAAACATATTCCTCCATCAGAGTCTGCAGGTGGATTCTATGGTGTTGAAAGAGGAGGAAGCGGCAATACTGATGCAGGCAGCACTGACTAATCAGAGAAGGAGAAATATTTAAATGCACTGCCAAATCGTGAAGGTGTTTGTTATTATTATATTAACAACAGAACCTACTCAGAGTTTGTCTAGACTGACCTCATCACAGCAGATTGAATCCATGAGATATTATGTTATATTATTAGATTAGGGAGTGAATATTAAACATATTCCCCACAGAACTACAAAAGATCGGAGCCATTTCCCATGAGCAGCTTGGCCAAAAAGGCTTTCCTAAAGCGAAAAACAACCTTCCTTTGACACAAACTCATCCAACAGAGAAATAGTGAGGGGAAGTCTGTTTCTGCTTAGAGGATGCACTTGGCGGGCTTCACGGTGGTGTAGTGGGTAGCACTCTTGCCTCACACAAGAGGGTCCCGGGTTCGATCCCTGGGTCAGCCCCGGGTTCCTTCTGTGAGGAGTTTGCATGTTCTCCCCGTGTAAGCGTCTCTCCGGGTTCTTCGGCTTCCTCCCACAGTCCAAAGACATGCAGGATGGGGATAGGTTAATTGGTGACTCTAAATTGCCCGTAGGTGTGAATGTGAGGGTGAATGGTTGTCTGTCTCTACATGTCGGCCCTGCGATAGACTGGCGTCCTGTCCAGGGTGTACCCTGCCTTCGCCCAATGACAGCTGGGATCGGCTCCAGCCCCCCCGCGACCCTGAATACTGGATAAGCAGTAGAAAATGGATGGATGGATGGATGCACTTGGCCATTGAGGAGCAGCTGAATGGAAAGAAGCCAAGCAGACTCTGGGATTCTGCGTCTTTGCATTGAATGTGGAGCTAAATCGCTGCTAGCATGACTTTAATACTTTGCATTTGTGGGTTTAAAATGAGAAAGCAGTAAATGCACAAACTACAAATATAACTATCGGTAAAGGACTATGGTGGGAGTGGGCGTCAACGGAAGAGAAAAAAAATACCAAGCTGAATCGTACGCTTTAATTGTGGTTTGACATGTTTAACCGAAGGTCAGCTGATAGAAAGGAGGGCGTGGCATGCTATAGAGGGCTTATCCTGGACACATCTGAATCTGATATTCAAAGAAAGAGCTCATCAGCTCCACAGTTCTCATGACCGGGAATCAAAATAGCTCTCAGAAGGAAGTTATTTGGAAGACAAGTCCATAAACGTCCAATTAGACTGTTAATTAGTATTTTTAGTGGCCCTTAATGATTTTCTCCATTTGTCTTGTCCACCTGCTGCCCCGAAGCGACAATGAAATGCTTGTGAAGAGGAGCGGATTTGGATTGGAGGGACTTTCGGATGGCCAGACATCTGCAAACCATTTGTTATTGAACCCCTTAAAATCGACAGAACTGGCAGCATCAGTTCAAAAAACTGGATCTTTTGGTAGAATTCTGTAGTTTAAATAGACCTCAAATTGGGAAGCTGTGTGGGAAGCATGAACCGGCTCACGGGTGGCGCTCCATTAGTGTTGGTGCCATCGTGAATAAAGAGGGTGTAAAAAAAGAGAAGCAGGCTTTAAAATGAAAAATGAAAAGTCCGTTGCAGGAGCCGGGGAGTCACAACCCAGAGGTCCTGAGCGAATCCCTACACAGCATTCAGACGTTCACGAGCGTGGTGAGGTTGATCACATGTGACACGCACTGTGAAAACATGGATCTGGCACGCGCCCACCAGGCAGCTGCACTCTCTGTAGCTGTAGAAATTAATCAGCTGGCCGTGATGATAAACGTTCACGTCTCGAAACAAGAATGTTCCTTCTGCACTTTGTGAACTTCCCTGATAGATTAGTGGAGGTAAAAAAGCATGTCTATGAAAAAAAAACAAACATAACTGCTCATTCGGTGCCAAAAAAACAAATAATGCGAAACAAATGTTCGTCTCAAGTAATTTGCATCTTATTTAGGCCTGGCGTAAAAAGCAACGTGTTGCACTATATTGCTTCCTGACATCACGGCGGCGCCACGTCGGACATCTGTTTATGGTTGATTGTGTGCTTCATTTTTATGCTTTTTTTTGTTGTCAGGTGGATCCTGGTCGTTTCTTGTCAGTGTGTGAGATGAGCTCCTCCAGAGCACCCTGTAGATTAGCATCTGCTTTCGTTCACCTCTGCCAGCAGAACTACATACCTGTGCAGGTCCCTGTCCAGTGCTGTAAGTTAGTCCATTACACATCCAAGTACGTGTATTATAGTCAGACTCGTACTGTGTTCCCGTCCACGATGCTCTAGTGCCAAGATATGACATATGTTTTATATATATTTATATATTTTTCCCATTGTAGTGAAAGTATGACGGGAGGACGAGCTGATGAAGAGCAACCATCGGTCATCCATGAACTCTGTTCCCTGCTGGAAGTCATACATTTACACTTTTATACCACTGTTGCTATACTCACATGCTTGTATTTTGTATTGAATTGTACTCTATTGTATAGTCACACATTATTATACCTCGTGTAATGTACACTTGTGTCCTGTTTACACATGCAGATGTTGCACCCTTAATGTGAATTTTTTAACATACATGGGTGCAGATTCCAATTGTCCCCCCACTTAAAATACCCTAAATTATTCAAAATTGAACAAATGTATTTTAAAACTTCATCCATATCAATAAATCATGCATAAAATAGTCCCATACACTGGGAGAAAAGGAAGATGGTGGGAAGAATAGAGTAGACATTACATGCCCAAGACCCTTAAGATTATGATTTATAATAGGCTATAACAGTTAAGTAAGCACTGATATCCTGACATCTGAACTGCACCCCTGATACTAACTAAAAGAAGTAGTTTGTTATTAATCACGAGGCCTTGTTGTTGTTTTGTGTATGTAGTTGAAGCACTGATGATAAATGTGACTGAGTAACTCATCCTCACAAACAAACCTGGATCATGAAGAGAGATCAGTACATATGCTTTTGATCAAGTGCATTTATTACCTTGTTATATTTTATTTCAGTCATGTTAAACACATGCATTGCTCTTTATTGCCTGGTTAATTTGCTCCCTGGAAGATGGGGATGTAGTTGTGTATCTTGGACTTCTGTCGCTGTGTGACACACTCGGCGATCCAGACAATGTTGCGACTCTCCTGCTCCTTCAGTTTGGTGTAGGAGTAAAACACCCCAAAGTGGAACTGCTGCAGGAAAGCCAGTGTGTTCAGCTTCACCTGAGAGAAGAGTAAAAAGGATGAAAGTCGAAGCCACGTTTACATCAAATTAAGATACAGTTCACATGAATCAGGCTGAGTGGATATGTCTGGTTGAATTGTCAAAGCTTACTTTAGTAAACTGCCCACTTTGAAACTGGATTTTGTGTGAAATGCTTTTTGATTCCAAATATTTCTTAATTATATCAAAAGACTAGACTCTGCACTACTGAATAACATTATAGTTATATTACCTCTTGTTCAAAAAATCTGTCTTCCAGGGTCTTAAATCCTGATCCTGGCTCTGGGTCATCAAAAATTATTTTATACGCCTGCGGGAGAGTAGAAGTGTGAAGTTGGTTTATGACTCGAGGTAATTGCAGTAACAACACGGCTGCTCTTATTATGAGTCCGCAGAGACGCGGTCAGACTCACTGGATAGCAGTCGGCCACTGCTTTGACCTGCTCCTGGTCCTCGGCTCTGGCCAGCAGTCGGAACCCTTCAGGGTAAAGTCTGCCACAAGTGGGATACAACGCACTCCTGTCTGCACCGCTGAGATCCGTCCCGAAGGAGTTCACTGTGATGACGAAGGCCCGCCTGTCTGCCTCAAACTGCAACACAAATACATCCATGTGTAACAGGGAAACTTGGACAAATCCAGCCCCTGGAATGGAAATTACCTCCAGGACAGGACACATGATGTCTTTTGTGGCACCGCCGATGTTCTTACAGAAAGAGTGGAAAGACTCTAAATACGCCTTTGAGGGGAATAAAACACATTATATTATATCAAGAGTGAGGCTTTAAGTGTGTTCCGTAAAACTGACTGACCTCAAATAAAGAGATTAGCTACATTGCAAAGCTTGAGTTAAAGCAGTAAATATAACAATCCAGAATGTACAATGAGAACTTGTGTCACCCTGTGTATCACCTTAAAGAGTTTGTTTCTCAGAATCTCAGCTTCCATTTCATCCAGGTTGCACTCGGATACGGCATCCTGGAAAAACGGGGCTTTCACACAACACAGTGGGTATTAGTTTCATTATTTTGGATTATATATTTATATTGACATAAAAATGTTAATAGTTGAGTTAGTAAGTAATTTTAAAGCAGAGGTCTTCAATGTTTTCAGGCCAAGGACCCATTACATGTCTTTTAAAATTGTGTTTCTTATAATAATAATGTAATAATGTGTAGTGCGGCCTATAGTGCCAGGTTTGTCAGTACTTTGTAAAGCCATTAAAATAATAATTGTTTACAGATGTATATATTTATAGAAGATTTAAATTTTATATTGACATTTCCACATCACAATTTCACAACATTTAGCAAATATGAAGATTTATATTTGCTTATTATTGGTTGTATTCATGTTTATGTGTATTTTTGGACATATTTAAAGAAACAAAGTAACTCTGCAGCGCCCCTAGGGGTCACAGAACTGTTGAAGATCTCTGTTTTTAAGTAAACGCTGGGGAGACGCCTCCATATCCCCCTTCCACTTTTGCAACCTCTCTGTCACTTAAAGGATATAAGGAGTTTAACCCTGATCATTTGATGACTACCTAGTGGCGTGTCCACCAGGACGGCTGAGTAGAGCTCAGTCGGAGTACGAGCAATGCCCACAGCTGCCATTTGGTCGAAAGCACCCAGTGGGTGACACCGTGGAAGGAGTTCTGCCACATCTCTATGTTTCAGGGCCCCGGTTATCAGCATCACCACGTTGTCGATCATGTAGCTGTAACTATGGCAACACAGAGAAACGGGGGATAAATGGATGTCCCTCTGTTTGTCTACATTGTATTTTATGTTACAACCTGTTAAGGATCCAAAAATGCCTTTTGGGAAACTAGTAGCACATACAGTAAGTTTGGAGAAATTACTTTTCTTCCAATGCAGTGGACTACATTATAATAGAGGGCAAATGTATCTGGATGAGCAAGGAAAATGGGTGTATGAATACAGGACATTTCTAGATATTTGGTGTTTTAGCACATGTAGCGTACGTGATGTAGTCGAGGAAGGTGGAGAGTGGAGGCAGGGCGTTGGAGCGAAGGCAGCTGAATTCAGTCACCAGGTTCTCCCTCAGTTTGCTGTCCACCAGCGACACGGTCAGGTCCTCGTCAGACGAGGAGAGCATCTTACCGTAGTCCGTGCTCTGCAGATGCAGCTTCATGTCTGAGGGGAGGAGAGGCATTGAATAAAGGTTTTAGTGCTGGACTCCTACGTTTTCTTCATGATCTGAGCATCTCGGTTTTTCCACAGCCCGTACTGGTCGGTTGCATTAACAAGAAGAGGTGAGTCATCATACAGTATATTATACTTTGCACACAGCTTTTTTTAACTTTTGACTTACAGCTGATGATGACTAACTGTCACACACACACACACACACACACACACACACACACACACACACACACTGTATAATCATTTATTTTGCAGTCTTGTCACAAATGGTTGGAGCTGGTGATTTACAATGCAAACATTCTTGAAAAGTATACATTACTGAACTTATGACTCATGTGTTTTGCCAGAAATGAATGCCTGATAAGAAAGTTCAGATTATCTCCTTTAAAGTCGAAATGCAGGTTTAGCTGTCCTCCCTTCTTCTTTTTCTAATATAAAGGTTGATATTCTTACCCTCGAGTGTGTCACACTCGGCCAGATTCTGATAGTCGGTACGAGTCAGGATTCCAGCCTTCATTCCACGAACGAGGCCTTCCAGATAGCCGTGATCCACGTTGAAGCTCAGCTCTGCCATGATGCCAAATGAGATATGACAAGCGTGGGGAGTCTCTGTCCAAATGTGTCTGTCTTTGGTTTTTTTTTAATACACTAACTTCCACATTTCTCCCCCTCTGACTAACATTCATGCAGTTATTTTGCCCTTCCTCTTAAACGCCGTAAAAATTCCATAGCCGTAAAAAAGAGTTTGCTTGTCTCAGTTCCCGAGCTCAAGTACATTCAGTCTGTACCGAGGGGGGAGAAATATCTCTTTTTAAAAAACAGTTTCAGTGTATAAATCAAAGACCATGATGCTCTTTGGCTCAACATCATGCAGGGGTGAAAGGAATGAGGCTAACTCACCTGTTTTTATAAGAGACAGTCGATAAAAAATGACCTTATCTGCTCTTCCATCATGAAATGCTCACAGTATTTATGGACGGTCAATCTCACTTCATACTTTTTGCATGCGTGAGAATGGATCTGTTCAAAATCAGCCGGTCGAACACACATCGGACAGCTTATGGACGTAGCATTTTTTCAATTTATCTTGTTCCCTGAAAACAAATTTATGTCAGACATAATCGCTGACCTCCCCTCATGTCCTCACCCCTACTTTTCTATTTTTTTCATTTAAGCACTTAGTGGGGCATAATCAGACACAGCGCCTGTCTTCAGCTCTGCAGATGTTTTCGGGTCCATCATGGATGCATTACTGAAATATTTAATATTGGTCTTTTCATTGAATCTTGGCTTCTTCTTAAATTACTTTATTGTCATGGCATTTGAGGACCTGCTGAACATATGATACGACTTCCATGAGAAGAGGAGCAGACATTGTCCCAGACAAAATAATACCGCATGTGGATCACAGATTGCCCAGATAAGACTTAAGAGATGCAAAATTACTTTATTTTGGAATTCAAAAATGATCACGTCCATGGATACACACTCGGCCCCCTACATGTGAGGTTCATGTTCATTTTCTTTATGCTTTCAACAGATAACATCACAAAGCAACTTATGTTTACCCACACACATAGCTCCCAGCAAACATTTGCCATAACATCTTTATTTTGCTTTGTTTTGATGCGCTGTCTCATATTTCCAAAAACGAAATATCCTCCCATGAATCCACATGTAAGTGACTTTTAATTCTGCATTCATTTATGTATGCCTGTCAAACGCCACCTTAAAAAAAAAATCACACAATATGGAATAGTAACACACAGAGATGATACAGGATGATATATTTATTCAATACCAAAAATATGAACTAAGTTCAACCGATAAATCCACATGTGAATAATAAATGCTTCCACATTTTGGAACAGTAACGTATCTCTTCTTCAAGCATATTTCACATAGGAACAAAAAATATATGGTTTATTTTGTTTAACTGTTTATGAATCTATGAACACGTTTAACATGGCAGGAGAGCAGAAGTGATAAAATATTCAAAAGCAGCACTAGTGCAGGAAATACCCAAGGCACCAAACACAGTTTACATGTGATTGTTTAGATACGTGCAAAAGCATATGCTGCTCATCCTTTGTTACACCTTCAGACTGCTTTGTTGGGTATTCGGATATTCTGTCTACATTTATAGGAATATCTCCCATTAAAAGCCACACAATGGAAAAGAACTCCTCTTTTTCATGATTTCCCAAATGTTTCGGTAATAATGTTCTCTGCATTCATTGTATATGCATTTCTATGTGTGTAGATATGTATGTTTATTGATATATGTATCTGTTAGTGTATATTGCAGGTGTCGGGTTGTGTCTCTGTGTGTTTGTGGTTCTACGTCTTCTTTAAGCACAGGGGGTTCATCCTCCAGCAGTGACAGATGGTGTTGAAGAGTCGACAGCGACAGGTAGCGCAGGGGTCACAGCACGGGACGTAGTTGGAGCAGCTTTCCATCAGGCGGCCGCAGCGACGTGCAGGGGTCATGGGATTTGACTTATTTTTCTGAAACAGCAATATGAAAAAACTGTCAAATTCCCCTTGGATTAAAACGTACCAATTCACATATGAAAAACATAACATTTGTCATTACAAGCCATGCAAATATTTATAATAATAGTTACAAACTGGCAGTTTAAGAGGAACAAAGGAAGCTTACAGGAGTCTGACTTTCCTGTGGTAGAGAAATCTTTCGCCTCGCAAACAGTCTTCTGGTCCTCGTTTGACTCCAAACTGCAGTTGGAGATAACACAAATCAATAAACAGCCCTTTTTATACTGACCGCTAAAGGATTTTTTTTTTTACTTTTTCAGTGGGGGTCAATTCCATTTCCAAGAAGAACAAAAACATCTTCGCACCCTCTTGATATCTGTATTCGTTACGGTGCGGTAGTTCTCCTCTGAGCTTTATTTGGATGTACTCCTCGCTGTCAATCAGCATCTTATTGTAGTGAATGTTTTGCAGGATGGGGTTGCACACCTCCACAAGGAGGAGGGTAGATAATCATTTTCAGGAACTGTATTTATGTGGATTTTATTGCCAAAGTAGATGCACATTTTCCTCTAACCTTCCTGGTTTATAGCCACCCTGATGTAACTACTGAAAAGACTCAATCAAATGTTATTTCGGTCGTACAAAACACGTCATCCTGCCTTTCTGCTCATCTGCTCCCTCGGCTGTATTATTGATCAACAGTCTACATCTCCTCTCTCACATTCTGCCAGGATAGTGCTGAGAAATGGGAATTATTTTTGGCTCACATTAAAGGGCTCATCAAATTAGTTTAACAGGAAATGACATCATTTGCTGTCTGTTAAAAGAGTATCTGCTGTTTTCAGTATTTTGGGGATGATGGTTTGGTCTGTACAACAAGTAGATTTTAGACCGTCATTTATGGTCCCAAGAGGATGCATACTAATGATTTTGGTGACCCCTTGACGTTTCCCTTATTGCCAACATTTATGTTTTTGCGTGTATCAACAATAAAAATATAATTTACAGGTACAGTAAAGTACAGTGGATATTTGGTTTTGAAGGGTTATTGAGAGTACAGTGATCGATTTAATTGCTCATCAGAGTGACGGCTTGCAGAAACAAAACTGTTCAGGGTGCGAAGGACCTGAAGCGTTTCCTGCAGGTTTTTCTCCCTCTTGAGGAGTTTAAGTCCTGAATGTCTGCAGTCCAGACGGTCTGCTTCAGTCTGATCCCGTCCAGTTTGGACGCTGATCCACGCAACCACGCAGTGAAGGATGTGCCGAGATGAGTTTTTTTATGACATTTTAATAACGTGCTATATTGCATTTTTATGACATACTATAATTTTCATTTTTTTTTTGTTGATATTTTCTATGACATACAATAGTCTGACTTTTTTATTGCATGCTATATACTATGACACTTTTATGAATGCAGCATTGAGCTGGATCTGCAGCTCCTGAGGCAGATTGAACTTGCTGGGTTGCCTTGTTCCTCATGGTGTCTGTGTTGGATGTCCTCTTGAGGTCCTGGGAGATGGTGGATCCCAGAAACCCGAAGGCGGTGCAGTTCAGAATGGTGAAGTCCACTGTCATCTCCATGAGAGTCCGGGTTGTTCTGGTGATCTCCTGATCTTTTGCCCCTGAAAGAGCTGACGCACAGATCCTGAGTGGAGGTGGGGAGGTTATCTGCTGATTCATCAATTCTCAGTGCCTTGCCATGTCTCCCTGTTGCCGGTATTGTGCATGTGTGTGTATGTGGGTGTGTGGGTGTGTGGGTGTGTGTATGGAGGGTGGGAGGTGTCTAATTTCTTGTTTTTATTTTTGTGTAAAGCACTTTGTGCTGCGCACTCAGTGTATGAAAAGTGCTTTATAAATAAAGATTGATTGATTGATTTATTATTTGTCTTCGTTGCACCGAAGCAGGAGCATTTCTATCATGGGTGTCAACTTGAACTGAAGACAGCTCCAAACATTGGCAATGGATCATGAGAATCTGTGGGCTTTTTTTTTTTTTTTTGCACATCTAGGCGCTGAGAACAGTCTTACCATTAACACAGTGTGTTTCTTTAATTCGCCGTGTCCGATATTCTGCACAGATGGGCATAATTTATTAGAATATTTGCTTTGAAGCAATAACAGTTATTAGAAATTGAAGCTAAATCTGTCTGCTTTCAAATGGAAATCAGAATGATTTGGCTCTACACCTCCTCTTTGCCCGCTGTTCTTTGGCTCGTCACAAAAAAAATCGACCTTCGACTTCAAACTACTCACCTCCACCTGCCACTGGCAACTCTAATTGATGGATGCATCACATATTGTTTATAAGCTAGGCTAGATGCAAGTTTACAAAGGCAACAAATCATCAACCCTCCTCCTTGGCTCAGACCTCATTCCTTCTGCCCCATGACTGATGGCTGTGGGGCCTTGCGGTCCAATCCTTTGGCTAGTGTGTGGCCAGATGTTTAGACTTCATCTGTTGTTTTTTCGGAAAAATACTTTCACCTCAGCGGCGTCACGTCTCTCCTCCTGCTGATGCCCTCGTCCACACTTTTTCATATCTTCTGCAATCTTTGCTTGACTTCTTCAAATACACACTTTCCTGGGAAACCAACGAATTGGAACGCCATTCTCATTCTCTCATAAAAGCCGCTCACGGTATCAGAATTTCACTAGAAAATGAGCATGGCTGAAAGGATTCACTTTAATGGTATAATCGGGATATCTACAGAACATTTGTCAGCAGTCAGATTAATCTTTAACTTTGTTTATGGGGGTTTTTGTCTCTTTTATGGCGCAGACTCACAATACGAGTGTAAGGTAGAGCCAGTTTATCATAACTGGTTTAAAAAACATACATCCATGATATTATAATAGGTGTAATATTTACACATCAACATTTATGTCAATGTTTACACCCTAAAGGATTAGCATTAATGTTTGATTGGTTTTCTGCTAGGTTGAATGTTTTTTTTTTTTTTTTTAGGCTCCTACCAGGAAACCACAAACTCAATATGACTAAATGCTGGAGGAGTCCTTAAGACCTCCTCTAAGCTTTATTTTACTGGCCTCTTCTGGATAAAAGTTTCAAGTCAGCTACCAGAGCCAGTTCTGAACAGAGACAAACACGTCTCGACTGCACCCACTTAGGAGACAGGAGAGCTTCTGTTGCTGCATCTTCGTTACAGAGTATCTTAGCTGCGACCTTTGACCCAGCATTCAGGTTTGACTGCTAGGTGCAGCTTAAAGCTGTATTTTCATGCGCACAATAAAAAAAGATTATGCTCATCAACGGTCTATTGTAGTGTAGAATCCACAGGGAATTTCCACCAGGCTCCGTGGGGCGTTTTTCAGCCTTTTACGTCTGCAAGATTACTGTTTTTGTACCGTCTCACTGCTTTTGTATTCATGATAGCGACTTGCAAGTGAACACAGTGAGGCATTTAGCAGCTAAAGAGTCCTTATTTATATTTCCCGCAGGAGATGGTGGATCAAACCCAGATCTAAAAGGAGAGTGGATATTGGATTTATGTTCACCAGGTGGCCACAGACACAACTCCAAATGAACGCTGATGGCGTTCAGCGTGTACTGGACGTGTGTCAGCCATTTGAAAATGTGGCACCTGTAAAATATATTTTTTTGGTTCATGCCAAATCCTTGAACTCTTGATTAATTAATTCCTCTGTTGCACTCGCCACAAGGTGGCAGAACAAACTGTGGATGTGTGTGGAGTTGATGTTTTGTCCAGTCCTGACTGTAAAGTAATATAGAGAATGTTTTTCTACAACTAATGCAGAATGAACATTGAATTTACATTTACATTTAGCAGCTTTTATCCAAAGCGACAATGTTTTATGTAACAATTCCTGATCCAACTTTGAACAAATGTTCCCCCAGCACTGCATTTCCAATCCCTGGCCTGGAGCATCACAGCATCATCATACTGACTGGCAGGGTCCTCTTTAAAACACAAACTAACAGAAGACAACAAAACCTAAGCTCCTCACGTTTCCAATGTCGTCGAAGGTTTGTCAACAATGTTTACAGCAGTAATCCAAAATCAAAGCTGTGCTGTGTATTATTCATGTCAAACTCTTCTTGGCAATTGTAAAAAAGCAGGGATTGTGACAGACTGCACATGTGTGGCAACTCTCCCATCGAAGAAAAACAAGCTGAAACCAGAACGAAAGCCATGCTTTGCCCAAATTAAAGCTGTCACAAACTCCATCCATCAGTGCACTGAATTTGTGTTCATGCTTTGAAAATGATAAAAGCAGGGGTCTAATGCTATTATATGCAGGATTGGATCAAATACATATATAATTGCAACATTTCTATTTTTTCATGAATTAAATCATATTTATGGGACTATTCCATTTACTCTTGCTGTGGTTGAACCACTTTAGGGTATTTATGCAATCTGATTGCAAAATATCCACATCCTAAAAAAGACTAGGTGTTGATGCTGACTTATTAATCTATGCATTAGTGGGGAATTATACACCTTGGTCTATCCTCCTTATATATTTAGTCTATTTGAATATTTCTATGACTACTTTACAAAGCAAGCCAATGGATACTCTGTTTATTTTAAGATTAAATACAGAACTGTAAAATAAAATGATTGTCACATCAAATCTTTTGTCCATATATATATGCAGTGCAATCCTCACCTGTGTTATTCTCACTCTTCCTGGCATCTTTCTTCGTGTCCTCTGCCCAGGACAGCGGGAGGGCGAGCAGGAAGAAGCACAACAAGTGTCTGCCGGTGATCTTCTTCATGATGATGATGATGATGATGATGATGATGATGATGATGATGATGATGATGATGTTGAGATCTGTTTGTGACACGGTTTGAAAAAAAAGAAAGAAAAAAATCAGTTTGACTTTGATGAAATAAATCCCCGTCCACCCTGTGGTGCTATGGTGGGTTTGTGTGTGATGGACCTACTTCTCCTTCGAAAGCTCACTTTAGCTGCCTCGGCTTGCTCTGCGGCTGTGAGGCGGTACCTCTGCCTCCGACACAGGCTGCTGGGTGACGAACAACAAAGACGCCCCCACGTCACGGGCTCAACGCACGCATGTGAATGATTGTTGCCCTGGCAACAGACAAACGTGAGGTCACCGCATTTTCACTCGCGCCTGTGCACGCGCACAGTCGCCAAATTGTGTCTGATCGGGTCTGAATGCAACTCTTTGAGTGGACCAGAGATGATCAGTATGTGATCCAGTCGCAGACATTTTAAACGCTTGTGCCATCCAGAGCCACATGAGCATCATTATTATCTCCATTATTATTATTATTATTATTATTATTATTATTATTATTATTATTATTATTATTATTATTATTATTACACTTTTTAAGACTTTTACAGTCTAAAGTCAGCGCATCCACTCCACTGTCTATCTGTGTGCGGTGACACACACTCAAAATGTCAGAGAAAATATCGATTTTTATCATTTGTATTCCGCGATTGTAAATAAAACAATTAATGAAGTGAGTGAAGAGTCAGTTGGCAGCCAATGGCAGTATAGCCTATATAATGTTTTTGAGAAAGCGTAAGTCACTGCAAGAGGTCTTGCTGCCACAACCGACCACACAAAATATGATGTCGTACCGCTGCAGCAATTACCCGTGGACAGACACAGAGGTGCACACCCTCTCCCTCACTCACTCATTCACGGACGTACATGATCACATGGTCCTCCTGGCGGAGATGATCATTTAAAAAACACTGACCCTGCTCTTTATGTTAATTCTCAAAGAAGAATGTGAGGGAAAAGTGTCTTGTTTAGGCCTACTGTAGTCATCAGGAGTTAAAAATGCATAACCAATAAGAGACAGTGGATGGAGGTAAAACGTGATTAACATTGCATAGGAGGATCAATTCTTATTAGCAGGATAGAATGATCCCGTTCTGAGTGTGGGACTTTTTCTTTCTTCATAATTTTTCTCTGATGTTGATAAAAAGGGAGGTGGGGCTCAGAATTCGAGGAGTCTGAGTTAAGTTCAAAATGTGAATCAGGTGATGGGCCATATAAAATACCTGGTATTTTTACTGGGTACTTGCCTTCGGTCAGGAGATGCTACTTAAAATCTAAGAATAAATAGCAGGGGCGTGTTTTATCCCCTCCTTATGTAATCCAGTCCTCCTCACATTAAGAGTGTGTTTGAAGACCTAAATGAAAGCTGTTTAATCACCGAATGTTCCCTTTGAAAATGAGATAAAAAAGTGTGATTTATGTTGAAAGTCTGAGCAATGATGATCCCACATTTGATTTAACTTCTTCTGACCTGCCTGGTGAGTCCATCACATCTGGTGATTTTATGCACACCTTTGAAAGGTGTAGACTCACCCAATAACTCACTTTAATGCTAGTATCACTGCTTCATTTCATGGATGGTCTCTCCCTAGATATTTGGAGACACCTGCAGCTGCAATATTCCTCTACTTGCATTGTGCAGTTTAACTCTCTAAAAAGAAAACTACATAATATGCGATCACGCCGCAGGATGTTGGGTCTATGGTTCTCCGAAAACCACTCCTCCAGGTTTTCCATTAGGAATGTAAAATTCCTGATTATTATCTTCCATGGCAGGTTTCAGTAGTACATTTAAAGAGATCAGTCAACTTTATGACTCTCTGACTGGTTAATGTTCCGTATACAACGCAAGCCCTTAACATCTAAGTCGAATCTCGTCAAATACCACTTCAGAGCAATATTTCAGTGCAAAGACACGCACTAATAACATCAATCTGATTGTGAGTCATGGGAACGTAGCAGTGGGAGGGAGGGGGATTTAGATAAGTGTTATAATATTAGAAACACAAACAGTTGAAGTAACCTAATGTAGACCCATAATACTCCTTGGCCTCTCCTGTAAGGCTCCTCACCATTATCCAATCAACGTCTGAGTCCGACATCGCTCCAAGGTCCACGAGAGCCACCAAACAGTGGATCTGGGTGGGGATATGAGTTTCTGGAATATGCAAACATATAAAAATATATATACTTTTTGGCTCAGCATCATAGACAGTGCCCTCTCTGAGTGACTCTCAGTGAAATCGGTGGAATCTGTGCTCTTCCTAATAACTGTGGAATAGGTTGTATGCAGGCCAATGACCGATCTAAGAGCAAATCTAAAGTAATCTAATCTAAATTTACAGACAGGCCTAAAATATCCTGCACGCATCTGTAAGAAAAGACCAATATGCTGAACAGCAAGGTCAGGTGGAAGTAGCTTTATGGTAAATCACTGATTTATTGCATATGTTTTTCATCCAAACTGATGTTCTACGATCCACTATGAGGCCTTGTGTCCAAATCTAATTTGAATAACTAAGTTATTTCATCTGATTTCATGCGTAAACGCTTGCTTATTGTAAATCAAATGGAAAATTCTGGGGGGGGGGGGGGGGGGGGGGGGGGATATGAAGACAGCGATCCCAGGGTAGGAAAGTATTGCAGTCTTATCTTTTGCTGGGGTTCAAGTTGAAAAATATGACGGATCTGGCATGAAGCTGCGTGCACTGCATGGATTTGTGATGCGTATAAGGCAACAGGATACTCACATAATACAAAGAATGTGGGAGGAACAAAGGGGTCAACGGGGCCCTTCATAACAATCGTTCATCAGGGCCTCCCACTGCACTAGCCCCACCACGTAAATCTGGCCTCGACCTCCATAATCAGAATCATGTGCACCAGTAACACAGGGAAGTGTTCAATGTGTGATGGTGTTTGTATTTTTGGGCGGCGGCGAGTTGTGTTTTTGGGTGCTGCATTTAGATAAACACCGAGCTCGACGAGGTGTTCACGGCCAAAAACTTGCATGCAACAATGAGGGCACGAGACCAAAACAAAATTATATGCAATGGTCAAAGATTTATGCTGCACTTTTCAATTTAGCTCCAGGAAATTCTCCACCGTGAGAATATTCAACATTCGAGTTGACAGATTACAGGTTGGGAACCTCTCTGTCTCTACTCTTGTCTGGCTTCCTTCATACATGGAACCGGATGAAGTATATGGTCCATATTATTATTGCAATAGGTCTTTGATCTCCTGTCATGTCGATGCTCCTGTGTGATGAAACCCCCTGAGTAGTTGTCTTTATAGAGAACGGTCCAATGGTTTCGTGTTAAGCCGTTTTTTTAAACGGTGGGATAAAAACGTATGGGGATGATGACATGTATGTATCTGCACTGACTATGTAATTTGTATTTATGATCAGTTATTGCAAAAGTGCTGACTCCGAGGAGGAGATGGATTGGCGGTGTGGTACGAGAAGTGGGAGCTGTGTTCCATCACTCCGACGCTGGCTTTTCTCTCATGCAGTAATGAACAGCTGGTAGAGGGCTGACCTTCTGATGGTCTGCTCTTGTGTGGGATTCGCTTCCAAGCAGAACATTCACCTCCGAGCTCTTATAATAGAACCCAACAACTACATCAAAGCTATCCATTCGGTTTATTTTAATTTTGTTTTAGCATGTAAGTCCAAGTCAAGTAGTCCTGAACGTTGTGTTTAAAATCCTAAACAAGTCATTATTATTCCCGGCTGCTGGTGTGCAATGTGATTGGCTGCCGTGGGATTGATTTAAAACACTGCCTGGCGCCAAGAACAAGTGATTCACTGCAAACGTTTTACAACATAATCTTTCATCTTTGGCCATGGGGAGTTATTCCAAGTCAATCGGCTCAAGTCCAAATGGAGTCTCAAGTCATTGGTGTCTAAGTGAAAGTCCAGTTGGAAGTCTGCTTTGTTGTCAGAAGAAACACCTTTTTGAATATGATTTCAATTTTGAGCACCAAACACTTCATGCATCAATCTGTAGTGGAAACGTGTGAAGGAAAACACAAACTAAAAATATGAAGATATATGATGCAGCGAGAGACATTCTCCACTGCTTTTAGATATTTATGTTGTCCCTGCTGAGTCTTACATTTAAGGCACTTTGGCTTCTCTTTTTAGAACCGGAGGGTCAACAAACATGTAAGCATTATTTACATTTCCTTCCTCTTTTGTGTCTTTTAGGGGGAAGTGACCTCTTTAAATGTGCATATGGAACCTATTCACAAATATAATAGCTGAGGTTAATTCATTTATAAACCTTTCATAGCTGTTGAGTCAGTGAGATTTATGTTCAAAACTTTCTGCACATTCAAAACATTTTCTGAGAAGTTGAGAATATTGTAATAAATTAAAGAAAGTAAAGAAAGAAATTTGTGATTTAACATTTTGGCTACAGCAAAACACTTGCTGAGAACAGAACATCCAAGTTTCCAGCATCCCTTAGATTCAGGTGTAACCTAGGAAACTGCTACGCTGCCACCTTCTGGTCAAATTTGTCTCATAACACATTATTAATAATGTGGTTAATATTGACATTTCATGGGAGGAGCAGAATATTTCATTTCCAAAGCAACATAATCCACAAGCACTTATTGTGACTACAAAGCTGGATATCTTACGGTATTTGCGGTTGCTACACACCTGGAATACAGGAAACATGGCAATGACAAAATGAATACATATCAAATTAAATTCCCAGAACTGTACAGTTTTTGTTCCCCCTGCTCACACACACGACACACACAAATGTGCTTGTTCTTGATTCCGAGATACAACCAGGGAATTACTTCTGACCACCATCGGAGCTTTTACCAGAACCATCGTAGAGACCAACAGTAAGAACATCAGGAACACCAACACAGAAAAATAAATAATAAACTTAACTACAACTGTATTTTCCACAAATTGATGTGTAAAATCTTCCAGTGTTTACATCAGCTGATGGTTAGAATTATAATTTGGGATATCAAGGATAATATACGAACATAGGGAGTAAATATGTGAATATATACTTTTATTCTTTGTCAACCTCAGTGAAGGAGAATCTTCTGTCATCACCCACACCTTCATTGCCATCCGTCTGCTCAAATCTATTCACACCAGTGTCTCCTTCTCTCAGCGTGTCGGTGGTCCGACTCGAGGACTCTTTAAGCTGGATATGAGATCTGTGTGAGAAGCAATCATTGGAATTTACCTTACATAATAATAATAATCGCCATCTTATAGCATTTTGTTGCTAAAGACACATCTTTACTTGACTTTCTTCACCAGGAGGCTGAAGTGGTTTTCCTTTTCCTCCAGGGTCTTCTTTAAGGTGTCAATTTCTCTCTGATTTTCGAGTAGTTCCCTCTGAAGACGATGGTTACTCGCCTCCAGAGTCTCACAAAAAGCCTGCATTCAGAACAACAGCTGATGATTACTAGACAACAATCTTCAGCCCTTGAGATAATCTTTTTGTGGGGGGAAAAAAAAGTGACCTCACCCTACTTTCCTCTACACTGTCAAATGGACTCAGTCTGTGAACCAAACACAGAAACTGTCTGACGGCTCCACTGTCAAGCAAGAAATAAAAATAAAAACTCCACATCAAGTGGCATTTCTAAAGAAGTGTTGAAAGGTGTCTTATCGACACACACCTGTTGATAATATCTTTGTGGAACATCAGGTTTTGCAGAAATGTCTGCAGCCCAGTCTGCCTCTCCTCTAGATGGTCCTCACTATAGTTGCCTCCGAACCAGCGCTTAGGAGGCAGGGCCAGGCGGCAGCTGGGAAACAGCTCTTTGAGCTGCAAAACACAAAATAAAATAAGTATGGGCAACAATACGAGTGACTCAGAGTGAAAGCCATATACGCTGTCATATAAGTGGAATAAAGATGAGTGTCAAGTGTATTGGACCAAATCCAGAGTGGCGCCTCAGTGGACTGTATCATCCTGCAGATCTGTACATGAACAAAGACAGCTCAGACCTGGTTTATCCTCCCGTAGACCAGCTACCCTCAGAATTTCACGGTTCGTCGTTTCACACCCCGATGCTCCGTAAACGTCACAAAGGTGCGTGACTGGTTCTCACTCTGTCATTGAGGCTGCAGAAGTCCGTGTATCTTCTGAAGATCACCCAGCTGTCTCCTTGACTCCCCGTCACCAGGATCTTATACACCTACAACACGGATGGAGCAACATCCTCAGAAAACGGGGGATTTTGTGGGGCAACTGCTGCTGCAGGATGCAGTGACATGCTCACACTTGTGACTGAAGTTATGTAAGAGTTTTTCCCCAGAGAGGAAGTCATATGTTATAAGTATGACATCTCATAAATCGACAGACAAAGTCCATGTGTTTTTACAATGAATTCATTCATTCATTACTGCATTAGTGTCCATCAATGTTATTAACTGATCATATAAAACATCACACAGTTTTGGAAACCCCTTCCATCTTGAGTTCTTTCTTTGATGAATTTACCATCAATGTTGGCCTATCTATAAATGGCAAACCTGTTAAATCCCTACCGTGAACTTTGCCCTTTGCTCCAGGATCTCGTAGCCCAGCAATATCGGGGCGATGGATCTCTCCGCCCAGCCGTCCAAGAGGCACCCCTCACCCTCCGGCAGTGTAGATGACCAATCCAACATGCCTCCTCTTTGTCTAAGCCCCAGCTGTAGCACCCCAGGGTCCAACTCTCCTCATCCAGGAAATACTTTTCCCGAGGTGAGGGCTTATAGTTCAGGGACGAAGGTGAACGCTCCAGTTCAGCTCACTGAGAATGGGACTGGAATAAAAGAGGCAGCAATATGTGATGCCCTTGATGAACCTTTGATAGCATTAAGACACATTGAGTTAATTCATATGAACACAGGAACACATAAGAATATTTGGAGTTTAGGAGCCAACTTACAATGACACAGTGCAAACTGTACCTGTCTTTCAGAGCTGGAACAACAAAGGACACTAGTGTTTCTTGCCTGAACTGAACAGGGATCGGCAGTCTTGCTGGATCATCAGAAACTCTTGGCACATTGTGTGACCGCCACGTAAGTAGTTAGAATGTGGTTACTGATTTGTTGGAATCATCTGCTTTACAGAGGTTTCAGTTTACAAGGGGGCTACCCCAGCGTGCTCTGTCCTCCCAGACAGGAAGTTCCTGTTCCAATAAAACCACATCTCACCTACAAAACACAATATCTACAATCTTATGAATACTAACTTTAATGTCCAGTAATAACATTAGAATCAGAAAAATATTCAATCAGTTGTAATTTTAATTTTAAAAAATGGCACAATAAGGTCATTGCAACATTATAGGAAGTGTATGGACTACCCCGCCTGGTATTTATTATCATATTGTTTATTGTCTACAATAAAACCACATTCGTGACGTTTTTATTAGGTTTCATTGGGAACGTATGTTTATGTTCTATATTGTGTGGCTTTTGTCTGTGTATTGTCCCCAATTAACGAAAGGACTTTTTTTTTTTGTATTTTCGTACTATTAATACAAGTATTGTGTAGATATGTGATGTTTATTGCCCGCGCAGGAAATCCCCACATTTGGGAAATTCCATTGTTGGAGGAATTCTTTAAACGAAACTGAAATAAAAATGTGAATTTGAAGTCTGAACGATGACGTTATTCAAAGAACATAAACGCCCTGTCATTATATTTGGGCTCGCCCTATCATATAATTTTTTTATGATTTTAAAATATTTTAAATAAATGAATTACAATAACACTCCTAGATTTTCTCCAAACGTAACTATGTGCCTGAATGCGTCTCGCCAAAACCCGGAAGTATGTCGTCATTAGCAACAACAAACCCACCTGCCTTAAATGACAGCGGCGCTCACTGTTGTTGTTCCCCTTTCTCGGCTCAGCCTGTTACAGCTGGTTGGAGGCGGTGACAGCATGATAAGAATAAGCGGGCAGGTGAAACCGTGGCCGTTGGGTGTTTTCCGTCAGTGAGCAGGTGAACCGTTTATATATGTAGCTCTTTTTTTAGCCGTCCTCCTCTCGCTACATCAACGTTAGCTTAGCTTGCTAGCAGCCCGCGACATCGTAGCAGACACGTGAATGGACGCTTCCTCTTCGCGTTTCCCGTAAAGGGCAGTTCTGAGTTCAGTGGCAGACCTCGTGGATGCTGATTCCTCAGAGACTTCCCGTAAAAGGCTTACCGGCTGCTATGGAGCAGCACGCCGCTATGGGCTGCGTGAACATCGGCAGCCTGACCAGCACCTTGCCTGTGATCCCCTACCAGAAGCTGACGGACCTGTACTACCTGAGCAGAGGCGGCTTCGGCACCGTGTTCAAGGCGCAGCACTCCGACTGGAGAACCACTGTGGCCATTAAGTGCCTGAAACTCGACTGTCCCGTCGGGGAAAGGTGAGTTGTGTGGACGTGGACCACATCATCTAACAATGTAGGCCGTAGACACTGTTTGGAAGGAATGTTGAATTTAAAGGTTAACATCCCAGGCGTTTTTCCTGAGAAATACGAATCAAGACTTGAATTAGAGTTTTACTGAATCATGTTAGGTTTGAATCAGATGTGTTCATAGTATTTCATGTCCTGCAGCTCAGGGGAAGGCACTGGCACAAATCTGCATATTTCACCCTGCACAAATGTTTGTTTTTATTTTGAGCACAGTGAACCGCTTACTAATGTGCAATAACTCCGCATTATCTATTGAATTTCAGATAGATCATATATTGTGATTATATGATCCGTCAATGTTATTTTTGTACACATTTGTGTAGTTTCATTTAGTGATTTGGAATAGCTCTGACTTAAAAATGCACACAGTTACTTTTTCAAGTCTTTTGTTTGACACATATATAGAATTATGTGTTATGTAACTCATCCAGGTTTCAGTCAGTTTCACACCCACAATATGTCAAATGTCATCACTGTTTTCTCATTTGTATGTTATCGCTGCCTGTGTTTCAGAGAGAGGAACTGCCTGCTGAAGGAGGCCGAGGTCCTCCACAAAGCCAGGTTCAACTACATCATCCAGATCTTTGGCATCTGCAACGAGCCTGAGTTTTTTTGCATAGTCACAGAGTTTATGAGTAATGGCTCTCTGGACCTGTTGCTCCACGAGGTAACTATGTGTCATCATGTCATTTCATAACAACTGATCTAGTCCTAACATCATAATCCAAGGCTCAATCTTAAATAATGTGGATTGAAGATGTATTTCAGATGAAAAACAGAGTGGCTTAACCTGACTATAAGGCGTTTACATAGTTTTTCCTTTTTCACTCAGAAAAGGCGAGTTAATATGCAGTTAAATTATTAACGGTATTCTGTATTCAATCAATTTACACTGTCACAAATGTAGAGGAGAAGTGACCATTATACTTCTACAGTTCTTGTTCCTGGAGTTTGTTACCGGAATGGTTGAAGTGAAAGAGTCTCTGTTGTTTTTGGCAAGGGGCTCCGTCTCCTTAATGCGTCATTCATCACATGTGTGTCTGCCATGGCATCAATGCCTGTGTGACTGCAAGTAAAAGTAAAACATGGAACTAAGTAAAAGAGAGAGAGAAAGCAGAGAAATATAGTTTGGGGGGGAAATTCCCACTTAGTGTGGGTGTAGTAACATTTTTCTCCCTTTTTTTTTATGGTGTCATATCACAACAGAAGTTATCTCAGGACACTCAACACATCGAGCAGTAGAACACACATGATTTTCCGAGTCAATACATTTTCCACGTCCCAACATCACCCAGGAGCACGTATTACAGCAACAGTGGCAAGAAAAAACTGCCTTAACAGACTTTTAGGCAGAAATCTCGACAAAGCTCTGGGGAACATGCACAGAGAGAGAGAGAGAGCTAGAGAAAGTCTCTATGTGTTATTATTAATCCCCCGGCAGTCTAGGTCTATAACAGCATAACTAAGAACTGGTTCAAGTTAGGGCTGAGTGTTGTCAAAGAGGAAAGTTTTAAACCTACTCTTAAATGTGAGAACGGTGTCTGCCTCCATTACTTCCGTGTTTATCTGGGTTCTGTTGCCTCTGCCTGCAGAAGGACATGTACCCTGGGCTTGCCTGGCCCTTGCGGCTGAGGATCCTGTATGAGATTGCCCTTGGGGTTAACTTCCTTCACAATATGAATCCGCCCCTCTTACATCACGACCTAAAGACGCAGAACATACTGTTGGACGGGGAATTTCATGTTAAGGTATGTGAGTCAGCGAGACTGTGGTACGGTATGAACTGGATGTGTGACAAAAAGAAGCAAGCATTTGACCGTGGTTGTCGCTGATTGTCAGAATCATTATCATTTTGGTCATTTTTAAGCAACATTTCAAGAAATCTCTTGTTCAAGGTGCTCAATTGTGAGGATTTTCTGCTTTACATTGTCATACAGTATTTATTAGTCAACTGAATACATTTTGACTGTTGCTCTGATAATATAAGTTGCAAGATGACATCTTGATGTCGATGGAAATTATAATTGGCACACATTTTTTATGTTTTTTTGACATTTCTTAGACTAAATACAGAGAAAACTAAATGAACCAATAATGAAATGAATTGTTAGTTTTAATTTGAGCTATTATTTCTTTGAATAATTGACAACCACTCACCTTATGGGAAAAAGTGCTGCTTGTAAAGCGTTTTGTGCTAAAATAATAATAAAAAAGTGTGTCAAAGTAGCTCACACTTAGCTAATGTTCTTAAAGCCCCAATCAGTTGTCTAAGAAAAAGCTGATCCAAGAAAAACAATGTTAAGAAATAAAATACGTATATCTAGAATGATGAAATAATGCCGATGTTCTGCTATTGCTCTGTCCAGATCGCTGACTTTGGTCTTTCAAAGTGGCGGCAGCTGTCCGTCAGTAAAGGATCGGGGTCCAAACCCACAGAGATGGGGGGCACAGTGATCTACATGCCCCCTGAGAAATACGAACCCTCCAAGAGCCGTCGGGCCGACGTGAAGCACGACATGTACAGGTGAGACACGAAACCTCAATAACTGATAATTAGAAATAGTTCTCCATTAATCTGGCTATGGTTTTATTATCTACAACATGAGTTCCATCTAAAAATGTTTTATTGATATGAGGTTCAATTGCTCAGAGGTCATCATATTGTGCAGAATTTGTGAATAGAGGAACACTCGATGATGTCATTGCACACTTTTTAAACTCTTATGGATTAAATATTTGTTGAGCTTAAGCGTGATAATTTGTTGGCATGTGGTTGTTGGATTGTTAGCACACCAGTGCAGCGGATTGTGCCAGGGACTACTGTCTCTCATGCCAGGGAATTGGTCTAATTTCAGGATGATGACTATATCCTGCATGTTTGTGGCAGATAAACACATTTGTTGGCATGCCCCCAGTTTGGAGAAGCAGGCAGGAGTCACTGTATGGAAGCAAAGCAATGTACGTCTGTGGACGGGGCAACAGCAAAACTTATTAAAGCCACCTTAAAAAAAAAAAAAAGAAGAAGAAGAAGAAATGAATAGTGAGTGCTATATTTAGAATATTGATTTCAGACGGCCCTTTTGGACAAGGGAACTGAAGACATTATATTCATCTATGCTAAAACAACCAGACTTCATTGACAAAAAACAGTACATTTACCTTCCAGAACAAGATGTTTGCTGCTCTACCACTTTTTGATCAGTTAGTCTGTTTGCGTTAATGTATTGCTTTGTTGGATTCAAACTTAAACTTTAAAAAACCAAAGTGTCTGACTCTTTCTCCAAACTGGGGGCTCCTACTACTACTACTACTACTACTACTACTACTACTACTACTACTACTGGTTGGTAATACACTGATTATAGATGAGCAGCTCACATGGCCTTACTTAATAACAATCCAAACTTTCCCTTTAAGCTTTGAGGCAATAGGTTTCCATTGCTGCAACAAGTGAATCGGTCATCATTCTTCCTCAAAGTCTCCTTTCTGATTAGCTCATAATAAAGTCCGTGAGGTCTGAAGGGGAATACCAGTCGTACAGAATGACTTCACCCTATTAATGATTTATCTCCTGCATGTTTGCATTAAAGTTACGCCATCATTATGTGGGAGGTGTTGTCCAGGCAGATTCCATTTGAAGGTACAAACATTTTTTATTCTCACGTTTTTTATATCTATTATAGTTTGTTTGTATTTTCACCGTGTATATTTTAGTTTGATTTGATTGGTCACTAATTCTGTTGGGTTGCTCTTTGGGTGATGCCATACTTTCACTAATGGTGTATGTGATGTCTGTCTGTGTGTGTGTGTGTGTGTGTGTGTGTGTGTGTGATCAGAAGTGACCAACCCCATGCAGATCATGTTCAGTGTGCTACGTGGGATGCGTCCTGACACGAGTCTGGACAGTCTGCCTGCTGGCATCCCCAGCAGAGAAACCCTCATCAGTTTAATGACCTGCGGCTGGACCGCTAACCCTGATGAACGACCTTCCTTTCTCAGTAAGCTCACACAATTAACAGAATCTTACACATTTCAACCTCTCAAAGGGCTGTACTGTACCATGGGATGACATCTCTTGTTGATGTTGAGTAACAGACAAATCCACCTAGTCAGTCCTGAATTTTACCCTGACAAAGCAGTGACTAAGTAACAACTTCCTCCCGTCTCCGCTTTCACAAAATCTGAGTATCGTTTTCCGTTCAGACATTTATAGACATTGTTCATCTCACAGTCGAAACATAGACATTCACTATCTACTGACATGAGTTCAGCAATAACTTTGGTATGTTCTTTCTCCTATTTTCTCTCACTGACACTCCCACACAAACTGCAGAGTCACGGCAACATTAGACAACAGCATCACACAGTTTTCTTTTCAACATTGAAGAACTGAAAGTGTTGATTTATCTGCACATTTTTTGTGTTTTTTTTTTTGTGGTACTGAAACCATTAAACTGAGAACTTTATTGCAACAATTCAGTTGGCACTTAATGTTTGGGTGACCTTACAGATTCCTTTTATCTGTACATAAAAGTACATAAAAGTACCCCGAATAGCCAAATGCACTAAATTCACCAACAAACGTGCCAAATGTCTTACCACACCTTCCCACACAGAGCTATGGTTGAAAGAAGTGATTCCAGCTAAAATACTTTTGTCTTATTTTTTATTTTTTTTGCCATCTCAGAGTGTTTGATTGAGCTGGAGCCCATGGTGAGGAAGTTTGATGAAATTGACTTCCTGGAGGCTGTGTTGGAAATCAAGAGGTCAAAGGTTGGTCTTCTCACTGTTCTTGTTTTTTAAAGGGTGCTTTCACACCTCCTATTCCGTTCATTTCATCCAGGCAAAGGTGTAGGTGTTGTACTTTAACTCTGGCCCAGTTCATGTTCATGCTGACTTTTTACAAACGAACCAAGAAGAGTAAACATGAAGTCATACAGACAGACTGTTAACTCATTGTTTGGACAGCTTTGCCCATTGTCATCCATCAAATTCTGGTGATAAAATGTATGCAGCAGTGAATACGCAGCTAACAATAGAAAAGATTTCACAATCAGCAGATGCATGTTTTTAGTTAGATTGGTTCACTTCCACTTGAAAGTAGACCGAGAGTCTCCTTTTCGATTCACAGCTTTTACACAAGCCCAAATTTACAAGGTGGGCAAGCAGATTCTGAAAAAGGGAAATGAAGAGGTAGAGGGAGATGAGTAACGACATGTGACAGAGATCGCCAGCCGGACTCAAACTGGGGACGCTGTTTTTCTTGGTCGGCACCTTAAAGGCAGAGACCATTTCTCACAGTTTATCTGAACGGATGAATATGGAAATGGGGACAATAAGAGATGTTTACACTTTTGATGATGACAGAATAGATACTAGTAACATCTATTATTATTAGATTAATACTTATATTATTTGGGTAAATATATTTATTTGATTTTGCCATATTTGATCAACAAATGTGATTGTTCCCTACTAATCGTCTCTGACAGTATGACCCATACAGCTCTTCTTCTTTGTTCCTCCACAGTTGATGCAGAGATCAGCTTGTTGTTCTGCTCAGTCAGTGAGTGAGAAAAGGAGTGAGGATGCATCCCTGAACATGCTGAACAACAGGCCCAGCCTCTGGCCGGTCAGTAGCCCACATTTCTGTGAAAATATCTAGATAAAGTCTAATAATAAACATTGCTACATGGGGATGCACTTCTATATTTAAGCCTGGCCTGTTTAATGGCATTATGTCTTTTGTCTGTGTGGAAAATGTAAATAAAACATCGCTGTTTGCTCTCACAGGAGAGCTGTACATCCGGCTCAGGCTCTTGTTCCTCCCAGGACACAGACATATCTCTACCAGGCGCCCTCACCAGCAGCAATGTTGCACCTTCTAAAGGTTAGGACTGTTATTTTATGTATTGGCAGTATTTACTGAATGGCAAAGAAACAAAGAACAAGCTCACTGTCCCACGCGTCAGCTTTTAATACAAGCTTTGTCATCCCTGGTCTGCTCTTTCTGATGCAGAGGGGCTTCCATCGTCATTTTTAGCTCATACTCTGGAGCCACCCGAGTCTTTGAAGGACCAGTACGGAGTCAACAATCTCAACGGCAACCAGAAGGATTTGAACATACCCGTCAAACCAGGCCTGCCCGTCACCGAATATGAGACACGGCTCGAGAACCTCACCCTCAAGCCTCAGCAACAAAGTACAGTTCAAGCATAATGGATAAAGTGGTTGATAATAATAATAAAATAGTTCTGGAAAGTTGAATTAAATAGATTTGTTGGGATGATTTTGTAATTTACAACCTAAATCTGAATCACTTCTCTCTCTCTCCTTGCTTGCAGCAGACTACTCTCCTCCATTGGAGCACTCCCCTCCCTCACAAGGCCCAGTCTCCCAGTGGATCGCAGCGCGGCGGGAGGCAATCGTCTCCCAGATGACGGAGGCCTGTCTGAACCAGAGTCTGGATGCCCTGCTGGCCCAAACCATGCTGATGCGGGAGGATTACGAGCTGGTGGTGACCCAGACCACCCGCACCGCCAAGGTCCGCAAACTCCTGGACAACTGCCACCGGCACAATGAAGAGTTCTGCCGCGTCGTCGTCCGCAAGCTGCGCGACAACAAGCAAATGGGCCTGCAGCCTTACCCGGCTGAGATCGGCTCCCCTACCGTTGTCCCCAGTGCACCGCCGCTGTCCATGTCCTACAATAGCCCCAGGATCATGTAGCAGCCGCCACAGCCAGGCAACGGAAACCATCCAGATTATAGACCGTGCCAGCTTTACACTACAACGTAACTCTTGCTGGTTCCGCTGTCGTTGAGATGGTCACCACGGTCCCCGTCAGACTTTGGCACAAAGAGACTGTGGAACGGAGGACTGGGTGAGCAAAACAAGTCACAGGTAGAAAACTACGCTGTCGGCTGTGAAGACTGTCCACTCACAAGACACAATATTCTGTGTGACCAGAATCAAAAGATTTTAACGGAATCACTGATTTTATTTAAAAGTGTTAATGAGGTGATATATTTATAGTCCATCCCTTCATTCTGAGTAAATGCAGGGTTTCTCTCTTTTTGATACGTTATGCTTTCTTCTTCAAAGCTCAGTTACCATTATGTGAAAGTGTAATTATGTAGCCCAGTATTTGTGTGTGTGTGTGTGTGTGTGCGGCGCCTTATTATTACGCCAACATCCTCGACACACTCGGTTGATCGGAATAATTGACAGGAGGACTGTTAACACGCTGGAGAACGTACAGCAAAAGTAAGGTTTATTCCTATTAAAGCAATCTTAATCCAAACCTGTCCTGTAGTCCCGAGCGAACTATCCTGGTCAGCTTTTACCTCCCGAGTGACGTGAGTGGATACGTGGCCCTCACAGCGTGTTTAGCCAATGATCGCTAACTGCATAGTTTTACACAGCTGGCTGTAGCTGAACTGTTGGGTTGAGTCAGTGTCGATACTTGTCACCGTGGTGACCACATGGAAAGTTTTTGTCAGGGCGATTTTTCCTCCCCCCTCTTTCTTCACACTGCTGAGCTCAAGAGAGTAAAAAGGAAGTTGAGATTGTAATTCAAGACCCGGAATGAGAAGGATGCCAGCGTGTCTGCATGTCTGTCTAGATTCAAAGTGGAACAAAGTGATCTGATTACTTTTGGTCCTCTCAGGAGTGGCCTCACCTCTCAGTAATTCACTCCAGGCTCTTCAGGATACTTCTGGAGTTATAGTTCATCCACGGGCTTCACAGCTTTGTCCTGCTGAGCTGCTCTGCAGAAGAACTGCAACACATGAGCAAAGAAGATCAAACCTGATTTGTGGGCCGAATACAGAAAGGTATACGGGACAAATAATATTAAGTAACCGGATACGCTTGGCTTTAGTTGTTATTGCTGTGCCCACATATTACAAAAAGTATTTCTATATCTGAGCTCTTCAATTAAGTTAAATTAATTCAATACTGTGAAACTCTTAATACAGAGCAGACAGACGAGAACAGAACAGGCAGAAATTGACAAACATGGGTCTCCGTCCATGTCCCCGGGGCCCACTTAAAAGATTGTAATGCAAATATAAGTTGTAAATCTGTCAGATTCAACTAGGATTTGCAGTTCACATACACTGTAATTTATTAGAAGTATGCTCAAGACATAAACAAACAACTGTTTATTTAAAAAAAAAAAAAAAAATCTCCGCAGGCCATTTAAAAAGAGCAGAAGGCCATCGTTTGACCCCCCCAAGTTTTAAGTTTACCCGCTTTATAGAGTTTATCACTCATACAACTTTATTTGTTTCTGTAGCTGCATTTCCCAAACAACAGTAACACCTGTTAGTGAAATCATTCTCTCGTTTTCTCATATGCATTGATATGCAATACACATATTGATAGTCATACAAAGACGGTAGCATCAGTTTGTATGAGTAACGCTGAGTAATACAACGCGTGCCAAAATGCAAATTTCTCTTTCCATGACACGGTATTTCTTTCAGACCTCCTTCTAGTCCTGTCATGTTTATATGTGTAATATGACTAGAAATATGACTAGAAACAACAGTTATTTTCATTATTCATTCATTGACTTATAAATATTATTATTATTGTTTGGTCTATAAAATGGCAGAAAATCCCAATATTTTCAAGTGTTGCTAAAATCACTAACATATTCAGTTTATTGTCATAGAAGAAGATTCTCATTTGAGAGACTGGAGTCGCGTCATTTTTTGATACATGAATCATCCGAATATTTGCACATTAATTTATTGTCGATTGACAAACCGATTTATGGACTGATCGTTTCAGCTCAAGTACGTTTTCGTGCACGTAGCTCATTAAGGGCCTTACTGTCTTCATCACTGCCTTTTCTCAAAATAGGTTAAATCCCAGCATTGTTGCTGTGTAAAACATAGCATGCGCTTTTTGTTCTGCCCCTTGTAATGAGGACCAAAATCAATTGAGGGGTTTAAAAAAAATCACAGTGGGAATCGGCCCAAGCAGGTCATTCTTACTAAGACACTTTGTTAGAAGAACATCTTTCACAATCCTTTTACTTAAATGACCAGAGGAAGGTCAGGCAGAGGTCGATTTGTTTCCACTCATGTCAGACTTCCTGTTCAATAACTGTGCCTCATATTCTGCTTTCGGTCTCAACTATAGCAACATGCAAAAGCCTTTTACACAAACCAAGAAACAAAGAGTTCAATGCTACCAATTTGATAGCTTAAATACGCTGTAACATATTTTGTACTGTAGAGGATAGTTTCGTCTTTATATATATATATATATATATATATATATATATATATATATATATATATATATATATATATTTTAATTTGTTGAGATCTCACGCATTGTTTTTGTCAAGTGATGATTTAGTATCCTTTAGAATTGCCTGATTACGGCTCATGTCATGACCAGTGTCTGGTTATCAAACAGAAATCAGACGAAGTGTAGCCGTGGCTTCAACGGAAACTAGGATGTTTTTTTCATTATGTTGTATCAAATTCTTCATTAAAATGGGTAGTCTCTTTTTACTTCTGCCTGCTTGTTGACTTTCTTTTTATGTAACATGGGGAAAAATGACTTCTATTAGCATTGACTGATCGGGATTCCAAGAACCAAGAGGGTTTATGTGTAGCCTTAGATTATGGGATGGGACCCAGGGGACATTTACATGTTAGTCCCACACATGTCTTTTACACTGTGTATATATATTTATTACAGGACTCATTACACACACACACACACACTTTATTGCGCAATTAAAAAAAGAAAATCTTTTATCTGTCGAGCCAGCCACATGCTCATTTGATGCATTAGATAATCTGTGATGACAGTATATGTCGTGACAACAAGTTCTGTATCATACAACCCACCGACTGCATCCTGCATGTTGACCCAGAAAACCCGCTAGAGTTTGTGTTACCTCTGTCTTCACTGTTGTTGGCTGCCAGGGGGCAGGGACGAGGTCCGTCTCTGAAAATAGCACAGGGGGGGGACACGAGGGTGCGGTTAGCCTGGTGTGCTTGAAAAACACCCGTTGTGCAGGGATTGCAACATCGACCGTCCTGTTGCTGCGTCTCAGATGTGGTCTTGCCAATATCTCACTGTGTGGTTCAGAGGAGCGTCTCGGGCCGGAGGGAGACCACATGAACAGAGGAACGCAAACACCTGTCGATCTTCTCTCAGAGAGTCAAGTAAGCTCACTTTATGTCTGTATAGGATCTTGTGAGTATGTTTTCAAAGAGAGGACTATGTTGGGAAATGTTTGTGTGAGGGATCCCGATCGGGAGATTTGGCCACATGCATGACCTTTTCTTGTATGTGGACATGTTCTGTTTCAGGTTTCAGCCTCGGGAAGACGAAGACGAAGAAAATCACATATTTTTATGGAATAACGGTATTTTTTGACTGTTAAGTTGAATAATACCCTTTGATCTTTTCATGTCCACACCAGCACTGGTGTAATGGAGGATTTTAGGCAGAAGATGGGGATTATGTCACAGACGATATGCCCAAGTTCAAGGGCTCCATCTGACGAGGACTTAAAGGCCCCAAATAAGGGGAAAGAAGAGAAAATGCAGATGAAGAGAGAAATCTCTCTGATGAATGGAATCTGCCTGATCGTCGGGAACATGATTGGCTCTGGGATCTTTGTGTCGCCCAAGGGTGTACTCATGCACAGTTCCTCTTACGGGCTGTCGTTGGTGATTTGGGCTGTTGGGGGCATCTTCTCCGTGTTCGGGGCTCTGTGCTACGCAGAGCTCGGCACCACCATCCCCAAGTCTGGGGCCAGCTATGCCTACATCCTGGAGTCGTTCGGAGGCTTCCTCGCTTTCATCCGTCTGTGGACGTCCATCCTGCTGATCGAGCCGGCCAGCCAGGCTGTGATCTCGCTCACATTCGCAAACTACCTGCTGGAGGCTTTCTACCCCACCTGCCAGCCGCCGTACGATGCCGTCCGGCTCCTCGCTGCAGCCTGCCTCTGTAAGAAACACCCCTGTGTCGGTCTAGGGTTCATCAGAATATTAAAAAATATTACAAGAATTACACATTAATGTGTGCATCCTTTATAAAAGGAAGCAGGGAAGTCCATGCAATTACAAACTCACTGTCCTCCTCACACCGGCTCCTTAAGGCAGCTCAATCACCCCAATAAGCATTTTGTTTTGCTATTCTGCAGATAGAGAAGCACCTTAACGGAAAGGTTGTAATTTATTTAAACAAAACCTGTTTTTATTAGATTTATGGGCTGCATTCTTTCAGCAATAGCCATTTAATTTATGTATATTCAGTAATAACCTCTCTGTAGAGTCCATACACAAGAGGCATTCACAAGAAGCGGCGTGAAATCCAGTGTTGACATCAGCCTCGCTCTCTAAGGCCGTATCGGAGCGGTGTGAAATTACTGCAATCTACTTCAATACTAGAATTCATTCCTTCACACTCAAACCATTCAGCTGGTGAAACACATGGTCGCTTTTACATGGAAGCAATATATTTGTCAGTTTAGATCAAATAATCTAGTAGTTTAAACGTTGTTTTGTTTTTTTTAGCTTTAATCTGACCTAGCCTGGGTTGAAAGGGTTTCTTTCTATTATAGTCCTAGCACATGTCTTTCCTTCCCTGTAACAAACTCTATATGCTATAGTTAGATATGGACCAGTGTCGTTTACAGCCTGCTTTATGCTGTGGAGCTGTTGTTAGCAAAAGTGCTATTTAGGTGAGAGATCAGCTATGCCATGACTCATGTACACCCTACTAAGAAGTGAGTTTGATTTCTGGACCCTCATGCAGACGTTGGCCCACATAACACGGAGGAGCAACCTCTGGTCCGGGGCTGAGAGAGAGCTTCTGTTAGCTATAATAAACGGGTTTCCATTGTTTCCCCTGAATGATTTATCTTTGATGATGCATCCTAACAAGTGAGCAAAAGATGTACCAGAATATTTTTTATTATACTGTATATATGAATGTCTCAATCATGCAGAGGAAGGTTCATTCACCTCCTTGCTCCTCCGGTTCGTCCAGGTATGCTCATCTTCATTAACTGTGCCTACGTGAAGTGGGGGACTCTGGTCCAGGACATTTTCACCTACGCCAAACTCATGTCACTCTGCCTCATCATCATTGTGGGAATACTGAAAATATCCACCGGTGAGATGACACACGAGGACGAATGCATCCATAGAAAACGAGACGGACGTGTGCTTCACATTGTGACTCTCTTTGCATAGGAGAAACGAAGAGCTTCCAGAGTCCGTTTGAGGGCTCCACCACGGACCCCGGGGCCATCGCTTTGGCCCTCTACTCGGCCCTGTTCTCCTACTCCGGCTGGGACACGCTCAACTTTGTCACTGAGGAGATTCAGAACCCTGAGAGGTGACGCGTCGATACAGGGGCACCCAAAGGGACACACTCACTCCAACCTCCTCTTCTGCCTCCTCCTCCTCTTATTCTTCCTCCCTCTGCCTCCTCCTCCTGCTCTTCCAACATGCTCTTCCTCCCTTCTCTTCCTCCTCCTATTCTTCCAACCTGCTCTTCCTCCCTTCTCTTCCTCCTCCTCTTCTTCCACCTCTTCGTTCCCTCTTCTTCCTCTCCTGCTCTTCCTCCCCCATTTCCTCCTCCTCTCCTTCCTCTCCCTCCTCCTCCTCCTCATCCTGTTCCTACTCTTCCTCCTCCCTCTCCCTCCCCCTTCTCTTCCTCCTCTTCATCCTCCTCTTCCTACCCTCTTCTTCCTCTCCCTCTCCCTCCTCCCCCATTTCCTCTTCCTCCTCCTCTCCCTCCTTCTCCTCGTCCTGCTCTTCCTCCATCCTCCTCCTGGTCTTCCAAGCTCCTCTTCCTTCCCTCTCCTTTCTCTCCCTCGTCCTCCTCTTCCTCCTCTCCCTCCCTCCTCCTTGTCTTCCTCCTCCCTCTCCCTCCTCCTTCTCTTCCTCCATCCTCCTCCTACTCTTCCAACCTCCTCTTCCTCCCTTCTCTTCCTCCTCTTCCTCCTCCTCTTCCTTCCCTCTTCTTCCTCTCCCTCTTCCTCCTCCCTCATTTCCTCTTCTCCTCTCCTTCCTCTCCCTCCTTGTTCTGCTCTTCCTTCATCCTCCTCTTCCTTCTCCTCTTCCTCCTCCTCTTCCTTCCCTCCAGCGGTGGGAATTACAACTTGAGCTCTCTGTTATGCGTTGAATCTTTTCAGTGAGTCAGAGTCAACGATCTCTTTGTGATGCTGTTCTTCTAGGAATCTGCCCCTGGCCATCGCCATCTCCATGCCCATAGTGACCATCATCTACCTGCTGACCAACGTGGCGTACTATGTGGTGCTGGACATGCCGTCTCTGCTGGCCAGCGACGCCGTTGCTGTGGTGAGACACAAACAGTCGCTCAAGCTGCTAAATATAGTCCTGAACTGGTTGTCCCAGCACTCTGACCACAGTCAGTGTAATAAAGCACATTCATCTGATCTCACAGACGTTTGGGAATGCAGTCTTGGGGCCATTCAAGTGGATCATCCCGGTTTCGGTGGCCATGTCATGCTACGGAGGACTCAACGCGTCCATCATTTCTGCCTCACGGTAATCAGGAAGTGCTGAACAGGCCCCGACTTCAGGCTCCTGTGATGAGTGCCTCACTTTCCACCTTTGTTGACCGTGCAGGTTGTTTTACGTCGGAGCCAGAGAGGGCCACCTCCCCAGCAGTCTGAGTCTGATCCACCTGCAGCGCTTCACACCCATACCGGCACTGATGTTCAATGTAAAGACCTCCTTTTTTACTCTTTCATACAAATAGACTTCAGAACACCCAATGCAGACACAAAAAACGCCACCGTAACATATGTCTTCATGTTCTGCAGGGGTTAATGGGTCTGATCTTCCTGTGCGTGGAGGACGTGTTTCAGCTCATCAACTACTTCAGCTTCAGTTACTGGCTCTACGTGGGTCTGTCTGTGGCCGGCCTCATCTACCTGCGCATCACTCAGCCAGACAGGCACAGGCCTGTGAAGGTGCAAACAAAATACTTTAGGACCGGTGTGATAATATTTCTAATATCATTATGGTTCGAAGTGATCATCTCGATAATAATTTAATTTAGAGCCTCATATTTATCACCTGCAGTTCCATTTGGGTTGGGATTCAGGGGTTTTGTTAGTAACATGCTCCTGCAATGAAATGCAAGGTGGCATCTTTGGGCTCTTCATAAAACGAATAATAATTAGAGGAGTTAAATTAAGAAATAGAAAACGTAATATAACGTAAAAATATAGAGATATTAAATTGTATATTTTCCTGTGCATTTATAAATATGTAAAAAAGAGAGACAAAATCTAAATAATCTTCTCAAAGCAGAGGATTTACAGAGATCAGAGGAGGGAGTTTGTCATCCTTATGGCCTGAAGGGTGGAAACTTTTTTTGATTCATCCTCTTCAAGTGACTCAGCTTGTTACGGAATAAAATCGGTGACCTTTTTGTGTTGAATGAACAATACGAGTTAGGCACTGAGGAGAAACTCATGTCCTGATGTGCCTACTCTTGTGAACATAATCTGCTTCCATTATATGTGTATTAGCTGGAATCATTACTCTGCATGTAGAAATCAGTTAACAAGCTAACCACCACCTGTGTTTGTTTGTTTCTCTCCACAGCTGACCTTGTTCTTCCCCTTCGTCTACTGTCTATGTAGCCTCTTTTTAGTCATCGTTCCTCTGTACGGAGACACCATCAATTCTCTCATAGGAATAGGCATCGCACTGTCCGGGGTGCCGGTCTACTACGTGGCCATTTACCTGCCTGATGAGAGGAGGCCCAAATTCATACGCAAGTTAAATGGTAAGTGTTAGGCCTGGATGTCTGCGTGCAGAAAATGTGATATTCGAGGGACGCAGGATTTGCTGTTTTTACTGACGTGGTGCTGAAAAGGCATTTTTCTTGCATTTCCTGTCCACGAAGCACAAGGTTATTAGTCACCACATAATCACACACCCTCCATCCCATTTGTCAAATATACTTCACATGGTTTGATATGACTTTCCAGATGAATCTTCTGCTGTAACTGACTTCTCCACTCACACAGCGTTTGTCCTCCCCCAGCCTTTGTCACCAGATCCATCCAGATGCTGCTCTGCTGCTGCCTGACTGAATTCGACACCGAGACAGAAGCACAAGTGGACGGGAAAATGCAATGAGCCGCTGACGATCCATCGCTCATTGAGCCAGCTTTCTGCCGGGAGCAACTTGTCCACGCCTTGATGTTCATCGTTCCCACGAAGGTGGAAAAGTGAGGCCCTGCATGTGTTGGCGAGGCCTGCAGCGCTTGTGAGGATTACTTCTCCCTGGTCGAGTTAAAAAAAAAGACTTGACATCTCAGATGACTCACCACGAAGGAGCAGACACGCGAGGAACTGCAAATGGTTGCTTTCATTTAAAAATGCGACACTTTTTCTACAGAAGAATATCTTTGAGGATTTTATGAAATTATGTAAGAAAAAATAAAATGCTCACATGTTATTTATTAGAGTTGTGTGAAGATGTAAGCTGATTACTTTCTGCCTTTCTTTAAAACAAATGCATCAAATAATTATATGGCTGGCTTTAACATTTACATTTCCCAATATTACATTTCATGATCGCCCAGACTGTATTTTTTTTTTATCATTAACATCATCACATCAGGGCTGCACGGTGGTGTAGCACTGTCGCCTCACAGCCGAGAGGGTCCCGGGTTTGATTCCCAGGTCGGGCCCGGGTTCCTTCTGTGTGGAGTTTGCATGTTCTCCCCGTGTAAGCGTGGGTTCTCTCCGGGTTCTCCGGCTTCCTCCCACAGTCCAAAGACATGCAGGATGGGGATAGGTTCATTGATGACTCTAATATCGAGCGTAGCGTTAGTTCTGGCAGGCCACGACGTCAAGCTCTAAATCAGCAACAGCGCAGCTGTCAAAACCGAGGAGATCAGCTGACGGCTCAGCTGACTCCCTGTGCTCGCTTCCTATTGGGGAAATTGCATTCAGAGCGCGCTATTTAATCCGCTCTAGCCTGACCTCCCTCATTGCTTCCTCTGCCGGCATTTTCAACCCACCTCCACCCCAGCTCCTCCTGTCATCTGTTATGTACCTTACCATTGTTCTTGTTGGTTGCTCTGCTCTGTCTGGGGTTTTCTTGCTGCCACGCTCCCTGCTTATGCCGCTCATGAGGGCTCATGAAGGGCAGGAAGGTGCTCTTCCTGCCTCAGGCTTTCCACGCAAGCTCGTGGAAGAGCAGGGAGTCCCAGAACAGTACCATACCGCCAAATGAAACTTGTGCAAATAAATAAAGATTCTTTTTGACAAAGTGGTCCTGACTGAATTGCCCGTAGGTGTGAATGTGAGTGTGAATGGTTGTTCGTCTCTACATGTCGGCCCTGTGATAGACTGGCGACCTGCAGGTGTACCCTGCCTTCACTCAATGACAGCTGGGATCCACTCCAGCCCCCCCGCGACCCTGAATACAGGATAAGCGGTGATGGATGGATGGATCATCACATCAACAGACTTCCTGCAGGTTGCAGCTCACTCACAAACTCACTCATTGGGCTCAGCCTGCAGTTTCTCCACAACGTGGAGCTGTTTCATCATCGTCACCACACATGCTCAGTCTTCTACACCAAAGCAGCTCTTAATACACTAACTTAGTATTATGTCGACTAATTGATTACTAGGTTTCATCAACAAATCTGTAAAAATGAATTTCTTGACAAAGAATCGCACAAAAGCATTCAGCATGAAAACAGCTTTAATCTGTTTTAAATCAGTTGGATTAAAACAAATTGTATCTATAATTTTCTTGACAAAATGTTCACATGTTCATAAGTGTCGAATTGACCTAATTCAGCAGTGAATACTCAATTCAGTGTTTCAAGTTGAGATGAAACAGTGTTTGAACTTGAAACAAGCTGTTTGTCGGTCTCTTTCTCAGGCTTTCATCTTCTCAAGAAATCTCCACATCACATGTTCGCATTAATCATGCATCATTTATAGATTACAGTCCGTGTGAACTAGCCGACCGCACTGTGCTCTCTCCTCGTTCTCTTCTTAGCTGAATCATATTTAGACATTTAGTTTTCTTGCATCTGTAAGACTCAGTTTCTTCATTATTCATTACGTGTCTTGTGATCCTGTTTTAATGCATCCCATTATTTAATCATTAAAGTACCATTTTCTAAAAGTGACTGTTCCCATTCACACAAAAAAGCTGCTTTGTAATGAAAACAAATGTATTCTTTGTCAACCAGACTTAACATTTTTTTTCATTTTTCTCACAAAAGAAGCTGTATTTTATTAATTAAATGTATAAATTGTAAAAACCAACATCATTCACCAAAGATTGAATTAATAATTTACACTTGCAGTTTCATATTATTGTGTTCATACAAAACAAACAACTGGTTTCGGGCTTAATCATTTCAAACTGCAATGATAAAACATGTTTTAACACAAATCTCAGCGATGCCTGTAGAAATCCAACACATCACACTGACTCCAAACATGAAGAGAGGTATTTATAGCGAGGGAGGTTTCTGCCTAAGACCAGGTGCAGTTAGCGGTGTCGAACCCGGGGCAGATCCACTTGTTGCTGAACTGTTTGTATCCCTCAGCGCTGATCAGATCACTTCCTGAACGTAGGGAAAGCACACGGACATTCATCATCAGGGGAATTAAACGCTGATTCAACAAGATCCACTCTCTTGTGGGTGTCGGATGAAATATTTACCGTTCATCAGGTTCTGGAGGCTGCAGTAGTTTGTGCTGTTATCAGCTGGATCCTTGGACATCTCAGACACGGCCTCTCCCTACACATCGGGGCCATCAGAAAGGAGAAAGTTTGTGGCTGATGTTGATTAATTCATTCTTTTAAATAGCTTTAAAGTCAGAAAAATAACATTTCTCATGACATTGCATGCATGTTTCAGTTTAATGAAGGTCAAGAGATACCTACACCGAGTGAAATATCCAAACCCAGACTTTAACATCTTAATCTTTCACCATTAAAAAGAAACATTTATGACATTTATTTGATGTTCAATTTTTAAGTCTTGAATCCAGCAGAGACGAGGAGGAAGCAGCTTGAAATTGAAAACGCAGTTTAGGTTTTTTTTATGGGCTTCATCCTTCTGTTCACTCATTCTCACTTACAGTCACTTTGCAGACGGTGGACTGCTCTAGAAGGAACTGGAGGTCGTTGACCTTTTTGGTCGCCGGCGATGTGTGCGTGGCTTTGATCAGGTAGGGAGCCGTGGACACCAGCTGCAGAGAATTACATATTCAGACAAATCAAAGATATTGTCTACACTGTACAACAGGCACTTATTAAAGGATACATGTATGTTTGATTAGATTGTAATAGTTCCACCCCCTTCTATAGACACCACCGCATTCTGACTCTCATTTAAATGACTTCTGTAAAACAAAAAGGATTATTTTCACACATTTCAATCCATGTTTAGCCTGATGTGTCTCTGACCTCGTAAGAACACCTCTCTCCTGCGTATAGACACCTCCGCCCCACCTGCCAGGCTTTGATCTGGCTCACCAGCTTCTCAGTGACATAGTCGCACGAGACGCCGAACAACCTGCAGAGCAGAGCGCCGAGCGTTAGTTCCTGGGATACTCAGCCGGAATGAAAGTAATCAAAGATCACATTTAGATTGGGGTTCCTCTGCACAAACATGGCTAATGTGAGCCTCATGAGTCCTGTCTGCCCATATCCGAGATAACATGTGTGAGAAATTGGGCTGCACAGAGCTCTGACTTCATAAGCCCCTTGTCTAACATGCGTTTGACCCTTTAACCTAAATAACCTCATGAAGCATTATCCACGCGATCACACCATAAAACATCTGCTCTGTGAACATTAATAGTGGTCTTTGATAATAAAATGAAATTGAAGAAATACAGAAAATTCACTGAAAGACTCTCCCGAAGGCACCAAAATTACACTCATATACAATTTGAATCAACACTAATCAAATCTGTAAACACTAAACTGAGCATTACCATTTGACTTTGCACTGGGAGGTCCTGTCTGCCAGTGAGATGGTGAGTGTGGCCCCCAGGAGGAGAGCTGAAGCCAGGAGCAGGCATCTCAGGTCCATGACGGCAGGTAGATCAGGTACCGTAGATCAGGTAGATCAGATCTGATTCCAGTCCCTGGTCGGGCGTATGAACGTCTTCTAAATGTGGCTCCACGATCCGTCCAGTCGGGCTTTAAAGAGCAGCACAGGGGTCACGTGGAGAGCTGGAAGAGAGGGCAGCACCACTTTGATTATGCACCACAGCGTGGGAGTGAAGACAGAGGAGGGAAGTGAAGACGTCGATAGCACATAACAACAAAGAGGTTGTTCTTTTTTCACAATATTTAAAGGTTGAGTAGGTGATTCTATTCAGAAACACTTTCTGTTATATTACTTGAAATCCTTGTAACATACTGATAGTAATTAATACATGAAATGCTCTGACATAAAAAAATAACTAAATGTCATCTGTGGTCGTAATTGGTCAAAACTCCGACCAATCAAAATCGTCAGGCCTGAGAAAATAATTGGACGGCCTGCCTGTCTGTCAACAGCTACTTCCTGATCGGTGCACTCTGCCGATCTCGAGTACTCGTTTGGCGTTCTGGGGGATCGGCTTTGGACAGCAGTCTGGAGGAAGGGGGCGGGACTTTTTTCCAAAAGACCTACTCTGCCTTTAACTACATGTAACCATTTTAAATATGGCTGAATAATAATTTTTTCAGATAGATTTCAAACCTTCTGCAGCAATTGCTTGATGATACATCTCATGTGCCTCTTATATATTTTACACATGCAGGTTTTCATATTTCTGCTGCCATCTCAATGTAATGGACGGAAACTGAAAGTTTCGCAGCATTAAAGAGTTACATGAAGGCAGCCACGTGAACCGTGTGGATATTTCACGGAACGCAGTGTGGACGCTTTCTGGGAAAGGACTCCACTTCACTCTTTAGCTGCTAAATGCTTCGCCATGTTCGCCAGCCTTGTTGTGAGGTGTTCAACCAGTGATGCAGTGTTTTATTTAAGAGCTATTTTTGCTGAAAACAGCAGCAGCGGAGAACACGACATGAGGGCGGTGAGAGCAAAACAAAACAGTTGAGGTGTGGCCGTTACACCAAAACAGTGAGATGAAAGAAGAGCAAGATTCATATGACAAATCGCAATTCAGGCACAGGAATAAAAGTTGTGTACACAGTGAGCAGAAAAATAGGACCATAAATAGAAATAGAAACAGAAGACATGGCCTCTCCACTTACATGCTTTTTGCTGCAGAGATATGTTCCTGCAACTCAATATCCACGTACATGATAATGTAACAGACTTCAGTGGCTCCGGGAGCTGCAGTGGTATAAAACCTGTGAGCTTTCTGTGATACCGGAGCGGTCTGATTGAAAAAATGTAAGAAAATCTTATCTGAGCTCAGAGACCAAAACCTGTGGAATGCAAGGAGGTCTGACAAACGCATTGCATCATGTAGAACCTTTTTTTAAACCTTAAATTCAGGATGTCTGAGCCTCTGCTACTTTGATTCTATACTTTCTAAAAACAAAAAAAAAATGGTTACATTTTTATGATTACCATGTTGATAATTAAACCACAATTTTACACGTTTTGCTTGTTTGTCTTACAGGGGAACTACACTGGTTTAAAAATGCATCACTGTGATTCCTATGGTCTAAGACAGTTGGAAATAAGGTAAACATCTACAACTCTTCCCAAAATTCAAGTTTTTGTGTCTTCAAGTCAGGAAAGGCTCCACAGACAATGAATCGAGAGGGTTATAGATGACATGAGTGCACCAGGGACAAGTATACGGCTACATTTTCTGTCAAAATGAAACTCATTTGGGTATTAAAAAAAAAAAAAAACATTTTGCCGGTCCTCTAAATCAGTCTCCTGCTCTTTGTCTATGGATTAGTTATTGACTTTATACTTGAACACATCACAGGTTTGGAATAAAGCTCTCTGGTTTCTCGTTCATAAATATGGATTGAATTTAGGCCATGGAAATAACACGTTGGAATGATTCATTTAGGTGATGTTCCTCTCAAGTAACACACAAACAAGTCTGCTTTCTTTTCTTACCGCTCAGATCGGCTGACGGTTTCGGTGATGCCTGAACCAATTTAAGAGAGACTTTGTTCGTTGTCCAACTTTCTCATCTGTAACATCATCTTCCTTTGAGCCCCTTCGGCTGAGACGTTTGTTAACAACAACAGTTATACACTGACCCATCCTGAGTCTAAACTATCTACTTGGATTTGAATGAGTGAAAGTAGCTTTTTAAACCCACACGGTAATAGAAGGTGACTTTCATGCGTCTGCTTTGACGTGTGATGGTTTAGACATACCGGGCTGGAAGTCATTGATTCTCAAGTCATTACGTTCTGCAAATCGCTGCCAATAAAACAGGCTTCATCGTCACCAATGACAACCTAGTCCGTCCGGTCTGTCAGAGACTGCTTTTGCATAATTATAGTGTTTGAAACACCTCTTCATCAGAACATTGAACATTCTTGATGTGTTGTTGTTTTCATCCTGCCCGTAACACTGACACTCTATTATTGACACTCAATAAATGAAAAGAAAGACAAAGTTTTTGACTTAATATGTATGCTGTGGTTTACCGGCTCTGAATCGCTGTCCACGTCTCCAAATTTGTTCGTGAATTAAAGTAGTGAAGTGCAACAAAAATGACAATTCAGTCTGAATGTGGGTTTAATGCTCTTTTATTTCTTCCATGTACTTGTATTTCATTTGACAAAATGTACTCTGTGTATATGACTTTGTGGTTTAAGGCTAAGATGGAGACAATCAGTTCATTGTGTAAAAATACACACACGGGCACCCGCGAGTCGAGGTTTCAGACTCTGGTGATTTTCTTTACGGTTAGCGTAAAGAATGGTGCAAATCCATCCTGACTCGTCTGGATCACGCTGATGAGCTGAAAGACACAAGTCATTTTAAACTCACTATTCAGGTCTGTGTCGACCATACAGTCGATGACTACAGCGCGTTATCAGATGGTGTTCGGCACAGATGACATCAGAAAACTCCTACGGTATGTTCTCTCATCACAGAATTGAAAGACAGCGCGAGACACAAATATTTGTGAAGACAGTGGACGAGGTCGGTGAGTTACCTGCTGCAGGAGTGGAGCTATTGTTGTTTCGTTCAGCTCATGAGTGGACTGCACTGCTGCCTGGAGGATTGCCACAGCTGTGGGACCTATAAATGGAAATTAATTCAACTAATATCAGGCATCAATCATGTTGTGTGAGCTTAAAGACCCTTACCAATATCTAGCGAAGGAGGTCGTGAAAGAACTATGCTACTGGTCGTCCGAGCGGTGGAAGTTGTCCCCACGAGAGTTGTCGCCGGGGAAGTTGTCGGTGCAGGAGTTGTCGGTGCAGGAGTTGTCGGTGCAGTAGTTGTCGGTGCAGGAGTTGTCGGTGCAGTAGTTGTCAGTGCAGCAGTTGTCGTTGCAGCAGTTGTCTGTGCATTTGCTGGGGAGAAATTAGGCCCCATTTTAAATCTAGACAGTTGAACTGCTCACTACAGCTCAATAAACATTTATAAAGGTTTCCATTTCCCAATGATTTCAGCGTACTCACTCGTCTGTGTAAGACATGAGGTCAAGCATCCGGCAAACAGGATGACCAGAAGCATGCTGAAGCTTTATCCCCCCACCCTAAAAAAAGAGTGTGCAAAATGCGTAGAGGCCGAGTGTTCCCTCTGCTTCCACAGAGTGTCTGGCTTTGTTCCGTACGAGGAAGTGACCCTTATGCAGAGGCGTGGCAATAAACAATAGGTGAGTACTTATCTGGGCGGGACCGACTCCAGCAGGTAAGGTTAACACTAACTTCTACTGTTGAATGAAATGTGAGGAAGAGTCATTTTCTACACTGGAAACAGATTAAGAGTGAGGTTTTGCTGTTAAACATGTTTAATTTAGCTTAGAACAAACAAAATCACATTGTGTTCATGATTTTTACGCTGTGTTTTATTGGATAAAAAAAAAAGAGAATTTGAGTTTTTTTAAATTCACTATTTAACTTTTTACATATTGCGATGAATCCAGTCAAATCACACATCCAGACAAATTCTGCAAATAACAAAGAATACAAATAAAATGAATAATAACATACTAATGCCCTAAATGACCTAAATGTAATGCATTAAAAGACTGCACACATTTCAGAATTGAACATTCAATGTCTGATGCTGCAACTAAGTAACTATTACTTTTTTTCTCCTGTTCTTCATCCACAACGATAAAACGAGTGTGATAATAAATCTAGGGGTTCTTTAACTTCCTGCTGCTGCTGCTCGCAGAGCTGGACCAAGGAGAGGTGGCGAGAGGAGGGGGGGACCTGGACAGATCCAAACCCACTTCAACAGTCTTCAGCCCAGGCGAGTGAAGCGCAGAGGCCCTGGGGCTGCTGCTGGCTGAGGATGCAGGAGACCTACAGCACCGACATAGAGGAATATTTCAACGTATTATATCAATTCTATATTTTAATATTTCTACCAGAGTCTTTCTCATCTGACTGATTATATTCAGTTAAGAAAAGATCCAATTTTGCTCGTACACATTTTTCATCACCAGTCCGATCCTTTAAAGAGGTTTTTTTTTAAGAATTGATGGTCTGACCTGAATGAGATAGAGGTTGTCTTGGAGCTCCGGCGGTTGGAAGGAGTGGAAGATGGAGATGGAAGGGGCAGATTGGCCTGGCACGACAACAAAAAAGACACTCAAAGTTAAGGAAACTCTATAAATCCCATGAATGACTTCATAAGTAGCAGTAAAGCCCAACCTATCACCACCAAACCTCTGAATATAAAAACAACACAGTTGCTATTTGCCTGCAGGAAGTATGGCTCCAACACTGATCTGAGGTCAGGTTTGTCCTCCATGGCTTTATTCAGCATGTTGTTGATGCTCTTATTGAATTCGTTCAACTCCCTCAGCTCAATGTCCTTCTCCTCAAACGTCCCGGAGTTTCTTCCTGAGCGGATCTCTTTGGTCAGCTTGGAGCACTGGCAGACACACAAGGAAAAAGACGGACTGCTCATGAACGTATGTAGTCAAAGATACCTGAGCTGTACACACACACATTTCTCCTTTCATTTCCTTTATTCAACAAGAAAAGTATCAAACCTGCTTTGTGGCTCTGTCGACCTTCTCCTGCTGGGAAGAGATTTCTTTGTTCACTTTGCTGACGAGCGACTGTTTGTGTTGGATCTTATCGTTCTCCACCTGCTCTCCTTGAAGCAGGCCCTCGAAGGTATTGTTCATGTCCTGGAAATGACACACAAAAGGACTTGAAGCCTCAGGTGACTCGGATAAATATTGCTGTCGGGTGAGTTTATTCGCGACCCAATACTCTCTCGGGGGCGCTGCAAAAATAATACAACAAGCCTGTATAATAGTGAAGAGATGGAATGAACGGGAAGAAGTCGATTTTAAAAGACTGAGTTTTAACTACACTGTTGCCCATAAAGTTGGAATATGTCAGAATCCTCTGTTTCTTCCTATTTAAATGCATCAGTAATCACATTTTAACCAGGTGCAATGATAACATTATGTAGGTGAAATTAATTCATGCATAACATCTGTTTGGCACTATAAAAGGCAAGACATTTGCAAATGGTTCCAACTTTATGGGCGACCCTCTATTAAGAGCATCTGAAAAGTGACGACCATAAGTGGGAATAACTGAGGGGGAAAAGTTTCTACAGGATATGTGATGGGACATGTTTCTGATTTAGGATGATGCGTTATGTGTTCAAGAACCATCTGTACTGACACGGTCTATAAATAGGAATAACCTGTAAGTCCTGTTGGAGCTCCTTGACTTGTCTCTTCTTATGCTTCAGTGACTCATCAGCCGCCCGTAACTGCTCTTCTAACTCCAGATTTTCCTGCATCTCTGGACCTGAAACCAAAAACCAATTTACTTTGTGATTGTGTTGATGCTGATTTCGCTTAATTCAGTCTACCCGGTCATACGTACTGGATTCCTTGACTCTGCTGAGGGAACTGCGAAATGCCGAGTTGCTGTTGTCGAACAAGCGAATGGTGTTCTCCAAAGCTCTGTTTTCCAGCTCCACCTTGCGGATCTCCGCATCCAGACGGTCTCCCGTCTGCTTGAGCTCCCCTTTCTCTTGTGCAGCCTGATGAAAGCCATTCAAAGAGCAGGTCAGCGCCAACAGATGTCTGCATGTAACGCAGCGGTGCGTTCAAAGACCTCTTACCTTTGTGATGTAATACGCCTGAGATTTCTGCTCTTCCCCCTCGGGAGCCGCCATCAGAAGCAACACAACCTCAAAGTGATTCCTCATGGCGTTGATCTTGGACAGCTTCTCGTTCAGTTCGGCACTGACGCGGAATCAAAGGCGAAGGAAAGTGATCACGATGTATCTTTAGATTTGGAGTTGAAGATGTAGGATTTTTAATTTTTTTTACCTGAGTCTCTGTCTCTCCTGATCACCGATCTTGAGCTGCTGGCTGAGCATTTCTCTGTAGACCTTGACCTCTTCCTCCCGCTCCTTTATGACTTTGTGCAGCTCCAGCTTCCTCTTCTCCAGGGACAGCACGCTGCTCGCCGTGTTGTACAGCAGATCCCTCACACGCTTCACCCCGATCTTCATGACGTTGTGCTCCACCATGTTGTCCTGATCGGGAACATGTGAAGTTTTCAGACACATAATGCCATAATGACTAAGTCCTAATAGTGAAAGTTATCAAATTATCTAACTCTTCGAAGAAAATGTCAATAATTGCAGGTTAGATTTTGAGGTTATAATTGGACATCAGTTAGTTGTACCTGTTTCCTGAGCCTGAGTCTCTTCAGCTCCTTCTCATTGGTGGCATGGATGAGCATCAGCTCCTCTACCTTGTCTCCCAGATTTCTATTTTGAGCTTCCGACTTCTCCATCACCTTCCTCAAAGCGCGGATGTCATCCTTTCAGAGACAAAGACACGCGTGAGATGGAAATAAATCACGGGTTCGCTGTGTGAAAAATGCCCAAAAGTAACAAGTGAGATGACAAATAATCAGACTCACCTCAGTCTCCTTGAGTGTGTTGGTGAGCATGTTGGCCGTGTCCTTCTTCTCCTCGAGGGCTTTCGCCAGCTCGGCGATCTTCATGTCAAGCACCTGTTTTTCATCTGATTTGATGTCACCTTGCAGCCGGGCCAGTTTTCTACCCAGGCCGATCATCTGGGAGTCCTACACGATGCAGGAGCATGAAAGGATATTCTGAATATTGCTGTTGCACCAGACAAGAGGAAGCTGTGATGAAAAAACAAGAAAAGTCTTAATTGTTTTTTTAGTAAAGCATGCCTGTTCATTCGTGATCATCTGCTGTCTTATTAATTCCTTCTCCATTTTTCTGAGCTGACTGTCCAGGCTGGTGATGGTGGATTTAGTCCTTGAAACCTGGCCGATAGAGTTCTTCTCTTTGGTCTTGAGGGCCTGCAAACGCTCCTTACCACAAAAAAGCTCCTGCTGGAAGTCATGCAGCTGCATGTCCAAATCCTGGAATAAACAATGCATCGCAAAAGGGTTACACAGCACTATTACAGCACAAAGGCATCACAATAAAATGGCTTTGTCATATGTAACTGAGACTAAGACACAGTGGAATCAGGGGTGTTCTAAATTCCCATTTAGCTTCAGCGTTATTTTAGTTCGGAGACCATGTATTTGTATCTTTACAGCAAATCGAAGTGTTGTGTTTTTAATAGAATATAGTCAATTATAGAAACATTTTAATGTGTTTGTATAGTGTCTGCAGCTCAGTTCACACACATCATTCAGCCAATCAGAGGGTGAAGTTCTGTGTATAGCCCGAGAGGTGAAACCCAGGGCAAATAAAACCACAAAGCACACACTTTTAACTTAAGTTTTGGTTTTTAGGCTGCTGACCTTGATTTCCTGTTCCTCGTCCTTGAGGATCTGGTCCATCTGTGCAGCTCTGTCCTCCTCGCTAAGGGCGGTCTGAGTCACAACTCTCAGCTTCTCGTCCAGGGCAACATTGTAGACCCTGGCCTGCTTGAGTCTACAACACAAACACACACACACACACACACAAACACACACACACACACACACACACAGAGACAGAGCTTGCATATTAAAGCAAGAGTGGGAGTTTAGCGACAGACGAGTGTTGTAAGACTTCACTGACTTGGCATCGTTCTCCTGGGTGTCTCTCTTCATTCTGGAGAGGTGGGATGTTGCAGCCTCTACGTCGGCGGTTTTGTTGTCCAGTGTGCTTTTGCAGGTATTCAACTGCAAGACACGATTTGCTCACTCATAAAAAAAACAATCTTTGAGGCCACAACTGGAAATATTTGTATAATGATAAGACTTTCAAGTGACATAAAGTTTGTTAGTTAAAAACAAGCTGACCTCATCCTTCAGCCTGCTGCAGCAACTCTCCTGCTCCTTCAATTCCTGCCGCAGTTTCACGGCCTGCCGGCCGGCCACGGTTCTTTCCCTCTCAGTTTCCCTGTTGTTGTTCCTTTCAGTATCCAGAAAGCACTTCTTCTCTGCAATGGTAGCATTCCTTTCCCTGACACTGCGGTTGGCTTGGGCATGTAGCTGGATGTGTGAAGGACAAGACAGGAATATTGTTCAAAGGTTGCTGTGTTTCCGTTAGTGAGTCGGCATGGCTTTTATTTACCAGAGCACACTGGTGCAACTCAGCGTCTCGTCGCTTCATCTGTTTGATAGTGTTTTCCCACTGGTGGATGAGCTGCTGCGTCTCCAGGTGGGCCTGCTGCAGATGTTCTGTAGTTTGATCCAGGGCAACCTGTTTCCGAAACAAGGACAAAAGTGTATTCTCAGTAAACGCCGTGATGTTCTGTGGGCTCCAAGATTTCAATCTCTCAAAGCGAGAACGTCCACTGGTTTCTTACCGTACCTGTGTGGATAGGGTCTCCGCCAATTCTTTGTCAAGTGCTTTGCGCTTTTTATTGACCTCTAGTGTCGTCTTTTCTATAGCCAGAGTGAGCGACTGCATCGGAGAGAGGACAGAGTTGTTAGCTAGTCAGAGTTGGGCTGCAAACAGAATCGGTGTAGATACGACCCTTTTCTTCTCACCTTGATCCTCTGCTCATCTTGCTGGGCGTACTTAATGATGGTCATTGTTTCCTCATCTTTGCGTTCCGACTCCTCTAAAAAGGCTTCCATGGTCTGCTGGTCCCAGTTCATCTGGTTCTTAAACTCCTCTGTCTTTTGTTTGGCCTTGAAGATGTGGTTCTGAGGATGTGGACAAACATTAAGTATAGTTGTTTCCACATTAAAGTGTGTATGCTGTAGACGGTATAGACCTCTAGCGTGTTCTTCCTTTCCACTAAAGATCTGTGGTAATTCTCCATCTTCGCCGTCTCCTGTGCCAGGCGACCTTCCTCCCTTTCAGCGAGGGCTGTGAGGTGTTTCTCTAGCTCTCCTTCCCTTCCCTTGGCCTTGCACAGAGCCTGTGTGCAGAAAATCGAAACGAGGAAATAACCAACAATACCCAACGCTGTGACTATAACACAATTACTGGAAGATACACACCTGTCTGACACACATTAAAAAACACATACTCTGAGATATTGTAACTACCTCGGTATTTTCCAGCTCTTGTTTTGCATTTTTGAGGAATTCGGTCATAGACTGCTTCCGATCCTTGTTTTCCTCAAGTCTGTTTCCCAGCTGCACCATCTCTGTCTCTTTTTTACGAATCTGTTGTGAGGAAGTCATCGTATTAAAAACATGCCATACATAACATAGGGGGTGCATCGTGTTTGTTCTTGTGAGCTGTCTCATGTGGGTCTTCACCATTTATCTCAAGCACAAGTTAGAACTTGTGAACCCAAGTTATCTGAGGGACGTGGCCTGGATGCTCATGATGTAATCATTACAATATGGTTGTAGTGTAGAACATAATGTCACAGTTATTCTCAAGCTTAAGTAGTAAAACATTATGATTGTGTGCCTCATGATCTGGAATCAATCAATCCCATTAGTTATATTTTCATATTATGCAATAACTAAGAAAATATGTAGGATTATAGATTTAGTAATACAAACAGGTTAACATTACAGGGATAAGAGAGTGCAGATATATAAGCTTATTTCTGTTGGTTTCCAGTGTTAATTCTAAATCCATGAGACAGTTGATTTGTACATTTCTTAACAAATTTTTTTATTTTTCATTTATAAGTGGAAACTTTTTGGCTCATATTATAAAACTAATTTTATTTAATTAGTCCTGTCTAATAAATGTCACATATTGCTATTTCCTTTGCCCCATGGTTAAACCTGCAGATATCCATTTGTCAAATGGAAACCTTTCCTTCATACTCGTAAAAAATCAAACATCTACTTAGTTTGACGGCATCTGTCAGGTTAATATGATCAGTTATTAACGTAGACATGGAGGCTATTTTGGGTGTGATGAATAATTGGCGTTGGAACCTTCCCACACTCACCTCTTCTATCAACGCCTTGTTCTCAGCGTTAGATTCGGGGATTTCATGGCGCTCGTCCCAGCCCATCTCGGATACAACCACATCAACAGTGTTCGACATTTCCTGCTGTTTGACTCCGCCTCTTCACAATAACGAAATTATCAGTTAAAGTGATTATTGCTTCCGCTCTATTATCAACAAACGCTGCTATCAGTTGTTTCTCGCTCCCCGTCGCTGTTGCCAACGATCCGTTGTCAGTCGCCCATAGCAACCGCAAGTACGACGTCACCACAAGGAAGCAGCATGAGGCAGGAAATGCCAGTCAGGGGTTACTAAGAAGGACTCTAAATGACTCCTTTTTTAAACCCATAAACACAGAGGCCTGGCAGCTTTAAAGATACCAAATTGAAACATTTATTTTTATCTTTGTACATTTGTGGTTAAACAAACAGCATTATGCTTAAAAAATTACAATCAATGTTTTTATACTGACTTGTCGCACAAATGTTTCATAAAACAAAAACAAAATCAGGAATTTACATAAGAGTATTAAAATTCAATAATTAAAGAAGAACATCACCTCGCAAACCCCCCCTCATGTTTAGATTATAATTCAAAAGTGTGTCTATCTACCTGCTTTCGAACGGAGCCCAACCACATCAACGAACCATGTGGGCAAAGATGGCGACTCCTCTCTAGTTGGCTTGAGCGCACACAAAAAGCCCAATACTTAAGATCAAAGTTCCATACCACCACAAGTTGACCAACAAAGAGATATGCCTTTTTATATATGCAAATACACACGTACATGTATAAAGTCTCTGTTGTGTAAAATATTTCAGTCCTGAGTGTTGAAAAGGCAACATAGTTCTCAGCTCAGTGCGGTCCCCTTGTCCTCGATTCACTGCGCTCTCTGGGTTTCAGAAACCTCGCGTGGATGTTCCCGTCGGGAAAGCAACTCTTTAAACTGCTGTGCTTTTGGTCCCGAGGTGTGGTCGTGCAAACTCCACAAAGTCATCAATAAGGACAGGCCATGCTCCTGTTGAAAGAACAGACGAACAAATTACACAATGACTGAAGACATGATTATGGACTGATTTGACATTTTAATACTGTAACACCATAACAGGCCTGTGAAGCAGTTTGTGTAGGAAAAAATTTCAGGTCAATGACACTTGTATCCACATAGAGTGGCGAAGTCCTGCCTTTCTGTTTCCGGTACATGGGACCTCAATTAGAATTTCCGATGCATGTATTCCTATGGCGAGATCAAAATTATTTTCTGGTCCTGTTTGAATTGTTCCATGAATTACACATATGTTGTTTGTGGTTTTTAAATATAATTTTTCATGCAAAAAAAACTACGATTTATCACGAAGAAGTTTGATAATGGTAGATTTTGTGTGAGGCCGCTCTTTGCTGCTCTTGGCGTGAATGATATATGTCAGTTTGAGCCAGCGATTCCTAGTCTTCTCATCGGACGGGAACAGAAAGAATGAACAGCCGTACCTGCTGGAATGGGAACATTCAGGAACAAAACACACGGCATCTTCGTTTGAACGGCACTGAATCGCTGTGGGAAAGGGTGATGACGTGACGTCACATACGCGACATGTAGTCTCTCATATTGTGTTTTCTCTGCAGCCTTAAACTGAATAGTTGCACAATAAACAGTCAAACCCTTAACGTGAACAAATATAATTTAAATCCACAAACAACATATTTCTAATTCGGGGCATATATACGATCAGAGAGGTCCCATGGGAGTCTAGTGAAAGGGGCGGGACTTCGCCACTCTGTAGTGATTGATTGGTCCAGTTTCAGCCGAGTGTCTGTACAAACCTTCCTCATCATAATTCGACATGTCATCTGTGATCATTGTGCTGAAGTCTAGTAAGAGGTTCCAAGTGTCCTTAGGGATTGATCTTTTGTGGTGCTCCTGCAAAGGATATAGGGCAAAGTTGAAACAATGTCCAAGGGAAGTAATAATATTTGCATTATTTTAAGAGAGAAAGAGAAACTTGAGTGATCAACTTACAACTAAAAATGTGTTCCACAAGTCCAGGAACTTGAATCTTCCAGCCAGAACTAAATTCCAATATGCAATTGCCATTTCTAAATCTGTCAAAGTATCATAAATAATCAATAAACATTCAACAAACAAAAAGCTGATGATGAAAAGCATTCAAATGATTCTTACCCAACCCTTTCTGACCAGGATTCTTTGCAAAATTAAATGTAAACTGGTAAAAGTCCTTAAATTTCCCTTGGTCCTTTAACTCTTGATCCATCTTTGGCAGCTGAGCTTTTAGCTTCTCTATGCTGTCACACCTGGGGAATCAAAGCAGGCTGTTGAGTTTTGCTGGACAAAGAGGAATGTTTTTTTTTTTTTTTTTTTTTTTTTTTTAAAGAAGAGTACACTTAACTTTGTTTGTAAACCTAAACAGCTCATGTGTGTGTGAATAATGGCGACTTAGTAAAACTTAAAAAAGAGATAACTGGCTTGTATTTGCAGCTGCACATCATATGTGTAAATATAATAGTTTATATAGTACAGTTGCTCTGTGAGTTTGATGATACACTTCCCTGAACATTCTCACCCCTGTTCTGCCATGCCATCCATGAACTCCTGTTTTGAAAACTCGCACTGCGTTGCTGCCCTGAACTTCCAGGCTATGAGGAGGACACTTATACTAGCTGGATCCAGAGCCAGGTCGTCACAAAACTGCTGGATCCCGTCAATGCCGATCTTGTTGTCATCATGAGGATCTGAGAAGAAGAGTGTGAAGAGTGTCATATGGACTTTTTCAATGAATGAGATTCAATATTTTCAACATTGCTCTGTTTAATATATTCCTAAAATATCTAAAACATCTGTAACAAGCTGAAAGGTGCAATGACTAAGTGTGTTGCTTTATTCTTGCACGTTAAAAGACATCCCATACCTCTATATCTGTTGTACAGCTGGTCGAGCTTCTTCTTGTCTAAGGCCCCCTTGAGATTTGAAACATAGAGCTCTGGATTTTGGAAAAACTTGTCAGTGGCAACATCTAGTTTCCAGTCATTCTGCGACAGACAGGTGAGTGCAGTCTTCTCGTTAGATTGCGTGAAAATCATGAACTGACGAACTTTATCCTTCTGTGAGGACTTCAGCTTGTTCTGCACAAAAGACATACAAAACACTTGTTGCAATAACACACGAACAGTGGAGCAGCAACATTCAAACACGCCTGTTTATTAGTTGTCAAAAACAGCATTTTCAACCGCAGGGTAATTACAACCCAGCCTTTCCCCCCAAATAACCACTAAGTGTACGCTAGATGTAAGCTAAATAAACACGGAACCACGGTTTAACGCATTTAAAAAACAGAGAACTTGCAATACCGTGTTGCCCTGACAGCAAAGACCGACATGCAATGTGTTGACTTGCTGGCTAGCTGTCTAGCATCTTCACATTTAAATCAGTTGAATAAGCAAAGTTAGATAGAAAACGCTGTCGACAACAAAAAAACACCTTACGCTGCCGCGGAGTGTGTAACGTTAGCTAATTTTGTGTGTCAGTTGGCTTAAAAGGCCAGCAAGCTTAGCTAGCTAACTCGGCGAGCTGACTAGCCTCACCGTGAGCTAGTTAGCTAATGCTAACGTCGAGAGCAACGTTTGTTTTCATCATATAAAGGGACTATAAGGGTCATTTGTACATCTTTTTGACTACATGAATCACCCCGAGGTAATGGTGTGTGTTTGCGAGCATTGTTTACGTTTGCATCAAGGCTTCACAGTAAAAGCTATTATTTCTCACCATGTTTGTCTTTGCCCGACTCCCTTTCCACCCATCCAGCTGGCTAATGCGTGTAAAGTTTTACGAGTCACGTGAAAACTTCTTCCGGTTAAAGCATCGCATATAAAAATAAAAGTATAGAATAATTTAAAAATAATATGATGCCATATCATAATGTGTAAAATGTTTACATGTTTTAGCCATTATCTTAAACATGACACACATGTATCACTATGTCAAAGTTATGAGAGGAATGTGGATCTATGAACCGTGTGTGCTTTTCATTTTGGAGTAACTTGTCGGAAGTGCGTGTAGAATTCAAGAAGTAAGCTCCTTCCTCCATGTCCGACCTATCAGACATCGGTCTGAATGTTTAGCATCGCCTTGAAGACATTTCGGAACAAATGGAGGTCGTACAGACGCAGGTTTGTACCGTGGGTCGTCCTGAACCTGTCTAAGAATGAGAAAACTCTGCGGCAGGTGCCGGGACGCTCCGAAGACAAACTGGTCCCGGATGAGGAGGTTTCTGAAAGCCTGTTGCGGCTCTTCGGGGGTCTGCTCAGGTGGGACCCTCACGAGGAACTCCGAGCGGATCAAACTCACTTTCTCAGACGGGCAACAAGCCAAGAAGACCAATGCGGAGGAAATCCACCTTGTGGAGATGATGCCATGTTCCGGTCTCTGGGGTTCTGTGTTGACCGGAAGCCTAGCACGTTGCCCTTTGCGGGGACTGGAGTGTTTGTCACCAGAGGATGTGTGCGCAAAGGAGCTACAGTGGCCATGTACCCTGGCACGGTCTATCAACCGTACGAGCCAATCCTCCTCCAGTCCATCAGAAACCCGTTTGTTTTCAGGTGCATTGATGGTGTCTTGGTCGATGGGAATGACAGAGGCCTCTCCAAAGCGGTGTTCAAGTCATGCAGCGGCAGGGACCGAATCGGACCTTTCACGATGAGTGACACCAGCTGGCTGACATCCAGGCCACAAAACCCACTTGCTGTGGGTCAGTACGTGAACAACTGCACCGAAGAGTCGCCTGCAAACGTGTGCTACCAGGAGTACGACGTGCCAGACGAGTTCCCCATCCAGCTCCGCCAGTATCTGCCTAATGTCCCCTATAGCCACGACGCACAGAGGCCTCTCCGCTGTGTTGTCCTTGTGTCACTCAGACACATTACAGCAGGGGAGGAACTCTTCTCCAACTACTACACCATCGTGCATTAGAGGCAAAGTGCCCTCTGCTGCTTCTGCTTTGGTATCAGAACTGAAGAAAATATTCAAATATATAACTGATTATATTTAATGACTGTGTTATAAATAAAATTAAGTATTTAAAAAAGCACATCACAATCTCAGACTGATGCAGTGTTGAAAAAGGGCTAATTCACTTTTGAAATAAAATGATGGTCGCTTCTTTGCTGGTACTTGAGTTGTTTCTGCTGAATGATAGTTTTTTTTTATTTTTTTTTATTTCCCCCCAGGCAGGAGTCTTCTGTGATTATAATCAATTGTTTCTAACTTTAGGTAGTGTGACTTTATCTGAAATTATTTATACAGTTAATCTTAAGAAAACAACTACATTATCATTTAAGACAAAAACATGATTAAAGTGCAATTTAAGGCATTCATGTCGATTTGAATTGAATACAAAAGGAGCTAATGGCTATATTTTCCACCTATTTTTGTCCATTATATTTATATAAAGATTTGCTCATTTATGTCATTGTCAAAGGTTTTTGTTGCAGGGGGTTATATCGGCTGAACTATTTATAAATTATAGGGATTCGTGTAAAAATGAGAATGGGAAAATTGCACAATGCACAAGAATAAACTGCAGCCAGAGACTGATATACCAAATATAGGTTTTACTAACGATGTATGAAATAAAAGTTCCACTGGAGCAAGGAAGTTTCAACAAACGTCCTAAATGCAGGCCATAAAGAGGATGGAAGTATATTATTCAGGTCATACATAATCCTAAACTGCATTAAGGGGGGTAAATGCAACACTGCATTCACTGCCGCATTCCCTCCTCTAAAACGTGCTGCCAATTAAAAGTAGTCTCAGCATGAATAAATCGTCTCTTTAAATTGGGCCTTTTTCTTTTTCTTACATTGCTTTTTATTTAATGCATTCCGTCATTTTCTTGTTTCTTTATACACATATTGAATAAACGAACTCCTCCTGTATCGGCCTCACACGAACTGTGTCCAAAGATGTTGCGCAATCTCGTTAGCACAAATTTTGTCCCACCAGAGACACTATAGCAGCCCAAGCACTACTTTTTACTGCAATATCCTTCCGCCAAATAATATAGGCTGGATTAATGTTAAAATATCTCTTTATTTCAATACATATCCGTACAAAGTAGACAGCGTAAACAATTAGGTATGATAAAACATGAATTTGGCCAACTGAGACTGTATTGCCAACGGAACTGAGCGTTTACGTCCATCAGTGAAAATAGTCCGGCTGCATAAAAGCAGTTAGCGTCGCCATCAGCGATCTTTCCAGTCGCATGCTGAAGTTGGGAACGGATCATGTCTGGCGATTCTGCTGATTACAACAGGTAAAACGTGTTCATTGGGTCTCTTTTTAAAACGGTATGCAACGTGTACGTGCACTGGAGAGTGCTATTAAAGTGTACGACCTGTGCGTTGCCGAATTATTTATTTTCTAGCTAACGTTACTTAGGCCCCAATCGCCGAGTGCGATAGGCTAGCTAGCCGTTAGCTTTGAGACGTTAGCATGCCAGCTACACCGTATTTGAAAATAGCCGTTACTAGTCATTTGGACAATATGGGCTTTATCGTATATCTAATATTACAACTTTGAGAACTGTATTCTTAAAAACGCCTTTTGCTGCCGTGGTCGGTGGTTGTGTTCAAATCAGAGGAGCCAGGCTTTAGTTTGGCCTAGTTCGGCAGCAGAAACCGTTGGCACCACAGGCCCCAACGGTCCGTCATACTGGCTTGACTCTTTAGACGATAACGTTGACAGTAGTCGTGTGAGTCGGCCTTCAACGTTTCTAGGTTTCCTAGGTGGTCAATTTTGGAGGGGCAGGTAGTTTAGCCCCACGAGTGGAATTTGACACGTGCCCCCAGAAAGCCCCGGTCTCCGTAATAAGATACGCCCAGAGCTGTATAAATAAAATAAAAAAACAGGTTAAGGCGGTTGAGGTGAGGTGGGGCGCCGTCCATTCTTACGAAAGATTGTGAAGTGACGCAACAAAAAAAGTTACGTCTTTTAGAGTAGACAAATGACCACGTTTTCCACCTATCATTGGAATCTATAAAGCAAGCTTAATTTAAGATCGACTCCATTCACATGGACATTGGTGCGTTTTGCAACTTTGCACACGATGAGCCCAGGGTTTGGCAACCATGTGAAATTTGCTTCCAAGCCTGGCGCTCTTCCTGGGGTCTGGGGATACGTCAGACCTGCAGTACTTTTAAGGGGGGAATTAATCGCACATCCCGGGTAGACTGCAGCAGTCTGAACAGAGGAAGTCTACACAGGTCTCCAACTCTGAACAGTGGAAATAGTAGTTGGCATCTTTGCACCAACAATAAATTCTTAAAAGCAGATCTTGTACTTCTTCCCCTGCTTTGTCCTAAAATATAATACAGGGTTCATTATGTCTCCATGCTATACGAAGGCTGTGTTCCACGTGGGAACATGCTGAAGTTGTGTAGCGGTTGTGTAGCAACCAAGGCTTGCATACTGATGTTTGACTCATTAAAATGTGAATATTCACTGTTCCTCTCTTAATCGCTAAATTATGCTGTTGGAGGTCTATTGATCAATGGTGAACAATACTATGTTTTAACACATAGCCTAATGTGACTGTAATCTGGCCACTGTCTCATCCAAACTTTCATTGCTTGTTAACAAGCATGGACAAGTTTTTCATTAAGCTCGTCTTGACATGACTTGTGGTAGGAATGACTCATTGTAGTTGTGACCCATTAGTAGCCTATCCTCAAGACAACTTTTCCATTTTTGCAATGCTGATGTGATAAGCGGACTTCTGGGGAATTCTGACTGGTCTCTTTTGTTACACAGCTCAAAAGATAGAGACCATGGGGGGCCCGATGGAATGGAGCCTGATGGTGTCATCGAGGTAAGTCCGTGACAATATTGCATTAGTCCTTTTCACAGTTTAAAATGTACATTTTGGTGAACTTACACTGCTATTCTTACTTCAGAGCAACTGGAACGAGATTACGGACAACTTTGATGATATGAACCTGAAGGAGACTCTTCTTAGGGGAATATATGCATATGGTTTTGAAAAGCCATCTGCCATTCAGCAAAGGGCAATCATACCTTGCATCAAAGGTACAGAAACTTGATTTATTTAATTTAATTGATAATTGGATTGTTTTGAGTGAAGTGATGCTTTACCATCTTTCGGGACTTACCCATTAATGGGGATAACTATTTCTACTACTGATCACTCAATACTCTTACCTTTTTTATAACTTTATAAGTAGTTGCACTGCAGGAAGGCAATTGAACATGACCACATAATTCTCACAATCTTAATTACTGATTTGGAGGAAGTTTTTTCTTACTGTAAATATGTCCCCTTGCCGATAGGCTATGATGTCATTGCCCAGGCCCAGTCGGGCACTGGCAAGACGGCCACGTTTGCCATCTCTATCTTGCAGCAACTGGACATTGACCTGAAGGAGACTCAGGCTCTGGTGTTGGCTCCCACCAGAGAGCTGGCTCAGCAGGTATGCTGTTTCTGAGGTCACAGTGACCTCACCAGTATCTCAGACCTAGACAGCATATTGAGGACACTGATTCAGTTACTAAGGTACCCTTTTTTTTTCCTTCTCAAAACTTTTAAAATTCAGAAATTGTGAAATGCAGTATCCTTGAGATTGGTGTAGTCTATGTCCATGGCTGCATTGGTCCAAAATCTGGCTTAATTTAATTGATTGTGGTTGAAATATTCACTTTGGTGTGGATAACTCGGTGATATGATGGCATACCATCTTTCGGGACTGACTCTTATACTGGAGATATCTCATATACTTTACTGATCACTGAACAGTTATTCCACACACTGTTGACGTGTCCATGTTGTGCCATCTTTACTGCACATTATCCTGAAATTGTGTTGGTTGTTTTTTTGCTGCTGTCACCCCTCATTAGATCCAGAAGGTCATTCTAGCTCTGGGTGACTACATGGGGGCGTCCTGCCATGCATGCATTGGAGGGACGGATCTCCGTAGTGAAATACAGAAACTCTCGGCTGAAGCCCCTCACATAGTTGTGGGCACACCAGGACGTGTCTACGACATGATTAACAGAGGACATCTGTGTAAGTTTGACTGGCCGAGATTAGAAAAGAATCCTCAAATCATTTTATTATTTTCATACATTTTTAACGCCACGTTTCTCCCCAGCTGCAAAATGTATCAAGATGTTTGTTCTGGACGAAGCTGATGAGATGTTGAGTCGAGGATTCAAAGACCAAATCTATGAGATCTTCCAGAAGCAGAGCACAAACATTCAAGTAAGATTTTATTTTTTATTTTTAATACCTGCACATCATTGATCATTGAATTGTTGAATATGGAACCCTTCTGCATTAACAGAAGTCTGCTATAATTGTGTGATCCAGAATTTCTGTGTCATGCAATAATGCTAGCAGACTATTGCGTGGAAGGAGATTATTACCCACTGTACTGAAAATGAGCTGTGGCTGAACCTCTTTCTTAATGTTCATTAGCCTCTTGTCTCGAGGTGCAGTGCCACAGTTGGGTCTGCATTTAAGTGTTTACATTTGACTGTCCAGTGCTCTGAGATCTTACGTTAACCTGTTCTGTGGCTTCTCCAGGTGGTCCTGCTCTCTGCCACCATGCCAGCAGAGGTGTTGGAGGTGACCAAGAAGTTCATGCGAGAACCCATTCGTATCTTGGTGAAGAAAGAAGAGCTTACCCTCGAGGGTATAAAGCAGTTCTACATAAATGTGGAGCGAGAGGTTGGTGTACTTACCCGTAAAATGACCGTACACTCTAGTCGGTAACTTTTCAGCAAGCTGCCGCTCACTCTTAGGAATGTTAGATTTCTCTTCTCTTAAAGCACCCTGCTGAAACTGCAGGAGCCAAGCCTTACAGGTTTAGCTCATGTGGCCGTGTAAGCATGGGTACACCAGGGAAGGAGATTAAAGGCACAGTGTTGGAAATGAGGCTCAGGGGGACCTCTTTCTTAATGTCCAGTGTCCTTTGTCTCAACAGCCTGTGTTACACATTAGCTTGTTTAAAAAGTTTTTTTTAATGCTTCATAGGCAGGCTTCCATTATGACTTGTCAGTTTACTCTGCTTCAGTTGACAATGCATTACCATTTTTCATGGATGTCCCCAGGAGTGGAAGCTGGACACCCTGTGTGATCTGTATGAAACGCTGACAATCACCCAGGCTGTCATTTTCCTCAACACCAGGAGAAAAGTCGACTGGTTGACTGAGAAGATGCACGCTAGAGACTTCACTGTCTCCGCTCTGGTAGGATCCGTTCTCTGCCTGCTTGACACTTTTTTTTTTTTTTTCTCCCTCTCTCCCCAGTGCTGTTCTGCCCATCAATGTCACAATGCTGCACATTTTCCAAACTAATATGTAATTCTCAATTTACAGCATGGTGATATGGACCAGAAGGAGCGGGATGTGATTATGAGGGAGTTCAGGTCTGGCTCGAGCAGAGTGTTGATCACTACTGATCTTCTGGTTAGTATGTTTATGGAAAAAGCCAAAATATTTAATCCTGTAGAAGTCCTTAAATAACCACACTGTCAACACTACTGGTAGATTAGGGCTTGTCCTACTGTAATCTCTAACTGTAACCCCCCCCCCTTCAGGCTCGTGGGATCGATGTCCAGCAGGTTTCCCTGGTCATTAACTATGACCTTCCTACAAACCGAGAGAACTACATTCATAGGTAAGTTTCATCATATCTCGCACCAGTCTGTTCAGTCCGGTCTGTCCTGTGTGACTTAATGTGGCTCATCTCTGCTCTAGAATTGGACGTGGTGGCCGTTTTGGCAGAAAAGGTGTTGCGATTAACTTCGTCACTGAGGAAGACAAGAGGATTCTTCGGGATATTGAGACGTTTTACAATACTACCGTGGAGGAGATGCCCATGAATGTGGCCGACCTGATTTGAGCTTTTGAGGTTCTCTTTTCTTTTTTTTAAACGCAGTGATAGCGATCGTCCACTTGCATTGTGCTTATATTATACGAGGGGGGTGGGGAATTTCTCAATGCTAAACCTTGGATCGGAATTTTGGTATGCGTTAAGCGAGGTGATTTCTATGGTGGTCCCTCTCGGACAGTTGTAGATTCTAACCTTGACAGGTGGCTGGTTTGCGCTACAAAGTCATGGCGTCTGTAAACTTCAAGGTTCTTATCAGGTATTTCTTTCAATGTTCAATGAAGATGTGTGTATTCGATGTTCTTCACCATTTAGTAACTTACTTGTGGACTAAAAGGTATAAGTGCTGTATAAAGTCTGCAAATTATGCTATGCTGACATATGTGTGGTGTATTGTGGGATTGCTTAACAGAGGCACTTATGTTTTACTGTAATTTTACTTGGTTTTTATTATATTTTGTGACTGTTCACTTACATGTACCCTTTTCCCCAACTTGCTCTATCAAAACTTCTCACCAGTTGGCTGCATATTTCTGACAAGTGATTTTACCCTTACTAGACTATAATGCTAACCCTCTCTACCCATGACTACTTTTCAGATTTCCTATTCCACAAATGTATGAATGTCTTAATAAACTGACATTGCTGTAATTACACTTGTTTGTCTGTTATGGAGTACTACTGTTTACTTAAGGATGTACTTGATGTGAAGAGAATTGGTTTACTTTTAGGCTGTAATGGCCCCTGTGGTCCAAATTGTGCTTTCAATGGGTACACTTCAGCAATCTGTTTTTATTATGGATTAACTTAATTATAGGAACTGAGGTTTAACTTCTCAAATGGGGGGACAAACATGCTCAAAATACCGTATTAATACAACAAAATAAAGGATATGTATTGATCAAAGCAGGGCAGCTAATCACTGGGCTAAGTTATGGAAGGTTTGACACAGCACCACCTACTGGCAAGCAGCAGCAGTGGAATCTTACCCCTGTGACTGTAGTCAAGGAAATTAGGATATTTGATGCTGTGTGAGAGGACTTGGCAGAAGAGACAAGCATTCAGACTAAAATACATATGAAAAGAGTGCATTGTATAGTTGAATTAACTTAAAACTTTAGGGGAATGGCTCTTTGTGCTCTTTTGTGATATATAACTACAGACTTGATACATGATTATACATTATCTCACTTAAATCTGGTTGGTTAAGGTAATCAGTTTTATCTGTTTTGGGGCACTTTTAAATTAAAGCAAACTGCTGTCACTGTATTGTGTGTGTATTTTTTATATATATAATACACACACACAGTGGTCCTTGAGCATGCAGCCATAACAAGACACAATATTATGCAGTTTGGTGCAGCAGGTTAAAAGATTAGTGTTGGACGGACAGATGCTCACTCACTCACTGATGAATTAACATGTGACCAATTACATGATTCTCCAGGTGGAGACGAGAAAAAAACATGAATGTCCACTTAAATAATATCTTCTATCACACAAGGGACACCATATTTTGTGACTGATTATTTCTATATAATGGCTTTATTGAATTAATCCACTATTGTTTCTGGTAGCACATACTTGAAAACCACTGGATGCTAAATCCCAATGTTACCGAAATTGCTTTTTCAGAATTTTTTTAAAACACTCGTATTAGCTTCCAGATATAATATGTAGTGTTTAGATTGATACAAATATGATCTTTCTCAAGTATTTGTGTTCCATCCATCCATCCATTTTCTACCGCTTATCCTGTATTTAGGGTCGCGGGGGGGCTGGAGCCAATCCCAGCTGTCATTGTGTGTCCATCCACTCTCAGTCCATTTTCTACCGCTTATCCTGTATTTAGGGTCGCGGGGGGGCTGGAGCCAATCCCAGCTGTCATTGGGTGAAGGCAGGGTCCACTCTGGACAGGACGCCACTCTGGACAGGACGCCAGTCTATCGCAGGGCTAACATGTAGAGACAGACAACCATTCACGCTCACATTCACACCTACGGGCAATTTAGAGTCACCAATTAACCTATCCCCATCTTGCATGTCTTTGGACTGTGGGAGGAAGCCGGAGAACCCGGAGAGAACCCACACACGGGGAGAACATGCAAACTCCACACAGAAGGAACCCGGGCCGACCCGGGAATCGAACCCAGGACCCTCTTGCTGTGAGGCGAGAGTGCTACCCACTACACCACCGTGCAGCCCCAGTATTTGTGTTGTTTTAGTATTTTATGAAACATCGATTTGACAGCATGCTTTTGCTGTATTCACGTATCTATAATTGTGTTACTGCACACAGCCCTGTGAAAATCACACAGTAGATATGACTGCACATGAAATGTAACATGAATATCTCTCATATCCTTTTAATGTTGGGAGTTTTTCTTCAGGTCTTGACTCACGCCTCGGTGCATTTAGACACGAGTTGCAAAATGTATAACCAGTAAGTGTTTGTTAAGGATGAACACATACAAGCAGCGTCTTTCCTCATACAGAGGTTGCATGCTGGGAGATTGTGTAGCAGGATGTGGAGAAATTATGAGGTTAGAAATTAAGCAGTCCATATTATCTATAGTTAATTCCCATACATCATCCTTATTTAATTTCAAATATTAAATTAAATATGAACAGGATATCCCACTAACATGTGAAATACATCTGTGGAGTCACAATCTCTATTAAAACATGTTTTTGGAACAAATTCTCATATTTGGGGTCCAAACTCTTTCACCTGCAAAGTCCAAACACCAAATCCTGACATGATGGAGGCAAACTTGTGAGGATATCCAAGCCTGAGTTCAGCCTCTTTCTCCTAATCTCAGTGAATTTATGTTCAGGAAACAAGCCATTCATTTTCAAGGAATAGTAACAAATCCATCCTGACACAAATCCTTAATTCCATGTTAATCCAAGGTTTTTGTAATCTCAGCATTTACCCACTCGTGCTATTGTGCATACATTATTGTGCGTAATAATACAGATGTTGCAGATGTTGCTGTTTCCATCTTCACTTCAAGCTAAGTCGACCAACTGCTGGCTGTAGCTTCATTTCTAACGTACAACCAGAGAGTGATATCAAGGTCATGTCAATGGCCAGAAAGCAAATACATGTAAAATAATGTCACTTTTTTAAGTCACTGGAATTCAGTCAACGATAAGTCAGCTAAACTCTAAACAATTATGTAAATGTTTATTTCAATTATTAAAAAATCTGTATAGCTTTCCCATGTGGCTCAGCTGGCACATTTACCAGCATGTCAACTTTGTCCTCACATTTATTTTGCAAAGCTCCAGGACACGTAACTAAAGATGAGCTTCAATCATGAAGTCAGTGGCTGACTCCTCATGGACCGCTCCTCAGTAACCATCACTTCAAGTAGATCTAAAAATAACAAACCAGTTTCTCACGGCTCACACATTGTACGACAATCGACATCATCAGATTTACTTGTTGTAATTAACAGAGTTGCATATTAATCGTCTGTCTGTATCTTAATGCCAACTGTTAGCTGCAGCTGTTTAGTCAGCAGATGTGGGCAGCTGGCCGTGGGTTTAGGCCCGTCATTATCCTTCGTGTGAATTCTTCTTTATGTGTTGCCTCGGAAACGGAGCAGCTGTTTGGAAGGACAGCTAATCCAGGCAACATCGCACTTCAGGACGAGGTGGCATAAATAAACATACGGACAATTCATAGGCAATTTCGGTGAAAAAAATCATCATAGAGGGATAAACAGTGAGATAAACAGTGTGAAATGGTCAATCATGTGTCCTAATCAGTCACACATTTGAAAAATGACCACCAGTTTTCTGTGAAGGGTCATGACATTTCTGGTGTCTGTTGAGGACTGATACGGGATCAGCCTAAGGTTATTATTGTTAGCAGTGTGCCAGATGCCTCTGTGGATCAGACACCCTGAGGACCCCGATGACTTTCTGGCCAATGCCGGGGTTTATTCTTGGCTCCGCGTATCACATGTCGTGATGGAAAAAGAAAATTGAAATCATAGTGAGCCGTTTTCCAGCACACATGATCTGGCAAAGTCCATTCCTTCACATGTAAAAAAAAAAAGTGTCTGGGTAGTAAATCGCTGAGCGCTTCTTTCCTTGCAAGATGTTTTTACTTGCACTCTAATGAGGCTGGTGTGGCAGCAAACTGGTTTCTATGGAGAGGAAGGGCAAACACATTGATCTGTACGCTAATAAGCATCTTGCACACAGAGGTTCACACCATGCGTGCACTGCATTGTGGTTTAACGCTTCCCGTCTTAACCAAGTTGTTAAGATGGTAGAAAATGTGCTATATGAGCAGCAGCCAGACACTGCTGTTTACTTTTATACTGGTTTGGTATTCATTTTATGGCTTTTTTTAATGTGAAAAACTTTTAAAGACAACTTTAGATAGTAGTTATTTATTTTTAGAAATGCAAAGCTATGTTTGAATAAGCCTGCGGGAAATACAGAACTAATACAGAAACTTACAGAAAGCATATTAACAAAAGTTACAAAAGCATGAACACAGTTCCCTTTTGTAGTTACCGTAAATACTCAGATTGAAAGAAGAGTGTCATTTTTGGAAATCCTCTTATTTCGCTTTAGTGCACAGTCTGTAACACCGTTTTTTTGTACATTTTGGATTTTTGCACAGAATTAACAAATGAGATAAAATATGTTGGTATCAGAGTGCATTAGGGGTGCTTGTAGGTGCATTTGGACAGAGCCAGGTTACCCGCTCAAGAGTTAAGTGTAAAAATGTATTAATGTGTAAGTAAGGAAATTGTTGTGCTATTCTGAGATACTGTAACATCCTGTAATAAAACAATTTCAGTCCTTCCTCAGAAACGTTAGATGATCCATGCCTACTGCTATGAAGAATAATAACAAAAACTTTGACCTTCACTTGGGATACTTTATTTCCTTAAAAAATGTTTTCGCAAATTAAATTACAAAAAAAAAAAAAGGATCTTAGAACAACAAAATATTCAATTTTGAGTCCACACTTTGCTCTTCATCGTATCGCTATTTTCAGAACAGGAACTGTTTGTAAAGTCTTCTCAGTTTCACATCTATTCTACTTTGCTGTGAGGAATTTAGCACTTCATGACATGGAGACATTTTTAGATTTGACACATCAGTGACTCACTGAGCAGCTGTATTCATCATATACACATCAGGAACTGTATTTTACTATGAAGGTAATGAAATAGGTAAATGCCAGTGAGAGTGAGTATAACAAAGTTTCTGGGTGTCACAGCAGTATAAATAAAATCCGAGACGGAGATGAAACATGTAAAATAAATCAATGAATTGCCGTGTGTGAGCGTTGCAAACGGCTCCTTTTAAGGACCTACTTCAACACATCCTGTTTGTGATCTCATGCTCACGGCAACAGACATGAATCTGGTCTCTTAGCCTCGGAGACACAGAACGTGGTCCAGTGTTTTGACGCGGGTGTCCGACTGAAAGGACTGAGGTAATATTCGCACGGATGATCCTCCTTCCATCATGAGCTTTGACACATTCCTGACGTTGCCCTACAAAAAGGCCGCTTTGCAAGGGTAGGTGTTAAAATGGTATGGTTTACAAAGGATGGACATCTTCACGGCGGCGCAGTAAAGCCTCCCTACGAGCCCCGAAGTCTGCTGCTTCACCTGCGGGTGGGTCGCCGCCTTCCACAGGTCATAGATATCGTCCACGTGACCGTGCGACGTCATCATCTGGTCATAGATACACAGGTGGTAGGGCGCCTTGCCCTCGCCTGAAAAGTAGACGTGCTCCTGCGGCGACACGCCCACGGCGTTGGCGCAGATGCCCATGAACACGTCGTCGATGTAAAGGGAGGCGTTGAGCGTCAGCGTGGCTTGGTAGATTTTGTCCGCCACGTCTCTAGAGACCACGTACCCGGCCCCGGCGGTGTAGTCCGGGTACGACAGCCACTGGTACATCTCAAAGGGCACATAGTACTTGCTGTCTCTGCTGCGGATCGGCGGTGCCCCCCTGTGCACCCGGCCCACCCAGAAGTCCGTGACGCCCCTGCTGCTGGCGTCCTGCAGGTAGCTCACCAGGTTGGGCATGTGCACGAAGATGTCGTCGTCGGCGGTCATGAGGAAGCGGGCGTGTGCGCAGCGGCTGTGCATCCAGTGGAACTGCAGGATCAGCTTCAGGGTCAGGTTGTGGAAGGAGTCTATGAAGTCCTGTTGGATCAAATCACCATGGGAACGGTCCTCCTGGGCTAGCTGCTTCTGGAAATCAGCCCCACTTCTCTTGCTCCGCGTGGGCTCATCCTCCTTGGCCAGAGGCGCCCCCAGAGCGAACACCACCTTGACTACCACCCCCAGGGCGTCCCGGATGTAGGTCTCGTTGCCCCAGGTGGATCTGATGGCGTTGCGCCTCTCGATGTTTTCCGGGGACGTTTTGACAAAGAGGAGGAGGAGGACGTCCTCACCGGCGCATTTCTCCGGGTGGTCCAGCAGGTAGCGGAAGTTGCTGAAGGTCCGGGCCTGCTGGCGCGGGATGGTGAGGCTCCTGTTGATGAAGGTGAAGCGGTTGACCAGGTAGCGGTAGGAGTAGGACTTGACGTGGCTGACGACGCTGTCGTCCAGCTGCTCCCAGCAGATCATCACCACCGACAGCACCAGGCAGGTGGTCATCAGCTGCACACACTGGCACTTCCGCACCCGGCGGAAGTTCAAGAACATCCTGGAATCTTGTCACCCCGTCTGGTTGGCGCTGGTGGTGAAGGAGGCGGCGTGAAGGCGGAGGTGGAGGTGGAGAGCGTTGTTCCGGTGCCTCAGAGCAGCACTTGGTAGGTCTTCCATCCTAGGCGTTTCCACATCCAGCAGAAGGCTTGAGAGGAGGTGGGAGTCACTGGTTCTCCATCCAAAAACAGGAACTGGTGCTCAGTCAGCCCAACAGCTGGAGAGTCACCTTCATCATCTGCATCATCTCAAGCACTGAGGAGAGAGAGAGAGAGCACACTTACTGGGGTGGCTACGAGGGCTTCTCTGCTTTCAAAAGGAGGAAGTTGAAATGTAGAAGCAGCACATTCACAACGCCTGATTGGCCAACAGCTTCCCTACATAGAAACTGTTCCAAAATGATGTAACTATTAACCAAGCATGTTTTTTTTAATGATGCGTAATGGCCATAAATAGATTATCTGCTATTGAGTTGAGCAATGAATGATGTCAGGATGTCAATGAAAATAGACTTAACATGGTGATAAGGTAAGAGAGTCATTGGTCAACAACAGACTCACTGACACTGTTTTGTAGTTGGATCTGAACTTGGCTACACCCGTTTGTGTTCAGTGTCTCTGTGCAAGACTAGTAAACACGGCTGGAAAGTCAGAAGTTAGCGGGTGGGGGGGGGGGGGGGGGGTGAAAGGGACGGGGTCAACTGAATACAAAAGCCAACACAGCAAATGTGGCGATGCGAGCCGGTCCATAATGGAGGGGTTTAAGGTGCAGATCCACTGAAACCGCTGAGAGTCATAGAAAGCACTCGGACACAATAGACGGCATCAGAATAGCTCGGTGGTACAATGCAGGACTAGAATAGCCCGCTTCCGGCTGGCCTGGGGGGGTCATGATGGTCCTGGGGCCTGGGACTCCCACCGCACCCCGAGAGCTTTTTTAAACATCACCGAATGGCCTGTGCCTAATGGGGTCACTGGCTCAGAATGGCTCTCGCTCTCTCGCTGCCGAATAATGAGAAAACTCTCACCTCAGTTACATCCAATTATGTGTTCTACAGTACGACGATGGTTACAAACGCTTCCGCTTGTCACTGATTTGCCAATGCTTTAAGTACCCTCTTTGTGTTCAGGTTGCTAGAGACACGCATCCCACTATCACTCTCACACACTGTATGTCAATGATTCTCCTTTCATTTGGATGAACTGACCCCAACAACCCCGTTGTCCAGATGCCCGGGCCCATAACATGCCTCTTTTCTTTGACCGCTCATACACATCCTATTTCCCATCACTTCTTCACTGTTACACATGATTTGCAAGCAAATGATTTGTCATGGTCTCATGGAGAAATGCTAACTTCCTTAGACCACATCTGTGACAGCAATCTCAACAAAAAAAACACACAATAGCAACTTGCATCGTCTAATGAAGACGTCCTAGGAGACGTGTGACAGCTGCAAAGTGGAATCAGTCAACTCAACAATAGGACTCATTCCAGAATAGAGCATGTGCTGGTCTACTATTTTAAAATTCATTGTTTTCATTTTTTCTTTACAATTGCATTCATTCATGTACTGTTCTGTGGTCTAGTAATGGCTTCAGTGCACAAAGTTCACAAGTAGTTTGTGAGTTCATGTAAAAAGGCTGTCACGCTCGCTGCACAAGGCAGAGCACAAACACCAGCGTTGAACCTCACCCCTCTGTCTTGCATCTAAAACAAGACCACCCCACGAGCATACTTCCTCAGTCGCCATTTGTATAAATAGATTTGAGACACACAGAGGGAGGGAAGGGGAAGAAGAAAATCACACCATCACTCAAACCGATCACTCACCGACAAAAAAAGACAACATGTGTTTGAATCCTGGGCAACAGTCTCCTCTCCCCACGAGTCTTCTTCTCTGCCACACAGATCCGCCTTCAGTTGACTTTTTCTTCAGATGACAGGAGGTGAAACGCCCCCGACTCCCTGGTTAAACCTTCAACCCCTCGTCTCCCCCCCCCCAAGTCCTTCTTCTGCCCTCTGTGTGTAGACTGTGAGTTGTTAATGTGCTGGTTGCCTTGGTTCTTCTTTCTCCCCTCCCACCCTCCCTTTCCTCTTTCAGCGTGGGGGTGGTCCGCTGTCTGTGTAGGTGGTTGTGGAGAGAGAGAGGAGGGGTAGGAAACGATGAGAGGAAGGCCTGCCCTTCCTCATCTTCATGTAAGAATATCTTACTCAAGCTCTGAAATGTCAAAATGATCCACAATATCAAATACGGCGTTATGATTTCTTGAAAAAAGGATTTTGTGAAGTCAAAGTGGCCTTGACCTTTGACCCAAAAAACGTATCAGTTCACCTTTAAGTACAGATGGATGTTTCTCTTTGGCGACAATGAGACGAACGTAAGGTCACAGTGAGCCTGACCTTTGACCTTGAAATTGAAAGTCTCATTGGACATTTTTTGCCAAATTTGATGCACATTTCGTGAGACAATTTAGTTCAGAAGAGTGAGACAAAGACGACCTGAAAACGAAACGCCTCAAGTCTGCTTCTTACAACAGGGGTTTCTTTTCCTGTCCAGATGTTCAAAGCATCCTCTATTTCCCTACTTTGAATTTCCTGGCTACGCTACAATCTCCATAGCAACAATCAGAAAATACTTTCCCAGTGACTTGTTGATCCAGAGATTTTTTTTATCCAGCACCTCATGACGAATCATCCTCGTTCCTTCCAGCACCACCAGCAGGTCAACACCAACTGGCTCAGAATAAAGTAAATCCTGATCCCCAGATGTTGATCCTTATTATTTTCGACGTCTGCCTGCTTTTCCACTTGTCACGGTGCTCTTGTTTTGACCACAATGTGACTAAGTCAACCCATCAATGCGTCCGCATGACTGTCTGTGGTTTTAGATTAGTCACTGAAGTAGCTCACTGTGTGAAAACGTCACAGCAGTTCGTCTCCGAAGAGGCAAACAAGCCTCCAAACAGTCCAACCTCATTCAGTCCAGGTACCCAGAATCTCACCTGAGAGTTAAACGGCCGACCCGCACAGTAGAAGAATGTCTAAAAATATACTGAGTGACCTGATTAGGAGAAATGCTTGTCAGGAGGTCACAGATGTAGAAGACTACAAGAACAAGACTGTCAGGTCCTGATGACTGCGACATGGGATTCTCAGGGAAAGCTGAGCTGGGTGCACAGTTTCTGGTACGTATAGGCACTCATGCTTCCACAACGAGCTTTCAGTTGATTATTACTGGGGTTTTTTTTGCACAAATGAAGAAAGGGTTGTATTTATTTATCGCCATAAAACGTTGATGGAGCCTGTCTCTGTCTGAATATCACTGCAAACGCAGGATTAACAAGCAGAAGCAACAAGCAAATGCCCATAATTCCCTAGCAACCACTTAGCAACACCTCAGCAAGCTCAGCAAGTGATATCTGTTTATTAGATGATGTAGATACCTTTTGTTTATAGTAGTTTATAGTATCTAGTAGCTGTTAGTTGTTAGTTGTTGTTAAAGTAGTATTTTTGTTGACAATAGGTTAAAAAAATACACTTTCCTGGGATTTTCTGTGCTTACCATCTTCCTTTGGTGGTTGTACAATTTGAATTCCAAGACTACAGGATTAGTGCAGCTACAACATGAACAGTAAATACACTAAGAGGCATTAAATCCGTAAAGCACTTTTGGTTGAGAGGGATGCAAAATCAACCCCCCCCCCCCCCCCCTCACGCCCACGCACTAATGGATGCTAATGGAGGAGAGATACAGGATGCTGATGTTTATTGGGTTCATTATTATGTTTTGGTGCACTAATTCTGTTATGTCATATATTGTTCGTTTTCTCTTGCGTGAGGCTTGCCAAGCCTCAATTTGTGGCTCCATCAGTGGTAAAATAATAGCAGGGCCTTATGATTTTGGTATATTGTACATAATCGATTGCACACACACATTTGTATGGTCTCTGAATGACAAGGAATTAGAATTAGAACTACTACTTCTTATTTATCAAACAAAGACGCAAACCAGATGGACAGAAACAAAGTGTGGTTGGATCGGGATGACAAATAACAAATAATTAAGCAGATATGCCTAGTTGGGGATGGTATTTTGCAGTCGAGGTGGCTCTCCTGTGGACTTTGTCTTGTAAATGGGCTCAACTGGAAAAAATAACGAGGATCACTGACAGAATCAGAAAATAGGTTGCCATCCGTTTGGTGAAAAACATGGTGAGGAAAAGACAAGTAGAAGACAAACTCCAATCTAATATCTCTTCTAAGTGCTTCATAATATAAATGGCATTCAAGAAGGCTCCAAATGTAATTGTTCATCGTCTTAGTTCAACTCACATGTGAATAATGGCACTTCATTACAAGTTATGGCATCACCATAGTTTCAACAATTTCTGTACCGAATGTCATGGCACCAATATTTAGCAAAATATTTAAACAGAGACCTGTATCCAAGTACCGCTTTGATAAAGAAATGGTGCTAGTGCAGCCGTGAGTAAAAGTAAAAAGTAAAAGCAAACGCATTAATATTATCAAAATAGATTTTATTCTAGACCTTGAAATCTGAGTGATATTACAACAGTCAGATCAGGAGGCTGCTGACTGCAACCATGTGAGTGAGAGAGAAAGAGAGCACAACATCTGTGAGGGCAAAGATGACACAACAAAAAGAAATCTGCAAATTGGTATTTACACTTTGTGTGATAATACAACAATTCAATCCAGAATACATATATACATATATAGATATATATGTATATATGCATATGCTTTTTAGTTCATTTTGTGTATGTAGCTACAAATTAATCAGAATTACAAAAGTTTTGAGTACAAAACCTTCAAGGGCTCTCCAACATAGCAAAGATAGAATTAACATTAGTACTTTCGGTAGGAACACAAGATAGCAAACACACTTGAATGCAGTGTAGAAAGCTCATCATCTAAAAAAAAAAAAAAAAAAAAAAAAAACTTTATAAAATACCATTCCACTGTCATAGACATCATTTGAAAGAGCGTCTTTGTAGTAGAGTCCAATCATTACTGACCGTTTTAAAGCAAAATTGAAAAAAATCTTTAGCTTTAGTACAAAATGTTTTAAAACAAGAAACATCCGGAGCAAAACATCTGAAATTTCGACGAGTGACGGGTGTATGTCATGTTCGTCACGGCTGTGAGATGAGACGTGGAACGCCATGAAGTTGTCTTGGTTCAACTTCAAAGTGCCCAGAGGAGGCAGACAGGACACAATTCCCTCTTTTACCATCTGCACGCTTTCTGCACCACTTCTGATTCATCTTGAAGAGCATTTTTAATTAGATGTGTCCATGATGACTGGAATTATCAAACAAACCTCCCTGTTTCTAAAATCTAAAGTGCAGGAAATAACACCCTTCAAAAGGGCTGCTGTTTTTTTAAAAATTATAATTCCTCTATGACGGTTTAATGGTATTTTATAAAAACATTTCTCATAGTCACGTAACTTTAAAATCCGGCCTTGGCGTACAAATGGTGTACAAAATAATCTCCTGTGATAGCATGTGTGTGTTTATACACACACACACACACAAACCATAATACATCAAGTCATGCTGCCTTTTAACAACAAGCACAGACTTGCCTCCAGACAGCAACTC